>CM074193.1:14209943-15409943 GCA_037179385.1 Holothuria scabra | reverse complement strand
TAAAAAATGTAACTTTTGGTCAATGGGGTAGGATGAGGTGCATAGTCCAAAATTGCTCCCCCTCTCCGCCTCCCCCCCCCCCACTTTAAAATTGCTTATACACCACTCTCTTTTAAAGTTGACGAAAGATGCATAATGTTGTTTTTGCTCATTGATAGATGTTTGGCTGGTATTCTAGGGAAATATTGCCCTTTTATTCCACTATGCACACAACTAAATTCCCCTCTAGACATCATCAAACCATTCAGTCTCAATCTTTCACCCCATAGTTCTATCCTGTCAAAGTAATGTGATTTAAAGAAGTAAGGAAATTGAAACATCTGCATTTCTTAAGGTTTGACTGAAAAAGGGTGTTCTTCCATTCATATTTATGACCAAGTTTTAACTCTATGAGGAAAAGCCACTTTCTATTTAGAATATTCTATCATTCTGTGCCAAGATATGTTCGGTGAAAGAATATAGATGTTTTCTTTACAAATATTTCCCTTCAATCAAGTCTGCATGAACATAAACATTCTTACACTGCAGTATGTCTAGTAAAATGATGCCATGAGTAAACAGCACAAGATTAATTAGTGGCATACGAAGGGGGGGGGGAGGATATTGGCCATGCCTCCCCCACGGATGCCCTTTTTTAAATCCTAAAAATTCGTAGTCTCAGTTTAATGACACCGATTTTCTCCAAAAGGTAGCATATGTACCATTTTGGTACCGATTGCCTCTGGGGACATCTAACCTTATACGAATTCTTAAAACGGAGGGGCCCATCCCTAGACTCCTTCCCCAGCCGGCATAGACGTCAGTGGCGACGTCTGGAAGCGGAAGGTTCAGGTGCGGTGAGCAATAGTTTGCCATTTATCATGCAAGAGATGTTAGGGGTAAAATCATTAACAGTTGGGAAATCGAGGAGTCACAGACAATTCCATTGGTTCAGTAGATCTTGAATTTAGCCAAGAGTCACAATGGAGAAGCATTAGCATATTTTAGTTCCGCTGTATACTTTCCCCGAAAAGAATCAAGACCATTTAAATAATAGTGGTGTAACATTTTACGTGGTAATACTCTGATCACTTAGCATGTTGCTGTTTTTTTGTTATTGCAAACAAAAGCCTAACATAAAGATTCTGTAGATTCTCTTCCTAAGCATGAAAACGCAATTTTCGACAATCTAATGGGTCGCAACTTTTCAAAATTTTCTTTACGCTCTGCGCCAACTAATGGTGGCGCTCCACTTAGATAGTTTTTTGGGCAAAGTTACATTTTCGGGGTCAAAGCATGTTTAAATGAGTTTTTGATCACTTTGCAGTTTTGTGGTTTTATTCTGAAGTGATCATTTTATTACCAACGACAATCGAAAGCTCCTTGAAAAGGCCAAAATTGTGGAAAGTGTACCCCCCCCCCTCCCCAGAACGGCGACCACTCAGCATACTGCATGGCCCACATTCAGAGAAATCCAGCGTACTCCACTGAGATTAATACACGTCACCAGAGTTTACGATATTTTTTTTAATTCCGTCATGCAATCAATCAAATAAATGATATTGCAAGATTAGATGGCAGTGTACTTGCAGACACAAAAAGGTGCATACAAAGTTGAACAGGTTAAAGCATGCAATCTTAAAGGTAATAACTGAAATCGTTTCGAGATCATGTACTGCCTGGTATAACCTAGGACTACTGAATGATATTAGGTACTCAAGTAATATCGGAAACCCATATTTGTCTTTTTAGTTTGTAATATTGATTCGATTGTGAAATCTTGTATTTTTTGCCCTAATGAGCATTTTGCTTTCGGCTTGGCGTCGGCGTGAAGACGGCACTGGTATCTGACCTGCGTGCGCTGGGTCAACGTTTGTTAATACGTTCGGCGTTGGACAAAAGTGGGCAGAAACATCCATTAGACGTCCTTTAGACTAAAACCTCTCTGTCCAATGCCCATTAAATGTCATTGAGATCCCATCAAGGGCACCGATCTGAAGACGTGTTCTGGTGGGAAAGGGTGTTTACTTAAGCGACGTCACTCGGACGTCGGAACCATCCTCCAATCAATGTCCGACCTCAATCCGACCCATTGAAACAAAAATATCCTAATCGACGGCAAAATCATAAAAGGGAAGGTACCGGTAACAAACAAATTTACTTTTTACGAAAAGTTGTAATTGGTTAGAATCATTCACCAAGTAACGAAAAGTCCAAAACCGTCAATTATCTGCGATACACCAATTAAGCGACTTTGGATCAAATATAACTATAATGACGCGGCGGGACTGTAAATTTTTTCAACCCATGTAAAGATGTACCTAAATCTATGAGTTAAATGTATTATTTTAAGCGATATTCTGACAGTAAGCACAACATGTCCAAGTATTGTAATCAGTAGAAGGGTCAAGTGCAACATTACGCAATCACCCTGTTTTTCCCTTTTATCGACGCAGGTACAATTGCTATTTCTCCAAGAGCCGAACCAAATCCAGAATTCAACTCTTTCTTCCTAAGGACTATCAGTTCATCCCAAAATCCATGGATTCTTGAATTTGAACAAGGTTCCAAACGGCTAAAAGATCAAGTTTCCCACGATCTACCAACACCTTCCTATGAATCCGTCATCATTGATTCTGTTCAGATACTAGCACGCGGAATTGACGCCTTGAGAAAGAGAGTTTGCAAAAAGTCAATGAATGTATCGACCTGTCGGGTAATGCTTTTTAGGGACCGCACACTTTTAAGGGATAGTCTGCTAAATGTTACTTTTAATAGTTCAAGCAATGGCCTTATTGCTTTCACAAATAACGGGGATTCGAAAGCGCGATACGACATTTGGCAATTCGAACAAATGGAGAAAACCGAACTTTACAGACTAAATAACGTTGGCGTTTGGCTGCAAGACAATGCTTTGGACCTTCATATCGATCCTCTACATTGGCACCTAGAACGAAAGCCTACTCCGATAGGTTTTACCTATACACCAGACAACATTCCTAAATCTCTGTGTAGTGGTCCTTGCGTGAGATCAGTACAAAAGACAAAGACACTGACTGCTGCTGGGAATGTGTAGTATGTGAAGAGAACGAAATTATAGAAATGAACACATGCATATCGTGCTTCGACGAGGCTACACAGGTATATATGTGGCCGAACCAAAATCTTACTCAGTGTATGGCCCGCAAACAACTGACACTACAGCACGACAGTGACAAAATAATCATCCTTGTAATCGCTTCCTTCTGTATCATTGCTGAAGGCATTGTGACGTATCTTTATATTAAAAATAGACACAAAAGACTTATTAAAGCATCGAGTCGTGAACTTGGGTACATAATTCTTGTTGGAGTTTTACTCTCTTACTTATCAGCTGTCTTGTATAGCACACCGTCGTCTCCACTCATTTGTTTTCTCAGAAGAATTATTCCCCACGTTGGGACCGCTTTTATCTACATTTCTCTCACAACAATGACTGTTCGCCTTCATCGAATATTCAAATCTGGAATAAGGACCTCTCAGCGAACTAAATTCATAAGCCCAAAGTCACAGGTAATGGTCACCCTCATGCTGTCTATAATACCGGTAAGTACATTTGATTTCGTCTAGGTGAGATACACATGTCATTCATAGGTTAGGTTAGAAGTTTCAAATAATATCCTTCTGGTTTTATCTGTCGAAGCTCGTGGCCTTTTGTTCAATCATGGGACGCGGCAAAATTCAGAAGTCAGAAGATACAATGAGACTCCAGTCAGGGGCGCGCTTCATGTAACTCCTTCATGCATGCATGGTGATTCGATAGAATCATTATCAAACTTCACTTAAAGTTCGTTTAATTGTTAGATTTTTGCGGAGTATCACGAACAACGTATGTAGCTTCCAGTTTTGAAGTCTTAGGTGCGACCAGGACTGTAATCGAACCCCGGTCCTTGAGAGTGAAAGTAAGGTGCTCTACCAACTAGACTACACACCCGAACACCACGAACCCACTGGGAAGTTTATTGCACACGAGAAACGTAGTTGCTTGAACTGTGCGTGGACTTTGTCTATTTTTATTTGTGATGTCAAAGCTATCGTAACCGCAACTGTTCTCTTACTTTAAAAATTGTCAAATTTCATTTTGCTTAAGTTCTAACCTACTAACCTTAAGATTGAGAACACTAACTTCTGCAACGTGAAACAAACTTAAGCCATTACAAATAACTGTGTGGTCTATTTATGGGTAACGTCACGACGTGATTTGGCCTAGTATTTATCAATGAATTATGAAAACGTCAGTAAGGTAGATATTTAACAAAAGAAAAACACCTTTCAAGGCCGAAGAGAGGCAACAACTTGAGTCCGTGTGGAATAGAACTGCCGCGTTGATCACGGAAACAGGCAAATCGTGTTGGAGACTGGATGTCGTCGTGGACTGCATATTCTTTTGTAACGCTAAGGATATCTAGTAAAATTGGAAATAACCTAAGACGCAATCTGGCCTGATCAGGCACTACCTCTAAAAGTATGGCTCTCTCTGGACGAGCAGGGTAGGCCTAACTCGTAGCTTCGCTTTCGCGTAAATTGCTTCCTACACGTTCTCATTTCAACGTTTATGTTATCATCATGGGAAGGCGACGTGCATGTTGTAATGGCTCAAAACTGAAATTCTATAATGAAGATTTCACCTGTTTCGTTCATTTCTGCAATCGAAAAGTTATGGAAAGAGGCTGAATGAAATAAATAATTTGACAACTCTTCCCGACACCTTTTAATCATTTGTAACTTATGAACCTGCTTCCTCTTTACCAGCCGTAAAAAAAGGATTCGTTTTTTTTTTTCTATTTCATTTTCAGCTTGCCTGGGGAGCCTTTTGGATTCTCAAAAGTCCCCCCAAAGTGCATACAATCAAACCAACGAGAATGCGGCTGTTCATCGAGACCACATGTGTCGATTCAATGCCACACAGAGTCGGGCAACTTGTATGGGATCTCCTCTTTATTTTGATATGCTGCTTCTTTGCATTCAAAACCAGGAACCTACCCGCCAATTACAATCAAACTCGTTTCATCGCCTTCTGCTCGTTTTCTACTTTGGTAGTCTTAATCGCTTTTGCCCCGGCATTCTTTACCTCACATGAAACGAAGCAGCAAAATTTGTATTCTGCAATAGGTGCAATAATACAGTCTACTGTTGTACTAATCCTGGCATTTGTTGCACGTTTGTACGCTTTGTACTTCGTCAAAGAAAAGGATCAACATCTTATAAACCAACCGAGCCAGCAAAACTCAACACAACAAACATCTCAGGTGAATACGGTCTCGCAAGATCCCGTAGAATTTGGAGATGTTATTCGGATAACACTAAAACAGACTGTCTGATTTGTCTTTTATGTACCGTATTAGTCAGGGGAGTTGAATTGACCTTTAAAGTGAGGGGGGGGGGGGACATTTGGTCTAAAATTGTCTTATGTCCTTGTAAGGTGTCTAGAGTGGAGTAGCTAGACATTTCTGCAGGGGGGGGGGGGGCAACATCAAAATAGTAGCACATCTTATGTATACATTCTTGCGTATCCTTCATGATAAAGGTATACCCTGGATTAAAAAGGTACATGACATATTTAATAGAGTTGGAATGCCATTTGTATGGAACAACCATGATAATAATGTGTCATTTGCAGGTTCTATGCGATCCCCTACCGTAAATTACCCTTGGTTGAAAAAAACCGTTAAACTAAGATTAAGTGATATTTCTCAGCAAGAATGGTCCACCGAAGTTCAGGATAATAGTCAATGTAACAATTATAGAATATTTAAAACGGATTTGAAACTTGAAAAATACCTAACTACCCTCTCAGCTACTAATCGTATAAACTTATGTAGATTTCGTTGTAGTAATAGTAAAATTCCCTCAGTAACTGCAAAATACCAGAATATTTTATTCAATGATAGAATTTGTACCCTTTGTTCTCAGGATAAGCTAGGTGATGAATTTCATTACATTTTTGAATGCCCAAAATTATCAGTAGAGAGATGTAACTCCCTACTATAGAAGAAGTGCCAGTGCCTTAAAAATGAGACAGCTTTTCCAAAAAGGTAACATTAAGTCCTTAGTAAATTTAAGTATATTCTGCGGGAAAATAATTCATAGTTTCTAAAACATCCCATCAATGAACTTTACCAATCAGATTTGAAGCCTGAACTACTCTCTGAGTTATATTTTTGTATATGTTCCCTACTATCGAATTGCACTCCATAATGTCTTATTCTGATCTGACGTCATTTGTAGGTTTCTAAGTTTGTAATTTCACGTCTTTTTTTTTTTTTCCTTTTTCCTTATCTTTTTTCCTTATTTTGATGCCTTATGCTTTTTGTTACAAACTGTGTGTTATGTATCTTTTATAATAACCTATGTCTCTTATACCTCATATTGAGGATGAACTGAGAATAAAACTGAAACTGAAACTGAAAACTGTTACCATAAAATTTCACACCGTCCAAAATAAAAAGGAAGATTGAAATTATTTTTTACGCAACATTAATTATACTTCAACTTCTTCATTGTTTTAAATTCAAAGCACGTTAGACGCGTAATGTGTTTGGTTTATTACTGAAGGCGACGTCCACTACTTAAAATATTAACAGAGAGCCAACCGATAAACGAATATGTCAATTCTTCCAATAACCCCCGGTCAATATCAAGATTAAAATCATTCAATGAGTGATTCTAGCTACAGTCTCCAGAGACAACCGGACACAGGTGTTACACTGTTTGCGTTTGCAGGGGAAAGTCCCAGGGTTGGTGACTTAGGACCCTAAGGATCTGACAAAATGGAATATACTTCATGTAAGCCAGCCTCAAACTGAAGTGATTAAAAAACCAACTAATTCTATTTACTTCCATGCTATTCTGCCTATTTATTTCTCGTCAGTGGTCTATTCACCTCAGTTTGAGGTACGGTAGCCTAACATGAAGTATCTCCCGATCGAACAAATTATCACAAATGTTGCGATGTCTCTTGAAGGCAACCGAAGGAGGATGTTTGAAGATGGACTTGGTGATTGGGTCAGGCATGTGGGTTTTGAATTTCTTAATATTTAAGCGCTTAGGGTGATACCATCCGAATTACAGTTGGGGACTTTTTTTTGTCTTAGATGGATGACCTATTCATGGATTCTACACGAAGGTTAGCAGCCTTTAAGACTTCATCCGGGTAACCCTTGTTAGCAAAGAAATTGGAAAGTTGATTAGAATTGTGAATAAAACCAGCGTTAGCTCGAAGAAATTCGGAAAAGGGAATTGAGTTTTTATACTTTGGGGGTGACAAGATAAATACAGTATATATTCTTGAAATGAATACTGGATACGATAGAACGATTAACGATGGTAAGACGTGAGTCTGTTGAGGTAGTACTGGAATTCGAAATAATATTGGTAAACTTAAAATCAGGATCAAATATGAAAACAAAGTTAACAAAGGCTTGGGCTTCTTCAAACGTGACAAAAAGGGACCAATATGTCATCAATATGCCGTGCATGCAAATAAAAGGAGGGGGGGGGGGGCGTTTTACTGCCGGAAAAGGTTACGTTCGAAAAGTCCAAGAGTAAGCGAAGGCTCAGAAGGGCACATTTTAATTCCCATAGCTACTCCTTTAATTTGTTAAAAAGCGTTCATTAAATTGAAAAGAATTAGACAGGCGGACTATCTCAGTTAAACAAAGTAGAGTAGAAGTAGAAATAGTCCGGTCGCTGCGCTGGTCAAAGTAGAATTTCAAAGCTGTGAGGGCGACGTTGTGCGGGTTTGACGTGTATAAACTTGACACATCCATAGTAAATAAATAACAACTATGCGAGTACTCTGGGAAATGAAACTTCCACACCAAACGTAAGAGATGAGGTGAATCGATCTTGCACAAAGGATGGTAGGGAGGAAACCAAAGGCCTGGGAGTTGAGTCTGAAAATTCAGAAGTAGAGACTGTCGGACAGCTGTGGTAGGACACGATTGGGCGCCCAGGTGTGTTTACTTTATAATTTTAGGTAATAGATAACAGTAAGCAGTCTTAGGGGACGGATAAGTAAGATTGTCGGCACATTTCGGGTGTTCCTTTGAAGAAATCAAGGAATTAAAACAAGAGGTTACCTTTTTTTTGTAAGGCTGGGTGTCGTCTGCATTAATTTCTAATAGGAAGTACTGTCAGATAATTGTCTTTCGGCTTCCACTGTATAGAGGTGACCTCTGCAAACCATTGTGGCACCTTCTTTGTCAGCTCTCCTAATGACAAAAGTACCAATTTTTTACGAGACTTAAAATCTTTGCGTTCTCACAACGTAGGATTTCTTAAATTGCAAGGTTTAGGGGATAAATTAATGGCGTAGCCAATGGGGGGGGGGGGGGTAAGTTGCCCCACTGGAAAATATTTTGGGAAAATTTGCGGAATTTGGGGAAATTTTAAGTTGAAAGGGAAATTTCCTACATCCTATTTCTTTAAAGTTTTGTCACTATAAGTAATCGTGAAACATTTCTCATGCATAACTCGAATTTCCATGCAACATATTTCCCCAGATCTCATCTGTCCCTGCAGCATGAAGCGCGCTTGACTCGCGTTCCTCAGAAATGCCCTCTCTGCAGCAGCGTGAATGTTCTCTGGTACACGTGCAGGGTATTTTGATCAGTTCAGCGTATACTTCGCAACACTGACAGACTATAAGACCGGTAGTACAGGATACCATCGTCGAGCTAGTTCCCCTACGTATTGTTGAGCTAATGTTATGTTCATCAACTTGATGCACTTTTGGATCATACGTTGTTAATAAATAGTAACACAATCATAGCCTCGTGAACGAAATACTGCCTCATTTAATCATAAAAATTTCGGCTTTGTTTTCGTTCCACAACCATTATATTTATATTCGATTTAAGGCTGTCAGCAATACATACCGGTAGGCCTTAGAGTTTCCAATTTTTCCTTTTTAAATATATATTGTAAACAATTGTCTCCTTAAAAGTTTTTCAGGGAAAGAAAAATATGGCATTCTAAGCACGCAGTAATGAGGCACAAGGAGTGTCATTTCCTGCAATTTAGGGGCGTTTTAAGCGAAATTTTCCCTGGCAGGACCCTCCGCGCTAACCGATGGTCCCGCACCGCGTATCACTCTCATCCGTCACTAAAGTTGACAACACCCTGGGTTAGGTTAGGCGAGGTTTAACAGCCCAGTTCGAAACCTATTGGTTGACAGCACCCTGGGTTAAGAATAAGCATTTAATGACCTCTCACCCTACAAGCTAGTACCGGGCGGGTTAAAGACTGATCTTACTCTGTGTTTAACCATGGATGGAGCTAAAAACTATGGCTGACCTTTGTCTAGACATAACAACTATGCAAACCTGGAAAAACGCATGATTTTTACCTTTTTTTAAATGACTGGTTCGGAAAATTAATCCAATTAATCACTGGGGATGGGGGTGACAACGGGCCCATGAGGACATTGTCTTAATCCTATGTATATAGTAGGCAGCTTCAGGATCTTTTAGGGTATCTTTTAACTTAGGTAACATTACATGACGTCATGATAATCTTGTTATTATCATATATTTATGTATTTTGTATGAATTACATGCACCTTGACCTTGAAAATATACTGAAACTGAAAATATACTGAAACTGAAACTGAAACGTTTTGGGGAAATTTTCGAGCAGTGCCCCTCTGGAAAATATCCTAGCTACGCCACTGGGATAAATAATCTCCAAGTTCCACTTTAGTTGATTGAATAACATTATCCAGGGATTTTTTCTTCCGGCTTTTATGGGCCATGTTGCCTGCGTAGCAGACTGTGGGACCATTCCTTGGTCAGTCGTATTGAGGGTTTGCGAAGTCCTTAAAGCGGGACTGAACAAACCGAGTCCGCTCCGCGGGGAAAGGTCCATGTGGATAGCTTAGGCTGAATGTTGTTTAACAGATCAGATTCAACGAAAGAATCAGAATCTGCACTTTAATTCGGCAGAAGTAAAATGGTGAAATTTTAGACGTTATTTCCTGAGGAAAGAGCTAACATACTTGCGAAAGGTAAAGGTATCGAAAAAAAGCGCTAATGGCCTGGGGACGAGATTAAGTCCTCTCTTGGACAACTTCAAGTATGGTGGAATAGTGACCACCAATTTTTCCTGAGAGTTCCGAGTGGATGAACTATTACTGGAGCGTCTACCCGGTTTCTTAGAAGTTAGTGTCACGTAAAAAATTATACAATTTACGGTTCAAGACATGAAATCGGCCTCTAATATGGCTCCAGTCGTTAAGTTCGTTGGATGGGGACGATTTATACCGGTTTAACGAATTTGTGAAGTGATGTTGACGAACATGCATATCTTTTAGGGTAGCACGCATCAAATTACGAGAGCAATTATAAAGGCTGATCAATAGAACAGTATTGAAAAGGTATGGTCTTGGGTGTCAGAATGCAATCCGACAAAGGGGCTAACTTGCAGGGTTTATCGCTTATACATAGAAAATGTGTATGCACCATACAGGTGTTTGGCTGTTTGTGGTCCAGACTGGGTATAAATCTTTTTCTTGGTAGTAAAATATCTTCAATTGATCATGCCAGCATATCAGATAATATAATCCAGCACTTTTGAGAATATCCATAAAATTATAATAACAAATTTAAAATGATTAAGAGGCTTTTTAAAATGTAGCAGACTGCCAGATGAAATCCAAGAAAAACTGCAAAAGATTTACAAAGTTGAAAGAATATATTCTTGACTACCAAGCAACAAAGTTGAAATTACCGGAAATTAAAGAAAACATTGTACAGCTGCATAAAAATTTCAAAAATGAACGTACATAGAAAAAATGCATATGAAAGTGTGTAAGCATAAACATGTGCATAAATTAGTATGATTCTTTTCTGCATTTCGAAATCATCCAGGATCCTTCTTTTGCGTCAAGTAGGGCCCGGAAGATAAAATATGTACTTGAATGTGTTCGGTTACCTCCACTGCGCAAATTGTTAGGAGAAACCGCATGCAATGACGTCACGTGACGTTATTTTTGAAGCAAACTGTGTTACTCATCGTACATATGTCGTAGACTTGACATGCGTCGCTGTGGTAGATTAAGTGGACGATCGTTTTCCCTGTTCACAAATCACATGTGTGCATCTGTAAATGTAAGTTGCAATAATAAAAGGATGAACTTCAGAGGATGGACTTGCTGAATTTTGACGTCATATGCATCGATTTGATTAAGTCTGGCTATGCATGCTGGCATAGTGAAAAATTGAGAGCCAAAAACCACCCGGATCCACCCCATGCATTATATAACACATGATTATCGGAAAAGGCTTGTTCACTTTACGCGTTCTTCACTATTTAGTTATTAAAACGAACATTCCTCAAAAGTCCTTACAAATCTAAGGACATATAATCAATTAAGATATGCATGTAATTATAATCGGAGTAAAGCATGATCCAGTTGAAAATGATTACTTTCACTTGCAAGGCGTAAGAAGCTTATATTTCTCTTGACCTTTAAAAAACCTTTTTTCTGACCATATTCTCTAAATCCTGAGTGGTATGTCACTTCTCTATAGATTTTTCTAAATATGTAGAGAGAACAGGATATTTCAAAACTTTGCTATGATAAGCCTTCATCAGGGAACTGTTATTTGAGTTGGAAAATAGGTTATTTAGTATGCTAATACTATAATACTAAAAAAATCTAAAAATTAATCCATGGTAAGCTTCTTACTCTGCCCTCGTAATTCGTTTCCAAGAGCAAAATGATAGGTAATGTAAATAATGAACCATAAGTGGTACGCATGACAGAAACCAGGTAACGTAAATCCCCATACCCACTCCAGAGATAGCTACCGTGGCACTGAAGGAACATGCGCCTCCTCTCTCTTCAAACAAGAAAAGGTAGAGACGATGGAGTTCACAAAAATTTGCTTACTTCTCGTGTATCGGGTGACTCAGGTGATTAGCAGATATGACAAAAGATGTAAGAGTTAATTGTCGAGGTCTTTGTGTTGAGCAGCGAACGAATATGACAAAATTTGCCTAAACTGTCATCAAGTGTCAAGTAGCCGTTCAATTCCATATTCGTAATTAAAATAGACCGAGCTTAGCTTAGTGCACGCCGATGGGCTAGCCTGAGCTGCGCATCATATCTATTTCTATAATTCCACGCAAAAATACGGCAATAAAGTGGATTTTGTCATGCTTTATCAAGTTCTGAAACATAAAATACAACTAATAAGAAAATATCTTCGTCGTGTCCACACAGTTATCGGAATCGTTAACACGACAACTAACAGATTAAGCCTATTTCGTCACATTTTCATGTAAGAAGAGAGAAAAGAGCGAGAAGAGAGGGAACGAGCATGTTCTTTCAGTGCCACAGTAGATAGCAGACGGAAAAATCCTTGAACTATGAGCGACTTCCAGTGTAAGCCGTACAGAAATGCATAGCAAACAGCAGAAAGAGAGAGCAAAATTTCTACGCGGCTTAGTGGTAGACATTTATAGGTAACTTAAAGGGCAAGAGCTGCAGTCACCCCAAACTTATTTTGAAGCAGAGCTACATCTCACAATTTTCTTCTTATTTTTTCTAAAGTATCAACATCGCATATTCAAAGTAAACCAACCAGTTACTTTAGTAAACTTCACATGTGAGGAAAAAATATTTTCACATGATTCTCAAGAGCAAATCATTAAACAGGAGAGTCTACTGCATTATTTCAGTCTGCGGTGACTGCATCCCCCCCCTTTTAAATATATATAAGGAAGTGACGTACCCAGTCTCTTGATGATGCTGTTAAAATGACGTGCATAGAAAAGGTGGCGTTCTTCAAGCTTAGTTTCAGTAATTTTCTACACAAGGCCGAAACATGCAGTTTGCAAAACTTTCACGCTAAGACATTTAACCTTTTACTGAAAGTTGACATAAACCAACGAATATTTAAACATTTTAATTGAGAATTTAGGATAAACGCAGTATATCATGAAAGGATCATTTATAAGGTATGCAAAAGATTATAAAGAAAACGTTATGTGGTTTGTGAAACTTTCACTCTCGGAGCAATAGAGAAACAACCATTTAGTGCAAGTTATCATAATAATATAAGATGAAATCTTGCAAAATTGAAATTATTAATTAAACTTGAATTAACTTGATATACTATCATTATAAGCTGCGAAGAAGTTTATAATTTGACAGGCAAATGCATGAAAGTGTATGCTTGGACACTTGACTATACAGTAATGGTATCCATTTGACAGTTTGGGCCAAGATTACACCCAGGTTGTTGTCAAATGATGGACACCATTAAGACTTTCCTTTCTCAAATAGACCTTTACCCAAACTTAACAAGTTTGTCTTGCACCCATTCATGATACTGCGGGTATTTAGTGTAAACGCCGTACCCGTGACCTCGACAGTACGTTTCGTCCCGACTTAATATTCCTGTCAAGTACCATTGTCCAGCTTCATCTTTGATTGAATATGACGCACCAATCTCGCCAGAGTACGCATTGTTTACGTCACACGAGTACCCAGCACAAAACATTTTCGGGGTAAAAATTACCTTTCTTTGTCGGAAGTGTCGTTTGCAAACCTGGTAACCAACGAATGGTAAAAAGGCTTCTGTTAAATACCCAGAACTACCTACGCCATCATCAGATGTTACGCGCCATTTAGTTACTCGACCGAGAGCGCCACCAGCAACTAACTCACTATATTTTATTTGACTAGCCAAGCAAATAGGTTTTACATAGTTGGTGAAGCGTCTTAGGGGAGTTTCTAGTTTGACTAGTGCAATGTTGTTCTTTAATGTACGGAGATCAAAGCTCTCGTGCCGATATATTGTTTCAACCGGTAGGAACTTTGTGGAGTGTTCATTGTGGTCACTAATTTGAACAGAGATATTTTGCTGGTCTGGTAGATCATTAAAACAACTTGCAGCAGTCACTACCCACTGTTTGTTTATGAGAGTGCCCCCGCATATGATATCACTCTGATGCTTGTACAGACGTGCATTCCAAGGGGCGGATCCTTTCACGACATCATTTACACCGTTATGTCGAACACCCACAGGGCGTCCTTGAGGTTGGTTTTGGCCCTCCCAAGACGTAACCGTCCCACATTCTGCGGAAAGAGAAATAACCACAAAAATCAGGCTTCGTACTTAAATGCTACTCCACGTTTTCTTTAGTTTTTTTTTTTTAGTTAAAGGCAATTTCATTTTGTGTGATATATAGAGCTTGGATTCTCGGGGATGTGACCGGTATTGTGAAGAAAATCCGTTGGGGTCTCGTACTCCAGTTGTGATGTACATTGTCATTAATATAACCCGACGAGACTCTAAATATCAAATTCTTGACTAGAGGCATGCACCAGCATTATACTAAAGCGATTGTGATAAAGAAATATACTGCCTTTAAATATAGCTCAGAACTTGCTAATTTACCTATTTAGTTAGTTTTCCATAAATGCATTACAGATAAGTCGTTATTCTACGACTGGATGTTTTGAGACGAACCATCTTCCAAGACATCTTGCTTTAAAGCGCCCCTGTAGGTCATTCTCGCTACCCCTGACCAAAATTCCTCACTCCGTCGCGTTACAACGGCCCAGTTTCTATACAACCAATTGGTTGAAGCTAAGATTTTTCCAGTTATGTCTTATTGGTTTGTTTTCCCTACTCCATTGCTTATTTTAAGCGCCAAGCTCACTCTAAAATCAAAAGAGTGAACTTAGTCACTCTTTGATCGAGTGAAAAGTGTAAATTCGCTCCATAAGAGTGAAAATTCACTCCAAGAGGAGTGAAGTTCCCTACAAAAAGAGTGAAGTTCACTCCAAAAAGAGTGAAATTCTCTTAAAACGAGTGACGTTTCCCTCTTGATGGGGTGCCCACAGTGATCGCTCTTAAAAAAAAGCGATCATTGCAGGCACTCGTGGAAGAGTGAATTTTCCCTCTTCCTCTAGTGAATTTCACTCTTTTTGGAGCGAACTTCACTCTTTTTGGAGGGAACTTCACTCTTCTTGGAGTGAATTATCACTCTAATGGAGTGAATTTTCACTCGTTCAAAGAGTGACTAGTAAGTTCACTCTTTTGATTTTAGAGTGCACAATGACAGTAAGTTCCCTTTTTTAATGTCTTCGGTATGACCCGATCAGGAGGCGAACTCTAGACTGCAAGTAGGGAGGTCTAGACTGCTAGACAGGTAGTACCTTCATGGTCTAGAGAAAGGTTCGATTATAGTACAATCAGCAGTGAAATCAGGGGGTTAACTGACAAAAAAAAATCCCAAGTCAAAAATGTTTAAACTAAAGTAGTATGTTATGTTTAGATAACATTCGTAGTTTTTGTTAATTCAGTTGTGTAATGTACAAGGAGATGAAAAGAGAGTGTGAGAAGGAGAGAGAGAGAGGTGGTTACTGAATATAATGTACGAAATAAAAGAGACAAGTTAAATGCGTGTAGCGAAGACATTTGACGTTCTGGGAATGAGACTTATGGAACATTATGCAGTAAAAAGAAAAATATTTGTGAGGACAAGATTTTAGTTTTATTAATGTTAAAATTATAAACTTATACACAGAGGACTATGTAGCTGCAGAAGGTGCCTTCATGGAATTATTTACACCGTATTAAACAGAAATTAAGAAGAATATTTAGTTAGAAAACTAAATACTTTTAGAACTTCATCATGTCAGGATTTACTCTTTCCCTGCTATCTCTCTCTCCCTGCAAACAAATATACCCTTTGAGAAGATACCAATTTCATAAGACTTGATAACTCATTAACCCAAGAATGCGTTGTTTGGATTGGTCGGAACAAATACCAGGTTAGGGATTAGGACTATATGCTTCATTGTTAGCCAGTTGGAAAATCTTCTGCAGTGCCCATCGCTCACACCCAAATAATCAAGTTGTATGCAGTAGCGTAGCTACAGGAGCAACTTAAGGGGGTGATCGCCCCTGGCTCTGAAAAATGAAAAAATCGGAAATATACTTTTTGTGACACAAGTCAAGTACAGTGTGCTTTCTCAATTTTTTGTTTCATGATATTCGGAATTTTTATCCAATTCACTGTGACAAGCTCCATATTTGTAATTATTTGTTTCGAAAAAGTAAAATTTCCATGCACTTCGCACGCCTTATATTGCAATACCTAATACAGTATACTGCTCGCTCACAAATGAGTTTGGTAAAGGTTTTCCAGCTTTGGAATGGACAAAACTGGAAATTTCCAATGTGTGACACCATATCATCAGGTGAATCCGGCAATTACAGTGCTAGAGTCATATTTTTCATGATATCCCGAATTTCTCCAATATAAGCTCTTTATTTAGAAGTATTTTATCTGAAGAGGAAAACGAAGTTTCGAAAACTGTTAAAATGTTGTCAAAGAGTCTCAATTTGCAGGCGTGGGATAACTATCTAGCAGCAGCGACCTTCAGTCGCCATGCAATATCAGATTTGTTAATAGGAAGTGCAGATTCTTTACTAATCCCCCAACTTCTTCCTTACAGGAAACCTAGAATCACAAAATAACTGCAATGCAAGATCCATATTTTCAAATAATTGTTTGGAAAGGACAAAAGTTTCGCGCGGGCTTCAAAATGGCCGATTCAATACAATATAACCGGGACGGGTTTATCTACCATTAACAGAATTCCTTGCGTTGTGCGTCTTTCTATTTTGACGGTCAGGCGTTCATTGTGCAACATTTGCTCGGCTGTTACCGTTGTTTGGGTCCTTTTGGACCCATGCGGAGAGCTCGGCTGTCACACATCTGAAACAGTAATTACCGTTGTTTGGGTCCTTTTGGACCCATGCGGAGAGCTCGGCTGTCACACATCTGAAACAGTAAAGTTGTTTGGGTCCTTTTGGACCCATGCGGAGAGCTCGACTGTCACACATCTTTACTGTTTCACGCGGAGCTCGAAACTGCGAGTAGGTACCCAAAAATTCGGCCACAACAGCGAGAGAGACAATAGTTTAAGATCACGGGGTCAATGGCCTAAGGAAGCTGATGCGGGGCGTGCTACGTCCGCTTTTCCGCCCACTCCCGAGGCGCGCAAATATGCCCCGATCGGAGCACAACGGTAAAGGGTTAAACAGTGGTGATCAAAACAGTCGAATGCACTCAAGCGAAACAACAAGCTTAAAGGTAAAGAGCAGTCCCCCAAAACTTATTTTGAAGAAAAGGCTAAATAGCACAATTTTAGTCTTTTTTCTCTTCAAAGAATCTTTATTAAATTTTATGATTTAACTATTGCATATTCAAGGTAAACCAAGCAGTTATTTCTAGTAAATTTCACATTTGAAGAGAAAAAAAAAACATTGTCAGTCTAGACAGTCTACTACACTACTTCAATTTGGGATGAAAGCTCCTGCCCTTTCACCCGGACTCAGTTTTCCTTTTGCTAACAAATTTGCATTGTCTAGCTAAAATAAGGCAGAGTCAATTACGTGTGATTGCTTTATCCATCGGCTAAAATACCCATGATGTTCTGTTCTTTGTCATGCCATTGATTGGAACAGTTACTCAGATAAGTTTTTACAGCTCAGTGTATATAAATCGGATCGTCGTGTTCGGCCTAACGGTAAGAGCATCCGCCTCTCACGAGGAAGGCCCGGGTTCTATTCCCAGGTCGCGTCAAACCAAAGATTCTAAAAATGGAACCTACTGCCGTTGTGCGTGATGCTTCGCATAAGCAATGTAGTGGGAAAAGAAGCCAGTGAGCCACAACTGGAAAAAAGAGGGGGGGGGGGGCGAAGAGAATTCAAACAGTCCAACTCCAATCTTCATCGGACATTCCTAAGCTGAGATATAAAATGGTGAATTTTATTCACTCTACTTGAAATGGTAGCCTATATTGCGCATAAATTTGTGATGTCATTCTTGCACTACTCAAATTACAATCTTTGTATTTCTTTGTTTTTCTAAAATTTACTGCACCTTGTGTCAAGGTGTGATAGCACTCTTACTCATAAGGGGTAATATAATTAATTAGGCCTTCTCTGTACGACATGCTCTGCAAGCAAACAGGAAGTGTTCAAGGTCATGAAAGCATGTTTAATTTCAAAGGAAAACAAAGTGGGTAATGTGAGTTGTACAACAAGGAAGTCACAAATTATTGCGCAATGAACCAATTTTTTTAAGTGAATATAGTTCAACATTTTGTATCTCAGTTCAGGAATGTCCTATGAGGAGGGAAATTAGACTGTTAGAATTTATTTAAAGTGTTCTTTAATATATATATTTTTGATTTTTCGACTTGAGGTACACTTTAACAAGAAAATTCCTGACTGGCTACCGGCAGTCCTAATCCCGAACCCTAACAAAGAATACAATCATTACCATACAATGCCAATAAAGAAACACTTTGTTAAGCAGCGCGCATCTACCCAAAAAAAGTCTGTGACCACCTCAACAAGAACCGTTAGCTTGAAAACTGGTCCGTAAAACTCTATGTAGCTAACTAACTAACTAACAATAACGGATCGGTCACGGCCTTTTTCCAGTTGGAATTCACTGGCTTGTTTTCCCTACCCCATTGTTTACGCCAAAATTTGGTTTCCATCCGTGGTTACTAAGTTCACATTTTTATGAAAGTTTGTACAGTTTCAACCTTACAGTTGTTAATTTTTTTACATATATTAATAATTGGAATTCCTCCCGAATGAGGCAATGATTTCACTTTCAGAATCACAAGGCAATCGAGAATCAGTTGACATCACAATGGTTTCTGGAATTTTTGTGGTATCCTTCACTGTTTCAGATGTAAATGGCTCGGTTGTTTTATCTTTAAAATGAGAGGAATTTCAACGCCATAGAGAGCATGTTACATGTTGAATTGGTTCCCATCAATTTATTTAGTCCTGAAACTTGGTTTCGCCACCTAAAATTTGTATTACTTAACTGAATTACATCATACTACAAGCCCCATTGTCTACGGCTACTTTCATCGCTACAAGAATGCGTTTTTCCAACCCAGGTCCAAAGTGCATTAAAGGACAAATGCAGTCACCCCAGTTTAAACAAGGATAGTAGTCTATACTAGTTTGTGAATGGCTTTTAACAATCATGTGAAAATGTGTTTTTTCACTGAATTGTGAAATTTACAAGTTGTAATATCTTGGTTAACTTTGAAAGTTAAATGTGTAAGCTTTAAAATTTCCCTAAACTTCTTGGAAGAAAATTGATAGAAAAAAAGCACAATTTAGTAGTTATTTCAAGAAATTTCTATGGGCGACCGTCTTATGCCTTTAAACCATCTTGATTGACCACTCATGAATTGCTCAGTGGTAACGTTAGATGTAGAGCACAATGATGAATGACCGAGGGCAATATTACGGTTCATCTTACGGTAGTTACGGTATATTCATGTTCTAGTATATTTTGTTCAAACATATTTTCCTCAGTGGTTACATCAAATTGGAAAGCACCATGGCAATGACCGAGGGCAATATTACGGTTCAAAGATTAACCTTGTCTGAAACACATTTTGTCAGTTTAGTGTAGACGTTTGCTGCAATGGATAATGCAAGAAAGAAGCTAGAATTTAAAATAAATATCAACAAATTTTTCATGTTTTAATACATTTTGTTTGGAAGTCAGCTTGCAGAAATACAATTGTTTAGCGTTCAATTACCTTCTTCCAAATTTTGAATTGGTGTCCAGAAGTGAATCAAATAATAGCAGACACTGAAATAGTCATCGGCACCGTAAACAACAACCATACCATCAACTGCAGTAACGTTAACGGACAGGAAAGAATGGCACCTGGCAAACTATCTTATGACAATCCCGATCATGGACCAACGTTTCAAGAATAAAAGGAGATAGGCAGGAAAACTGTCTTAAGAGGTCTATGGTCTCTTGTGATTTGATTTAAAAATAATGCATGTTGGAAATCACTTAAAATAATCAATTATATTGCCAAATATATTTGTATATGTATAATAAAATACACAAACCAATTGATATTGTTGATTGCGTTGTAATCTAGGCAGTTGTCAGGGCCCTTGTGGTAGTATCCTTTTCTGTAAAAGTATAAGGAAGGGAGTTGGAAGGATAGGTATCCTAACAAGTGCTATGGTCTCTGATGATTTGACTTTAGTTATACAAAAAAGAGGCAATCACTTTAATTTATCAACTACAATGTCAAAAGTATGTGTCTGACTAAATAAACTAACCAGTTGAGATTGTTGGTTGCGTTGTAATCACGGTAGTTGTCAGAGCCTCTGGGGTAGTATTTCTTTCTGTTAAAATATTAGGAATGGAATTGGAAGAAAAGCTATCCCTACAAGTGCTATATGGTCTCTGATGACTTGATTTTAAAAATATAAATAGAGCAAGACAATTTAAATCATCAATTGAAATGTAAAGAATATTAATATGACTAAATACACAAACCAGTTGATGTTATTGGTTGCCTTTGACCCTTTCTTTGACCAATAGTCACGAATTTTTTTTAGAAAATTAAATTGCAACTGTTACCTAAAAATAACGACTGAAAGAAGCTAATTGCATCACACACCTTGAAAAAAACGTACTACATCCTTCCTTAAAATCCATAAGTGGGCCACATTATGAAATTAATATCTGAAATCTTCCTTTCCAACGAAATCTAATGTAAGGCGTCTCACACACAGAGGTACGTATACCTATTGACACACGCAGACACTCTCATTATGACGCACAATACATCAGTGAATTGTGCAATGTTTAAATATATGTATATCAGGGATTTCCTGTACAAGGACAGAGCATACTACATGGTTATTTGTCGCTACCTTACGTATGAGAAAAAAACGCATCAAGATGGCAGTCTGCTATTGTTTTGTGTAAAAGTTTGGACTTGCCCAAGTCAATTCCCAGATTTTGCCAGAAAGTTGGAATATTTTTGAAATATGGCAAGGTAGGGTCAAAATCACTTCACGTATTGCATGAATATCATATTGTTTCTCATTCAAGTTTAACTTTTGTTTAAAATATTACAGAGTCTTCGTCATATCAGACGATTTAAAGCTTGACGGCGGCTATCTTGGTGGGCTTTTTTGTCCTAGTTAGTGGCAAGCATATATGGACAGGACGATAACGTTACAGATTTATATACACACACATATTTATGTATATACATAAACATACATATATATATATATATAAATATATTTCACTAATTCGGCACTTAGGGGGGAAGTGGTTGTTAAAAAGTCGACCGTGGGGGGGGGGGGGGAGATTTGAGGCCTTAATGTTTCTACACACTCTTTCTATAAGAAAACGTAAACGGACAAGGGCGCCCTTATAGATTTACAAACCGGATACAATTAATTCAAAGTTGTGAAATTTACGGACACCGAGCAGTTAACACGAACGAATGGCGGGCCATTCAATTAACGTTGTTAATATGTCCAGACGTTTCTTTTTCTTATGTATTTTATTGTTATTTTTTAGCCCTATGTACAAGCAGATGTAAAGATTTCCCCTTAGGGTGGGAATTAGCGCTATATATATATATATATACATATATATATATATATATATATATATATATATATGACGCTAATTCCCACCTTAGGGGGAAATTGTTATATCTGCGCGTACATAGGGCGAAAAAATAACAATGAAATACATAAGGAAAAGTCTTCGCCCTAACGTCTAAAAATATTAACAACGTTATTTCAATGGCCAGCCATCCGTTCGTGTTAACAGCTAGGTGTCCGTAAATTTGACAACTTTGAAGTAAATGTATCTACTTTGTAAATCTAGGAGGGCGTTCTTGCCCGTTTACGTATTCCTTTAGAAAAAGCGTGTAGAAACGTTAAGGCGAAACTTATATTTCGCCCCAAAAAATTTTTCCCTCTAAGGTCGACTTTTCAACAACAACTTTCCCCCTAAGTGCCGAATTAGTGAAATATATATATATATGTATATGTATATATATATATACATATATATACACATACATATATATGTATATATATATATATATATATATATATAGTGAGACAACAGAAAAATAAAAACTCGGCAGGCGTAGCTTCGCCTTACAATAAAATATTAAGATTTAATCAAGCTTTCGGCCAGTATTTCTTGCAATTATATACATATATATATATATATATACATGTATATATATTTATATATATATATATATATTCCCACCTGAGGGGGAAATTGTTATATCTGCGGGTACATAGGGCGAAAAAATAACAATGAAATACATAAGTAAAAGAATTCGCCCTAACGTCTGGAAATTTAAACAACGTTATTTCAATGGCCAGCCATCCGTTCGTGTTAACAGCTAGGTGTCCGTAAATTTAACGTATTCCTATGAAAAAAGTGTGTAGAAACGTTAAGGCTAAACTTATATTCCCCCCCCCCCAAATTGTTTCCCTTAAGGTCGACTTTTCAACAACCAACAACTTTCCCCCTAAGTGCCTTATTAGTGAAATTTGTGTGTATATATATATATATATATATATATATATATATATATATATATAAATATATATATATATTTATATATATACATATATATATGTATATATATATAAATATATATATTTATATATATATATATAAATATATATATATATAATCGTAATAGTAAAAATTAATTAATAATGTCAACCAGGCAATGGTAAAGTGCTCAACCCTGTGAAGGGAGCTGTAATATTGAAAAGGTTGCAATAAGTTCTTACAACATAGCTTTACAGAACTGTTTCGTAAGGGCCAATAATGTAGGTCCTCACTCCTCAGAAGCCTGAAGTAGAATGATGTCAATAACGTTAAATACGTATATGTTCGCTGCTTTTGAACGTGTCCGTTTTTAAGCACGTGTTGGTTCCGTGTTCGATGCACGAACGGTGTACAGCGAGCCAAGATACTGCTTGGGTGGGTGCTTCCGGAGGGTGCTTCCGGAACCCTCGATCATTGCTTGACTTGTATATAAAATACCCCCCCCCCCCCCTCTCAGCAGAGCGCGAAAGGTAACCTTTAATCAGGGACCTGCTACTAGATCTAATTGCCTTAACAATAACAATGTATCGCAGACGTATGACATTAATTTCAAACATTTTCCTCTTTGAAAAGATAAAAACCATTACTTCATACGAAAAACAGGAAAAGTGAAGCAGATATCACTAAGACCGAAGGCAACAAACCTGTTGTTTCTTCATACATTGTAATAATTGGTGAATCGCCCGATGATGAAAACAGGGTGCTTCCGGAACCCTCGATCATTGCTTGACTTGTAATTGGGTCTAAAAAAGGAACAGAAACAACAACATTTGTTTTGATACTCATTATTTTAACAAGTTCATTCAACCGGAGGAATTGGAAGGTTATGTTTAGCTTGAAACTATAAGGCAGCGTTTCGACTGAACAGATAGTAATGTGCGTTTGTTGGAAAAATACACGTCAAAGCATCCGACACGGACCACAGCTGATTCGAAGGTCAAAATGCACGGGCGTACACACGTTTGCGTGTGAGTTCTCTTGCATTCACCGCTGCAGAGTTGTACCACGGGTTACCACCTCACTAAATTTGAGCAACTGAGACGGCTTTACCTTTTTTGAGGAAACACTAGGAAACAAAAATTGGACCCACAGCAACATTTTGACCTTGTTATGAAATTAATTAGACCTAGTATACCGAAACTTTTTTCATTTCAGGACGGTACACTGTAAAAAAAAGTCTGAAAAACGCTTCGAATTTATAGAACCAAAATAAAGAGAAACATAGAGATAACAGAAGAGTTTTGGTGGTATGTTAAAGAATAATTAGAAAGCCATCTAGTCTTTACAATCCTTGAGATAAACGTGTCATGTAATAAGGAATTGCCTTTCTTTTTGACTATGACCTTATTTCTGAAACTTCTCTTAGACCTAAAAGTTGTTTTCCCAAGTAGGTCCATGAGAAAGTATTAGTTCTACCGTACGCCACTCTATGCGTACGATTGTCAGGTTTTGCACTCTTAGCACTCTTAGGCTTGCTGGAATATATATCTTAATCGTGACATGTATTGTTCAAAATTAGTAAGCTACCGTTAGAAATGTATCATATTTGACCCTTTTGAGCCACAGAGTACATTTCGAACGCATAAAGTGCGTAAAAAATGTTGTTTTTTGTTTTTTGTTGCATGTCTAGATAAAGCCTGATAGGAGTAGTCATGGGCAGCTTACAACAATAGGTGACCGGTTCCTCCTTTCACAGCTCTGCTTTGTGAAAGAAAAGCATTGCTTCCTTTAAATGTGCCCAAGTCTACCGATACGTTTAATCTGTCGTTTTAGACAAAAAAGATCGTTTTAATGAGCGCAATTTAGAGTTATTTCTAATCGCAAATAATAAATTATGGGAATGGCAAAAAAATATTCGTAACGTCACCACTGTATTATCTATCCTCCAAGTTCCCATGATTCCCTGCGTTTGATTTGTTGGAGTTTTACAAACCAGTTTATATCCTTCGTGCCAGACTTCCAGCCAGACCGACTTACTGACTGGCTGACTGGCTGGAATTGGCTGGATTTGGCTGGTTGGCTGGCTTTCTTGTAAGCCTTATAACACCTTCTGAAACACGTTCAGATCTCTCGCTGACATACATATTTTCGCATTCTATTGTTAGGTAGCTTAAGTACATCACATGAAATTTACGTGTACGCAGATGGGATGTAGGCCTGCTGAAAAACATGTATGGAACTTGCCATCCTTTTGGACATTATGCCACCATAGACAATACCCCATCCCCTCTCTGCAGAGCGCGAAAAGTAACCTTAAATCAGGGAGCTGCTACTAGATCTAATTGCCTTAACAAAACCAATGCAAGAATGGCAGACGCATGATATTAACTTTTAACATTTTCCTCTTTGAAGAGCTTAAAACCATTAATTCAAACGAAAACAGGGAAAATGGAGCAGATATAATCAAAGTCGAAGGCAACTAACCTGTTGTTTCTTCATATTTTGTAATAATTGGTGAATCGCCCGATCCTGAAAACAGGGTGCTTCCGGATCCCTCGATCGTTCTTTGAGCTATAGTTGGGGCTAAAACTGAAACAGAAACAACAACATTTGGTCTGTTTCTCATTTTTTAAACAAGTTCATTCAACCGGAGGAATTGGAAGGTTATTATTAGCTTAAAACAACAAGGCAGTGTTACGGCTTAACAGGGGCAAATGTTCGTTTTGTTGAAATATACACGTCAAAGCACCCGACACGGACCACAGCTGATTCGAAGGTCAAAATGCATGAGCGTGCACACGTTTGCGTGTTAGTTCTCTTGCATTCACCGTTTTGCACCCATGTCCTGCAGGGTTGTACCGCAGGTTAGCACCTCACTAAATTTGAGCAACTGAGTCGGCTTTACCTTTTTTGAGGAAACACTAGGAAACAAAAATTGGACCCACAGTCACATTTTGACCTTGTTATGAAATTTATTAGACCTAGTATACCGAAACTTTTTTTCATTTCAGGACGTTACACTTTAAAAAATATCTAAAAACTTTGTAAATTTATAGAACCAAAATGAAGAGAAACATAAAGATAACAGAAAAGTTCGGGAAGTAAGTTTAAGAATAATTAGAAAGCAATCTAGTCTTTACAATCCTTGAAATATACGTGTCATGTTATAAGGAATTGCCTTTCTTTTTGACTATGACCTTATTTCTGAAATTTCTCCTAGACTTAAAAGTTGCTTCCCCAAGTAGGTTCATTAGAATGCATCAGTTCCACCGTACGCCGCTTTATGCGTACGATTGTCAGGTTTTCCACTGTTTGCACTCTTAGGCTGGGTGGAATGTATATCTTAATCGGCCAAAAAATATTGGTAACGTCGCCACTCTATTATCTATCCCCCAAGTTCCCATGACTCCATGCGTTTGATTTGTTGGAGTTTTACAAACCAATTTATATCCTTCGTGCCAGACTTCCAGCCAGACCGACTTACTGGCTGACTGGCTGGAATTGGCTGGTTGGCTGGCTTTCTTGTAAGCCTTATAACACCTTCTGAAACACGTTCAGATCTCTCGCTGACATACATATTTTCGCATTCTATTGTTAGGTAGCTTAAGTACATCACATGAAATTTACGTGTACGCAGATGGGATGTAGGCCTGCTGAAAAACATGTATGGAACTTGCCATCCTTTTGGACATTATGCCACCATAGACAATACCCCATCCCCTCTCTGCAGAGCGCGAAAAGTAACCTTAAATCAGGGAGCTGCTACTAGATCTAATTGCCTTAACAAAACCAATGCAAGAATGGCAGACGCATGATATTAACTTTTAACATTTTCCTCTTTGAAGAGCTTAAAACCATTAATTCAAACGAAAACAGGGAAAATGGAGCAGATATAATCAAAGTCGAAGGCAACTAACCTGTTGTTTCTTCATATTTTGTAATAATTGGTGAATCGCCCGATCCTGAAAACAGGGTGCTTCCGGATCCCTCGATCGTTCTTTGAGCTATAGTTGGGGCTAAAACTGAAACAGAAACAACAACATTTGGTCTGTTTCTCATTTTTTAAACAAGTTCATTCAACCGGAGGAATTGGAAGGTTATTATTAGCTTAAAACAACAAGGCAGTGTTACGGCTTAACAGGGGCAAATGTTCGTTTTGTTGAAATATACACGTCAAAGCACCCGACACGGACCACAGCTGATTCGAAGGTCAAAATGCATGAGCGTGCACACGTTTGCGTGTTAGTTCTCTTGCATTCACCGTTTTGCACCCATGTCCTGCAGGGTTGTACCGCAGGTTAGCACCTCACTAAATTTGAGCAACTGAGTCGGCTTTACCTTTTTTTGAGGAAACACTAGGAAACAAAAATTGGACCCACAGTCACATTTTGACCTTGTTATGAAATTTATTAGACCTAGTATACCGAAACTTTTTTTCATTTCAGGACGTTACACTTTAAAAAATATCTAAAAACTTTGTAAATTTATAGAACCAAAATGAAGAGAAACATAAAGATAACAGAAAAGTTCTGGAAGTAAGTTTAAGAATAATTAGAAAGCAATCTAGTCTTTACAATCCTTGAAATATACGTGTCATGTTATAAGGAATTGCCTTTCTTTTTGACTATGACCTTATTTCTGAAATTTCTCCTAGACTTAAAAGTTGCTTCCCCAAGTAGGTTCATTAGAATGTATCAGTTCCACCGTACGCCGCTTTATGCGTACGATTGTCAGGTTTTTCACTGTTTGCACTCTTAGGCTGGGTGGAATGTATATCTTAATCGGCCAAAAAATATTGGTAACGTCGCCACTCTATTATCTATCCCCCAAGTTCTCATGACTCCATGCGTTTGATTTGTTGGAGTTTTACAAACCAATTTATATCCTTCGTGCCAGACTTCCAGCCAGACCGACTTACTGGCTGACTGGCTGGAATTGGCTGGTTGGCTGGCTTTCTTGTAAGCCTTATAACACCTTCTGTAACACGTTCAGATCTCTCGCTGACATACATATTTTCGCATTCTATTGTTAGGTAGCTTAAGTACATCACATGAAATTTACGTGTACGCAGATGGGATGTAGGCCTGCTGAAAAACATGTATGGAACTTGCCATCCTTTTGGACATTATGCCACCATAGACAATACCCCATCCCCTCTCTGCAGAGCGCGAAAAGTAACCTTAAATCAGGGAGCTGCTACTAGATCTAATTGCCTTAACAAAACCAATGCAAGAATGGCAGACGCATGATATTAACTTTTAACATTTTCCTCTTTGAAGAGCTTAAAACCATTAATTCAAACGAAAACAGGGAAAATGGAGCAGATATAATCAAAGTCGAAGGCAACTAACCTGTTGTTTCTTCATATTTTGTAAAAATTGGTGAATCGCCCGATCCTGAAAACAGGGTGCTTCCGGATCCCTCGATCGTTCTTTGAGCGATAGTTGGGGCTAAAACTGAAACAGAAACAACAACATTTGGTCTGTTTCTCATTTTTTTAAACAAGTTCATTCAACCAGAGAATTGGAAGGTTATTATTAGCTTAAAACAACAAGGCAGTGTTACGGCTTAACAGGGGCAAATGTTCGTTTTGTTGAAATATACACGTCAAAGCACCCGACACGGACCACAGCTGATTCGAAGGTCAAAATGCATGAGCGTGCACACGTTTGCGTGTTAGTTCTCTTGCATTCACCGTTTTGCACCCATGTCCTGCAGGGTTGTACCGCAGGTTAGCACCTCACTAAATTTGAGCAACTGAGTCGGCTTTACCTTTTTTTGAGGAAACACTAGGAAACAAAAATTGGACCCACAGTCACATTTTGACCTTGTTATGAAATTTATTAGACCTAGTATACCGAAACTTTTTTTCATTTCAGGACGTTACACTTTAAAAAATATCTAAAAACTTTGTAAATTCATAGAACCAAAATGAAGAGAAACATAAAGATAACAGAAAAGTTCTGGAAGTAAGTTTAAGAATAATTAGAAAGCAATCTAGTCTTTACAATCCTTGAAATATACGTGTCATGTTATAAGGAATTGCCTTTCTTTTTGACTATGACCTTATTTCTGAAATTTCTCCTAGACTTAAAAGTTGCTTCCCCAAGTAGGTTCACTAGAATGTAACAGTTCCACCGTACGCCGCTTTATGCGTACGATTGTCAGGTTTTTCACTGTTTGCACTCTTAGGCTGGGTGGAATGTATATCTTAATCGGCCAAAAAATATTGGTAACGTCGCCACTCTATTATCTATCCCCCAAGTTCCCATGACTCCATGCGTTTGATTTGTTGGAGTTTTACAAACCAATTTATATCCTTCGTGCCAGACTTCCAGCCAGACCGACTTACTGGCTGACTGGCTGGAATTGGCTGGTTGGCTGGCTTTCTTGTAAGCCTTATAACACCTTCTGAAACACGTTCAGATCTCTCGCTGACATACATATTTCCGCATTCTATTGTTAGGTAGCTTAAGTACATCACATGAAATTTACGTGTACGCAGATGGGATGTAGGCCTGCTGAAAAACATGTATGGAACTTGCCATCCTTTTGGACATTATGCCACCATAGACAATACCCCATCCCCTCTCTGCAGAGCGCGAAAAGTAACCTTAAATCAGGGAGCTGCTACTAGATCTAATTGCCTTAACAAAACCAATGCAAGAATGGCAGACGCATGATATTAACTTTTAACATTTTCCTCTTTGAAGAGCTTAAAACCATTAATTCAAACGAAAACAGGGAAAATGGAGCAGATATAATCAAAGTCGAAGGCAACTAACCTGTTGTTTCTTCATATTTTGTAATAATTGGTGAATCGCCCGATCCTGAAAACAGGGTGCTTCCGGATCCCTCGATCGTTCTTTGAGCTATAGTTGGGGCTAAAACTGAAACAGAAACAACAACATTTGGTCTGTTTCTCATTTTTTAAACAAGTTCATTCAACCGGAGGAATTGGAAGGTTATTATTAGCTTAAAACAACAAGGCAGTGTTACGGCTTAACAGGGGCAAATGTTCGTTTTGTTGAAATATACACGTCAAAGCACCCGACACGGACCACAGCTGATTCGAAGGTCAAAATGCATGAGCGTGCACACGTTTGCGTGTTAGTTCTCTTGCATTCACCGTTTTGCACCCATGTCCTGCAGGGTTGTACCGCAGGTTAGCACCTCACTAAATTTGAGCAACTGAGTCGGCTTTACCTTTTTTTGAGGAAACACTAGGAAACAAAAATTGGACCCACAGTCACATTTTGACCTTGTTATGAAATTTATTAGACCTAGTATACCGAAACTTTTTTTCATTTCAGGACGTTACACTTTAAAAAATATCTAAAAACTTTGTAAATTTATAGAACCAAAATGAAGAGAAACATAAAGATAACAGAAAAGTTCTGGAAGTAAGTTTAAGAATAATTAGAAAGCAATCTAGTCTTTACAATCCTTGAAATATACGTGTCATGTTATAAGGAATTGCCTTTCTTTTTGACTATGACCTTATTTCTGAAATTTCTCCTAGACTTAAAAGTTGCTTCCCCAAGTAGGTTCATTAGAATGTATCAGTTCCACCGTACGCCGCTTTATGCGTACGATTGTCAGGTTTTTCACTGTTTGCACTCTTAGGCTGGGTGGAATGTATATCTTAATCGGCCAAAAAATATTGGTAACGTCGCCACTCTATTATCTATCCCCCAAGTTCTCATGACTCCATGCGTTTGATTTGTTGGAGTTTTACAAACCAATTTATATCCTTCGTGCCAGACTTCCAGCCAGACCGACTTACTGGCTGACTGGCTGGAATTGGCTGGTTGGCTGGCTTTCTTGTAAGCCTTATAACACCTTCTGTAACACGTTCAGATCTCTCGCTGACATACATATTTTCGCATTCTATTGTTAGGTAGCTTAAGTACATCACATGAAATTTACGTGTACGCAGATGGGATGTAGGCCTGCTGAAAAACATGTATGGAACTTGCCATCCTTTTGGACATTATGCCACCATAGACAATACCCCATCCCCTCTCTGCAGAGCGCGAAAAGTAACCTTAAATCAGGGAGCTGCTACTAGATCTAATTGCCTTAACAAAACCAATGCAAGAATGGCAGACGCATGATATTAACTTTTAACATTTTCCTCTTTGAAGAGCTTAAAACCATTAATTCAAACGAAAACAGGGAAAATGGAGCAGATATAATCAAAGTCGAAGGCAACTAACCTGTTGTTTCTTCATATTTTGTAAAAATTGGTGAATCGCCCGATCCTGAAAACAGGGTGCTTCCGGATCCCTCGATCGTTCTTTGAGCGATAGTTGGGGCTAAAACTGAAACAGAAACAACAACATTTGGTCTGTTTCTCATTTTTTTAAACAAGTTCATTCAACCAGAGAATTGGAAGGTTATTATTAGCTTAAAACAACAAGGCAGTGTTACGGCTTAACAGGGGCAAATGTTCGTTTTGTTGAAATATACACGTCAAAGCACCCGACACGGACCACAGCTGATTCGAAGGTCAAAATGCATGAGCGTGCACACGTTTGCGTGTTAGTTCTCTTGCATTCACCGTTTTGCACCCATGTCCTGCAGGGTTGTACCGCAGGTTAGCACCTCACTAAATTTGAGCAACTGAGTCGGCTTTACCTTTTTTTGAGGAAACACTAGGAAACAAAAATTGGACCCACAGTCACATTTTGACCTTGTTATGAAATTTATTAGACCTAGTATACCGAAACTTTTTTCATTTCAGGACGTTACACTTTAAAAAATATCTAAAAACTTTGTAAATTCATAGAACCAAAATGAAGAGAAACATAAAGATAACAGAAAAGTTCTGGAAGTAAGTTTAAGAATAATTAGAAAGCAATCTAGTCTTTACAATCCTTGAAATATACGTGTCATGTTATAAGGAATTGCCTTTCTTTTTGACTATGACCTTATTTCTGAAATTTCTCCTAGACTTAAAAGTTGCTTCCCCAAGTAGGTTCACTAGAATGTAACAGTTCCACCGTACGCCGCTTTATGCGTACGATTGTCAGGTTTTTCACTGTTTGCACTCTTAGGCTGGGTGGAATGTATATCTTAATCGGCCAAAAAATATTGGTAACGTCGCCACTCTATTATCTATCCCCCAAGTTCCCATGACTCCATGCGTTTGATTTGTTGGAGTTTTACAAACCAATTTATATCCTTCGTGCCAGACTTCCAGCCAGACCGACTTACTGGCTGACTGGCTGGAATTGGCTGGTTGGCTGGCTTTCTTGTAAGCCTTATAACACCTTCTGAAACACGTTCAGATCTCTCGCTGACATACATATTTTCGCATTCTATTGTTAGGTAGCTTAAGTACATCACATGAAATTTACGTGTACGCAGATGGGATGTAGGCCTGCTGAAAAACATGTATGGAACTTGCCATCCTTTTGGACATTATGCCACCATAGACAATACCCCATCCCCTCTCTGCAGAGCGCGAAAAGTAACCTTAAATCAGGGAGCTGCTACTAGATCTAATTGCCTTAACAAAACCAATGCAAGAATGGCAGACGCATGATATTAACTTTTAACATTTTCCTCTTTGAAGAGCTTAAAACCATTAATTCAAACGAAAACAGGGAAAATGGAGCAGATATAATCAAAGTCGAAGGCAACTAACCTGTTGTTTCTTCATATTTTGTAATAATTGGTGAATCGCCCGATCCTGAAAACAGGGTGCTTCCGGATCCCTCGATCGTTCTTTGAGCTATAGTTGGGGCTAAAACTGAAACAGAAACAACAACATTTGGTCTGTTTCTCATTTTTTAAACAAGTTCATTCAACCGGAGGAATTGGAAGGTTATTATTAGCTTAAAACAACAAGGCAGTGTTACGGCTTAACAGGGGCAAATGTTCGTTTTGTTGAAATATACACGTCAAAGCACCCGACACGGACCACAGCTGATTCGAAGGTCAAAATGCATGAGCGTGCACACGTTTGCGTGTTAGTTCTCTTGCATTCACCGTTTTGCACCCATGTCCTGCAGGGTTGTACCGCAGGTTAGCACCTCACTAAATTTGAGCAACTGAGTCGGCTTTACCTTTTTTTGAGGAAACACTAGGAAACAAAAATTGGACCCACAGTCACATTTTGACCTTGTTATGAAATTTATTAGACCTAGTATACCGAAACTTTTTTTCATTTCAGGACGTTACACTTTAAAAAATATCTAAAAACTTTGTAAATTTATAGAACCAAAATGAAGAGAAACATAAAGATAACAGAAAAGTTCGGGAAGTAAGTTTAAGAATAATTAGAAAGCAATCTAGTCTTTACAATCCTTGAAATATACGTGTCATGTTATAAGGAATTGCCTTTCTTTTTGACTATGACCTTATTTCTGAAATTTCTCCTAGACTTAAAAGTTGCTTCCCCAAGTAGGTTCATTAGAATGCATCAGTTCCACCGTACGCCGCTTTATGCGTACGATTGTCAGGTTTTTCACTGTTTGCACTCTTAGGCTGGGTGGAATGTATATCTTAATCGGCCAAAAAATATTGGTAACGTCGCCACTCTATTATCTATCCCCCAAGTTCCCATGACTCCATGCGTTTGATTTGTTGGAGTTTTACAAACCAATTTATATCCTTCGTGCCAGACTTCCAGCCAGACCGACTTACTGGCTGACTGGCTGGAATTGGCTGGTTGGCTGGCTTTCTTGTAAGCCTTATAACACCTTCTGAAACACGTTCAGATCTCTCGCTGACATACATATTTTCGCATTCTATTGTTAGGTAGCTTAAGTACATCACATGAAATTTACGTGTACGCAGATGGGATGTAGGCCTGCTGAAAAACATGTATGGAACTTGCCATCCTTTTGGACATTATGCCACCATAGACAATACCCCATCCCCTCTCTGCAGAGCGCGAAAAGTAACCTTAAATCAGGGAGCTGCTACTAGATCTAATTGCCTTAACAAAACCAATGCAAGAATGGCAGACGCATGATATTAACTTTTAACATTTTCCTCTTTGAAGAGCTTAAAACCATTAATTCAAACGAAAACAGGGAAAATGGAGCAGATATAATCAAAGTCGAAGGCAACTAACCTGTTGTTTCTTCATATTTTGTAATAATTGGTGAATCGCCCGATCCTGAAAACAGGGTGCTTCCGGATCCCTCGATCGTTCTTTGAGCTATAGTTGGGGCTAAAACTGAAACAGAAACAACAACATTTGGTCTGTTTCTCATTTTTTAAACAAGTTCATTCAACCGGAGGAATTGGAAGGTTATTATTAGCTTAAAACAACAAGGCAGTGTTACGGCTTAACAGGGGCAAATGTTCGTTTTGTTGAAATATACACGTCAAAGCACCCGACACGGACCACAGCTGATTCGAAGGTCAAAATGCATGAGCGTGCACACGTTTGCGTGTTAGTTCTCTTGCATTCACCGTTTTGCACCCATGTCCTGCAGGGTTGTACCGCAGGTTAGCACCCAACTAAGTTTGAGCAACTCGGAGTCGGCTTCACCTTTCAGGAAACAATAGGAGACAAAATTGGACCCACAGTCACATTTTGACCTTGTTTATGGAATTCATTAGACCTAGTATACCGAAACTTTTTTTCATTTCAGGACGTTACACTTTAAAAAATATCTAAAAACTTTGTAAATTTATAGAACCAAAATGAAGAGAAACATAAAGATAACAGAAAAGTTCTGGAAGTAAGTTTAAGAATAATTAGAAAGCAATCTAGTCTTTACAATCCTTGAAATATACGTGTCATGTTATAAGGAATTGCCTTTCTTTTTGACTATGACCTTATTTCTGAAATTTCTCCTAGACTTAAAAGTTGCTTCCCCAAGTAGGTTCATTAGAATGCATCAGTTCCACCGTACGCCGCTTTATGCGTACGATTGTCAGGTTTTTCACTGTTTGCACTCTTAGGCTGGGTGGAATGTATATCTTAATCGGCCAAAAAATATTGGTAACGTCGCCACTCTATTATCTATCCCCCAAGTTCCCATGACTCCATGCGTTTGATTTGTTGGAGTTTTACAAACCAATTTATATCCTTCGTGCCAGACTTCCAGCCAGACCGACTTACTGGCTGACTGGCTGGAATTGACTGGTTGGCTGGCTTTCTTGTAAGCCTTATAACACCTTCTGAAACACGTTCAGATCTCTCGCTGACATACATATTTTCGCATTCTATTGTTAGGTAGCTTAAGTACATCACATGAAATTTACGTGTACGCAGATGGGATGTAGGCCTGCTGAAAAACATGTATGGAACTTGCCATCCTTTTGGACATTATGCCACCATAGACAATACCCCATCCCCTCTCTGCAGAGCGCGAAAAGTAACCTTAAATCAGGGAGCTGCTACTAGATCTAATTGCCTTAACAAAACCAATGCAAGAATGGCAGACGCATGATATTAACTTTTAACATTTTCCTCTTTGAAGAGCTTAAAACCATTAATTCAAACGAAAACAGGGAAAATGGAGCAGATATAATCAAAGTCGAAGGCAACTAACCTGTTGTTTCTTCATATTTTGTAATAATTGGTGAATCGCCCGATCCTGAAAACAGGGTGCTTCCGGATCCCTCGATCGTTCTTTGAGCTATAGTTGGGGCTAAAACTGAAACAGAAACAACAACATTTGGTCTGTTTCTCATTTTTTAAACAAGTTCATTCAACCGGAGGAATTGGAAGGTTATTATTAGCTTAAAACAACAAGGCAGTGTTACGGCTTAACAGGGGCAAATGTTCGTTTTGTTGAAATATACACGTCAAAGCACCCGACACGGACCACAGCTGATTCGAAGGTCAAAATGCATGAGCGTGCACACGTTTGCGTGTTAGTTCTCTTGCATTCACCGTTTTGCACCCATGTCCTGCAGGGTTGTACCGCAGGTTAGCACCTCACTAAATTTGAGCAACTGAGTCGGCTTTACCATTTTTGAGGAAACACTAGGAAACAAAAATTGGACCCACAGTCACATTTTGACCTTGTTATGAAATTTATTAGACCTAGTATACCGAAACTTTTTTTCATTTCAGGACGTTACACTTTAAAAAATATCTAAAAACTTTGTAAATTTATAGAACCAAAATGAAGAGAAACATAAAGATAACAGAAAAGTTCGGGAAGTAAGTTTAAGAATAATTAGAAAGCAATCTAGTCTTTACAATCCTTGAAATATACGTGTCATGTTATAAGGAATTGCCTTTCTTTTTGACTATGACCTTATTTCTGAAATTTCTCCTAGACTTAAAAGTTGCTTCCCCAAGTAGATTCATTAGAATGTATCAGTTCCACCGTACGCCGCTTTATGCGTACGATTGTCAGGTTTTTCACTGTTTGCACTCTTAGGCTGGGTGGAATGTATATCTTAATCGGCCAAAAAATATTGGTAACGTCGCCACTCTATTATCTATCCCCCAAGTTCCCATGACTCCATGCGTTTGATTTGTTGGAGTTTTACAAACCAATTTATATCCTTCGTGCCAGACTTCCAGCCAGACCGACTTACTGGCTGACTGGCTGGAATTGGCTGGTTGGCTGGCTTTCTTGTAAGCCTTATAACACCTTCTGAAACACGTTCAGATCTCTCGCTGACATACATATTTTCGCATTCTATTGTTAGGTAGCTTAAGTACATCACATGAAATTTACGTGTACGCAGATGGGATGTAGGCCTGCTGAAAAACATGTAGGGAACTTGCCATCCTTTTGGACATTATGCCACCATAGACAATACCCCATCCCCTCTCTGCAGAGCGCGAAAAGTAACCTTAAATCAGGGAGCTGCTACTAGATCTAATTGCCTTAACAAAACCAATGCAAGAATGGCAGACGTATGATATTAACTTTTAACATTTTCCTCTTTGAAGAGCTTAAAACCATTAATTCAAACGAAAACAGGGAAAATGGAGCAGATATAATCAAAGTCGAAGGCAACTAACCTGTTGTTTCTTCATATTTTGTAATAATTGGTGAATCGCCCGATCCTGAAAACAGGGTGCTTCCGGATTCCTCGATCGTTCTTTGAGCTATAGTTGGGGCTAAAACTGAAACAGAAACAACAACATTTGGTCTGTTTCTCATTTTTTTAAACAAGTTCATTCAACCGGAGGAATTGGAAGGTTATTATTAGCTTAAAACAACAAGGCAGTGTTACGGCTTAACAGGGGCAAATGTTCGTTTTGTTGAAATATACACGTCAAAGCACCCGACACGGACCACAGCTGATTCGAAGGTCAAAATGCATGAGCGTGCACACGTTTGCGTGTTAGTTCTCTTGCATTCCCCTTTTTGCACCCATGTCCTGCAGGGTTGTACCGCAGGTTAGCACCTCACTAAATTTGAGCAACTGAGTCGGCTTTACCTTTTTTTGAGGAAACACTAGGAAACAAAAATTGGACCCACAGTCACATTTTGACCTTGTTATGAAATTTATTAGACCTAGTATACCGAAACTTTTTTTCATTTCAGGACGTTACACTTTAAAAAATATCTAAAAACTTTGTAAATTTATAGAACCAAAATGAAGAGAAACATAAAGATAACAGAAAAGTTCTGGAAGTAAGTTTAAGAATAATTAGAAAGCAATCTAGTCTTTACAATCCTTGAAATATACGTGTCATGTTATAAGGAATTGCCTTTCTTTTTGACTATGACCTTATTTCTGAAATTTCTCCTAGACTTAAAAGTTGCTTCCCCAAGTAGGTTCATTAGAATGTATCAGTTCCACCGTACGCCGCTTTATGCGTACGATTGTCAGGTTTTTCACTGTTTGCACTCTTAGGCTGGGTGGAATGTATATCATAATCGGCCAAAAAATATTGGTAACGTCGCCACTCTATTATCTATCCCCCAAGTTCCCATGACTCCATGCGTTTGATTTGTTGGAGTTTTACAAACCAATTTATATCCTTCGTGCCAGACTTCCAGCCAGACCGACTTACTGGCTGACTGGCTGGAATTGGCTGGTTGGCTGGCTTTCTTGTAAGCCTTATAACACCTTCTGAAACACGTTCAGATCTCTCGCTGACATACATATTTTCGCATTCTATTGTTAGGTAGCTTAAGTACATCACATGAAATTTACGTGTACGCAGATGGGATGTAGGCCTGCTGAAAAACATGTATGGAACTTGCCATCCTTTTGGACATTATGCCACCATAGACAATACCCCATCCCCTCTCTGCAGAGCGCGAAAAGTAACCTTAAATCAGGGAGCTGCTACTAGATCTAATTGCCTTAACAAAACCAATGCAAGAATGGCAGACGCATGATATTAACTTTTAACATTTTCCTCTTTGAAGAGCTTAAAACCATTAATTCAAACGAAAACAGGGAAAATGGAGCAGATATAATCAAAGTCGAAGGCAACTAACCTGTTGTTTCTTCATATTTTGTAATAATTGGTGAATCGCCCGATCCTGAAAACAGGGTGCTTCCGGATCCCTCGATCGTTCTTTGAGCTATAGTTGGGGCTAAAACTGAAACAGAAACAACAACATTTGGTCTGTTTCTCATTTTTTTAAACAAGTTCATTCAACCGGAGGAATTGGAAGGTTATTATTAGCTTAAAACAACAAGGCAGTGTTACGGCTTAACAGGGGCAAATGTTCGTTTTGTTGAAATATACACGTCAAAGCACCCGACACGGACCACAGCTGATTCGAAGGTCAAAATGCATGAGCGTGCACACGTTTGCGTGTTAGTTCTCTTGCATTCACCGTTTTGCACCCATGTCCTGCAGGGTTGTACCGCAGGTTAGCACCTCACTAAATTTGAGCAACTGAGTCGGCTTTACCTTTTTTTGAGGAAACACTAGGAAACAAAAATTGGACCCACAGTCACATTTTGACATTGTTATGAAATTTATTTGACCTAGTATACTGAAACTTTTTTTCATTTCAGGACGTTACACTTTAAAAAATATCTAAAAACTTTGTAAATTTATAGAACCAAAATGAAGAGAAACATAAAGATAACAGAAAAGTTCTGGAAGTAAGTTTAAGAATAATTAGAAAGCAATCTAGTCTTTACAATCCTTGAAATATACGTGTCATGTTATAAGGAATTGCCTTTCTTTTTGACTATGACCTTATTTCTGAAATTTCTCCAAGACTTAAAAGTTGTTTCCCCAAGTAGGCTCATTAGAAAGTATCAGTTCTACCGTACGCCACTCTATGCGTACGATTGTCAGGTTTTGCACTCTTTGCACTCTTAGGCTTGCTGGAATGTATATCTTTATTTTGGAATGTACCGTTCAAGTTAGAAAGCTACGGTTAGAAATATGTCATATTTGACTCTTTTAAGCTACAGAATACATTTCGGACGCATAAAGTGCTTGAAAAATACGATTCTCTGTTGCATCTCTAGATAAGGCATAGTAGGAGTAGTCCCAAGCAGTTACAACAATAGGTGACCGGTGTCCTCCTTTCACATCTCTGCTTTGTGAAAGAAAAGCATTACTTCCTTTAAATGTGACCAAGTCTACCGATACGTTTAATCTGTCGTTTCGGACACAAAAGAACGTATTAATGAGCGCAATTCATAGTTATTTCTAATCGCACCTAATAAATTATGGGAATGGCTAAAAATATTGGTAACGTCACTACTGTATTATCTATCCTCCAAGTTCCCATGATTCCCTGTTTTTGATTTGTTGGAGTTTTACAGATCAATTTCTATCTTTCGTGATTCATTGGATTCATTTGACAAAGAAAATAAATGGATGTTTAAAGCTCTTTTCTGCATGACAACCTTCTGCCATGCAAACTGCCACCAACTGGAAGAATTAATTTAAAAATCGTCCCGGTACAAAGCCAGAAACCAACACATTAAAAAGCTTTCCTATATCTCGTACACTATCAATACAAGTTCTTTTAATTTAACACCAAGTGGTGTCACGAAAACCTGAAGCGCGGGTATAATAACATTCCAATAATCTCAATAGCTCTCCTTTCGACCAAACTCTATAGACCTAACTAGTAACTTCGTAACACATGCGAGAACCTGACATCGGGCCAGTTTGCTTCAAGTTAATTCTATGGGGAAAATGTGTAACATGGAATTGCTAATATCTCGAGAACCGGAAATGGGAAATGAATAAAAATTCACCAGCACGCCAAGAAGATATTCTTTTTTAAAAACATATTCAAAAACTAATTTAGATCTGGACTATTCTTTTAATCATGTAAAACTTGAATTTATTGTTCATGATAAGATATGGAAAAACAAATGGTTGATAAATGTTGAAATATATTCGCATTGTTTACTGCAAAAATATGACCACACAAAGAAGTAGTAACCTGCCACGGGCCGGGTATACTCTACCTGGTTCTGGCATACGTATCTACTTTCTGAGCATTGTAGGGTGCTCTGTTTAGCTGAAGATCATATGCAGTAGCACTTGAGGGAAAAAAAGATTTTATAAGAAAGGAAGAATACTTACCTGAATAACATGTAAAGAAACATAGTTTCAAGCAATGAAAATGTCATGAAATGCCACCAAAGCTACATGCTTAAACACTTACCTTTTGTGGATCGCATCACAAACCCCTGACTTTTTGACAATGTCATTATGTCTTACATTTTTTCCGCATCTTACCTTATATCAGTGTAAAATATTTCCTTAGAGGAAGTTATTACAAAAAGATTTAATAAGTAAGGAAGAATACTTACCTGAATAACATTTAAAGAAACATAGTTTCAAACAATGAAAATGTAATGAAATACCATTAAAGCTAAAGCTAAATGCTTAAACACTAACCTTTTGCGTATCACAACCCATGACCTTTTTACAATATATCTTACATGTTTTCCGCCTCTTACCTTATATAAGTGTGAAATATTTCGTTAGAAGAAGCTATTGAGAAGTACATACGAACATTTCTAGTAGCAAAGCGTGGCATCAAAATGGTACAATTAGGTACCAGTTTTAATTAAGGAGTATACCACCTGGAGAAAGGGAATCGCATCGGTTATACTGCATTTCCGAGGTTTGCTCAGGTCAATCTGTTCCAGCCGGCTGTCCAGGCAAAGTTCCCCGAAAAATATTTCTGTCAGAATGAAACTCATCTCCGATTCGAACATATGACATTTAAATGTCCGAGACGTCACCTTTAAAAGAGAGAAAATATGGCTGTTACTTCATGAGAATCATTTTACCGTATAGTCTTTTTTCAGCTTTCTTTTTATCGTTTTTTTTTTCTTTTCTGTTTTGCTTTGTAAAGTCAATGCAGTATGATGAAATCCCATGATGAAATCCCAAAACCCATGGACTTCTGTTGGTGTTCAAGGAAACATTTGGGATATCAGTTTTCACCTATCAGCCTATACTGAACATTCTAGAAATTCTTATATTTTAAAAAGTGGAACATCCCACTGGAAGGTAAAGTCGGTGAGAGCAATTAAAAGGCAATCGCCTCCGTTTTTTAATGTCCTTTAAGTGAGGGATGGAGAACCACACAGACCCCATCCTGGTCCTGGGCATGACGTTAAACTGCATCCAGGGTGTGGCTTTTGTTCTATTCAGCCAGTCTAGAGCAGGACCACACATGTTTGCCCTTAGAGGGCGTACTTGTCCATTTGGGACGTTTAGCTCCTAAAGGGAGCAGAACTCCTTCGGGAGAAAATGTTTGTTTTCGCCCCTTGACTCTTCGCCAGAGAGTTGAGGGGACTTTTAGAAAAAGCCTTTAAGTGAGGAATGGAGAACCACACAGACCCCATCCTCACATGTTGGTAATTACTTACCGAGAAAGGTACCAATGATAAAAAACTTTAAAGGCAAAATCCATGAAAGTCTTATTAATTTGACGTTTTACTTTTTCACTACCATTTCTCATTTTCCTTAACAGTGGCGTAGCCACGTGAGGTTAGCAGGTTAGGGGAAGGGTTTTGAACCCCTTGACCCAACCTTGCAATGCAAAAAACACATTGAATAGCGGTTTTTTTTTCACTATTCTTAGACTTTTCCCTAATTTCGTGAATCTAACCCAAACTTCACAACCCCCCCCAATGACACAATCCTGGCTACGCTCCTTATCCTTCATGGGATGCACGATCAGAGGGTTAGTAAATGTTATTCAAGAGGTCGCAGCTCGAGCGCATTCATGGGTAGCATTAAATTTAGGCAACTACTGCATTTGTTCTCAGGAAAATTTAATACTGTTTAAAACCAATATTCATAGACACGGAATAATAGATTATTCAAAATAAGGCAGAACGGACGCATTTTTTCAAAAACTCAGTTTCTTCCGACAGAAAATTAGTTATCTGTTGGTCATAAATAATTGGTTCACTCAAAGTTAAAACTTTAAATTACGAGACTTTCATAATTTCTCAAAGCATTTTGTTATAAGTTGAAAGCATTAATATTGTGTATAAATGATATTGAATGATTTCATTATTATTAAAATTATTTCGTTTGTTTGCCACGTTGGAGAATTTGAAACGCAATATTTCCCTTTGGTCCCGAAAGTGCACGATCCTGTGTAAAAGCACGGGTCCGGGGTTAATAACCCTGTGCATTCGTACGTGTTTTGATTAAAACACTTACTAAAGAATGAAACTTTTATTGGTAAATATTATAACCAACACTTGAAAACAAAAGGATGGAATGACTTAACAAGGGTGAATTTCACTCTTCTTGGAGTGAATTTTACTATGCTAGGAATGAATTAATTCTCATAATGGAGTGGATGCACACTTTTCACTCTACTAGAGAGCGATTAACTCATTCTTGTGTTTTCTAGGGAAATATGAATGAACTAGCCAATTTCTCACCCGTTGAACGTGAACAATCTCACATTATGCAAGCCAGTCCACTGTCACAAGTACCGATAGATCGAACAGAACATGCCCGTGCAGTTGAAAGTCCCATCATTTCATGGCCAAATCCTCCTTTGCGACGGCAACTTGACTTCAGCTTTTCCTATAGATTATGACAACCTTTTTTTTTTTTGCTCTGCCTCTGTCCTTCCTAGTTTGGTAGAACTGTGTAGTATCATGTCCTCGATGGTTCGAAAATACTTAAACTATTTACATCCCGCCATTAGAATGAAAGCAATAAGTGATAATGAGCATTCAGTGCCACAGTGACACCTTTGCTCAGTTCGTAATTTATTTTAAGTGAAAAAGACATGTCCATAAAGTAAGTAATCGTCTGGTAAAAATGTTTGACGCTCGAACAGATTTAGTCATTATTTATGTATAACTTTGAAACTTGGCTCTGTTCAATGTGAACAATAGGGGATAAAGTAACTATTTTAGACTGCTCTTCTTCTGGAAAAATAAAGGCAAACTCTGATTATTGCCCAATTTTGATTCTATAGGCCTTGCGGGCTTGTGGTGAATAACTTCCTTTGTTTTACCTTCCACGGAAACAACGGTCAGCACCTCGGTATCTTTTTTGTTATTTTTTCTGATGGTTTTACTACCTGCCTTTGTACTTATGGGAAGTTTTCGTAACCATCGAAACGTTAAGTTTTCCTGGGGTTTTCCCTCTTCGTGTTCGTAATCCCTCTCATGTTATCTCTGCATGATTAAACTACAAACAGTCATGCTGCTGGAACGACATTAAGGTGAACAACAAGGCTAAGAATAAGATCACGTGTAGTATCTGTTCTTTCCATCCACTCTAGAATGGAGCCATACATGACAGACCAATGATGTAAATGGTCTTAAGGCCGTGAGGTGGGTCAAGTGTTGTCCTTCAGTGGACGTAATAGCTTCTTTGCAACGGAGTTTAGAGTTTGGTTTCGCCGAACGGCCCTTCGCCAGAGGGTCTAGAGGACTTGAGAAAAAGTAAGAAATGTCAAAATCTGTTAATGAGAACAGATGTATTGGATTTGAAGTGCTTATAGCCATACGGGATATTTAATCAGCCACTTTTTATCCCATGTATATGCAGTGGCTGCTGTACAAGATGGAAGGTCGTTTCCAGTTATTTCCTTGTTACTGTGATATGCTCCTGAACCAATTTCAATCACTGATGCTGTGTCCATTAAGTATCCACTGATAGTCGGGCACCAAATTCGTGGTTTTAAATTTTGTCGAGAACACCAGAGGTTACCTGTAGATAAATATACAAATAGGGAGCCATCCTTGAGAAATGCGACGCATTGTATTTCAGCTTTGTCTTTCTTGTACCCTGCATGGGTTCGAAGGTGCTGTAAAAACGGGAACTCCTTAAGTTGGAACGATTATGCATAACTGGGTGCGCTCCTGTTGCCCAATCAGACTTTTTAAGACCTCTTCCCTTTAGTTTCTCGCGAGTACCTGATTTTCCCCCAACTATGTTCAGAGGTGGTGGAGACCATGTTCCCTCCCCCAATTGCCAGAATTAATTCCTTTGGGAAAATTCGTTTTCATCAATTTTGCTGATTAAATCTGTAGTGCTATGAAAATAGAAGAGCCCGGATTGGAACAGGGGCAAAAATGGTAAATCCTTGATCTCTTTAATTTGCAGAAATGATCATTTTTATTTACACAGCCAGGAACAACATCCTGACATCCAAAGCAATTTCAAGGCACTTCTTTGCTAATCAAAATTCTTCATGGTGAGAATATTTGAATTAACTGTCTGCTAAATTAGATTAAAGCGCGCCAAAAATTGTACGTAGAATTTTGTGATCTTGAGGTCAAGAAAGGTGAAATGTCGGACAGATCGTCGTCGTAGCAATGACGTCACCCGGTTGGGAAAGGGTTGTCGGGGTGTAGAATCCTGCATGTCTTTTAAATGTGTCGATTTCTTAGGAAAGCGATAATATATGGAAAAGGCTATGTACACCCTGCACAATTTCCTAGTGCCTTGGCATATCCTGCAATGAATTCCTGGAACATTTTTATGTCGCTGGCTAAAATTACAAAATGCTGGCAGAAAGCACCACAAAATTTCGCCGGACGGAATACTAGCGGTTTCAGACTGCAGTCGCACGTTGGAAACTTAATTGGCAAACCTGTCGGAGAAATCCCATTATATCAGTGGTCCCCGAAATGTCGGGATTACACATTTTATCGTATCGTAGGCTTTGTTTATGTCTCAAGAAGAAAATGAAGACTTCTAGCTCGCAAAGCCACGACCAGTTTGTTTCCCGTACTCATTTAGTGTCATTTATATGGCAAACATAAAAGCCTTACGAAACAATAAGGAAGAAATTTAGAAACATTTACGCATTGCAACAATTATCCAGGCGCAGATTCAGACATTCGAAAAGAGGATGGAAGCTGACTTAAAAGAGAACAGGAGTGTGAGGGAGTTGCACTGCTAATTTCCCGTATGTTTTATTGTTGATGTGATGAAAAAGGGACGGCCGATCCGCTCCTGATATCATTTAGGTTTGTGTCAACTCTGTCATTATCATGGCAGAGAGTCGCTGCAGCTTACTTATATCCCCCTTTCTGGAACTTAAAGTTGTATTTACGCCGTGTAGATGTACACTTGGATTGCAAATGGGTCCCAACCTAAGAGTATTTAGGACCATTAACTAGAGACCAAGGTCTAATACATGCCTTGTACAAAATTTCGGCCAGTTTGAAAGCAAGAGTAATGTGCACAATGCCTAGTTAGTCTCCGACGGTCAGGCGTTGCACTGTGGCGACAGCATGGAGATTTGAAGGTTTTCGAAACCTCAGAACAAGTGTATTTGCCCTCCCAATTCTCGAAGAGTAGAGGAACAGCAATACCTTCGTTGCTGTAGGAACATCATTCTACATCGAGTTCAACTACGCAAAAGTTTGCGTCACAAATTAGTAGCATTTCGCCTATGTATGAGATTTATTTTCAACTTTCAAAGTCGTAAAGCGAAGGTAAAAGATACCAAGTTGCCTACTGAGACGCCTGCTTAAGCATAGACACTGTTAACTGTCGTCTTCGTTTGACTTAATACAACGTATATTTAGTGAAAGTACATCAAATTAACAAAACGTCACCTAAGCAACAGGCACTGAACTATATGCTAGGAAGGCGCATTCCACAACAATGTTGTGAAGCCGAATGAAGGTCACGTGATGTAGGTTAGTTTACTGCAAGTCGTTTCACTTCAACCTGAACAAGTGAAGACGCTCAGTTCTTCATAATAGTCCATAAGGGATAGATGTGTGAAATGTTTGTTCCGATACAACATGGACACCAATTCCAGGTTTGAAGTTGGGTAATCAGCTTGGTTCACGTTTACCGTTGTGCTCCGATCGGGGCATATTTTCGCGCCTCGGGAGTGGGCGGAAAAGCGGACGTAGCACGCCCCGCATCAGCTTCCGTAGGCCATTGACCCCGTGACCTTAAACTATTGTCTCTGTCGTTGTTGTGGCCGAATTTTCGGGTAGCTACTCGCAGTTTCGAGCTCCGCGTGAAACAGTAAAAATGGGTGACCGCCGAGCTCTCCGTATGGGTCTAAAAGGACCCAAACAACGGTAAAGGGTTAACACGAAAGTCTGAAATTTGGCTTTGTCCGCTATCTCCTCGAAGACAGGCGGTTTCATGAATATGGTGTAATGCAGGTTGTAGGGAATGTTGTTTTGTATCTAATAATCATTTTTGAGGATCGTTTAGCTTTGTTATGGGTGGTAAAATGGGTATTTTTCAATAATAAGTCGAGTGGGCGGTGTCTATTTTTAGAGCAAATGCCACAGAGTTGTATTATCAAGAACTGGCGAGGTAGCAAATTTACTCCAATATTTAAGAACTGGGATCGAAGTGTGCCTTGCAATTACAGGCCTGCCAGTTAAACTAGTATTGTGTGCAAAGTAGTGGAATCTTTCATTCAGCATAGTTTACTTACTTGATCTGTCACAGCACGGGTTCCTGCCAAGCAGATCTTGTGTTACTAGCTTTCTGAGGTTTTCTTCAAGACGACTCTTCATCTCTTGATTCCAGGTATGGCGTTGATAGGGACCGCGGAGACGGGGGGTCTATAGCCCCGCACTTTTTTGTTGTGGGCATTTTTGACCGCCTTAAACTGCATTTATTTTATTGGACATAATGGGCAGCTTCGATCATTGACCCTTGCCCTTCAAAATTGACTCCGCAGCCACTGGTTGATGTCATTAATTACCTAGACTTTTCAAAGGCTTTGATAAAGTTCCATTAGGTACACTAATGGTTAAACTGCGTCTTTAGGGGTTCAGGGCAATTGTGCTGATTGGATAAATTCCTGGTTTCATGGTAGATCTTAAAGAGTTGCTGTGAATGGTAACTTAATTCTCTCCTTAATTTTCATCAATGATATCGATAGTTCTCTTACACCTTTTATCTTATAAGTAAGTTTGCAGATGATAACAAGTTTTATAGGAAGATTAGCATTTTGGAAGCTGCAGAAAGACCTGGATAGTTTATTTTCTTGGTCTCTTTCCAACTACATTATCTGAAGTTCGTACGATAACATTTAATGTTAAGATCATTGTTCTCGAACTGTTATACCCCTCTCACCGGCTACTTGACAGGCTATACTTCTCTGTATTTGGAATAAAAAATCTTAACTATTTAAGAATAACAAGGACACGCTGGAAAAGAATGAAAAAAATCAATGAAAAAGAAACTACAATCTACATACAGTATGCAGTGGCAGAAATTATTTCGCTTTTCTAAAGAGCCTACATGCACCCCCCCCCCCCCGTCCAGCCCTCCCACTCCCTAGGTTGAAATACGGAGACTTGCCTGCAAGTCATCTCGACTTGCGCCAGTTCGTCACCCTCCATTTAATTACCAAATACTGTAGAACCTACTGCTTAAGAAACCGTTCACAGGACAATATTGGAGTCGTAGCAGAGCATATCGCTAACTGCCTGCGTGGCAGGCGCCGCAATTTAAGATCTTGGAATAAAAAGGTTGTAACTAAGGCACAGCTTACCCAAACTCAACCACGACATTTTATCTAAAAATACACTCCTACGACGACTTCATCCCGATATTTTAACACCCAATGTCATTCTTAAAATCCAGCAAACAGATCACTACAATTGACACTATCTCACGGTCATTTTGCATGCCAAAATAATGGATGACGTCAAGTTTTGTTGCAGCACCGAAACTGGTCTAGACGTACGTCTTGTTACCTTATCCGCTCCGTCGGCAATTTAATCCATCGAAGCCACTTAATTAGAAATATTGTTCTTTCAAAAGTATTCTGCTTCTGAATGAGTGCCGCGTAGACAAACGTCCTTCTTTTGAATAAGATCCGCGCAGCGCGTTGAAAGTGAGCTAACGTTCGCACAGTACGTACGTACGTACGTATATACTCGATCGTGCATAACATACATAGCGCTATTTCGAGTGTACACTTGACTGTACTGTCAATGCACTGTCCGTGGTAAGGCTTAAAAGGGACGATTCCATTTTTATTCAAATACAATCCTGTATAGGGTTATACCGAAGACTTTAAAAACGTAACCTGCTGCCATTGTGCTTGGTGCTCAACGTAAGCAATGTAGTAGGGAAAACAAGCCAGTAAGCCACAACTGGAAAAAAGCCGTGGCCGGCTCTACTTGAACTAATAGGTTAGAAACTGGGCCGTAAAACTCCATTTAACTAACTTAAAATTGAAAACTGCCTTCTGCAGACATCCGACATGACTGTTTACTATTATGCAACTTCTTTCTTAACGGTCGTGCTGTGACCGGGTGGAGGCCGTAGCATCTAAATCGATGAAGTCTTTAGCACTCGAACCGGGAGTTTGGGTATATGATTCCTGGTCGGGTCTGGTCTGGAAAAGATATACTTTTTATCTGAAAGTACCCTGATCTTTTGTTTGCCATCTGCCCTTTTAGTTGATACCAAATTAAATCTTAATGTTTAGTAATTGCAACATGAAGTTATATTTCATAAGCCAGAAGCTTTTCCCACATCCGCCGTCCCATTGCATTGTAAAACAAGTGTCTCCCGAGGCGGGGGAGGGGGACGGGGTCTCAGTTAGAATAGAGGCGAGATGTTGCAATATGTCTGTGACAGGGATTACACTATTTAGGTGGAGCAAAACTGTCGGTTAGTGCGGAGCGTAAGGGAGATGTTTTGGCCGCATAAAGCTTCCAGGTCAAAGGAATAGAATTTAAGAGCCCATTTGAATTTCAAATATTTTGTTAATATGTCAAAATAATCATGTATATCAGCCATCCTCATTTTAACGTTAACACAGGGATAGCTTCAATCTCAGTACATGAAATGTAGGAAAATATAGAGATGTGAGAGCAAAAATCGCTTTTAAGTATCAATATGCGACAATGCAACAGTTGAAAACGGAGTAGATAATAGTGTTGTGACGCCTGGGCAAGGCCGTGCGGAGCGCCTCCAGATAAAGTGGAGCTCCTGGGATTAAGTGGGGCTGCTCCGCAAAGCTTCTCTCCATTCTACGGGGCTTAGACGTGTATTGTGTTAGGATTTAGGGATTTATTCCCATCCCTGTGGATCATTGTCCCTACACGAAGATTATCCATGGCTTACCGTAATCTACTCTTTCATGTTACCTCATGTTATGTAACATTACGAAACTTGTTCGCTTTTCCATAAAAGTAATCTTGGGGTCAGATATTTTCGGGTCACACCTTTATTGTAAAAATGCAAATTTGTTTATATATCCCTTCACTTAAGCACTCGTACCACTTGTATGAATGGTATGATTATTTTAAGCCAATTGTATTCACCCTGATATAAAGAAGTATGAATTAGTAGCGTCCAGGCAGATCCATCCAGATACTACACAGTTAGGATTGTTTCTTGAGTGTTCAGCAGCACACAGAACAGCAGGAAATCCCGCAGGCAGGGTTCCGGCAACGCCCTTCAGCCGGGGAAGCTTCAACTGTGTTTGCACATCACTGTAATTGATTTAGTTTTCTACTTCGTGTTTTATTTGTTGTTTGTGTAGCCGTTACTTTTCGTTTTGTATTCAAGAGAGTCACTTAATTAACGTTACTTATTTTTAACTGGGAGAAGAAGCTCCCAGTTTTTGGATCCAGTATTAAATTATTTTCCAACTTTGAGCTTATTTTACGTGCCGTTTTTCAACTAGTGAACTGTCGTCGGCCAATTAAAAAACACCAACTTAGGCCAAGACTCCCCACTGCTGCAGGCCAGCTCGCTACCACGTCCGGGACTAACAAAGCACCCAAGAAAAGAAGAAAACCGTTACAGTATAATGCATGTTTGTTACCATACAATTTCAGACACCAAAATAAATAGGAAGGTTGAAATTATTTTTTCACGTTACATGAAGTATACTTCAACTTCATCAGAGTTTAAAATTCAAGGCACGTTAGACGCGTAATGCATTTGATTTATTACTGAAGGCGACGCCCACACTTTATAAAGTAACAGAAAGTCAACCGATAAACGAATTTGTCAAAGTCTACGAATAACCCCCGATAAATATCAAGATTAAAATCATTCAAGGAGTGATTCTAGCTACAGTCTCCAGAGACAACCGGACACAGGTATTACACTGTTAGCGTTTGCAGGGGAAAGTCCCAGGGTTGGTGACTTAGGACCCTAAGGATCTGACAAAATGGTATGTACTTCATGTAAGCCAGCCTCAAACTGAAGTGAATAGAAACCAACTAATTCTATTTACTTCCAGGCTATTCTGCCTATTTATTTTTCGTCAGTGGTCTATTCACCTCAGCTTGAGGTACGGTAGCCTAACATGAAGTATCTCCCGATCGACCAAAATTATCACAAATGTTGCGATGTCTCTTGAAGGCAACCAAAGGAGATTTGAAGATGGACTTGGTAATTGGGTCAGGCATGTGGGTTTTGAATTTCTTAATATTCAAGCGCTTAGGGTAATACCATCCGAATTACAATTGGGGACTTTTTTGTCTAACATAGATGACCTATTCATGGATTCTAAACGAAGGTGAGCAGTCTTTAAGACTTTATCCGGGTAACCCGTGTTAGCAAAGAAATTGGAAAGTTGATTGGAATTGTGGATAAAATCAGCGTTGACAGAGCAAATTCTTTTAGCTCGAAGAAATTGGGAAAAGGGAATTGAGTTATTACACTGGGGGGAGGGGGGGTGACAAGATGAATAAAGTATATATTCTTGAAATGAATATAGGATTCGATAGAACGATTAACGATGGTAAGACGTGAGTCTGAGAAGGTAGCACTGGAACTAGAAATAGTATTGGTAAACTTAAAATTAGGATCAAATATGAAAACAAAGTTAACAAAATCTTGAGCTTCTTCAGACGTGACAAATAGGGACCAAAAATGTCATCAATATACCGTGTATGAAAATAAAAGAGGTGGGTCCGTTATACTGCCGGAAAAGGTTACGTTCAAAAAGTCCAAGAGTAGACAAACCACTGAAGGGCCCATTCAGTTTCCATAGCTACTCCTTTAATTTGTTAAAAAGCGTTCATTAAATTGAAAAGAATTAGACAGGCGGACTATCTCAGTTAAACAAAGTAGAGTAGAAGTAGAAATAGTCCGGTCGCTGCGCTGGTCAAGGTAGAATTTCGAAGCTATGAGGGCGACGTTGTGCGGGATTGACGTGTATAAACTTGGCACATCCATAGTAAATATATAACAAATATGCGAGTACTCTGGGAAATGAAACTCCCACACCAAACCTAAAAGATGAGGTGAATCGATCTTGCACAAAGGATGGTAGGGAGGAAACCAAAGGCCTGTGAGTTGAGTCTGAAAATTCAGAAGTAGAGACTGTCGGACATCTGTGGCAGGACACGATTGGGCCCCCAGGTGTGTTCACTTTATAATTTTAGGTAATAGATAAAAGTTAGCAGTCTTAGAGGACGGATAAATAAGATTGACGGCAGATTTCGGGTGTTCCTTTCAAGAAATCAAGGAATTAAAACAGGAGGTTACCGTCTGCATTGGTTCCTAAATACAAAGTATTGTCGGATAATTGTCTTTCGGCTTCTACTGTATAAAAGTGACCTCTACAAACCATTGTGGCACCTTCTTTGTCAGCTCTCCTAATGACAAAATTACTTTTTTTGCGATTGAAAAACATTATCCAGGGATTTTTCGTCCGGTTTTGGGGGTCCATGTTGCCTGCGTAGCAGACTGTGGGGCATATTTCTTGGTCAGTCATATTAAGGATTTATGAAGTCCTTAAAGGGGGACTGAAAAAACCGAGTCCGCTCTGCCGGGAAAGGTCCATGTGAATAGCTTAGGCTGAATGTTTTTAACAGATCAGATTCAAAGAAAGAAGTAGAATCTGCACCTTACTTCGGCAGAAGTAGAATGGTGAAATTTTAGACGTAATTTCCTGAGAAAAGAGTTAACATCCTTGCGAAAAGTAAAGGTATATAAAATATCTGCTAAAGGCCTGGGGACGAAATTAAGCCTTCTCGTCGACAATTTCGAGTCTGGTGGAATAATGACCACCAATTTTTCCTGAGAGTTCCTGGTGGATGAACTATTACTGGAGAGTCTACGCGGTTTCTCAGATTTAGTCTCAGGAAAAAATTATACAACTTTTGGTTCAAGACATGAATGCGGCCTCTGATATGGCTCCAGTCGTTAAGTTCGTTGGATTGGGACGATCTATACTGGTTTAAAGAATTCTTGAAGTGATTTTGGTGAACACTTATGTCTTTTAGGGTAGCACTCATCAAATTAAGAGAGCAATTGTAAACGCTGATCAATAGAACAGTACTGAAAAGATCTGGTCGTGGGTGTCAGGATACAATCAAAGGGGCTAGCTTGCAGGGTTTATCGCTTATACATAGAAAATGTGTATGCACCATCTATGTGTTAGGCTGTTTGTGGTCCAGACTAGCTAAAAATTCTTCTCTTGGTGGTAAAATATCTTCAGTTGATATGTCAGCATATCAGATAATATAATCCAGCACTTTTGAGAATATCCATAAAACTATAATTACACATTCAAAATGATTAAGAGGCTTTCTAAAATGCAGCAGACTGACAGGTGAAAACCAAGGATAACTGCAAAATATTTACAAAGTTGAAAAAATATACTCTTGGCTACTAAGCAACAAAGTTGGAATTACCGGCAATTAAACAAAACAGTGTAAAGCTGCATAAATATTTAAAAAATGAACGTGCATTGAAAAATTGCATATAAAAATGTGTAATCATGAACAAATGCAGAAATTATCAGGATTCTTTTCTGCCTTTCGAAACCATCCAGGATCCTTCTTTTGCATCAAGTAGGGCTCGGAAGATAAAATATGTACTTGAGTGTGTACGGTTACCTCCACTGCGCAAATTGGTTTTTAAATAGCCAGGAGAAACCGCATGCAATGACGTCACGTGACGTTATTTTTAAGGCAAACTGTGTTACTCATCGTACATATGACGTAGACTTGACATGCGTTGCTGTGGTAGATTAAGTGGACGACCGTATTCCCTGTACACAAATCACATGTGTGCATTTGTAAATGTAAGTTGCAATAATAAAAGAATGAACTTCAGAGGATGGACTTGCTGAATTTTTACGTCATATGTATTGATTTGATTAAGCCTGGCTTTGCATGGTGGCATAGTGAAAAACTGAGAGCCAAAAAACTACCTGGATCCACCCCATGCATTATATTATGTAACATATGATTATCGAACAAGGCCACCCATTCACTTTACGCGTTCTTCACTATTTAGTTGTACAAACGGAGATTCCTCAAGAGTCCTTAAACATCTAAGGACTTCTGATTAATTCAAATATACATGTAATTTATAATCGAAGTAAAGAATGATCAAGATGAAAAATGATTACTTTCCCTTACAAGGCGTAACAAGCTTATATTTCTCTTGACCTTTGGAAGAACTTTTTTCTGATCATCTTCTCTAAATCCTGAGTGACATAGTTCGCTTTCCTATAGATTTTTCTAAATATGTAGAGAACAAGATATTTCAAAACTTTGCTATGATAAGCTTACACCAGGGAACTGTTAAGTAAGTTGGAAAATAGGTTATTGAATATGCTAATACTATAATACTTATAAAATTCTAAAAAGTTAATTCATGGTAAGCTACTTAATCTGCTCTCGTAATTTGTTTCCGCGAGCAAAATGATAGGTAATGTAAATAATGAATAACAAGTGATATGACAGTAACCAGGTAACGTAAATCCCCAGACCCACTATAGAGATAGCTACCGTGGCACTGAAGGGGCATGCATCTTCTCTCTTTCTCTTCAAACAAGAAAAGTTAGATACGACGGATTTCACAAAAGTTTGCTTACTTTTCCTGTGTCATGTGATTCAGGTAATTAGAAAATATGACAAACGTTGGAAGTGCAAACTGTCTAGTTCTTTATGTTGCGTAACGAACGAATATGACGAAATTTGCCTTAACTGTCATGTATAGAGTAGCCGTTCAATTCCATATTCGTAATTAAAATAGGCCGAACTTAGCTTAGTGCACGCCGATGGGCTAGCCTGAGCTGCGCATCAAACCTATTACTATTATTCGACGCGAAAATAAGACAATAAAGTGGATTTTGTCATGTTTTATCAAACTCTGAAACATAAAATACAACTAATAAGAAAATATCTTCGTCGTGACCACACAGTTATCGGAATCGTTAACACGACAACTAACCTATTTCATCACATTTTCGTGTAAGAAGAGAGAGAAGACAAGGAACGAGCATGTTCTTTCAGGGATACGGTAAATAGCAGACGGAAAATTCCTTGAACTATGAGCTACTTCCAGTGTAAGCCGTACAGAAATGCATAGCAAACAGCAGAAAGAGAGAGCAAATTTTCTGGGCGGCTTAGTGGTAGACATTACTAGGTATCTTAAAGGGCGAGAGCTGCAGTCATCCAAAACTTATTTTGAAGCACAGCTACATCTCACGATTTTCTTCTTTTTTTTACAATAGATATCATGGAAGGATCAATTAATTGGCACGCAAAAGATTATAAAGAAAACGTTATGTGGTTTGCGAAACTTTCACACTTAAAGCAATTAACAAAACTGAACTTTGGCACTGCAAGTTTACATATATTATTGGAAAAAATTTTACAAAATTAAAAGTATTAATTCAAATTTGAATAAACTTGATATATTATCAAACAAACATTATTAGCTACGACCAAGTTTGTAATTTGACATGCATATGCATGAAACTGTAAAGGCCTGGGTACTTGACTATCCAGTAATGGGATCCATTTGGACCTACATATCAAGATTACACCCAGGTTGTAGTCAACGATGGAAGTATTAAGACATTCCTTCCTCAAATAGACCTCCCAAATTTAGTAAGTTTGTCTTGTACCCATCCATCATACTTCGGGTATTTAGTGTAAACGCCGTACCGGTGATCTCGACAGTACGTTTCGTCCCGACTTAATATTCCCGCTAAGTACCATTGTCCAGCGTCATCTTTGATTGAATATGACGCACCAATCTCGCCAGAATACGCATTGTTCACGTCACACGGGTACCCAGCACAAAACATTTTCGGGGTAAAAATTACCTGTCTTTGTCGGAAGTGTCGTTTGCAAACCTGGTAACCAACGAATGGTAGAAAGGCTTCTGTTAAATACCCAGGGCTACCTACGCCCCCACCAGATGTTACGCGCCATTTAGTTACTCGACCGAGAGCGCCACCAGCAACTAACTCACTGTATTTCGTTTGACTAGCCAAGCAAATGGGTTTTACATAGTTGGTGAAGCGTCCTAGGGAAGAATCCAGTTTGACAAGTGCGATGTTGTTCTTTAATGTACGGAGATCAAAACTCTCGTGCCTATATATTTTTTCAACCGGTAGGAACTTTTGGGATCGTTCATTCTGATCACTAATTTGAACAGAGATATTTTGCTTGTCTGGTGGATCTTTGAAACAGCTTGCAGCAGTCACCACCCACTGTGCGTTTATGAGAGTGCCCCCGCATATGATTTCACTCTGATGTTTGTACAGACGTGCATTCCAAGGGGCGGATCCTTTCACGACATCCTTCACACCGTCATGTCGAACACTCAGATGGAGTCCTTGAGGTTGGCTTAGAGCCTCCCGAGACGTGACCGTCCCGCATTCTGCGGAAAGTGAAATAGCCACAAAGAGTTATGCTAAGTACTTAAATGATACTCCCATTTTTTTTATTAGTTAAAGGCAGCTTCATATTTTTTTTTATTAGTTAAAGGCAGTTTCATTTTGTAGGTTATGTAGAGCTTGTATGCTAATATAGAACACCTAAAGGGGATCCTTGAGTTTGGCTTTGATCCTGCCGCGACATCACAGTTCCGCATTCTGCGGAAAGAGAAATAGCCACAAAAAATTACGCTTCGTACTCAAATGCTACTCCAAGTTTTTTTTTCTTTTGTTTTGAATTAAAGGCAATTTCATTTTGTATGAAATATAGAGCTTGGATTCCAGGGGATTTGGCAGGTATAGTGAAGAATATCCGTTGGGGTCGTGTACTCCGGTTGTGATGTAAATTGTCATCAATAAAAACCCGGCGCGACTCTTAAAATCAAATTCTTGACTAGAGGCATGCACTAAACATTATACTAAAGCGATTGTGATAAATAAAATTACTGCCTTTAAATATAGATCAGAACTTGCTAATTTACCTATTTAGAATGACGTGAAACCTTTCGTAGGCAAGAAAAAAGTTCTGCAGAGAGTTTTCCACGAATGCATTGCACATTAGTCGTTCTTCTAGGACTGGATATTTTGAGACACCATGGGGAAAATGCTTATTATAAGACAGTTACGGCGAATGGAGAAGGGAAAACCCCTACGTAAATACCGTCCTATAAATTTTGGCAACAATTCCATAGGATATGAAAAAAAATGTTCTTAAAGAAATATGGCTGATTTCGTTGGGGAAATGAAAATGCTGCGACAGTGATATTTGTTGAAAATACATCAGCACAAATTACAAATAAGGATACGTTAGATCTTGAGGTTAGCCTAGGTCAGATGTAGTTTTGCGGCTAGTGGTCAGGGGCGATCGTCCTGATGACAGACCTATATTGCTAATCGGTGCCCATTTGAGCTTTCTGACATCTTGCTTTAAAGCGCCCAGGCTGTAGGTCATTCTCGCTACCTCCGACCAAAATTCCTGGCTCCTCCGCCTTACAACGGCACAGTTTCTACATACAGTAGCCAATTGGTTGAAGCTAAGATTTTTCCAGTGATGTCTTATTTGTTTGTTTTCCCTACTCCACTGCTTATTTTAAGCGCCAAGCACAATGGCAGTAAGTTCCCCTTTTTTGATGTCTTCAGTATAACCCGATCAGGAGGCGAACCGGCAAGTAGCGTGGTCTAGACTGCAAGAAAGGCAGTACGTCGATGGTCTAGAGAAAGGTTAGGTTAAAGTACAATAAGCAGTGAAATAAGGGAGTAAACTGAAAACAAATTCCTAAGTCGAATAATTATAAAACTGAAGTTGGTCGGAACAAATACCAGGTTAGGGATTAGGACTGGGCTATATCGTTAGCCAGTTGGAAAATCTTCTGCAGTGCGCATCGCCCACACCCAAATAATCAAGTTGCATGCAGTAGCGTAGCTACAGGGGCAACTTTAGGGGGTGATTGAAAAATCTGGCTCTGAAAAATGAAAAATTCGGAAATATAATTTTTGTGACACAAGTCAAGTACAGGGTGCTTTCTCATTTTTTTGTTTCATGAAATTCGGATTTCTCTGTGACAAGCTCCATATTTGTAATTATTTGTTTCGAAAAATAAAATTTCCATGCACTTCGCCTGCCTTATATTGCAATTCCTAATACAGTATACTGCTCGCTCATAGATGAGTTTGGAAAAGGTTTCCCAGCTTTGGAAAGGACAAAACTGGAAATTTGCCACGTGTGACACCATATCATCAGGTGACTCCGGCAACTGCAGTGCTAGAGTCATATTTTTCAAGATATTCCGAATTTCTTTTCAGTTTCGAAAACTGTTGAAATGTCGTCAAAGAGTCTCAATTTGTAGGCGTGGGATAACTAACTACAGCAGTAGCGACCATGCAATTTCAGATGTGTTAATAGGAAGTGCAGATGCTTTACTAATCTCCCAACTTCTTCCTTACAGGAAACCCAGAATCACAAAGTTTCTGCAATGCAAGATCCACAATTTCAAATAATTGTTTGGAAAGGACTAAGGCTGAAATCACAATACAATATAACCGGGTCGTGTATCTACCATTTACAGAATTCCTTGCGTTGTGCGTCTTTCTATTTTGACGGTCAGGCGTTCATTGTGCAACATGTGCTACTAAAGCAAGCTTTATTATTATTATTATTATCATCATTTGAAACAAAATCAAGGTTTTTGATCCGCCATGCCATTCATGCGACATCCGTCATTTACAAAATTCACTTCAGTGCTAAAATAGTTATACCCTCTCTATATGTCCTTCGTTCGTCCTAAACCATTCATACATCAGTCATCCGTCATACATCTCCGATTTAAAAAGTTGTACCGTCGGGCTGACACGGACTATTATTTAAACTGTTGTTTAAACGAAGGCCTATATGGTTTGAAACAGGTAAGCAGTATTTCATGTTCACGTTGAAGCTTTTTCATCCATATTTTAAACACTGGTGCTCAATACTGTCGAATGCACTCAAGCGAAACGACAAGTTTAACCCCGACTTAGTTTCCCTTTTGCTAACAAATTTTCATTGTAAAGCTAAAAATTTGATTGCTTTATTCATTGACTATAATAACCATAATGTTCTGTTCTTTGTCATGCCATTGATTGGAACAGTTACTCAGATAAGTTTTCTTACGGCTCAGTGTTCATTAATCGGATCGGTCAGGTAAGACCGCGTGTTCGGTCTAACGGTAAGAGAATTCGCATGACGTTAAACTGCATCCAGGGTGTGGCTTTTGTTCTATTCAGCCAGTCTAGAGCAGGACCACACATGTTTGCCCTTAGAGGGCGTACTTGTCCATTTGGGACGTTTAGCTCCTAAAGGGAGCAGAACTCCTTCGGGAGTAAATGTTTGGTTTTCGCCCCTTGGCTCTTCGCCAGAGAGTCGAGGGGACTTTAAGAAAAAAGGTAAGAGAATTCGCCTCTCACGCGGAAGGCCCGGGTTCTTTTCCCAGATCGCGTCAAGCCAAAGATTCTAAAGAGGAACCAGGCTACTGCCGTTGTGCGTGATGCTTCGCATAAGCAATGGAGTAGGATAAACAAGCCAGTGAGCCACAGCTGTAAAAAGGGGCGATGCGAATTCAAACAGTCCAACTCCAATCTTCATAGGACATTCCTGAGCTGAGATATGAAATGGTGAAGTTTATTCACTCTACTTGAAATGGTAGCCTATATTGGGCAATAATTTGTGATGTCATTCTTGTACCACTCAAATTACAATCTTTGTATTTCTTTGTTTTTCTGAACTTTACTGCACCTTGTGCCAATTAGATGTGATAGCACACTTACTCATATGATTAATTGGGCATGCACTCCCTGCGCGACATGCGCTGCAAACAAACAGGAAGTGCTCAAAGTCATGAAAGCATGTTTAATTTCAAAGGAAAACAAAGCAGGTAATGTGAGTTGTACCGCAAGGAGATCACAAATTATTGCGCAATGGACCAATTTGTTTCAAGTGAATAAAGTTCAACATTTTATATCTCAGTTCAGAAATAGAATTCTTTTTAAGTGTTCTTCAATATATATTTTTTAATTTTTTGCCCGGTACACTTTAACAAGAAATTCCCTGACTGGCTAACGACATCTCTAATCCCTAACCTACTCACTAACTCTAACGAAGAATGCAATCAATACCATACAATGCCAATCATGAAACACTTTGTTAAACAGTGCGCATCTACCCAAAAGTGTCCAATCGAGAATCAGGACATATTTAGTGACTTACAAAATAACTCGAAACGATCGTCCACATTAACTCACTGATGGACGTTAGAGGTTAGGTAAGATGGATACCACAAAGTTGAAAAATATAATACTATATATACGGCATGGGTTCATAATTTGACAATTACGAATACATCGTATCGTTTGTTTTTAGTAATCGAAACTTTGCAAAAACTTTTTCATCACAAGCTGCTTTATACGAACCATGCGTTATTGTTTGAGTTGACATCACAGTGGTTTCTGGAATTTCCGTGGTATCCTTTATTGTTTCAGATGTAAATGACTGGGTTGTTTTATCTTTAAAATGAGAGAAAATTTCAAGTATAATTCAGGTTGAGCTTGTTTTCGGGACATATTGATTGCACGTTATCTACAAAAAAAATCTTAATTATACAATTAGGGCCAACTAAAACAAGATCAAACCAGTATAGTCTATCAAGCTTTGAAACCTCCAACCTGATAGTTGCAGGTGTTACTCATACCATTCGATGAAACGGAAAGGTAAAGTAAGCTAATCACTGGGAAATAACGTTGTTCGTGCAATAAACTTACAACAAGAATGATACTTTCTTTCAAGAGTGAGAGTGGCTGGGAGAGGACTGACGCGGGGCGTGACCACCAGCTCCTCGAGGGATATTTTGGATGTTTCATGCGTTAGTGGACTTTCAAGGAAATTTTCCTGGGCCTACCGATCGGCATGTATTGCTGACCGTCTAAAATTGAATATAAATATTCCCTGGTGATTTTGTTGAATGAATTAAACCCAATAGAAATGTAAATAAGGGAATGATTCGTTCCTGGAACTAGGGTTATGGTGCTATTCAATAGTAAGTCACCATCCAGAAGTGCATCGATGATCGTGACTTCAGCTCGAGAACGCACTGTTAAAGTTACCCTTGAAAAGGTGATATGATTGATATTCTCTTTGAACTTTGCAACAGAACATGAGGCACCAATCGTAAGCTTTGGCAGCACTGGCAGTTTGTATTGCGGTGAATTATCAAATGCATGCATTTAAGTTTTATCTTATTGGTGTTGAAATTATGTCCAAGAATTGATCAGGAATAGGCAGCGTTCGGAATTGTGATCTAACTCACAGTGCAAGACAAATCGTTTGCGTTATACGTGGACGTTTTTCACAGTAGATTGAGAACATACGTCGTAGGAGCTTGAGAAAACGCCGATAGGTGTGACTCCGAAGCTGAATGCGTGAGAATTGACAGCTTTGAAAGAATCATTTTTCCGTTCGAACGGATATCTGAATCTGTCATCTATCCAACCTAAGATAAGAACATGCTTAGTGCATCAATGTTTTACTTGCAGTAATTACGTCATACTCTACATTTTTTTATTTTGCAAAATGTTTTCAAGTTTAAATATGTTTCCTCTTTACGTTCAAAAGAAAACGAAACTTTATCATTGTATTGGCCCACAACGTACTGAACAGGTTGGGCATGTGATACATAGGTGACACGAAGGAATTTTCAGGATTTCCCATCTAAAGGCCAGGTCACACTACAGCGATATCGGATTGGATTTCGTCCCGACTTTTGTGAGTTTTTATTAATATCTCCTCCATCTTTGGTCGAAAAGAAACAAAAAAATGACAACCTATGTAGATATATGAATTGTATCACAGGACTACGAAATTCTAAGTTTTGCTAATTATTCCGTGACGTCATACCCACAGACAGTTTTTATCGGATATGCGCAGTCCGATAAGGGCTATTTGTCAATGTGACGTCACGAAATAAGTAGTTTATATTTCATTTCCGTGGTTCTCTCATACCGATTATATATGAACACAGGATGGCAAATTTTTAGTTCTTTCCGACAATGGATGGAGGAGATTTCAATTAAAACACACAAAATTCGGATAGTAATCCGATCCGATCTCGCTGTAGTGTGACCTGGGCTTAACTGTGAGTAACAGAATTCGCGTGACTCAATGTGATTGTCCCCCAAGCGTGCGTGTATAACTCCTGTACCTTAAGTTATTTGGGTGCACTCCTAACACCAGCGGTAAATGACCAACACCTGGTCACTCTGTGGCAGCCAACCCTGTGCTCATACTGTAGGGGGTTTTGTGTTGTTTCTTAGCGTAGTAGTAACTTGGGTTCACTCCGATGCCCATACCAATCGTGCTCTCGTAGTTGGCAAATAACTGGGCGAAAGTATACGAATTGTGGGTGGAGGTAAGATTTCGTAGATTTGGCTTTCAAGGAATGTGAATAATTGTTTGTTTTGCAAGACCAGAAAAGCCGACCTTTTTTAATTTATGTTAAAACATTACAAAAATAATAAGGTAACGTACAATTTTATCATTCTTATGAAAATCTGCGGGAACGATTGTGTAGGCCGCCTCTTATCAAAAAGTGGAGGATACATCCCACATCCCCCGGGATTTCCGCGTATGTGAGCGGGACTCGTAAATTATGCACAGCTCAGTATACAAAACACGATGAATATAAGGGGGCAGTTACACGCAATTGGCCATTGGCTCAAGCGTGGTCCTTTTTAAGGAAGTTTTGCATAGTTTCAACCGTACAGTTATTGCACAGTTGAAGCTTTTTTCATATGTTGATCAAGCAACGATTCCACAGCCAGAAACGCAACTGTAAAATCGAGAATCAAACCAGAATTGTTGCCTTACAAATAACCGTAAATCTTAACAATTGCTCCCTTTAACCACATCGAAATGCCCACAAGGGCAAAAACAGAAAATGTGAAATAAATTTAATGTACGAATATCTAGGATAATTTTTTAATGGTCTGAACATTTAAAAAAAAAAATCGTCACAAGCTTTATACGAACCACGCGTTGTTGTTTGGGTTGTCGTCACAGTGGTTTCTGGAAATTCCGTGGTAGCCTTTACTGTTTCAGATATAAATGGCTCAGTTGTTTTATCTTTAAAATGAGAGAAAATTTCAAGTTTTATTCAAGTTCAGCTTGTAGTCGGGACAAGTTGATGATACGTTATCTACAAATAAAGAAATGCTTGATTATACAATAAATACTAACATAAGCAAGAACAAATCAGTAAAACCTATTAAGCTTTGAAACCTCCAAGCTGATAGTTGCAAGTGTAACGTATACCAAAAGATGAAACGGGAAGGTAAACTAAGCTAATCACTGGGAAATAAGCTTGGTCGTGTAATAAACTAACACCAAAAACGGATCTTTCCCTCAAGGAAGGTTGGCTGGGGGAGAAATGACATGGAGCGCGACCACTAGTCCGGGCAGGGGGATTTTTGGATGTGTCAAGCCTCTGGACGTTTCAGGAAACATTTCGAGGCTTTACGGAATATATTGCTGACCGCCTAAAATTGAATATTTTAAAACTAAATATTTCTTGATGATGTTGTTGAATGAAACCCAATACAAATGTAAAGAAGGGAAAGATTCGTTCCTGTGACTATGGTTATGGTTATGTTGCTATTGACTCAAGTTCGGGAACACACTGTAAAGTTGAAGTGACTGTTTAAAAGGGGACATGATACACTGTTAAAAAATTTCTCTGTAAATTTACATAATTTTTATGGCAAATTTTTTTCCAACCAAATAATGTTTTTTTTACAGCCAGACTGTAATCATGAAAAAAACATTAAGGGTTTGTTTTTTCTTTACAGTTTTTGCATGTAAATTAGTTTACAAAAGTCTACTGTAAAATCGAATTACAGAATTGTTCTGTTTTGTTTACCTTAATTTTATGTGAATTTACAGCCTACTGTTTTCATTCCCGACGTTTTATTATTTATTATAATATAGCTTTTTTTACTATCATATGTTATTACGTAATATACACTTCACCATTACGTAGATCAGGTATTTGCTTATCAACGTAATGTGTCGTTACGAAGTTGTTTTCAATCAGAACACATTGAGGATGCTTTGTTGTCATATTGTTGTCAAGTAGACTGCTATCTCTAGGAACTTTGTAATTGGAAAGTCACATTTTTTGTACAATATAATAATTGTTTTTAAAATAAATATGACAAAGAATGCAAATACACTGGTTGCAAACATTTCCAGACAAGGTAAACAATAAGTTTATCACTTCCTGATTAAAAAAAGCCAAAGAAGATATTATTCAAAGCAACAGCAATCATTTTGTTAAGAAAATGCCAACAAAATAAGCTCCACCCATTTATGCAAAATGATATTTACGTCATAAAGTGGTAAATTTACAGACTCTTTCAGGTAAATTTGTGAAACGTTTTTAATTTGCTCCGATCAAGTGCATGAGCGCCTGTGGCGATGAGTTGACATCAGTATACCAATTGTCAGTGCTCTGAAATTAGGGCCTTACAATTTCTTTTTACTTAAAAATGTGTGACAAAACACCAGTTGTACGATATTTATAACTAAGAACGTAATAACTAAGTATGCTTTTATAATAAATGTGAGTTAATTTTCAAATAGGGCCATAAATTTGCCAAAAATTTTTTTTTTTTTTTTTTAAACTGAAACTTCGCAGAACGATGCATGTTATATATTGAAAATTTTCTGGCTATTTCTTATTTGTTTGTTTGGGCTTATTTTTGTTTCTTTTTCAGCTTAAAAACAAAATGAATGTTTGTTAAATGACAGTATATTTATGTGAAATCAGAAAAATAAAAAATACTGTTAAAATTTCTGTAAATTTACAGAAAAAGTTTTACAAAGCAGTAAAATTTGGTTAAAAAAGCAGACAGAAATGGTTTTTCAAATAAACAGAAAATACATGTTAAACAACCTTTTTTTATTGTAGCAATACAAAGTGTCTGTAAAGATACAGAAAATCTCTTTAAAAAGTAAAATACAAAAAAGTTTAAGTTAAAAAAGTCTGTAAATTTACAGAAATTTTTAACAATGTACTCTGTTTGAATTCTGACATGACGCACAGTATGAAAACTTTGACGGCACTGGCAGATTGTGTTGCGTGAACTATAAAATGTATGCATACAAGTTTTACCAAATTGGTGTTGAAATTATGTCCAAGAAAATTTACAAGTACGAATATCTCAAGCTTTAAACGAACCATGCGTTGTTGTTTGGGTTGTTATCACAGTGGTTTCTGGAAATTCCGTGGTAGCCTTCACTGTTTCAGATATAAATGGCTCGGTTGTTTTATCTTTAAAATGAGAGAAAATTTCAAGTTTAATTCAAGTTCACCTTGTAGTCGGGACAAGTTGATGAAACGTTATCTACAAATAAAGAAATGCTTGATTATACAATGAGTACTAACATAAGCAAGAACAAATCAGTAAAATCTATTAAGCTTTGAAACCTCCAAGCTGATAGTTGCAAGTGTAACGTATACCAAAAGATGAAACGGAAAGGTAAAGTAAGCCAATCACTGGGAAATAAGCTTGCTCGTGTAATAAACTAACAAAATAATAAACAACTGAACTGAAAATATTGGCCATCAACGTGAATTTATGACCACCACAGTCTTTGTTGAAAACGTGTCAACTTCAATTGATAATATCTCGAGAATTGAATAATTATACAAAATGAATTGTTCGGAAAGAAATAGAAGAATATGCTTCACTGTTTTACATATAACACAAATTTTAATCCTGCACTTATTCTTCAAGAACTAAGTTTTGTTTTGTTGCTCGGAGTTAACTTTTCTACTGTATGATCTTATAAAGTAAACTCTTTGCTCTCTTTTTTTTTCTCCATACGCCTATGTTCACCAGTAAGGCTCAATATCTTAAGCAGTCATCCTTAATGCGCCCTAGTTCGTCTTCAATATTGCAAGCCGTGGTGGGTCGACCCTAACCAGGCCACTAGCCGCAGTATAAGTTTAAGCTACCTAAAAAGCAGTCAAAAAATTCATTGGATAACTTTTCTGTTACCTCCCCTAACCTTTGTCCTGGGGTTAAGCAAAAAAAGAAGGGCTAATTACTCTTTAGGATCTTGTTAAAATATGCCACCTGTTTTATACAATAAAGTTCTTGACATATTGCTATACCTGTATCTTTAGCAATGGAATTTTGTAATCTTGATATATCGTAAGGACACTTTAGCACATTTCCATGATCATCCAAGGTCACAACAAAACAGAATGAAAAAGAGAAAAAAGCAAAACATTGGCCATCGATTTCAATCTATGAAATCACAGTTTTTGTAGAAAATGTCTGAACTTCCATTGGTAATATTTCGAGAACTAAATATGCGAAATGAATGAAAATTCTATTGAAATGATTCCAATAAGTCTCACTGTATTATATCAAACAAACATTTAGTCCTAAACAAATCTTCTAATCGGTATGCTCGCGTTGTTTAAAAGGGACTGTTTGTTTGTTAAACTCAGCAAAACCGGGATAATCCATGGATGCATGTTCCATTTAATCTATGTCACATTTTTTTATTTTACATTTCAAGTAATCATTTATTATTTTTTTCTGTCCCCTTTGTATAGCATTCAAGCAGGGTTTGTGATATGTGTCATAACCCAGTCACATGTTCTTATAGCGGAAAGAAGGGTATTACTCAAACTTTTTCAAGTCCCGTGAGAGGTTTTGGATAAATTAAAGTGTACGCTGTAGCGCTAATATCAGTTGGAATGAACATGATACCAAAATGTTGTTTCCAAAATACCGAGGACTTCAGACTCGTGTTACTGCAATTTTTATTAAGTGGGATACTTCCAAGACGGCAGGGTCAAAATATTTTTTCAAGGGGTCAGATGAGCGAAAACATAAATGCAAATGTGATCGAGAATTCCTAAGGAGAATTTACCGTATTTCGGGTAGTCGACTCCTAAAGCCCACTTCATTTATACAGCTGTGCCAGACTGCTGAGGGTGATGCTACCTATATGCTTCATTTTTCTATTTTTCTGCTCCTTAATATATCACACAGAAGCACAGACGACTGTGTCATCATAAAGTCATGACATTTCACGATTGTCCACATATTGTACTGCAATTAAATTTTCAAAGGAAATAAACTTTCTCGGAGACTGGCATACCTAGAGCAAGATCATTGAATTTTGAAGAACGCATTAGTGCTATATTTTACTTTGAACTGTGAAATTGTGGCTTAAATTTATTTCGGATGTGTTACTTTAACAAAATTCCGTCTTCATTTCAACAAGTTGAGGACTTTACAGTTTTACTCCTGTAATTGAATAGCTCCATTAAAACAGTGAGAAGTTTATTACTTTGATTAGGCCTGCATACAAACATTGCATGATTTGGAAGGATAATTTGAAAATGGTTACTTATCAAAATAAAAAAGTTTTAATATTTTTTCACGACCAGTTATACAAACCAATTAATTGCGTTGACATGACAGCTGTTTCCAAACCTTCCTCTGTGGTGTCTTGACTGTCATATTGCGTGTTTGCTTCCTCTTTAAAATTAGTAAAAATTTGAAATAACGTTTCGTGCATTGAAAAAGTCAAATGAAAAGTTGAAATATGTTTGGATCACAAAAGCAAGAGAGGCTATCAGTCTATATATATCATTCGTGAGACAAGTTTCTGGAGAATAGCATTTTATATATTATATTTGCAAAGCAATCAATAAACGAGCTCAATAATTCGATTTGGGGACATCTTCAAAATCGTAAGGAACAACCGAGGTAGGGCAGAGACCCCTTAGGTGTTATATCAGGGAGCTGTCAGGAAGAAGATACAACTTTCTATGGATGTTTTGGAGTTATGTTTTTTACAGACGATAGTCCTTTTCTTCTTCTCAAAATTCTTACCTCAATGCTTACATCAACTAGTATCAGTGGTGCATTATTGTCAAAATGCCAATGAGAAACCACGACAATCACCTTATCTTCATTGACACTTCGTTGCCAGCCGCCATCGAAATATATGAAATGTAAATTGTTCGTTGTTTTCACAATCAATGTTATTTTTTCAACTGTTTGGAAAGTTTTGTCACGATATTCGTTTCGGATATATTTAAAAGTTATCCAACTTACGATTTTTTAAGTGTGAACACCACTGCACGAGGAACGATTGCAGCGCGCGAATCTCGCTGATTTTTTTTCTCCCGTTTTTAAACAACTTATTTAAAAAAATTGGAACTTGCACTGCAGAAAAGTTTGAATTCTGGATTTCCTGTAGTTAGTTAGCTTGATAGATAAAGTTTTAAGGACCAGTTTTCAAAATACTGGTTCAAGTAAAGCCGGCCACAGGATTTTTTTGTTGTGGCTCATTGACTTGTTTTCCCTACTCCATTCCTTACGCTGAGCACCAAGCACAATGACAGTAGGTTTCATGTTTAAAGTCTCCGGTATGACCCTTCCACGACTCGAACTCCCAACCTGGGTTTCTTTTATTGAAGGAAATTTGAAATGTTCCAGATTACTGAAGAATTTGCATTTCCTATTGGTAAATCTGAGATTAAACGGGGTCCAGAGATCGTTGTTGCTAAAGTATATTATCCAATGCGAACGAAATTGGGGTCTCCGAGGAATGTTTTGACTCAATAGCTTATATTTGGGAAAACTTGGAATTTTATGAAAGAAAATTTGTGAAAAGAGAACCGTAGTTGCCTCTGTTACATGATGACCTGGTGTCACATATGGCAAATTTCGGGTTTTGTCATTTGCCAGAGCACGGAAAAATTTTACCAAATTAAGAATTGCAACTTGCGGCGCGCAAAGTTTTGCTTACTCTAAAAAAAGTTTAGGAGAGTTGTGTAGAAAATGCTACACAATTCCTGGGTAAATTTTATTTACCCAACGTTGGTTGTCTTTTGCACAACAGCTGTGTTACCTAGTAGTCAAACAAAATGTCGACTAAGACAAATTCAATATATTTAATTTATAAAAGTAACTTGAAGCTCTTGAAATTCCAAAGGATTATTTATATGACCTTTCTAAACCTGTAATATACAATTTAGGAAATTTTCTTTTAATAAAATATCAGACTTAAAATTTGCTTGAAGCTTCTGGCAAATTAAGCGGGAAAGTTAATAATTGGCGCGTTTTTTGGTCTGTATACAGTGTATGTATGGGAGGCACACCAGCAACTGCGCTTGATCGTATACGTATATCGCGGTACGTACGTAAATTAACCTATAGTACTGTAGACTGTGCCGACTACTGTTCGCAGCCGAATAGGCCCAATCTTTTTTTCTAGAATTCAGCGATACCTTTTTTACAAAGTTAGACAATACTAATTACGAAGGTGGTTTCGTAATGGATGAGTTTGTGTCTCAAAAATTGGAAGAACAATATTCAATATTCTCTACGTTTTAGTATATTTGTATTAGAAATACATTTCTGTGATTTAAGACAAATGTGATCGTTGTTCCCTATACTGTACCTGATATAACCTGCTTGTTTTGTTTGAAAAAAGGTTGTTTACAGAAGTCTTGTAAAATGTGATAGCAGTACCAGTAGTACAGTACCATAGGTACAGTTACAGTATGTCTTTACATTGTGTGTAACATGTCTGGAAAGGCTTTTAAACAGGGTTGTTGACTTTTTTTATTTTTTTTTTTTAAAAATCACAAAAGTCAGATTTTAATGATTTTAATTGGATTTTAATGATTTTAATCAGATTGTTTCTATTTATTTAAATTTCTAAAAGATATGATATCACCAAATTTCCTGGATACTAGTGTGTATTCCATAACCTACAAAAAATAAAGTTTTCAGCTTCCAGGGCTATCATATGCAAAACAAAAAACAAAACAAAACCGTGTGGAAAAATGAAAATAAGTATAGCCTACTGTAGCAGTGTGTATACAAGAAGACAACCCTTCCATGATTGTATGATAATATGGGACACAAGACCAAAGTATTGTGCTGTATGAAAATGTTGTGTTGTGCATTTCAAAAGAAGAAAATTTGGAGAAAACAACAATGTATTCCCAAAAGAAAATGCTAACTGAACAATGCACACCAACAATCCTTTCAGATAGTATTGAGTAGGCTTAAGGCATACAGTATGTTGAACTACAGCAGAGTCAAATCTTTCCTGGTTAAAACAGGGAACTGGTACTCCTTGTTACAGAACTCATTGCACATTGGTTTAGGAGCAGGTAAACTGGCAATTGATTATGTAGAATTTAATGGTGTACTTTACATTTATTAAACAATCCATCCATCAATTCTCAATATTTCTTTTACTAGGACTTGGTAAGATCTCATTGGGCATGGTATGGGTCCTGATATGAGGGTTGGTAAAATGCAAAAATAATTGAATCCCATGTCTGGTTCATGGAGCACTCTAAGAATTTCACAAGAATCCTGTCTTTGAATCACCCCAAAATGAGCACCTTGCACCACACTGTGGTACAGTTATTACTGAAATATCTGATATTTCCAAGTACTAACAAGTAACAACTTGTTGCTAGGACAGTGTTGGTGGGGAAGTTAGAATGCTGTACCTAAGCCTACGCTGTAGATTGTCTAATACTTACAGTTTTATTTGAGGGTCCTTCTGTCCTCAGCCAACTTCATATAATGCCGACCATCACTATGAATTGGGTTGGTTTTTTCAGTGAAATATGGTACATCTCACTTGAACTGTAGTATTGACAGTCTATGGAGTCAACACTGATGTATCTCTTACTAGGGGTGCACATTGTGTTTAATCATTCTAAACTGTATTGTTTCTTCAAATTAGTTGAACTCAGTGAATAAACCAACCATAAATATCATTTTCTGACCATAAATGAAATTTTTTCAATGCAGTGATTTAAATCAATGATTTTCTGAAAAAAATCATGTAATTAAAATCCCGATTTAAATCAGTGATTTTAATCAGGCGATTTAAATCAAACAACTCTGCTTTTAAATGAGTTTTTTATCATAAAAGTTTGCTTTTTCCATTGTTTTCAGAAAATATATCGATAAGGAAAGTTTTTTGCTTTTGGACAATGAAGCTTTAAAAGAACTTGTCCCCAAGGTTGGACCAAGAATGAAGCTGCAGAAATATTTAAGGGAATTCCGAACAAAGGATGACCAGGTATTTCTACACATACTGTACTGTACATTATAATTTTGAATGTGTAAAAAACCTACACGAGATGGGATTGGTGTGTTTTCATTGTGACAACATTATTGAAGGAAATTTGAAGGAACTCTTTAAGCACTTCAGATCCTTCTCACTTATTGCAGGAAATGAGTTTACTTGTGATGCACGTTGTAACCAAGATGGTTGTCAAAGGACTTTCAAAAAAAGTTACTGCTTTAAGAGACACATCAGAAAACAACACAGAAATTGTCTAGATGAAGATATTATTGTCAATGATCTGCAAAATGCAAATGGCATTTTTCCTGTAGAAAGTAATGAAGAGGAATTAGAATTAATATTTGAAGGTAATGTAGAAGATGAAAATGATGCAAATGAAGATTCAGATGATGATCTGGATTTGCTAGATGAAAGGGAGCTCAAAGAAAGGTCACTTATGATGGTTTGTAGATTGAAAGCTTCGAGCAGTGTAGCTCAGAGTACTGTTGCTACCATTGTGGAAGATATGTCCCAGCTTGTGGAGGATATTGTTTGTAACTTGAAGGAGAGCACAGAACTACAATTATAAATTTGTAATCTTCGCTCTATTGTAATTTCCATCGTTTTCACAATTTTAACGTTTTGAACAAATGTTACCCCAAATGTCACACGCTAAAATATTGTAAGTCCACTGTAAATCCTTCCCTCGATTGCTAATCTAAATAAAAGGAATAAGTATGTGAAGGGCTTATTGTGCAGTCAAGCTGTCAGTTTCTCCCAAAGGGTGGGTATAATATGCTTCATATATGACATTGTTTTTCTGAATTAATTGGCGTTCATGACCAGATAGGAGTGTGTGAACAAACTTAGTCCCCAGTAGTTGTAAATCTACAGAGGGGAATGACGCAGCTGGCCCTCATTGTGTCAGCATGTTTCTTTTTCATAGCTAGACCAGTTCGTATATGCCTTAATTACCCCATGGGTTACTAGCCTCCCTAATTTTCTTAAAATGACATAGATCTCTCAATTAGAAATGTTTCAGGAATTCCAAGCTCTCCCAAACACTTTGCATGTAAGCCACCTTTCACAACACCAATGTATCCCTATTTCCCTCCCCTTACACCACTTTCCAGGACAGTCTCCTCTCCCACCTCGAAGAAAAATAAAGAAAAAGACCTTTGTGGTGACAGATTGTGCATTCTCGTAAATGAGTTGGTCTTACAGTTTAACAAACTTGGGCATGAATTTATCACTTGCTGGCATTATGAATAGTTTAACATGTGTCTTGTTGTTTTTGTAGAGAATAAACTCACAGAAGAAGAGAGTAGGACCCTCATTTCTTGGCTTAAGTCAAATAGGCAGCCTATTTCTCAGGTCAAGGAATACATGGCAAAGACAGCACCACAGAGGCTGTTGGCCGTGAAGGAAACAGAAGACTTGGGGAAAGTTCTTAAAGAGTACCCAAGGTTACTGGATACACCTGGCATGGTAAGTAATTAACAAAATATGTCAGGTGAAGACGTGAGATTCAAACATTATTTCAGGGAGTTGTCAGTGAAAGAGGTCCAACATTTATCAGTCCTTTGAACTAAGTAGTTGCAGACATTAAACTGCATATTGTCTTGCTCTTGAAACATTTTTAAGGCTTGAAAGGAAATTGGTAATAAAGGCTTTGTCGTCTCAAAGACCTGTCATGATGATCCACTGCCATTACATTGCCAGTCGTAGAGGAAAATATATTAATTTTATGCTTGCGCAGCTCTTCGTCGCTTATAGTATTTATTCAGATAGCTGTTACACAGATTTTTAAAAAAATTTCCCTCTTCGAAGATACTTAATTTTAATGCGCAAAATTATTAAGGTAGAATTGAACATTGGATCTCCTTCCCTGACAACTCCCTGATTATTTCATGCTTATTTTTTTAAACACTTAACACTTTCTAATGATAATGACCCTGCCTCAACAGCACTAACTGGGTGATTACTGATTTCATTGTTTTATTTTTGTTCGAAAGTCCATCAAAGGTCCATGGTTGAAGAAGAAAAATATTTTCAGTTAATACTTGTTAATAAGGCTTGTTATGTAGGTATCTATTATTCAGCTTATTACTGCTATTGAGTGTAAATGAAAAGTACATCATTTACATGTAAATGACTCCAGCCACATCTGATCCACAATTGGTTTGAGGTCTTTGAGATTCTTTTGCTCTACCAGCATCTCTAAGTGCCCCTACAGAGTGTTATAGCTGAAGACTATGCTTAGACATATGAGGTTGGCAGCAAGGTCTCTTCATGCTATGGTACTTCAGATGGTTAGGTCCTCCAGACAGACACCTCAGTCAGCTGATGCTTCCAAAGTTGGACAACTTGACATATTTAGTAGTGAATAGTAGTTTATATATTAAAGTCATCACTTCTTATTTTTTTTATTCTTTTTGCAGGTTGAACAGGATTTCAAAATTATGTATCCTACCAAAGAAAACAAATTGTATGAGGTGTGGGAAACAAAAAGCAGCAAAGTGCTTGAATGGGCTCATGCTCAAAGTACTTCATGGCAGAAATATCTGCAACTTCCTTTGACGCTAACTGAAGGTAACTATAGAACTCCATTATCGTAAATTTCATAAGTATGGGCATTTGAAATTTATTGAAATATCCTGTGCATGTTTTTGTTACATGTGACTGCATTACTTGCAAATCTGAAATCTCATATTTTCACCTCTTACATGTCAAGAACTCTAATGCACAGCATTTTGCCGTTTTAACAGGCAACTGAAAATTATTTCCTACAAATTGAGTACTGCACCATGTATGCTTTCAGCAGTTCAGTTCTTTTTTATTAAATCTAAGCTGAAAAGTTTCTTTAAAAACAGTGGTGAAAATAAGACTATGAACTGTTTTGAAAAACTTCTAACAAGATTCCAAAAATTAACTGGTTTCAACCAAATTTTTATTCCAGCTAGGTTTTATTAAGGGAATAATTTCATGTTCAAAGCTTGCCAAACAATTTTGAGGTTTCTAGGCCTCTCTAATACAAAATCATTTAAAATGTGAGTAGTAAAATGTGTTGCGAGACTGCAAAAATTATACCAGGAAACAGGGTTGAGAAATGTATACGGGGTATGCAAACCTGATTTAGCCTGTGCAAATTACTTTTACCAAACTAAAACCCATTTTTACAGAACTGATGGCTTTATGTAACAATTTTAGAAATTCATTGTTGGTTGTTTTGTAGAAGGTATCTAAAGTTGTATTTGTTTCATTAACTTAGTTAAATTTGTGTTCCCAAAGCTCATTAACATATATCAGAGAGACATTTGTCTTTAACTCGTCATATGATTTTTTTTTTTTTCAGAGGAAACCAAACTAGTTGCTTTCCATGTACTCCCATATGTTTTGCCAACTGGGACGATGACCTCTGGCAAGAAGAGGATAAAGTGTACGAAATCCGAATCGGTCCGTTCATTCATTGATGTCCAACCAGTAAGTATGGTAGAAATTACATGTAAATGCAGAAAAAGGTGACTGTGCTTTCCTCGCAACCAGGTCCTGAGGCAGAAATGTTAGTTGTGGGTGTCCAAATTTGAAAAGTGGGTTTCCAAATATTTGAAGGTAATTGATTTTCAAAGCATTGTGCAAAAATGTTGGCCGCCATTTTGGGAAATCACCCATGCAAAGGACATTTGGCTGCCAACCCCCTGCTGACAACCTAAGGTTGGGCCACTATTTACTTTTCTATGAGAGATTTCCTCACCTTAACTCCCAAATTCTGATTTTCCACTTCAGCTTGGATTGGAGATAAACAATTTACAGCAGAAAGAGCATTTATATATTTTAATAAAGCAATACATGCACTGTACATGTTCTTACTAGGGGTGCACTGGATTTCAATCTGGTATCTAACTAGAACTTCTCTAAATCCCTTCAGATTATTAGATTTAAAAGGCACCTACAAATTAGCAATTTTATAATGAATTTAAAGGGGAAACCCCTTTTTTACAGCTCAATAAACTACACATTCTCATCTTTACTATCATGCGGGTCATGTTCAGGGGTTTCAGGGGTCACCACTTGCAGTGCTGTCATCGGTGAGGGTTTCCTCTCATGTTGCAGGTGTCAGCCATTCCTAGTACTCACCAAAACCGTGTTACATAAAAACCATACTCTCAGTGGGTGGGGAGTGTTGGGGACACTGTAGCTGCATGGTGCCTGGATTTTTTGTGAACTGTTGCTGTATAGATTCCCTGGATATTTTACTCAATGGTTCTTGGCTAAGTTGTTGACAGTTGTCGTATTGAGTCAGGGAGTTGCTAGAGAAGGAGAAACAACACGTTCTATAGTCTCTTTGAGGCAATGTTCGTTTCCAGTGATAATCTTGCTTTTATCCGCCAAATTCTTATCTCAGTTCTTAGATAAAAAAAAAGATTTGTGACGAATTATCAAAATTCCAATGGAGAGACGTATTCCTAACACTCTACTCGTTAACATTTTGTTGCCAGTCGTCATGGAAAATTGTGAAATTGATGTCATTTGACGCTATCCGAGACGCGACCCATTGTTTCATTTGAAGACAGCAACAATTTCCCTGCAAATTACTTTAATCTTATTGTTTCTTAATGATGGCAAAATTGTTTATATCTGAGGTAAAGGTATAGACTTGAACAATGCTTCCATCTAATGACAAAAGGGGAGCAATTGAAGCACCTAGTTTAATCGTATGTTCCCAGTCGTTCTATAGAAATTGTTATTTTAAGCTTTGCCATTGGCAGAGACAAACCTCTATATCAAAGGATACACAGACAATGCCATTGTTTAAGGATTACGCGAAGGAGAATGGAAGAAATGATTATTAAAAGGTCTTAGTCACAAGAGATTTAACAATAGAAACAAAGGGACCTGTCAATCAAATAGTGGTGCCTCAAAAGATATAATCTGTTTCAAGTACATATTGTCTGGAAAAATTTGTTCGTTGTATCTCCTTCTCCAGCAACCCCCTGATTGAGCAAAGTAGATCACGGAATGAACATTGACATGTTCATTTGAGACAAGATTAAGAAAACATGTTGGCTTAATGGTTTGTATTTGCTTTGTAAGGGATATTCTTCTCACTCTGTGTATTGTATTGATTTATCTTGTTTTTCTGGTGACTATTAGTTAGATGTTCTCCTCTATTGTTTCACTTTCAGGTTGGGATAAATCTTCCAGAATACCTTGGTAATTTGGAGAAAGATGGAGGAAGAAAACAGCCCTTTGTACTTTTACTTGGTGAAAAGCTGTCTCCTTCGCAAGTCTTTGTTATTATCGAAAGGACTGCACTGCCACAGAACAGTGTTCTCAGTGCAGTTGATGCCTGCTTTAAGGCATTCCAGATTTTAAATTTTGAGTACCCACCAGCTTGCAAACCTGTGTGGGAATTTATCCAGCATGGGTGCTTTCAGCTTTCAGGTTGTGGCAGTATTACTTCCCTCACACGATCTCTGTGTAGTGCGATCAGTTTAGATTGACAGGGATTTTGTTTTGTTTTTTTTTTTTTGGTTTATTTTGTTTCATCTTTCGTGTGCTACATTCAAACATGTTGTTGGTTGGTGCTTTTCTTTTAGTATTAAGATTGCTGTTGCAATCGTTGATGTTATGCAGGGTCACCTTGAGGTTTTGCAGACCCACAATTTGTTTGAATTATAGAAAAAAATATCTATTACAGAACTGTTACAGTATCAATGCACTCAGTCTCAGATGTAGCGTAGGTTTGTTTATTTTGTAGCCATTATAATCCTCAGTCTTTATTTTGAGTTAGTGAAGAGATTTATAAAAGGGGTCATTCCTTGTCAAATCACCTAATTAAAACAAAAGAAATTTCTGAAAGTTTTATTCTGGTTTTCTCTGTAGGCCAGACAACTATCTCAAGAAATTAAGGGCTCTGGGTATTACACTGACAGAGATATTGATACCTAAACTTGGCGAATCGTGTGACGAAAATAGTAAAAAAAGGAAAATTTGGGCCACTTTAGGAAGCCATAACTCCACTAAACAACATTTGAAAAGCTTCATATTACAGAAACCTGTTTTATGGGACAGTTTTATTATGTTTATATCATTACATGCTGGTGGGTTAAGCATTTGCTGAGAAATTGGTCCTTAAAATTGACAAAAAAGCCAAAGTGTCATTTTGCCACTGATTTGCAAAATTTCAACAAATTTTAATTCGGTCAAAATTGGAGAAATTTCACTAAAATTTTCAGGAGATGCTTTTTTCTCACTGTCTACACACACAAATATTTTGGGAATTTTTTCGAGCAACAGCCTCCGGGATTTGACATGGAATGACCCAAAGGTTAGAGAAGGCTTTCAGACTAAAAAAAAACACACACAATGCTTTATACAACTTACATTACTGCTTTGATCTGTAAGCAATCCGTCTATTAAAACAAATCCGTGTATTCCATCCAGTCCATTTAGTATACAGTACTTGAAAGTTTATAGAGACTCTTATATATCTTGTATAATTTTAGACAAGGGAAATTTAGTTTACATAAAAAGTACTTATTTGTGGGCAACAATTTTGTCCTACGTTGATATTTTTTATCAAATGGTCTTCTATATTTTGGAAGGAAATCTGTCATGATATGAGGCTTTTCTACTGCAGTATTACAATGAATATATATGCCAGCAGCATAAAAATACAAGGTGATTCTCAACCAGTACTGAGATATGAAAACCCTTTTCTGTGCAGTTTGTATGATCGCAATAAGAAACTTGCCGTCCATTGATGATGCACCTGCATGCAACGCTGTAGAACAAAAGATGTCACATGCACAATCTCAATAGGATATTGGTATTGCTGTATTTGATGGATCAGTGCTTCACAGCAGTGCCTGTTTTTTAGTACTGGACCTATATTTTTACAACATCCTGGCATGTATGTTTACCAGAACCTAGAATGCTTGTGTATGAACAAGATCTTTCAACAATGTTCCATACGTTATGTACCATTCGTAAATTAAATAGTTGGATTTTCTTTTTATTCGAGTGGAGGGAAGGAATATTCTGATGTTTTTAAATGTTTTTATTTATCATCATGAGAAACAACTCGTTCATTAATTTTGCCATTAGAACAGCTCCCTTTTTGCATAAGAAAATGTTTTTAGGAAAGGAGGGATCGCAATCCTGGATGATTTTGCAACCTGTAATACTGGTAAAAAGGAAGAAAGAGGAAGAGTTTGGGCAAACAGCTTTACACTGGTTTGAAATGCAAAGCATGTGTTCATCCAGTAAACTTGTTAAGCAGATATATGTTCATCTTAAATATTATAAGACAGTAGTATAATATGCATAGCCCATGCAAAGATCAAGTTGTATAAATGTCAGTTAACTCAGAGAGGTTACTAACATACTGAAAAGTTCAAACTGGTATTTGTTGCTGCTTTTAATTCAGATTTATTAAAGCAGATATGTCCAACTCAGTTCAAGGCTTGATTTGTGTGTTTATTATTTCTTTTCGTTGACTTTCACAACTCACATGAAGCGTCATGGACAGTAAAAGTGGTTACATAAAACCATTTCTAAAAAGATTTGAAATCGAAATGCATGTACTCTTGAAGCATACTGCAACCTTTCATATACACATTGTGTAAAATCTACACAACATTACCCAACAGCTGTGTACATGCTCCTACCGGCGTTGTGTAGAATGAAATGACACAATATTGTGTAGTTTTACTCAAGTTCCTGTGCAGTGTTTGCACATGTTACTTATTTAACATTTGCACAACTGTTGTGTAAAAATTACACAACTGTTGAGTAAAATTACACATCAGCTGTGTAAGACAAATTTACACAACCATGTGTCATTTCTACACAACACGGGGTAGGTGCACTATGTACACAGCTGTTGTGTAATTTTTTACACAACTTGTGTATTTTTTTTTTTAGAGTGAAATAATGACGAATATCGAGCTTTATTAAATAGAATTCAGAATTTAGGAATTTCATGAGTTTAAGTGTCAAAGCCACACAGTAGACTGGTTTCACAAAACGGCAAATGTACAAATTTTACATTTTTCAGAGCCGCCTGCCCTGTGTAGCTACCCCGGCACTGGATGTCTGAGAGAAGGGGCCCAGATGCAAAATAGTACTTAATTTTTCAATATTTTGAGTTACTTGGAAAATTGTGATAGTTTGCGAAGAATTAATGCAAAAATTCAAATTGTTGGGGACCACTTGTTATAAAAATGGTTTAAAATAAACTCTTGGTGATCAAAAGCACACTTCAATCTACTGCGGTAAAGCCACCGGTGCTACTGAGACACCATTGCATACCGGTGCAAGATTGTTGATACAAAAACAATAAAATATGTCATTTCGAACGAAATTTTATTATACATTATCTGGAGACAGAAAATGAAGGTGTACCTCTTATTCCAGAGAGAAGTTTCTTATCTATAGCAAACGTCAGTGTGAGTATAATTTTCTGATAATGGTCTAAATATGAAATGTTCGAATCGTTATACGAATGTGTGATGAGCGGGTTTCAAACGTTTTCATTAGAAATCATTTATTTTTCTGAAACAAGTTCCAGCAGACTGTGAACCGATACATTTTCAGTTTCATCAAAAAGTGTTTGCCAATTTCAGCCTGCCAGGCTGTTCGTTCCCTAAACATTACAGATTTCATTTAAACATAATAGTGGACGATTCCTCTTCTTGAAAGTCCTACATGTTGTGCCCCTTGATAACCACAACCGTCGGCCTATGCACACAAATAATGGAAATAATCATAAAGACCAATGAAAAATGTTTGTTTGATATACAACTGATAAAAAGAACATCACTGAGACTGTAAGCCCGCGGAGGGCAAGAAAATGTGGGGGATTTGCAAGTAAACATATAGAATTTTTTATACAAAACATTGATCGTAATCAGTAGAAAACACCTTCCATAAGCTACATGTATAGTTATTTTGGTAGAACTTAACTTTTAAGTTTCATGTTACAAAAAGTGTGTGGGGACTTTTACGTAAGTGTCCCCTCCACTCAAAATGTGGGGACGACATGCCCCCCCCCCCCCACAAATTGACACATACGATATTATTACTTACACAGAAGTCCCACATAGTTCTTATCAAACTAAATACGGTATTAAGTAACTGCATGCATTTTCAATAGAACCTCTTTACATTATCTATAGAGCTGTTTTAACTTAGAAAGAAACCCTATACGATTATCCAATAACAAATCTCAAAGAGTTTCTATAGATTTTGTTCTATAGAATTCTAAAGAATATTTTATACTGGTTGATCTCAACATGTTGGGAGGAAGTACAGACCACCATCAAACAGCTGGTAATGGAACTTACGGAATCCTACCACATATATTAAATATTTTAAATATTCTGGTTATGAATTCAGTCTATTCCTCTGATTTTGTCCTAATTCCATGTGGTCTCGAATTTAAGTTAAATATAATTAAAGATCACGTTATTTAGAGGATTAAACAGAAATCATTATCTGAACAGAAAAGGGAAATTTTGAACAAAATGGGTTTACTATGATAAGAGAGTTATAGCATCCCACTCCCTTCATTCGGTGCAGTTTGTTAAAAAACCCAATTGTAATTTGTGCGATACCTAGTAAACAATACAGAGGCTCCTTTGTATCCCGAATTACCGCTTTTTTAAAGACTGGTCATAATGAGATTGCTATCTTGTGGAGAGTTGAACCGTGAAGTAAGTATAATGCAAATATGTGATGAATTTGGCAATCTTTCCGTGGTATATTCTGGTGGATAATCTTCACATTTAATTCGTGTACATTTTTAACAAAATTTAGATATCTAAGAAGAGCAATGGTGAAGTGGATATTAAGCATCAATGAAGTGAATAACTGTGAAGCGTTCTTCAAAATTTCATCTAATGCCTTTTTGACAGAAAAGGCTTTCACTGGAATTTCCTTCTTCTTGTTTTGTGGACAAAATTTTTCTTATTCTACATGTATAAAAGATTTCAATTCTTGTCCGTTTTATAGTTATTATTGTAAATCTGAGTCTGGACACTCTGTATCATCCTATTCGATACTGTCAATTTTAACCATTATCTCTTAGGACAAATATCATTTTTTGCAATTTCAGAACTATTTTATGGAGTTTGTTACGTTTTAATCATTATATACATAGATATATAGGTAAAACTTTACAATTTTTTTCATTTTTTGTTGAAAAAATAAAGATCCTACTTTTGCCTTTAAGCAATAAGTATTGTTCCTATATGGGCTCGTCTCAGGACAGTAAATTAGCTCATTGTCAATAATGAATCCTTCAGAAGAGATTTTAGGTTTGATTACAAATTTTAGCTTGGTTCATTTAAGAATGAACATTAAGTATATGACCGTAAATTTATTGATTTTTTCTGAGAGTATGTGACGCTACTTGATATCTCAAGATGATCAAAAGTTTTTATATTTTATGTATATATATGTCATTTTGAGAGAAGGACGCCAAACGTCATTAAAAATTACCATTCAGACGTAACATTTCTGGAGCATCGAAAATGGTTTGTAATCATCACAAGGGGAAGAACCTTATTGCTGTGATGAATATTACAGATTATGTCAGATCCCAGATGTCGAAGCCGTCTATTCGAGGTCACGTGGGAGTGAGAAACATCGAAGACTGCTCAAGCCTGTCAACTGGGGTCACGATAGGGCAAAAAGCAAAATTTCCACGAATTTCCAAGATAGTTTTTTTGGTGTCACTAGAGGTTAAAAAGAGCTAATTACTGCAGTAATACACTTCGGAAATGTATTCTATACCTTTCCGATACGGTAGGACTTCGATGTCCTATCATAGTGTCGCTTAAATGAAATTTTGTCAGTTTCCCATAGGCGATATCACAATCACTTCGCCGGTTCCTTACCCCAAGACCCTCAATTTTTCATACTTTTCATACTGTCCTTAATTTTCCCATTTGCCTTCGGATTGCTTTTTCAAAAAGCTGTGATGGCTGTTGATTACTGACATACCTCAAATTTGATGTTTTTCTCGCTCTGCGTTAGCTGCAATAATTAGCGGCTATTGTAAAGAATGCTGATCATAAAGATTCGTGCCGCATTTCTGCCGTGACGTTAGGAGTCAAGGCTTCTTATTAAAGACGAATCCAACTTAATTTTCTCTCTAACAAGAAAAAAAAAACTGAATACAAAATCGCGTAGGTATAATGCTTATAACTTAAACTTGCATTATGACACTGCAAAATCTCAATGATTTTAGGGATGACGGAGCTGCTCCCTGAAGATCGTTCGTTGATGTTTCAACAGACGTGACAGGGCAATGTATGTTCATTTTCAGTTGGAAAAGCTCACTGAGTTGCCTTTTTAATCTTTTAAAACAAATTAAAAATAGTGTGCGCTAATTTTGTTTCACAACTTTTCCCTTTTGCAACGACTTTAAAATTAGAGAAGAGATTGCGTGCTTGTTTCACCCTCGTGTAAAAATAAGCTTAGCAACACAAGGACAAATTGGACTTCAAGGAAAAACTAGTTTTTTTCTTTTCTGATAGTGTAGTATAAAACTAAATCTCCAGTCTCATGGGCAACAATTTCTTTTCTTGTGGTCTTGTGAAGGAACAACAAGGAAGACAATCTCACTCTCTTTTCAGGTAAGTCTTATAACTGGCATTACTTTTTTATATTTTAAGTGAACTTTTAACACATGAGTTTTACAATTTATGGTTAAATTTGGTCTTGGTTTAAGTGGGAAGAGTCAGATCATCGTACTGAAATAAGTTCTACTTTGTTGCGACTGTGTTGTAGACAAAATATCACTCCACGAACACAATATTGAGAACTGCCTCCATAGACCGTAATCTATTATGTTTGTCGCGTTACTGTATGACGCACCTCGGAGGGTCTGGTTGAAGGAGATCAATGTATAAAGATCAATGTATAAAGATAAATTAATTACCCATGCAACTATCTCAACCTTTCCATTTGTCTTAAGGAACAGAAAACTAAAAAAGAAGTTAAACAAATTCTTAAAATCCAGCAAAATTTGGCGAAGTTGAGGTAGACACAACATTTTTACTTCTAAGCGATTTTTCCTGATAAAGTAACATAATGCGGCTTTAGCAGGCAAATATGTGCCAATGGCACAATGGTTTGCTAAGGGCCTTTTTTTATAAAGAAGAAAGAGAACATTGGAATCAGTGTCTTGTGATACCGTGTCTTTTAGTATGTGGGATTAACAACAGGCAATCACATGTGGAAGCAAAAAACTAGATTAGGCAGCCGATGGATTTTTAGAACATTACGGCATGATGTAATTTACTGCCAATGAGCACCTATACTCTAATACAAGAATCCGTACCTGTACCTGTGCTCATGAACTGGTATCCATGCCCTTACCCATGGTCTGGTACCAGTACCGGTGTCTGTACTTGAGATTTATTCTTCTTCGGACTCGAACCTACTCATGATCTAGTACCCGTACCCGCGCGTACTCTTACTCAAGAACTTATTACCCTGCTCATTACCTGGTATCCATTCCTGTTCTCACACTTACAACTTTAACTTACAGTTAATACTCATTGAAGGTACTATATGGCCCAAGGTTCCAGGATGACTTCCAGAGTGCGCATGATTTTTTTTTTGTTTCAGTAGGGGACTCTCACCAACCAGACTATTGTCCTCTTACAATTCCACATCGTAACGGCCTTCGTGGGAAAAGTAGCCCTAGGTACACCGTCAATTTTAGTAGGTCCCATTCTCGTGTGAAATGGTAAAGATAAGTGTTATAAACTGAGTGATGTTTTGAAAGTGATTTAGACCATTTGAGTAATGGGTGTAGGAAAGGAGGTGGATTTCCCTCTTCTTGCGGTTAAATAGGATGGATGCACGGCCCCTCAACCTGTTTCCTTTGTAACCCGAAGTCTAAATACTCATAATATGGAAATTTTTGATGCCATGATTGCAGTGGCGTAGCTAGGATTTTTTCCAGGGGGGCAAAGGTACGAAATTTCCCCCAAATTTTTCCGGGTCAATGTGTATGTATTCCATATAAAAAATGCAAATTTACAAGTATAACAACATTACCATGCCATTATGTAATATTAACTGCATTTTTAATCTTAAAGTATATCATAGTGCAATTGGAAATATAAGCTTTTAGTATATTATTTTGGTCAACATTATCTAATTTATTTGTATGTACTAACGCAGTGGCGTACCCAGGATTTCTCTGAAGGGCGTAGGCGGCATGCAGAATGGTCTAAGGGGAGGGGTGTCCGGAATTTTTTTGACGTTTTCAAGGAGCCTAGTTGCAAAATGGTGCAAGATTTTCGACTTTGACAGGAACAGTGTAAAAAGTTGAATCATGGTGGTTCATGAGAACAAAACTGAAACTTTTGTGTCTTTAAATGCATTCTTATGCCATTTATGCAGCCTTACAAAGTAAAACTTTTCATTAAATTTGCACACTTTAATGAGTCAAAATAAAAGAGTATTGATTGGTTGGCACAGAGAAAATTTCGAAAAATCAGACCCCTCAGATGGCCGGAAATAGCATTTTCCAGACTTATACGAAGAATCTACCCAGCCATTATTTTCTTTTGTCGTTTGAAAATAAAATCCTTCCTTCAAAATTTGTTCACAAACTGCAAAGTGATCAGAGAGTTAAGGGGTAATCCGACCCAGAAATGTAATTATGCCCAAAAGACTGAACGAAACGCCACCATTGGTTGGTGCGGAGCGTAAAAAAATTTCGAAAAATCAGGCCCCGCAGATGGTTAAAAATAGCGTATTCATGCTTGTAAAGAGAAGCTAAACATGTAGTCTTTATTTTTATCGATGCCATCAGTGGGAAACAGAGTCTACCTTTTTAACGTAAAAATTGGAATTTGGCAGAATTTGCCTATTTGTATGAATTAAAAAATTAGCATCATTGAGGGATGTACTGACACAGACAATCCTTCTCCTTTGAAAATGTTTGAAAAATTGGGTGCCTTATATGCAACCTGGTGCCACATATGCTATCTTTTGAAGTAAAATCTGTGTTACTAAAGTTTAACTACTTATTTGTAGTGATGGGATGGCCCAGTGCCCCCCTTCGTACGCAACTAAAAGGAGACCTAATAGTGGCTTGACCACACAGAATATCCTGTTGGAACAGCACTCTGTTAAGTGAAGAAGGCTAAAAGGTACTAATGAACCCGTTTATTGTTACACCCCAAGTGTGCAGAAAGCTTTTTTCCCAAACTAGCCTGTAAGCCTCCAAGGATTATTCTCAGTAACAAAATCTAAGTGTGCCAATGGATCCTGTTCATTCTAATTTCTAGACTAACTTTGAGTTAATCGTTGGACATAGATTGTGTAAACCCCATCCATCGTTATGTACACAGAGTAAAATCGGTATAGCTACTGCTAGCTTGCAGGACAATATAATTAACTCGGGGGGGTCAACGTTAGTGACTTGTTAGTTTTCACATCCTTTTACTGAACTCCCAAAGTGTAAAACGCAGAGACTGTGTGCAAGGGGATAAGTTCGGGTTAACTACAGCCTTTTAGTGTTAGTTGTACTGTATCAGCTGTTGTTAAATTCCCGAATAACAGCTTTATGTGCACTGAAATGCACTGATCATAAAAACCGCGCATATACAAGAGAACATTCAATCTGCTATGGGGCGAGGACATTTCTGTGGAACACGAGTAGGGCCGGTTTATACGACGTTGACGAAATCTCAAATGTGGGTTAAATTGTTGCATGAAAATTCGAATTATGTATGAGAAATGTCTCAGAATTTTTTATTCTTACAAAAATTTTGAGAAGTTTCTGTTAGAGTAAGAAAATTCATCAAATTTCCCCAAATTATTTTCCAGGGGGGAGGGGCTGCCCCCTGCCCCCCCCCCAGTAGCTACGCCACTGCATGATTGAAGAAACCATTGGCTTTCTTGTTAACGGTAGCTTTAGTGGGGTGTGTACTTTTGAAAGGCTGTGAGGGTCATGAAATGAAGGGGAATTAGTGTGTAAGTTAATGGAGCAGCTAATGATGGTGTGCTCCCTTAGGCCTTTTGACATTATCAAGCGACAGAAAGTCTTAGATCAAATTTGGCTGAAAGTACTGAAACTGATTTTCGGTTATTCAGTTGACACTGATTCATCTATTCAAGCAGTATAACCACTAGTTTGTGGGATGATAAGGTGTAAATTTTGTACCTGGACAAAACTGAAGGTTGTATGGTTGGAGAGCAATCTACTTTAGATGTCCCATATCTGAGTTCAGAATATTCCCAGTTTGAGTCATGTCCAGTGGTGAGGACCTCAGGCCCAAATTATGTCCGAGTTTGACAGAATTTGAGTTCAAGACGGATCCGACAGTAAGGCGTCGTGAGCGTTTCTTTTGGTGGGGCATGTGCAATGTTCAACAGGGATGAGGAGTGGTGCTCGCACATACCTACCTCACATTCACTTACACAGAGTCAGAGAAAATTATGACATGCCTATCAATGATTGTGCCAGGATTGCCTCAGGGGGGATGTGTGGACCAGGAGGAAGAAATATGGACCCCAAGGCCCTCCTACACGATGATGATGGAGAGATGTGTGGGTAGTGTCATAAAGACATCAAATAAAAGATCAGAGCTGCGTGGCCTCTAGAGGTACGTAATTTGGTTGACGTCTGGTTGTGCAAACAACCAGGTTCTGCCCCAACTTCTGTGCTAAATACCACAGAAAGTTAAGTTGCGGCTTAAAGAAAACGCATCCACAGTTCTGTTGGGCGTAATGTAGGCTCACTGATCCAGTTCAAAGATAATGATTCATCTGGATGAATGATGAAAAATTTGCAGATAATTAATACTCAAATCCAGCAGCAGTACTCAGGTAGGAGTTTTACCCTTCAGCTGGCCCAAGATCAGGCAAGCAGAAAGTGTCTTAGCTAGTGCTGCTACTTTTTTAAAGAAAAAAAAAAAAACAATATCACATAGGGCCTACAGTACATTTACCCAGTTGTAAAACTGTACTCATATCTACACACAGTAAAGGTAAGGTTACATGAAGTTTTACGGCCCTGTTTGCAACCAATTGGTTCAAGCGAGCCGACCACGGCCTTTTTTCCAGTTGTGACTCACTGGTTTGGTCTCCCTACTCAATTGCTTATGCTAACCACCAAGCATTGATACATGCTGTTATATAGACAGAAATTATTTGCACATCTGATCTGGATGCAACTTTCATGTAGAAGGAGTTACAATCAGTTAGCTTTGCTATCGACTGCTGTCTACAAAGTGTTTTGTGTGGATTTTGCAGACAAACAGGAAAAACACAAAGGGAAAGTATTTTCTGATCTATCGACCATAATTACTTTAAAGAATACTCCAGATCCAGATTTATATTTGACATGTTAAAGAGGATCATATTCCAGGCATTCTTGTAAGATTTTTACTATTTGCTCGGTTCTTGATTTATTAGCGATTGAAATGTTGCAAATTTTCTGCAGAGAATGAACTTAAAGTTAGCAAGCTTGATATAATGGAATCACGTCGTTTGTCAATGTTTTTTAATTCATAAGTTACCACCAATTTCAAGCAGCTGAACTCTAATCTTAGGGACAAGGTAGCATTGCAAAACAATGCAAGGTCAAACCAACAGGTTGAAAAATGGAGTTAAACCAACCATCAGACAACAATGTGAATATATGACATCACACCTGCTTGCTTTTTTGTCATTTTTCATTCTGCTTCAATTGGCTTTATCTCGAGTATTGAACATGGGAAATTAATGAAAATTCCGACAAGACGCTAAGAATAGGTTTCTTTGGAGAATGGTAGATCCTGGGAGGTAAACGGCGCGAATATGGGCACGAATGGCACCAGTACTATTTCGTTTAATCGCCTACAACAGGCGCTGACATGTAACAGCGTGTCGATTCTTTGTATTTTCAATTCGACTGAGCAGTATAAGCCTTTAGTCTCTTACGTGCTACCTAAAATCCATAAATCGCTACCAGCTTACGTAACATTTGATTGCCGACTTATGATCAGCGGCTGAGAACAGATTCCCTACCAAAACAAATTAACTTGAACACGAGTAGGCCACAATTTTCTGGTTCTCATTTTCCAAGTTGCACCAAAGGACCAGCTACGCAATAGAACATTATGCCCCTCTCACCGGTAGACATTTTTTGACATTGATTTCCGATTTCAGCAGTACAGTGATGCAGCTTTGCTTCTAACCGTGAGATATATACTAGCATGGGCTACCAGATGTACCAGATCTGTTCAGTAATTTCCACAATAATGTGACTAGATTTGAATTTAGTTTCATTTTTCAAATGATTTTTGAACCACGAAAGTCGGCTCAGATTTATTCAAGTTATGCACGGATATTAGGAAGATGAAAGAGTAACATTAAAAAAAAAACATCTGACAATCTCTCAAATTATTTCTGTTTGGGACAAAAAAGGAATTAACGAAATCACAAACAAGCATTATTTCTTATATTTTCAGCAGTCAGGTACACCCCAAGTCTTTGTTTGGACTGTGTACACCTGGTAGAAATACCGAGATCAGTGTGGTTTTTGAGGTTTTTATCTTATAAAAAAAAATAACAATATCACCCAAATCGTGAGGTCAAGTTTCAAGGAGCAGAATTAAAACACTGAACGTATCTTATAGTATTTTGGAAACCACCCATCTGTAGACAGAGAAAAAACACTTCAAGAAAAGTACCCATTGTGTTAAAATACTCAAGAAACTACGAGCATACTTTTTTCACTCTCAATCGGCTTCGACAGTTGTTCTCGTCGAAGCTGTTTGGCGTTTCTGAAATACAATTTTCATTGTTGCAAAATAATTATCCAATTATTACCAAAAATTTTCAAAATTGCCATTATGAACAAATTGCACAACTGATCGGGAGCTTCCAGCCATGGGATATCGGACTTGCCCTGAGGCGCACGGCCTGTTCCAACAACATTGTTAGGTTATATGCAGTCTTCTAGACTTCTGTGCATTGCCCATCATTATGGCAAGCCAAATGCCCATCATAAATCTTTGTTTTGATGGTTGATAAAAAACATTTATCAACTGACAACCCAAGTCAAACAAGTTTCATCGACACCAAATTCTCTTTTAATTAAAACCAGGCTTTCGAGCCTCTCGCTTACAAAGTCGAAAAGTTTGCTATATCAACTAAAAACATGGTTCATGAGTTTGATGCAATAAGTATTTTTGAACTTGTCGAGCATTTAGGTTCTATGCAAACATGGTTTTTCTATTACAGGACTTGGTTTTAGACAGACTGGTTTATCAACGCCATATACCGAGATAACCTGGTTAATCGATCTGATAAACCTTGTTTATTATAAAAAAAAAAAAAAAAAAAAAAACCTGCAACAATACTTATGGGTCTATTAACTTAGTTTATCAACACAAATGCACAATAATTTAAGAAACGTGGTATATCGACCGATGAAGTTGGCTTATCGGTCGATAAGCAGGTTTATCGGCCAAATTCGTTAAACTCGGTTTGCTTATCGGTTGATAAAGGTTTAACTGATAAATTTGGTTCATCGACACCAAATGTCAAATAATTCGAAAAGCTTGGTTTATCGACCCAAAAAAGAGAGATTTGTTCAGTTTGTCTTTTACAATGTCAAAAACCTAGGATTATCCATTTGCAAACCCAAGTATATCAATTCGATGTAATTGGATTCTCGAATTATTGTGCATTCCTTGTCGATCAAAACCTGGTTTTTCGATTGATAAATTTCGACTCTCGGCTGAAAAACCTGGTTTATACATTTCTTCCCAAAATTTGAGTAGAAGTGGTCCATGTAGCCATTTTCCCAATGTAAATAGAAAACGGAATGAAGGTATAATAAAACTTTTTAAACATGTTGGTGCTCATTGCTTTCAGTACTCTCCTATGCCGTTGTTTTACTAAATACGTGAACACTGGGTGAAGCATGTACCATTTTACCGACCTTTTGCAAATTACCAAAGTTTTCGCGCTCTCCGCTCTGCCTTCTAGTATCATTAATTCCTTTGTTAACAAGAGAGTCTCTAATCATATTCACATAAGTCATCGAAGCTATTAGGTTGGTTGTCTGAACTTATAGGCTTCTAAATTACGTCAGCGGGGAGTACATTATTGAAACAAATGCATCCAAACGGGATCAATTTTGCCTTTCTTGTTTTGGAAATAATTATCTTAAATAAATTTTTGAAACTTTATAGGATATCCAAGCAGCAGATTCTCATTGTAAGATGTCTAGCTGGTGCCGAGTCTATCATAGAAATAAAAGTTTTTCAACACAAAACTTGGGCATGCCTGTAATTGCATTTGTCATGGTTCGCATTTTGTATTGTAGTCAGTGGTTCTTTGAATATGATGTCGCTGAAACGATTATTCGATGTGTTTTATCACTTTCTATCACGCTTTGCAGTTTTAAATACTCATTAAATGTAATGAACCACTCTGTGCTTCTATTTTATTCATTAAAATACATCTTATTTATATTTAGAGCAGGGAGCTGCGAGCAACTCCTGTTTAGTGAATATCGGATTTTACAACAGTTCTGAGGCAAAACGTTCCCCTCTTCAAGCTCAGTAGAAGTGTTTGAAATTCATGATCTCAGTGGCACGTGCGACGTGGGTGAGGAATAAGTGCGCTTGTCCATCAGTTTCCCCTTTTTCCTGAAATTTTTCAACTAAGGTTTCTGGCCTATATTCTTGTATGGGTAGGCCAGTGAGTGTCTTCAACAAAGTTTTCATTAGTTTTTTTTAATTTTAATCATGTTATATGACAATTGGTACAAAAACTACCAAAATTTTCTCTCGCTTTGAACGCTTCAGACCCTCCCTCCATATAACGTCTGAAATATATCTTGAAACAGTCTTCTTGGGCTTCTAAAACATTAAAATCTAGAAGCTTCGGGAGACTTCGTCCAATTAGACCACAACGAGTATTTATCCCCACTTTCGTGATTTGATGTAGTTCACCCCTGGTCATCCTCAAAAGTTAACAATAATCTACGCAACTGGTATAAAGGCCAGAAAGGTATGACACTGGGCACATTGCAGGACCAATGTGTTGACATAGATTGCCCGCACTCTTTGTCCCTGTGTACACTAGACACATGTCTCAAGCACATATACACAATTGCTCCATGTTGCCAGAATGATTTGGAAACACAGGGTATTAGGAGGAACATCGAGGATTCCGAAAGGAGAAGATATATTTTTCGAGCATCTTCAACTACCAATACATTTGTTACCGATAGGCGAAAGACACGTCAACAAAATGGCTATAGACAGTTTGCGGATTTCCATTGGATTGACAATGGCAGCTGGGAGGCAATACTACATAAGCCTCGGTAGTCCCAAATTTCACCGACAGATATTCACGTTGTTCCGTAGGGGTCCAGCAGTCGCACGACCGTATCCGTCTCAACACCCCTACATCAATAAGTCCAATTTTTACCGTTCCAGTTTTTCTCTGTCATATTTCGTAATTTTCCTTTAAATAACGGAAAAGATGCGATGTAACAGAAGTGGGTGGTTTTGACGGGTGGGAGTGGAACGGCAATTTCATTGGACTGAATGGAGAGGGTTCGGGCGGGGGAATGGGAGGGGTAGGCTCGTTGAGTTGTGAGCCATGGAAAGACAGTTAACATTGGGGAAAACTCCACATATCGCTTTGGCCCCTTTGTATTTTTCATGTTTTTTCGTTTTGTTATTATTAATTAATCTTTAGAAACTTTCCGGCGAGATCAACATGACCCCTAACTCAGTCATGGTGGGGGATCAATTTCAAATGTGGGAAAGGATAAATTGAGGGCTAAGGAAAATGTTGGGTTAATCAACTTTTTGGCTTACCTCAAAACTGAGTTCTTGGGTATGATGTCCTGATTAGGGTATCATTGTCCTTGATGGGGATTCAGTTGGGAATGTCCTCCCATGACCGACCCCTGATTTCAGGTAGGTTGTCTTGTAGAAAAGGCATAATTTTAGTCTGGTTGCATTTTTTATAGCTGGGGTCAAAAGAATAATTTTGAAATTATCTAGGGTGTAATAGGAGGTGACTCATATGGCCCTAAGGGGGATATTTCCAATCCATCTTCATTTTAACTCCCCTCCCGCTTCACACTCCTCGTCAATTGACATTTGACCTGGTCAATTTCGCAAAGGTATTTATAGTCAAATGTCTCTTCCCTTGAAATAGCAAGATCTCATGTTTGGTCTAAAGGCAGAGCGCAGCCTCTCACGAGGAAGGCTTGGGTTCGATTCCCAGGTCGAGTTATACCAAAGACTCTAAAAATGGAACCTACTGCCGTTGTGTGTGATGTTCCGCATAAGCAATGAAGTAGGGAAAACAAGCCATTGAGAAACAACTGGAAAAAAGGCCGTAGCCGGCTGGACTTGGACCAATAGGTTGGAAACTGGGCCGTAAAACTCCATGTAACTAAATTTTAAAATAGCAAAGGGGTATGGATATTAAAATCCCATGCACTTCACCTGGAAAGAATAAAAGTACGTGGGCGCCATTAGATTAAACCAAAAGGTTAAAATTTTAGCCTCACAACCCCGTCTAACATAACCTAAAATTAAAATAGCACCCCACGACAATCACCCACTTGAAACCCACCCCGGGATCGATGTTAATAGGCCATAGTTGTGTCTTCTTTGAGAAAACTTTTCACATTGAAGCATTGCAAATTTGTTTTCTTTGCATTGACCCTTCACAATTATTTGCAAAGGAAAGTGTGGAGAGTACCCTTATTCCTGAGTCATAATCCAACACATTTTATTTATGTATTGTTTTGATCAAATGAGGCTATCCAACACTTTAAGGAAGCAAGATCAAGTGGTGGATCAGCTGGCTCAAATACGATTTTTAATTGGTCAAAGCGTGGACAAAAAATTAAAATCAGAATTGTTGGACGTATGTTAAGACAAAAGTTATCGATTTTCTTTGCCCTGTACGCTCTGACAACATTGTCGGACACAAGGTGCCTTGGGAACATGTTTTCTGAAATGTGTCCAGTGTACACAGGACAGAACAGAACTTGACGCATCTTTCTTTCCCTTCTCATTGTTTTCTCGTATTGTGTGTCACGTGTATTCATTTTCCTTACCCTTGTCTAATTCCTATATTTTGTTTTCCATCACATCCCATCTTCGTTATACCTTTATTTCTCATAACTCTTCCTTATCCCCCTCTTTAAGTTTTCTTTAGAGTTTGGGGGGGGGGGTTGACACTCGATCTGCTCCAGAGATCCAACCCGGGATTCTAAACTGAAATCTCTCATGCCTCTCTCTCAGCTGCATTAAGAGTTTATCTCTTTTCGAGCTGTACCAAACTGCATTCAGGAATCTAACAACAGCTGATACAGTACAACTAACACTGAAAGGCTGTAAGCCCGAACTTATCCCCTTGCCCACATTGTGTCTGCGTTGTACACTTAGGGAACTGAATTCAGTAAAAGGATGTGAAAACTGACAAGTCACGAACGTAGACCCCCGAGGTTATGTTGTCCTACAAGCTAGTAGCGGGAGGGGTTTAAACTATACCGATTTTACTCTGTGTACATAACGATGGATGGGGCTGAAACAATCCATGGCCAACGATAAACTTAACGCTAGTCTAGGAATTAGAATGAACAGGATCCATAGGCATACTTATATTTTGTTACTTATAGCCTAATCCTTGGAGGCTTACAGGCTAGTTCGGAAAAATAGCTTTTTGCTCACTTGGGGTGTAACAATAAACGGGTCCATGAGTACCTTGCAGCTTTCTACAATTAACAGACTGCTTTTCTAACAAGATATCCTGTGTGATCGAGCCACTATTAGGCCTCATTTCAGTGGCGTACGAAGGGGGGGGGGGACCATTGGGCCATGCTCCCTCCTCACCGATGCCATTTTTTCTTTGTTCTTAAAAATACGGAGTCAAACTTTAGTACACAGATTGTACTTCAAAAGAGAGCAAATGTGGCACCAAATTGCATATAAGGACACCCAATTTTTCAAAAATTTTCAAAGCGGAATGATTGCCTATGCAAGGCCCCTCAGTGATGCCAATTTTTTTGATTTCCTACAAATAGGCAAGTTCTGTCAAATTCCAATTTTAACTTAAAAAGGTGGACTCTGTATCCCACTGGTGGAATCGATTAAAATAAAGACTACATGTTAAGATTCTCTTTACAAGCATGAATGCGCTAATTTTGGCCATCTGAGGGGTTTGATTTTTCGAAATTTTCTTTGCACCCTACGCCATCCAATGGAGGCGGTTCGCTCAGTCTTTTGGGCAAAATTACATTTTTGGGGTCAAAGTAGCTGTTAACTCTCTGATCAGTTTGCAGTTTGTGAACATATTTTGAAGTGAGCGTTTTATTGCAAACGACAAAAGAAGAGAGCGACTCGTTAGATTCTTCGTATAAGTCAGGAAAATGCTATTTCCGGCCATCTGAGGGGTCTGATTTTTCGAAATTTTCTGTACGCTCCGCGCCAGCCAATGGTGGCGCTCCGCTTAGATAATCTTTATGATAAAATAACGTTTTGTGGCCAAGAAAAACCACAGTCATGTACCGATCAAGGCTCTTTTATTTACACTCCTAAAAGTGTGCAAATTAAATGAAGTTTTACTTCGTAAGGTCGCATAAATGGCATAAGAATGCATATAAAGACACAAAAGTTTCAGTTTTATCCTCATGAATCACCACGAATCAACTTTTAACACTTTTCCTGTCAAAGTCAAAAATCTTTCACCATTTTGCATCTAAGCTCTTTGAAACGTCAAAAAATTTCCGGACACCCCTCCCCTTAGACCACACTGCATGCCCCCCCCCCTCCCCTTCAGAGAAATCACTGCGTTACTACATACAAATAAACCAGATATTGTTTACCAAAATAATATACTTTGTTATTTCCGATTGCTCTATGTTTTACTTTAAGATTAAAATGCAGGTTATATTACAAAATGACATGGTAGTGTTGGCATACTTGTAAATTTGAGTATTTTATATGAAATACATACACAAGCGACCGGGAAAAGTTTTGGGGAAATTTCATACCTTTGCCCCCCCCCCCCTGGAAAAAATCTTAGCTACGCCACTGCCTGTACGTAATTAACAACCCACGTTCAGTTCAACGATATAATTATTTCATTAATCTTGTGTCCTTAATAACGAAAGCTGTTCATCCATAACACAAAAGGAAAAACTAATTCTCGAATGTTCATGTATACATGTAGGATATAAAGAATATATTGCTTTTTAGTCCCAAAGTTTCTTTTGTTCTGCTGAAAAAGTCATAGTTTTAGTTGCAAACCTCATTCGCAATCATTATCTTTACTGCCGTTTTTATCCTCCATTGCACAAAGGATAAAATGAAGGACATTTACCTTAATTGCTTGTGCGACCTCTCGAGTTCTAGTGGCTGGTCATTATTGCTTTTCAATCCCAAAGTTTCTTTTGTACTCCTGACCAATTAATGAAATGAGTTACAAACGTCATTCTCAACCCAACCCCAGGTGTAATATTTCTACCATTGTTTTTACCCCTACGTGTAAAAAAGAAGGACATGCAACGTAATTAAACACTTATGTCAAAAATGTCAGAGGGATCTGAAACAATTGTTAGTAAAATAAACTGAAGAAACTCAAAACCTCAACAGAATAACTCAAAATATCGTGATGTCAAGATAGGTGTAACCTAACAACACCACAATATTCCACATTTGTTCCATGTTGTTGACCTACAGACACAATATAATGACACCGAAACAATATAACAATACCGAGATAGGTTTAATTAAACAACACAACATTCTGTCTTTCTTTCGCGTTACCTGATTTTATGAGCGAATGCGAAATAGTAGCCGGAGTAAGGACTTGCTACACTGTTTTCATTTCGTACCATGTTGATTTTGTTTATCCAAAAGTGTTTATAAATTAAGAGACCTTTACCATAAATACAGATAACTTATTTAAGGATGCCTCTGACTTCATTACATGTTGAGGGATATTCCTTGAGGGATATGAAGCGACTGTATGGCGTTCTTCAAAGCCCTTCCTATCGTTTTTGTCAATTGCCGTTCTTTATGACATGGTCGTTGCCCTCCTTTTCTTATAATTTGAAACGTCAATCAAACTCTTGACTTGAGAGTTTAGGCGTTTTTATGAGAAAAATCTTGTACGGGTGGTTTCTCTTCAGATTCGAGCAAATTATACTTCGAACAAGAGCGACAAACTAAAGGTGTGTTTTATTTCTGATTTTACATAACAAAAAAACAAGAAAAAAAAAGACGTTATCGTAAATGGTTTTAATGGTATTATCATGCTGAATTGTGAAGGTGGTAGTTCTAGGTAAGATAGGATTCAGTGCTAAACAAATTCAAGACAAAAAATTATTTATGCCACCTTAGGTCGGTTGAGAAACCGTAACCCTCGAATCTATAAGGCAGTTCCCAATATTTACGATAAGATGTTCCGAAATTTTCAGGGTTTCTTTAAAAGTGTGTTCATTATTGTGTTAAGAGAACGCAATTCCAGCCGATCAAAACAGTGAGGTTTGTTTATTTATTTATTTATTTTTTTTTTTTGCCTTTTTCAACCAACTATTTGAAAATATGGACATTGTACTGCAGAAAATTTTGGATTAGACGGAACATAATTGGTTTTCTTTTACTGAAATTTGAAAAGGTAGGAAATTATTTAAAAACGTGTCCTTCCTATAAGCGAAATCAGAAATTGCACGGCGACTGAAGATCGTTGTTGTTACATAATCTTATGTTAGGTCTGCACATTGAGACATTCCGACTAAACTTTGAAGAATTTTCCACAACTTTGTTGCCTTTTGGAGAAAGCACGTAAAAATCCGAAGATTATAATTGTCCATTGAGATTTGTGATATTTTTTTTTATTTTCCAGAGATTTTCCAATTGCCCCAATGCATCTCTTTTAGCTATAGTACGTAACTTGTATATACATAGCACCGCAGGTTCTTGGTAATGTCCTTAATCCTATTCACATCGGCTAAGACACTATCCAAGTTATAAGGTCTTTCAATATTACATCAGTTCCATTGATTTACGTGAGGTAGTGAAGGTGCTCAAATGGGAATTTTATTTCATTTTAGACCACACCTGAGGATAATGCACTGTTAAAAAGTTGTCATTTCAATTAAATCAATTGGTTAGAAGGTGAGCCGTAAAACCTGGGCTAACTTGCATGCTCGAGATTCCTCACCTTAGCATCGCAAGCAAAACAAATCTTTTTATGGTCTACAAGGCATATCCTGGAGACAAAATTCAGTTACTTCAAAATTTGCAAAAAGAAAATTTCTTTCTGGAGGTGAAAACTGTATCTCAATAGCATATAGCTTTCGGAAAACACAATTTTGTAGAGTATTACATTTTTTTCTTGAGGTTTGATGTATCATGGGAGATTTCTGATGTCATTGCAGCACATTAGTTTGACATTTCATTCTTTTTTATGATACTGATGAGGCTGCAGGCAATATAAAGTAACATTGATGTTGTACTCTACGTATGGTGAGGTGTGATGTTAGATCCAAAATAAAGTCAAACATTCCAACAGTATCAAATGTCAAGGACAGACAGGACGTTCAGTAATAAAGAAAACGAAGGGGATCTGACACAATGAACCTACATTACATGACGTTCTGTACCTTTGTTGAAAAGAAGGGATCTTATGTTAAAAAAATTTACAAACTTTTAAACCTAAGAGGGATGTCTTGAGTAAGGGAAATAATTTTGTTTTTCATACAAGACCTAGGTGAAAAACCACCAAAAATATTCCTTAAACTATGGCGGACATGGAACATCGGAGTAGATCCGCCAGGGATACATCTAATATTGAGGTTACAACTAGCAGCTTTTCAAGAAGCGTTACTTGTCTGTTCCCCCTGTAATTTAATGCATTAGAAACGTAATGCGGGGCGTGATAAGACCTTCGAAGCTTTTGCTTTTTAACAAATTTTTGAAAATTTGGCCCTTGTACTGGAGAAAATTTTAAAACGTTCCGAAAGAAAAGTTGGGTTGACCACACTGTAGTTGTCACTTGATGACCGCATTTTACATTTTACCGTATTTTCGATTTTTTTTTTTTGGGGGGGGGGGGAGATTTAGAGCCAGGGGAGATCGTCCTTTGTCCCTTGTGTTTAGACCACAGGTGACAAACGTAGCATGCGCTACTGCTTTAACTGAATTTTCGACATCTTTTTGTATTGTCTTTTTACTCCAGTACAACAACAGTTCTGAAATAAACAGTTTCAAGTTTCTTCATGAAGTGGCAAAAGGGTGAGTTCACACGAACCAATCATATTTATCAATTTTCTGAAAAGGAAAACCCATCTGTACGCTATGCTCGAACCAATGGTCGCACATCGTTTAGATACTGAGAAATTTGAGCTCCAAACCCATGCTGGTCATCGGATGGATCACTTTACCTCATCAGAGAAGGGGGAGGGGGCTCTGAAGACCTTTCCAAGAAATTCTGCCATACTTGAATTTTGGGCCATTTAAGCCTTAAAAAATGTGACATTTTTCATAATACGTAAACTGTAATCGTGCTCTTATTCTTTAAGATATTTTAAAGAAGAAGAACAAAGCATCCTAGACAAAATATTCTTGAAAAATAATAAAAAATATTTTAAATTATAAAGGAATTTGCGACATATTCGGGTAGCTTGTGAAAAACTAACGTTTGCCTCAAATGGTAGAATGTTAGTTTCAAAGTAGTACTGACGCTATAAATTGCAACAATCTCCCACTCCTTGTGGGATGGGAGTTGTAGAACTTTCTCACCGTATCCCTTGCCGCTTCAGAGGTCTCTAAAAAGGAAACGTTAAACAGATTTGAACCGTATTGGAACTTTTAAGCCTATTGTAGTACGCATTTAAAGGACAACTAAGTCTGAAATTTAAAGTCTGAATTACTTAGCCAGAAGAATGAATCCAAATTTAGGATCCAGATTTAGGAGCACTGGCGTAGGCAGGAGGCCGGGGGTCGGGCCATCCCCCCTCTACGAACGACATTCTTCTTAGTTACTAAAAATACGTTATTTAGTAACACAAATTTTGCTTCAAAATGTGACATATGTAGCCCTTGAGGGTGTTTGTTCAACTCCTTCACACCATAACTGAAGAATTTATTCCAATTGATGTAAATATTGTATATATGTTTGTAAATATTTATGGTGTGAAAAACAAATGATTGAAATGAAACGTGGCACCAAATTGCATGTAAGGTGTAAAGACACGAACCTAATTCTTCACAAATTTTCAAAGTGGGGGGGGGGGGAATTATGTCTTCATGGCCCACTCACTGATTCCAATTGTGTTTTAAGTTCCTTAATACGCAAATTTTGTAACAGGCAAATTTTACTTCAAAAGGTAGCATATGACTATGTGGCAAAGTTTGCATATACAGACACCTTATTTTTTCAAAATTTTTCCTCTCCCCAGGTCGACGATCGCTCAACATACTGCATTCCCCCTTTCAGAAAAATCCTGCATACACTACTGTTTAAAAGGGATTTGACCTGTGAGAAGGAGACCGCTAAGGTCATGGTCCAAAGCAAATTCTGCAAAAGATTTCAACGGCACAAAGTAATTGACATCAAATCATGCTAAATGTGGAATAAGATTGCATTTAAAGGTACTTAACTATTCAAAAGTTTCTCAATAGGGAGAGGAAAATCCGTTCTCTTGATACCGACCCCTCCATCAGTGGACGACTAGGTTCTCAAGTTGATCAATGGAAAGAGCACCGTAAAATAAGTGAGGTACATGTATGGAAGTTCCACCACACTGTGCAAATTTGATTCCCCTTCCACAAATGAAAATTAAACTTTAGTTTAAACTCCCTTTTACATGTTACCTCGCATGAGCAATGTTACAGGGTTCTGCACAAGGACCGGGGCTCACGACAGTTTTGAGGTCTACGAATAAACTAAGAAATGTAGACTCAGTAATGAGTTGATTTATTATTGCAAATTTCATCAGAAACTTAGAAAATGCGGCGAATTAACATTTTGAAGAAATTGTAAAGATGAGGAGATGTCAGTGACACGTTACTAGTTCATAATTTTCATAGTATCGTTTGACCATGGGTCTAATACTTTGACAAGGTTATGTAGTAGCCCCATAGTTTGACGAAAAGCTTTCCCGCCTGCAATCTAAACAGTTTTGTCTAACCAAAGATACGATTTAATGCAACTTTTAAATTTTCCTAAAGAAAACGCGGTAATGATGGTAATTTAGTGAAGCGTGTGAACACCACAAGCTGCCGCAAATTGTTATTTTGTGGAGTTATGACGGTCTTTCTCGATACATAGACAATTTACCTGATTTTGCTGTGAAATCGAGCTATTGTGAATCGACGATATAGCAGAATGCCTCAAATTGTGTGGTTGTAAGGTTATTCCTACCTCGATATTCTGACAGTTTACTATATTTTGTGGTAATGTAGAGCTACGCTTTGTCGTCAACTCGACAAAGTACTCAAAACAATCGTGATGTCGAGTTATTTTGGCACGAAAATTAAGCCCCTCGCATGTCACCATATGACTTTTTCTGGGTTATATATGACCCAATGAGAATCTAACCAGTTCACTAGTCTGAGGCATTTGTTCCAATATATAGATATATAAAGATGGCAAATAGCTATATGATAATTAGATATGATTCATAATTTGCCAAGTTTCATTAGAATATGAGAGAATATGAGAGAATATAGCCCATTTTCCTAATAATGAATACAGACTGAAATATGATCTCCAGGAAAAATTGATGGTCCTTTCTGTTGTATTAATGCACCAATGATCCTCACGTACATGTGCATATGTTTTGTTAACAGAAAATGGATTTACATGTTATGTTCTCTGTGATGTCCATCATCACGTTGCACTGTTCCGCTGAAGTGAAAGTCTACAAAAAGGAGGGGGATTTCGTCATCGGTGGATTTTTCATGCTTCATGACTTTAACGAAGAGACTGGCAAGTGTCAGACCCTCCTTAATATTGCGTCTTTGCGACGCGTAGAGGCAATGGTATTTGCTGTTTCTAAGTTAAACAACGACTCAAGTGTATTAGATGGATTCACTTTGGGATACGAAATATATGACAGTTGCTCATCTATTCAAGAGGCTGTGAAGAAAGCTGTTACTTTCATCCCACCGCTCAGAGAAAAAGATGACGTAATAGGGCTTGTTGGACCCCAGAGAAGCTCGCCTAGTATTCAAGTGACCAACGTACTTAGTGTTTTCAATATTTCACTGATCAGTTACCTAGCAACAAGCGATGAGTTAAGCAACAGCAACAGATATCCTTACTTTCTTCGCACTGTTCCGCCCGATAAATTTCAGGTGAGGAATCAATTCAAAAAATGTTAAATGATTTTCTAGCGTCGAAATTAGGACATGCCCCTCTTACTGGCTTAAAGTACCCATGACCCAAGATTTAGTGTTTTCTGCTATACGAAATAAGAGTTATTTTTACAACTTAATGCAAGTAAACTATATTCGACATTCTGGACAATATTTGTACAACGCAAATTTACCGTTGAAGTATTGTTTTTTTTTCTTTTTTAATTTTTAGGGCCATAACAGACAGTTATCTTTGACGTCACAACTCAGTGGTTAGAAACAGTCATGTTTGAGGGCACATTTGTACACTTGAAACTTTCAAACATGGCTGTCTGAAATAATCCACGTAGAAGTCTTATATGACGTCACTTGAGTACTATCCTGCTGCCACTTTTAGTAGGCGCAGGGCATATTTCCTTAAAAATTCCTTATGCTATTTACCTTACCTTATTACACACTGACGGTTTTCTTTTCTTAGTTTGTGGGATGTTTTTATGCAAAAGAAAAAAACTTTGTGATAGAATATGAACGTATTTCTTTGCAACCAAAGTACCGCTATTTTAGACGTTTCTAAAAGAAAAATCATGCAACTAGCAAAATGTGTGTAGAAGGTGCAAGAGAAAAAGGGCCAGATCATGAAGAGACTTGTAAGATCCGAAGTATTCATATTTTACGCATCATGTAATTGCTGCACATAGCACAGTTGTGACCGTGTTTGACAAATTTTGTTCAATATAGTTCAATATGTCATGGTCAATAATTTAATATTTTTGTATTGATAAATGAAAACAATCACGAATTTAGATGTCATTAATGGACTATATTTGTGATGAAGTTTACGGTGTCATGAGTTTTACTATACGGTTATTTTTGTATAGGTGACAGTAATCACGGACATTCTAAAACACTACGGCTGGAAATATGTGGCTTTCCTGTACTCTGACGATAGTTACGGAAAAAATGCAGAAGTCGAATTTTCCAAACAGGCAGAAGACAACGACATCTGCATTGGATTTTCGCGAAGCATATCCGTTTCAGCAGATAACAGCTTCTATAACGATACCATTTACGATCTCCTGGAACTTAAGAAGGGTTCCCTGGTTTCCGTAGTTGTTCTATACATTCTACGAGAAATTCTAGGCCCATTCTTCGAGCATGCAAAGGCTGCCAACATCGACCGAGATTTTATCTGGATTGGAGGAGATGGATGGGGTAACTATGGCTTGGATCCCCTGAGGGGTTCCGAAGAAAGCGCCGTTGGTATGATGAGCTGTTGCTATTCTTTACAGTTAACGCTGATTAAAAGTCTTTTTTCTAAAAGTCCCCACGACTCTCTGGCGAAGAGCCAAGGGGCGAAAACCAAGCGATTACTCCCGGAGGAGTTCTGCCCCCTTAAGGAGCTTAACGTCCCAAATGGACAAGTACGCCCTCCAAAGGGCAAACACTGAGTGGTCCTGCTCTAGACTGGCTGAATAGAACAGAAGCCACAACCTGGATGCAGTTTAACGTCATGCCCAGGACACTGATTAAAAGTCTTGATATGCCAAACGCAACGAACCCTAAGCCGTCCATTCAATCTTACGCAAGGCAGCATTGCCTGTATTTATTTAGCCACCATGAAAGAAAGGAGGTTTTAGAAAAGGTGTTCCTCGTCTGTCGTTGGAAGTGAAAAGAAGGGAAGACTTAATCCATATTCATAAGCGCGCCAGGTTGGGTAACACGCGCTTACTCCTCTCCCTCAACTTTTCGCAAGCTCAAAATATCGTTCAGACAGTTGGACAAAGTTAGGGCAGCTACTTTAATTTAATTTTCATTATTGTTTTTAGTTTGTCAGGAAACTCCTAAGATAGGCCGAAATCTTAAAACAAAATGCCCGTTAAACATCATAGTTTCGGTAAAATATTCATGAAAACTAATAAAATAACAACACATACGGGAATCGCAAAAAGCTAATTTATTCATAAGCTTTACTTTACAGTTTAACTTCACAGTATCATAGACCGAAATGGTCGAGCATTCAAATTTTTTCAAACATTCACAGTCTGACGGGTAGCAAGTATATCACGAATCAAAAAGATAAAAAAACAAATCTCGACACATTTTCGAAGCATGTTACTTAAAGAAAGCATTGCTTCCACAGCCTGCTTTAAATCTTACGAAACACTATGCCCGAAATGGCAAATTAGCTGAATTCTTTCAAAACGTTGACAGTTAAGCAACTAACGGTATAATCAAGGTAAAATATTCATGTGTTATAAAAATGATAACAAAGATATACGACACCTTTGGACATCTTATGGGAAGAAAGTTTTTTTTTTTCCTCAGCCCTACTCTATACTGTAGTTACACTGTTTTTGCCTAAAATGGTAAAATACTCGGGCAAGGTTTAAAAAAATCTGGGATGTTTTCATTTGCCAAGCTAATTGCAAGAAAGAGAAGGGAGGGTGTTCCAGTGCAGGGTTCGATAGATAGCTTGCCATCCTCCCTGTTCGACAGCTGAAGTTCGGACTACGTTCAAGGAAATCTAGTGGATTGTTTCCATATAATTCCATGTAATTTCCATATAATCATAAAAGAGTGGGATAATTTTTTCTCATAAGTCTGTATGGAAATTCATTTAACCCACTTTGTAACTTGACATTTTTTAAGGGTGTTGGAGGTAAAATTATTCCATAGTCAGGAGTTCGGCCAGCCGTGTCGACAATTTCTCACTTAGTACATTTCAGTAGATATTGAATTTTGCTAATAAGCGCAACAGAGTGAAAAATATTAGCATGTCATCCCGAATTCCACTGTACACTTTTCTCCCTCATAAGATGCAGTACCATTTTATCCAGTGGCAGGGTTACATTTTATCGTTAACTTTCTGATCCCTTGACAGGTTTGCTGGCTTTATTTCTACTTTTGCAAATAAAAGCTCAAAATCACGAATGTACCATTTCTAGTTTCAAGCCTCCGATATGCGATTTCCGGTTATCTGAACGCCCAATTTTCAAAATTTTGAGTACGCTTTGCGCAAACCGATGTTTGCACTTCGCTTAAATAAAGATTTTCGTCCAACAGACTACACAAAAATGAACATTGCAGGTTAGCATTTCGTTTTTTTTTTTTTCCGGGAGGGGGAGGGGGGTTAATAGGTAGGTTTTATATAGTATCACGAACTTAAACCATATTTTAAACTGTGTTTGGAAAAAAAACCTTTTTTATCTTCCTGATACCACACAACACATTCGTGTTTGTCGTTTTAATCCAGTCTACTTAACTACATGAGTTAATTTGGAATTTTCATGACTCAGCAAACAAACATGTTGAATGATAGGCCTTTGCAAAGTACGCTTTGACCCACTCTTTCTAGATTCAGCTTACAGAAAATCATTCTTGTACCTTTCTTTTTGAATTTGTAGACATATCTTTCCAGCGCATAGGATGTAACATTTTAGAAATTTAAGAATGAACATCTTGATGTTATGAAGACAGAAATTAGAAAACGAATTTATGTCGTGACGAGAGAATCAATGAGTCACGTTTGTACGTTGGAAGAACAACAAATTTTTAAGGCTTAGCGTAAACGTTGTTAGTCGGCTGTAACCAGATTTTGGTCTTATGTTGATATTAGAGAAAGGAAGTGTGAGATACTTAAAATACACACCGAAGCCCCTGAAGATAGTAGAAAATGAGATTAAAAGCCTAAACATTTACGCCACCTGATTTTTGATCAAATTAATATTGAGTGGGGCACAGTTATGAGTAAACGGCATAGACTTGCGTAGAGAACTATGCTTTTTATCAGTAAAAACCAGTCAAGATGATAAAACCTCCGCGGCAGATAAAGTTTAACCGGGCAAACGAGAGCCCGACGTTAAAGTGTACCTAAAGTCAAAAAATCCAAGAATATATATTAAAGACCATGAAAAATACATTCTTACAGTCTAACTCCCATCTTCGTAGGACATTCCTGAGCTGAGATATTAAATGTTTAAGTTTATTCACTTAAAACAAATTGGTCTATTGAGCAATAATTTGTGTCGTTCTTGTTGCACAACTCACACAACATGCTTTGTTTTCCTTTGCAATGAATATATATCTTTAACATATAGCTCAGGAATGTCATATGAAGATGGGAGTTGGACTGTAAGAACTTATTTTTCATTCTTTTATATATATAAATAAATATTTTTTGTTTCTTTTACTTGAGGTACACTTCAACAAAAACCATATTTCTATATTCAAAACCATAAACTTTGATAATTTAATCAACAGTGTAAAACATCAACAAACAAGCAAAGTCAGACGAAACTGAATTGACGGGGCATAATGCGTAGGGAAAATATTCCTAGTAAGAGTTATTCGAGCGGAGTGGCACTGACTTCTCAATATATTGTTGCCTACCAGCACCGTCAAACAACTAAGAAAATTTTCCTGGCCTTGGCAACAATTGTCGAGTAAAATAGCAAGAAAAGTGGTTAGAATTGCCCTAAAAATTATGGAATCACTGCATACTTCAGAATACCACCAATACTGATTACATATAATTTAAGCGAACACAGAGAAAACTCTGGTCTAGACATAATCATTTGAAGTCCAACCATAGCATTATTTCAATATACATCTTCTACGGGAAGACCAGGATTTTGCCTCAGACCTGATTGCCTTATATAAAGATCGGACTGCCATAATAACTGGGTTGACTTAAACTATAAAATTGTTCATATGCGCCATTTGTAAAGATTTTGGTGAACGTTTTAAAAATCGTTCGGGTGGCCGGCTAAAAGCCGAAAATATTTTTTTTTTGGGGGGGGGGTGGAATTTGCTTATCCTTGTACAGATTAAGTAGCAGCAATATAACTTATCATTTAATTTAGTCGCTTTCCTCTTTTTAGGTGCCTTTACTATTATACCAAAACAAGAGCCTCATCCCGAATTTAGTGATTACTTCCAAAGTACTGTTGCATCATCCGCAAACCCATGGGTCCAGGAGTTCATGGAAGCCGCTCAAAGAGAAAACAAACCATTTCCACAAGATGTACCAAACCCGTCTTATGAATCTATCGTAATAGACTCAGTTGAAGTGCTAGCACGTGGGTTGGATGCCATGAAAAGGGACATGTGTAACGCCTCAACTGAAGCATCGATCTGTCGCAGGATACTTCTTAGCAATCGGAGAATCCTGAGAGATTATCTACTGCAGATTTCATTTAACAGTTCAAGTAGCGGTGTGGTAGCGTTTGAAGGAAATGGAGACTCGAAGGGTAGATATGATATACAATACATGAGGAAAACTGAAAACGGAGAGTACAGATTTGACCTCGTTGGCAGTTGGTTGGACGAGAGAAATGAACACTTACAAGTACATGACGTGGACTGGTACTTAAAATATGAATTGACGTCTCTAGGATCAACTCATACAGAAAACAACATTCCCAAATCTCTTTGTAGAGACCCGTGTAAGACAGTTGAGGTGCAACGTAGCAATATACAGGATTGTTGTTGGATATGCGATGTGTGTGAAGACAACGAAATTATTGAAGACAACGAATGCGTGTCTTGCTTTGATATTCAATCTCAAACTTTTATGTGGCCAAACCGAAATCTTACACGCTGCGTACCCCTCGATAATCTGACGCTACTAGACAGAGTCGAAAACTTAGTCATGATTGCCTTTGCGGCAGTCGGTATTGTTGCCGATGCCAGCGTGGCATATCTGTACATTAAAAACAGAGAAAAGCGACTTATCAAAGCCTCTAGTCGTGAGCTTGGATATATAATTCTTATTGGCGTATTTCTCTCTTATTCTTCTGCCATTTTATTTAGCACGCCACCATCATCAATCACTTGTCTATTGAGAAGAGTTATTCCCAACATTGGGACAGCATTCGTCTATATATCCCTGGGGACAATGACGGTTCGACTGTATCGCATATTCAAGTCCGGAAAGACGTCAGCAGGGAGGCCAATATTTATCAGCCCTTCATCTCAAGTATTCATCACACTAAGTTTGGCTTTGATACCAGTAAGTGAGTTGTTACGATGTGTTGCAGACTCAAGAAAATTCTGAAATGCCTGGCAGCAATTAAATAAGATCAAGTTTCATCATAATATTAGAACATTTGTCCTCCTTATTTCTTACAATGCTATAACAATGAAACGGTTTCTTGGATCGGAGAAGATATTTCAACATTTGTTTGAACCAATTTAAGTCCAAAACATGCGTGAAGAAATAATACAGTTAGTATTGATCCAAGACCCAAGCTATTCAGTTTCTTGTTTAAGCACTGGCAACTATCATCTGTAAGCGCATAGAAGTATATTGATACTAAGATTAATTCTACAACCCCTAGCTATCCGTTATTCACTTTCTTAGCTCCTATTGGCTAATTCAGTATCATGTGACCATTAAAAACAATCCGTTATTTTTGCAATAACAGGCAGTTAGCCTCATTAACATGCATAAGTCAAGAGTAACACTACTTATTTGGAGGGTATCAAGACTGTCTGCTGTTGCTATGCAACAGAATTGTGGTGGTTTGGAACCACTGGACCATACCACAGTGTACAGTACAACTGTATACTGCAAAGGTCCACAGCTCCTTCAGTAACAATGGATGTTCCCTGCTTTGATCTCAAATTTGAGCCATGTGATGTGGACAAATTTGGGGTCTCGACGATTTTTTCACCAATAAAAGGCAGCCTTATGTAATTCATTCCTTAATTCTACAACCCCTAGCTAACAACGTGCACAGTCCTTGACAAAGCGGGCCACAAGACCCATGAAATCATGGCAATGACTGGACACAAAAGCGAAAGTAGTGTTCGCTCCTACGTAAACCGCTTGAGCAGTGGGCAAAAGAGGCAATTATCAGATAATTTAAGCGCCCAGTGTGTAAGTTCTAGCGAGTACACTCAAACCGGCAACAGCCTAGTGTTACATAGTTGCGAAAACACTACGGATCAACGTAACGTCGTTAGAGTACCTCGAACTGATGCGGAGCCTAACGTTAGGCCTAGCACTAGTAACAGTAACACCAACCTGTCAATGTCGTTCGAAGAACAAAGCATAGCTTTATCCTCAATATTTCAGGGCTGCAACTTTCGTGCACCAGTAAATGTGACTGTTCATAAGTCTTCGTGAACATTCATGTCTTTTCTTCTCAAGAGTTAGTCGATTTATCAAACGTTTCACCTTATTTCACTTCACCAGTTTTCACAGGTTACATTGTTTATAATCGTTGAAGTATGCTTTCAGTAAGTGTATTCTGCACTTTGGTCAACCTTTAACTTTGACCTTTGACAATTGCGCAATTTCAAGTTCAGTAAACAAATTCTTTTTCAAGTTCAGGATAAAACTATCTAGGAAGTAAGTGTTCTACTATTAATCAACTTTGAAGTATCTATAAAATGTTTATTTTGCCGTTGTCAAATTTATTGTAAAGAAATTAGCTTATACATAATAGTAGCCATATACGTACGTGACACATATACTGTACTGTACACAGTCTATTACTATAAAGGCGGTCAAGGTCACCATTTTGTTGTTCGCCAGGAAACATCAAAAGGCAAAAATTACAAGAATGGTGGTAATAGAAACCGTCAGAAATAGTAATTGCTCATTGGTTGTCATCACTGCCTGTTATTGTACTTGCTGCAAATCGCTTTTTTAGACTCAATTTATCAGAATTTCTTTCATTTTTCGTACTTTTTATTAGTTTTGGGGTTGTAGAATAGGAATAAATTACATAAGGCTGCCTTTTATTGGTGAATAAACCGTCTCGACCCAAAATTTGACAAAATAACGGACTCGGCTGCGCCTCGTCCGTTATTTTTCCAAATTTGGGGTCTCGACGGTTTATTCACTAATAAAAGGCAGCCTTATGTAATTTATTCCTTAAATAAAGAAGGATTTAATGTCAAGCCTTTTACCGACAACTTAATAGTACATCCTTCAAATCCATGCTAAATTAAAAAGACGTATAGTCATCACTATGTAAGATAAATGTTTGCGCTAATAGTAATGTTAAGAACTACATTGAAATAAGTCGATTTTGGCATAATGCAGTGGATATTAACCTACGATATTCAAAACATCATCAGCTTATCATCGTAGATACGCAAGGAAATTTGAAAATCAATTTGCATTATGCGATTGGCAATGCCAAGGTACGGTAATAATCAGAATGTCCCAATGTGCTACTCAATTATGTAGCAAACGTCGTAAGCTATTATGATTTCTTTTTCAGATTTTCAGCCAATTGAATTTTGAATGAAGTACAGAGAAAAGATATCAGTGGTAAATTGTTTTATGGGTCTGAACTTCTTGGAAAAATTTCCGTCGTTTAAAGTATTGGTTAAATTCGTTTCTTGTCAAAGTGTTAGGTCCATGGATCGAAAAAGGGAACACGTGGTAGTATCCTGGTCCATTAGCCACATGGCTGAAATTTAAAGCAACCCGTTCGGTGGAAACTTTACGTATAAATTCATGGAACACTTTTAAAGTACGTCTTCTTGATTAATCCAAGAACTGCTGGAATTGCTTCGATTCTCTTTAGAGGCCAACCGCATCAGGTTAGTCTGTTCCAGTATCTGTGGCCAAAAGAGGACATGCTGAGAGGGGACAAAAGTTAACAACATCCCCTTTTATATTAGCCACCCCTTATTTGCATGTGCGTTTTAATGGGTTGCACTTTAAACCCTCAAGTCAAATTAGGAGTACTTGAATTCATCAGTTGCTACTGTCAAAGAATTTTTTTTAAAATGGCAACGCGTAAATTTTGCCGGCAATTGACCCTGTTGTGCCTCAAAAAATAATAAACATAAAATCTTATATAAAGGTAACTACTAATGAGTTTCACTCAAGTGGGGCAAACAACAGCGCCATTATTTCATAGCATACGCTGGAAAATAACTCTCTTATCCCAATGGCTCAGAGCGTTTTGCTAACGAGACGGGTCTGCTTTTGTCTAGACCCTTTTTCTGATTGTCTTACCCGCCGACGAAAAGTCACATCTCTTACCATATTGCCTTGTGAAAGCAAGGTTTCAGAGTAGCGAAAAATAAAAAGGTACAATGACACTTTCGTAATTGTTCTAATAAAAACAAGAATATTTAAACCAAAGTCGTGCACGACGACCGGTTATCGATGAAGCTGCGCCATTCACAGTGAATGAGCAAAACAGCAGAAATCGATACAATACAAAGGCAACAGCCAATCAAGAAACACCTTGTTAAACGGTGCGCATCTACCCGAAAACGGTCTAGCTTGGTCACAGAACCACCTTTAAAAATATTCACACCTGGCCAAAAAGTAAAGTTCAACAAATCTTTCGTATAAAATCGCGGCTGAAAATTTCGGGCCTTTCCTAAAAATGTGCAAGGTTCACCGACCGTTTGTAACGTCAGAAAGTGGCACCACCTACCCTTCTCGTACCTTATTACAACACTTCTGATGCAGCAGGAGACCGTGAGGACAATCACAGCAAGGAAAAAGTTCAATGCCCTTCTTCATGTGGTCACGGATACCATTTCGGAATTAAATTCCGACAGGGCCCTCGTAACATTCACAACATTCACCATATTGGAGGCTTCTTAGAATCCACGACGGGGTCAATATCCACCCCCCATACAATATTTGTCAAACGTAATGTGCCGAGATCTGGCTTGGAGATATATATAACTTCGTTTATCGTTACAGGTTCTTATAAATAAACATACGGCACCGACTTACATACATGGAAACAGCATGTACTAACCTATACTATCAGTAGATGGTCGCCACCGACTGGACAAAAAAGGCGCACCAAGATGGCCAGCGTGAAGCTATAAATCTTCTGATTTGACGACGATTTGAATGGGACAACTTGAATGGGAACCAATAGCATATTAGAAATAATATGAAATATATGAGGTGATTTTGACCTTACCTTTCCATATTTCAAAAGTATTTCAACTTTCTTGCAAAATATGGGAATATATTTGAGCAAGTCCAAACTTTCACACAAAACCATAACAGACGGCCATCTTGGTGCGCTTTTTCTCACACGTACGGTAGCGACAATGTACAGTGCAGTATGCTCTGTCCATGTATAGGAAGTCCGTGACACGCGCATACCTGACTAAGCCTCATCAAACTACGAGTTTAAAGTTATACCCTTTTAATCACAATTATCAATTAACTTATTTCCATTCATTTCCAGCTTGTTTGGAGTTTAGTCTGGATTTACATCACACCACCGGACATTAATGTCATAGAACCCACAAAACTGAGACAGGTCATCGAGACGATTTGCGTGGTGTCAACGACTCACAGCATTGGTCAGCTAGCTTGGGATTTTTTCGTCGTCTTGGTGTGCTGTTACTTCGCCTTCAAGACAAGGAATCTCCCAGCTAACTACAATCAAACACGTTTCATTGCCTTTTGTGTCTTTTCGACGCTTGTAGTCATTATCGCCTTTGCACCCGCCTTCTTTACCTCTCATGAGACGAGTCAACAGAATCTATACACAGCAATCGGGGCCTTGATCCAATCAACGGTAGTACTCCTCCTTATATTCGTAGCAAAATTATACGCGTTGTACTACGTCAAGGAAGAAGACCAGCAACTGGAATCTAATATTACAGGGAGCATCTACATGCGTCGAACCACCACTAAGGACTCCGCAAATCCCGATCGTGTTGGCAATGTAGGAAACATTTCTGATCACGTTAATGATAAGGTAACAAAACAAAGTATCAGCTGTAACAAAACCTTCAGCGATTTTGCCTCTCAAACAACTGAGTCTGCATTCTTGTGCACCTATCCGACTAATGAAAATACTGCTGAACCCTCTATAGACAATCACAATAATCATCACACTGTAGACGACGTCGAAATTGACTTTAAAAATGATGATTTTAAAATGTATGTTTACGAGAAAGACATCGATCTTGCAGAAACCTAAAATTAAAATAGATTTGAACGAACTTGTACCACTTTTGAGGTCTATTAATTGCACTGAAGTAAATTGTACATCCACCCCAACGGCACTAATGTTAAATTTGTCACATTTAGTAAACATTTGTTTGTTGTCATGTAATGCAACCGCACCAAATGAATTTAAGATTCGTTGTAAGCCATCTAATTTGCTTTGAAGCCATCACAGGTTTATGCAACTTGTCTATTCAAGCTATTAAACACCATCAAAGCCCTCGTGTTTTCATGCATGATAATCATTGTAGCGGCATCTCTCTATTTACCACACTAAAACAGCTAATCTATCGTTAAAAAATATATAAATAGCATCGTGGTTGTCATTAACAACGCTTCGAAGTACCTTGCCGATAGTTAAGTTAATATTTTTCGACTACCCTCCTTCAACCAAAACATGTGATCTACTGTATTGAAACTGAGTGAAATGTTCACTAATTACTAAGGACAACTGAAAGCTTTACGAATCACTAAAAGTAACATTTATGTTATGTTTAGTCAATCAGTGGCAAATGTGGGAATGAACAATTGTACATTTTTTAAAGTAGAATATATATAAAGATTTATATATATATAAATATATATGTATATATATATATACATACATATACACACACACATATATATATATATATATATACATACATATACACACACACATATATATATATATATATATATATATATATATATATGTATATGCACATATACATATATTAATCAAATTGGTAAAGCTGGAAAATCTAGCTGAGGTGGAAACACGATGTTGACTCCACCGGGATTCGAACTCGGGACCTCCCGCTTTCTAGTGCGGACGCTGAGTCATGAAGCCAAGTTGGTTTGGCCTTTGTTCAAATAACAGATGAAGCAACTCGCATTTCACCTCCTGAGCAGGCGCCTAATTTTGGAACAGCACTAGTTCTCGTTTGACGCAAGCCCAGCCAGAGATCATAGTTGATGCTATCCAGCTGAACACAATTGTTTATTCGCCAGCGGATGTTCGAAGAGATACAGAAACCTGTGGAAGCAGAGATGAAGTGAAAATAAACGTTGACGACAACCGCGTGGAATATATAAATCAAATGGGTAAAGCTGGAAAATCTGGCTTGTTCAAATAACAGGTGAAGAAACTCGCATATATACATATATATATATATATATATATATATATATATATATATATATATATATATATATAAACATATATATATATATAGTAAAACAAATCGAATTTATTTGTTATTTATCTTTATTTACATATATATTTATTTATATATATATATATATATACATATAAAGGTCAGTTTGATTTATTCTTTATATTATATATTAATTTCATTTTGCATATACATGTTTGTATTTCACTCTTCATTCTTTACAATTTCGTATCTCTTCGCGAGATCCATGTATTATGCGGTGATCCAAACTGATTGCATCAATCTGGTTCCCAGAAGTGATCTCTGTCAAAGGCCGATAGGAGTTTGAAATGGATATATGTCCACAACTCTGTGTAGCGCCCTCTCGGCGAATCATTGACTCCTTTCTATAAATTCGAATAGCCAGGACTGGCTTTATAGCCGAACTGGTAAGGCATCTGCACGTAGAGCAGAAGGTCTGGGTTCGAGTCCCAGTGGAGACGGTCAATTTTTCGTCGGGGCAGATTTTCAGTTTGATTTATTCTTTATATTATAAATTAATTTCACTTTGCATGTACATGTTTATACTTCACTATATATATATATATATATATATATATATATATATATATATATATATATATATATATATATATATATATATATATATATATATATAATTGAAAAATGGTCCACGTGTATTCCAATAAATAAGATGAAAACATATAAAAAACAACTCATAATTGACGAAATAGGAATACTGGTTAAAACATTTATTGTTGAAATTTTCGATCCACCTAGGATCGTCCTCGGCAACTTATAGACTGGCAAAATTTACAAAGTGACTGTCAAAAGGGCAGTAGCAGCATTGAAAGATTTAAAACCCTAAAAGAGTTCAAAATGGACCCCAACCAGTACAGCATTAAAAGAATAAAAAACATTTATAAAGGAACTGCTAAGATAGAAGAAAGCAGAAATGTACAGTAAAAAGTGCAGTGACAAAACTTCCCAGGCCGCAGTAAAAACTATACGTATAAAGGCGTATTGAAAAAAGTTATGTTAAACTGATACACCTGGGGGATTAAGGACGCTGACCGACCCAGTTCAGGAGGTCGGTCAGGCCTTGCAAAATTAGTAAGGAGTTAGAAATCCTAAGTCTTTGTTAATGCCCTTAACAAAGGAATTTATCTTCAAAATCCATTCGATTTCTTTACGTTTACGTAATGCTGGGGAACGGAAAATTGACTCTACAAGAATACACTTTAGGTTAGCAAGAGAGTGACCGGGAAGGTTAAAATGTTCCGCTACTGGAAAGCCAGGCAAATTATCTCGAACAGATTTTTTGTGATTATTGAATCTTAAACGGAAAGTGGTACCTGTTTCCCCTACATAATTACCCAAATAACAAACATTACAATACAAAATGTAAACTACGTTGCTGGAATCACATGTGAGGGTCGGGGGGTGTATGGGCCACGTGACATTCGGGAGGAAAACTTTGGAGCCCGAAGTGATGTGCGAGCAGATTTGACATCTAGGTTTCTTACAACCAGCGTTGCCCCCAGAGGTTTTCCGATCTGCCGGGAGTCTCGAGGAGGTGAGCAACATTTTCAAATTAGGGGGTTGGCAGAAGGCTAGAAGGGGCGGCTGGTTGAAAGTGGTCAAAAGGGAAACATCTTCTTTTACGAATTCGAAGTCCTTTTTGAGGGTACTCATTAATCTTTTAACAGTGGCGTGGTAACTCGTCACAAAGGGAATGCGAGTACTAGGGGATTTGATGCGGTACTCGAGAAGCTCTGAACGGCTACTGCCCTTTTGACAGTCACTTTGTAAATTTTGCCAGTCTATAAGTTGCCGAGGACGATCCTAGGTGGATCGAAAATTTCAACAATAAATGTTTTAACCAGTATTCCTATTTCGTCAATTATGAGTTGTTTTTTATATGTATTCATCTTATATATATATAAATATATATATATATATATATATATATATATATATATATATATATATATATATATATATATATATATATATATATATATATATATATATATATATATATATATATATATATATATATATATATATATATATATATATATATATATAGTAGGTCAAAGTTCGATCTACCAACTTCGACCTACTGATTATTCATCCCGCTTGGGAGTACTATGGTAACAAGGAGAGAAAATTGATTCACGCGGGGTATTTAAAGCCTGTTGTCGCTTCTGTGAGTTACGAGCTGTTCTAGCGTAGTGGTCATAGACTCTGTCCGGAAAGCGGAGGATGGTGGTTTCGGTCCCCCGTGCGGCTCAATTTTTCTCTCTGGTGTTTTTCTTCAAACGTTCCTTCTTATATAAGAGTTCTTACTCTATCCTGGATCGGTATAAAATTCATGATCGAATGAATTACTACAACACTTTCGACCTGTATATATATATATATATATATATATATATATATATATATATATATATATATATATATATATATATATTTATATATATATATATATATATATATATATATATATATATATATATATATATATATATATATATATATATGAGTGTGTGTGTGTGTGAACATGGAATAAATTAACGTACTATGCGTGGCATTTTTGTATATATTACTACAGCAAAAAATTTGAAAGGCATACTTTTCTTACCTTTAATAAATTTCGTTAACGCACATCTTATTGTAAGATTATATGCAAAGCTCACCCCTCCCTTAGACTTGTGCCTTATGTGTTATACTTAATGTTATCTATACAATGTACTTAGGCAAAAATTACGCACCAAACTCAACAGAGCTGTCGATGGAACTGCAAATTATATCTAACCAAAGATTACATCATATTAAAGCATCACGTCATTACCATTGAATCTCTTTGTGGAACCTACATTAATTTGGTACAACAGAGATATTTGTTTCATGGCATCAAAATTATGCCAAGCCCACATTACCGTTGTATTCTGGGACTGAAACAAACAAAGTTACCAAAGTTTTTTACAGCAATTTGGCTGTTTGCTTGAAACCTCCTTTTGTATTAGTCTGTTATTGTACTCACTCATATCCCACTCATCGCAATACATTAACAAAGGACTGCTTGACAGCTCCATCTCTGTGTAATCTAGGGGAGTGCAAGACACGAAAGAACACAGCCTTTTAATATTCTTCTTTCACCACCGGTGTGGTGAATCATCAATTCGGGATGCAATATGGTGCGTGAAACGATAGTTCACGTCAAGCTTGTGTTTCGACTTTTCATGTTGATGCTACGGTTGATTAGAGTAAAACCACCGGCAGATTTATACAGCATAAGTTTTGCCTTACAAACAGACGGTTTTCAGCAAAGCGTTTAAGTCTACTCGTTGCCTATTTTGAAGTGCGATCCAATGCTTTTAAGACGAAACACTTGAATATTTCTACTGGGGATCTACACGGAACTCGATTGCAACTAATGCATGTAAAATAATCAAATAGAATAATAACACTAAATTTGGCCTACTGGTATTAACCAATATCAATCTTCTGGCAAGTTGAAGAACCAATTCTTAAAATCTAACATAACATGACAAATCGATTCGAAGCTTCCAACTCATGGTTGCAATTCGGTCGTGGGGTTTCCTTGACAAGTCATTTTGCTTTCAACTGTTACTCTTATTGAAATTCAGTAGCAATGATAAACACACAGATCAATTTGGCGTGCAAAAAATACATATAATATTACCGCAATCACTTTACCCTCATTGAATCTCTATACGTGAAACCTAAATTTCAGTAAAATGCGGTGGTGGTTTTCGAAAGTATTTCCTGCTTATTACACATATACTATTGAATTATTTTATTAATCGTCAGAATGTTTTTAAGTGTGAGTGCTATGGCCATATATTTTTTCCATTTAATATTTAATATTTGCGTTTTATGTCACACTTTTAACTTGTCCGCAACGTTGATTATACTGTGAAGATGTACGTAGAACTAAATGATCGGCTAAAAAGTAGAGTTTTCATTTCAATTCTTATTCTTTTCAATCTCATGTTCTTTTTCATATGTGGCCACCACGGAATTTCAAAATTTCATTTTGTTTCTTTTTGTAACGACCACAAGCAGCACCACAGTTTTGAAAGGGCTGCGAAGGAATCTCTAAGTGAAACCCCAATTTTAGTATAGTTCGGGTGGATTAATGATATGGCCATGTATTTTCTTCATTTAATTTTCTTCAGTTAGTGATATTTATGTTTTATGTCAACAACGTTGTTAACACTGTAAAAATGTATGTAAAACTATATGATCGGCTAAAAAGTAGAGTCTTCTTTTCCAGTCTTATTCCTTTCGATCTTATGTCCTTTTTAAATTGTGGCCACCACCCTGTTAATAGTTACGGCATTTCAAAATTTCTTTTTTTTTTTTTTTTTGATCTTCTTTTAGCGACCACAAGTGTCATCACAGTCTTAAAAGTGGAGCGAGTATAAGCCACTGCTTGGGGCAAACGAAGCCTCGGAAGCTCCAAGGATTTGTTTTAGCATAAGTTAAAAACATAAACTCCAGGCGACAGGATAGGTATAGTCATGTTCATTATCCATTATCCAATGCAATGAATTCAAATGATTTTAATGTATTGGTCAATCATGTTGTCCATTGAGCCACAACTGGAAAAACCCAGCCCAACTTGAATCGATTGATTGGAAATTGAACCATACTAACTGCCCTGTTGACGCCATATGTGCATGTGACGGATAGTCTAGTGTAACTAGTGTGAGTGTCTTGAATTTTAGTTTTACAGATAGGCATTATGGAGGATGTCCTGGGCATGGCTTTAAACTGCATCCAGGTTGTGGCCTCTGTTCTAATTAGCCAGTCTAGAGCAGGACCACACATGTTTGCCCTTTAGAGGGCGTAATTTTCCATTTGGGACCTTTAGCTCCGTAAGGGAGCAGAGCTCCTCCGGGAGTAAACGGTAGGTTTACTCCCCTTGGCTCTTTGCCAGACAGTCGAGGGGACTTTTAAAAAAAGCCTTATGTGGAGTTAACATGTAAGCAACAACCTGTGGTATAGGGTTAGTGATGCTGGCTTGCTGTAACAGGGACGGTTCTGAAGGCAGGAATACAGCGTATGCAAGCAATTAAATTAAAAGCCTATGCGAGATGACTGTCTTGCACACAGTGTGGCAGTATATGTGTGAGACTGGTTGGTCAGAAGGTAGCTTCTAAACGAGCTTGCTCTGCAGTGGAAAGTTTCAAAGACAGAAAGTTTGCGAAAAATGGCTTACTTAGTACTTTCGTTTGGAAATGGGGAAAGCCGGGCAGGCGGAAGTTTTGAGTGGGGAAAACAACTGCCATATCACCCACAGTGCAGCCACGTTAAACGAACTGTCTCAAAGATTTAAGGTAATACCTACGCATTTTAATTACAGGAAAGCCTTCTGAATCACATGCACTTGGAAGGTACCCATTCATAAAAATGACTATTGCAATATTCATATACGTAAAGCAAGGGAATAGATATTAAAAAGGAAAGCGCGTTGATTTAAAAACAAGACAAAAGACTTTTTTCTCCTAATGACACCTTCCTTTTCCCTAAGGTGTGGGAAAAAACCAAAAACACCTCCATCATCAGCCGTTAAACGGCGAGTTGCTTTCCGTGATCAGTAAAAATCTTTCCAAAATGCCTATATGTTGAGTTTCTATTAATTACCTGATACTAACAAGGTATCCCTTAGTGTCCGATTTAAATTCTTATCAAAATCATCCCTTTTAAGGTAGTAAAGTTATTGATGACGCAAAACATTGATTAGGAGATGATCATCATTACCGCTGAAGCAAATGGAACATCTGTCCGTTGTTGTACATTATTGTAAGCAACAAGGAAATTGTGAAATCTTTTCCATGGCATTAAGGCTTGTGAGCAACGAATCAGCAGGCTATTATTCACTTATTCCAGCACGACTCAGCAGTACTATTTTCAGCACATGAGGTCTAAATGTTTGAATCAATGTCCACTCAAAAGGTGAATTAGTTTCATACGTGGAAAATGCGTGACTGAGTACTGTTCATCCCAAATAAGAGGAGTATCTGCTTTCTTAGTAAGTAATGAAGACAAAGATCAGTTAAATATTTGCATATAATTATTCAGGCAATATCGAACATGTGTAAGAAATAACTTAAAACATCGCGTTTATTAACATTTTACATGAATATCAGTTTGATTTTTTATCATGATTTAGCCTCAGCAATTTGTAAATTTGTAGTGTGGTCAGGAGGTGTTTATTGTGGTTTTTTCTCTTCTTGTGCCTAACATCCCCCTGAATCAAGCAACGAAACAATTGTCATACATTGCTGAATGCTCTGAGTAATCATAAATTATCATTTATAATTAAAATATTTACATAATAAGCGTGTACATCCCGGTATCCAAATCAGCCTTGTTGCTGTTCTGAAATGACAAACGCTATCTTCAATGAGCTGCGTTCGGTAATTCGTGAGGAATTGTGGAGCTCATCGTGGGATACACAAACCGAGCTCAGCGCAGAGTTTACGTCGCTCCCTTGTTTTCGTGCAGTACGTTTATACAGCCCTATGCAGAAATCTGAATAGCCAACCAGAAAGAAGTACGTTGAAGGACTCAGCCCTGCCTTACAGTGCATAAAATGAACATTTTTACACAAAAAAAGCAATTTAGACAAAATCCACTGCACAAAGTAAATCTCGTTGGATTTAAGAAAAATGATGACACCAAATTTTTTATCTAAACTCAAATTTTAGATCACGTGCTTTGGGTGCAGGATTGCTTGTATACCAGACGATATGGAGGATGTCCGCATGTGCATAGCCACCAAAGCGATTTAGCGAGCTCGCTTATTGGAGGGAAATTTTTCTTCTCGTGACTTCCTATGCACAGGTCTATTGATTTTTTTTATTTTTGTCGCAGCCAATGCACCATTTAATACATTTAAATAGTAATAATCCATCCCTCTCTCTATGTGACATTAATACTATTGGGGGAATACTATTATATTACCAATTCCTTTGAGTATTTAATGTGTTCCGTTCTCAGTTTTAAACATTACAAAAATACTCCGAGAATCAGCAAGGTGTGTACAATTAGTACCCACGGTAGTTCAGTATCAGATTTCTTAAGTAATTCTAAATAAAGCCTTGTCAAACAAACTGTTGGGATATGTTCGTCTGTGAAAAATGTATACAATAAGCATATTTTATTCCTAATAGCCAACTTACTGATCAGCTTATATAACCATAATCATCCAAATTCACATCGCTAGAAGTATCTCTTATCATTCTTAATATTCCTTTCTCAAGTCTTCTAAAGTTCTGAACCCCACGGTTGCAGTTACTTGATTTTTCTTTGCCCTAGAATGTATCCACTGAATTGACTACCGCAAACGTAAACAAGTCAAAATGCCAAACAACGTGCAATCGTGTTAACTGTATTAGTTTTTCCTATTATCTTAATTTGCATTGGAAATTGATAAAAAATAAATCAATGAAAAAGATCAGAAGAGTCACAAAAGGCAGACAGAAATGATGTTAATGGCTGAAACTAGTTCAATGAAAATTTAATTCACCGTGCTTCTGCTCTTTTTGACATTTTACCCAAAACTTACAAGTTTTTACAAGCAATTCCATTTGGCATAATGGAAATGACAACAGTGACATTGAATATAAAAACATATAATAAAGAAAACTACGAACGTAATGGAAGCTTTCAAGGCATAAAGTAACAAAGGGTTTCATTTAGAAATTTTGGTGGTAGTTAACCTTTTAAATTCGGATTTATCATATGACGTCTTATTCCTTCAACCACGTTTTGCAACTTATTAAAAGAAAGGCTTTGTGGTGAATGTGGTGAAATTCAACAAGTTTTATATTGTTACTCTGCAAGTCTTCTCTTCTTGAAGATTTTCAAAGCTTTTTGTCGTTTTGTTTTCTTGAAAATTTTAAATTCGTCTTTAATACCTCTCTCTAATTTCATAAGATTTAACACAATTTGGGGAATCTGTGCGCGGTTCTGGTCCCCACTGCAAGCTGATTTGCGTTTTGCACAATCTATCTAAAAAACAAAATGGGGACATCCGGGTCCTTACGCAGACTCAACCCTTGACTCGAATTCGTTTTTACTGACGTTAAAATTGTCCTGATATATGAAGTATTAAAACTGGAATAAGTAAAAAGTGCTCTGCAACTGGACTTGGGTGAATGTAGTTTGTGCTGTTCCAGTGCAGTCAACAACATTGACGATTATATAACTTCTATATTGAAATAACGAGTTGAGCATACTCATAATGTATCGATAAGCCTTAAGAGTTTACTGGGCATTGAAAACAATAAAGCAAGGTAAAAAAAAAACAAAAATGACGATGAGCCACATTATCCAAGCCTGAGGGACCGACTGGGACTTTGGTATGAGTAAGGTTAGTGAACTTTGAATGATATGCTTTGAAAAAGTACTCAGTTCAGAATGAGGGAAAGGGTGAAGTGAGATGCAATTTGTGACTAGTAACTGTGATAAGAGTAACCCAAACTGATTAAATTATTGAAACTTGCCCCCCATCTGATGTGCATTGTAACTTCATAAGTTATAAGCATCCCACGACAATCTTCCTACACATGGACAGAGCATACTTTACGGTACGTTTTCGCTACCGTACGTGTAACAAAAAGACGTAGCAAGATGAGCGTCTGCTACGGTTTTGTGTGTGTGTGTGAAAGTTTGGACTTGGTAGAGTAAATCGACAGATTTTGCAAGAAATCCAAAATATTTTCGAAATAATGCAAGATAAGGTCATAACCACTAAATGTATTGCAGGAATATGATATTTTTTCTCATTCAAGTAAAACTTTTCTTTAAAATATGACGGAGTCGTCGTCAAATTAAACAAATTGTAGTTTCAAGGCAACCATCTTTGTTGGCCTTTTTTACCCAGTCGGTGGCGACAATATACGAATAGGACGAACGCGTTACATGCTCTATCTCTGTCCATTGATATAGGAAGTTCGTGCATCCCATACGCAAAAACGTTTCCTGAACGTTTTCAAAACATTACCTGCTTACTTGCATGTTAAGAACGTCTTTGAAAAAGATTTTAAGGACGCTATTTTGTGAACTTTTGATACATTTTACAACGTATTTTACGAAATAAGAGGATACGATTAAACAAAGGTCCAAACCAAAACTATTGAGAAGGTCACACTTTCGTTAGAAGAAAGTACTTTCTAAACAGTTCTATTCAGACGTCACATTTTAAGGGATTTTTACCATCTGTAGCATGCTTCTCTACTTCTGGACCGAAAAAAAGATATGTCCCTGCAACGTTTTCAATACGTTTTTTTTTTTCTTCTTCTTCTTCTTCTTCTTCTTCTTCTTCTTCTTCTTCTTCTTCTTCTTCTTCTTCTTCTTCTTCTTCTTCTTCTTCTTCTTCTTCTTCTTCTTCTTCTTCTTCTTCTTCTTCTTCTTCTTCTTCTTCTTCTTCTTCTTCTTCTTCTTCTTCTTCTTCTTCTTCTTCTTCTTCTTCTTCTTCTTCTTCTTCTTCTTCTTCTTCTTCTTCTTCTTCTTCTTCTTCTTCTTCTTCTTCTTCTTCTTCTTCTTCTTCTTCTTCTTCTTCTTCTTCTTCTTCTTCTTCTTCTTCTTCTTCTTCTTCTTCTTCTTCTTCTTCTTCTTCTTCTTCTTCTTCTTCTTCTTCTTCTTCTTCTTCTTCTTCTTCTTCTTCTTCTTCTTCTTCTTCTTCTTCTTCTTCTTCTTCTTCTTCTTCTTCTTCTTCTTCTTCTTCTTCTTCTTCTTCTTCTTCTTCTTCTTCTTCTTCTTCTTCTTCTTCTTCTTCTTCTTCTTCTTCTTCTTCTTCTTCTTCTTCTTCTTCTTCTTCTTCTTCTTCTTCTTCTTCTATTTTTTGGGACAAAGGAAAAACAGATCAGTTGATTATTAAACGAAAAAGTTTTCATGATTTTTATTAAATATGGATGACAAAGAGTTACAAAGAGTCAGTCCGTTTCCCATTAAACAACTAATATTTTATAAAAAATCTTTTATTGATGTATAACTTTGTGAAAATTTGGCACAAAACTATGCAAAAGAACTGTCCAGATACATGAAGAAAATCCATTGCGTAAAACAGAAATTGTTTCTTCTTTCAAAATAGTATTGTACTTTACCTTTTAGTCTGATTACCTTTCAATCCGGATCTTAATGTTTTCCGGCGAAAGTATAGTTGGTGGTGAAACACAAATAGCTTCAAATGAAAGAAAAATGCCAACCCTACTTTAATTGGAGCTCATTATATAAAAAGGAAGTGTTGATGAATAGGGCTTTCTATGACGTGGCTTGTACAAGATAGAAGCGCCAAAGTACAATAGACTTATTGGCTAAAGAGATTTGCTTTTCATCTCCCTTCGTATTTTCCCAACACATGTAAAGACGATGTGAATTGGAACAAACGAAATAATTTCCTTTTGCTTGTATTAGACAGCTTTGACGATACTCCTCCCCTCAATCAGATGCTTTAACCAGACTATCTAAAATTTGAAATAAAATGAATCTTGAAAAGTTGTGAAAAGAACAGCTGTTTCAAAGAAAAATCTTTATTTCCGACGATGATGGGTTCGTTAAACAAGATATGTTGCAAATCCATTTGCAATGTAAAAACATATTTGTCTCTTACCGTACTCGAGGTCATCATTCCGCCCTTTACCTTTTAACAAAAGAGCAAAACTTACTAATGACATTCTCTTCCTCTTCTTCGCGTATCTGTCTCTTCCACCTATTGTTACGGGTTTCGAACAAAATGAACTCGTTTGCGGTTTCTCTCTATCCAAAGTTTAAATAGAAGTTTTAGTTACTTAAAGTTCATTGAAATGACATGAAAAACATGTATTGGTATATCTTAAGTAGAAACAATTGGTGAAACGATATACAACGACCTTCGAAGTATGTAGTGTATGCGCTTTACAAAGGTGAAGAATAATTTCTCTTAATTTCCATAAACATTGCGCACATCAAGGACATTTATATCTATACCTGAATTCACTATGATAAGTTATACTTCTTAAGGTACTCATAAAGACCTTGTGTCGGAAATAATTGAAGTAAAACTGGACAATAAGTGTATTGTAATTGCGCAGACTATATTTGCCAGCTAGGTCTCAAGAACATGCCTTTGTGATTTCAAGCTACACCTCTTGAGCTGCCATGTTGTAGACCTTTGTTCTAAAATCAAACAGTGGCATATGTGACACGGTGTATTGACTAATCATTTCGAAAGATACCCTACGTCCAGTCTGGTCAAGAGGAGTACTCAGTACAAATTATGTGCCCATGTGAAGCATGGCTTGGGGGGTTGATATTTGATTGCATTTTATTTCAGAATAAACTGAAAGGGGATGTAACCTTCAATGCGGTATAAACACCTTAATCCCCTTTTAGTCATCATTTATTTCAGATTTTGTTGTAAGCTTTAATTAGAATCCCAAAGTTGTTTGATTTCTATTGTACCAGAATTAATGCTGCTCATTGGACCAGCTAATTGGAGAAATGAACCAGTGGTCGGGTTCTATTATTGGCAGGGGAAGGCTTTTCCCCCAAAAGGCGGTAGCTATGACGAATCTCCTTATAAAGGCTAATATTGGGTACTGAAGGCTTTACCGCAAGAGCATTTGTGTATCTGTAGAGGGGACAGTGTGACCCCATCACCGCCATCAGTATTTCGTAACAGATCACAATGAAAGTGAAACAGTGAAAGAGAAATTTGAGAGAAATAACTGCTGCAACCCCACAAAAACTTACAACTGGCATAAACAGGACCAGTAAATTTGTCTGTATAAGTAGAGAAGACGGTTCTCAGATAAGTTTTGATCTGTGAGGCAGCTGAAGGACAGTACGTAGACTAACTCCTTTTTTCGCTTTCACAGAACCTCAGAGGTATATTATTAACTATACATTATACATTCTAAAGGTGTATGATTGTCATATTTTGGACTATTGTAAGGTCATTCGGGGTCATTAATAAGGGAGTGTTTATCAGTCTTCGCTTTGTTCATTTCGTAATGTCAGATTAAATCGTGGCGCTCTACACTAGGTATTCAACCTCACACTCACCAATGTTATATCATTTCTTTTTTTTTACTTCTTACGGGTGTAATTATTCTTTAGGCTTTCGTGTATCTTATCTTTACAAATTTGTTCACATAACTCCCGCTTTTACGTTCAACGTGACACAACACTAAATGTTGTAAGATCGAAAAAATCACATGAAGGCTTTCTCAATTGTTCCGAGTAAGACTTCTGCTCATCTTTTATACACTCAGTCCAAGGTACTTTAGAAACGGTGATTTATGCTGCAAACATAAAGAACTAAGTTATTCGCAATCTAGTGAGCGTCACACATTAGTTTAAGTACAAGAAGAATGTCATCTCAAGCCTGTGGTCAAAGCAGGGAGCTGTTATTTGGAAGGGGGCAGAACGCTTTGAAATGAGGTTTACACCGTCAAGGCCACTCAGTAATCCGTCTTTTGTATTGTTCTTGGCATTTCTATTATGCTTGTACGAGATTACTAAGAAGACACAAAAAGGCTTTTGTCGTCTGCTACGGTTAGAGTAGGACCAGTCGTTTCTAGTGAGATTGTATCTGTTTTGAAACTGTTGGCCGTACTAACCTACCTATCAAAGTATTGTTCTGCATGGGCCACTTGTCTAAGGATTAGTTGCCTTGAATGAGATGGTGTCCCAGGAATGATATTGAAGCGGCGCCCTGAGTAAAGGAGGGAAATACCTTTGCGGTAATTTTACAGCTTATCTTCATTCATTTAAGTGGGCCTGACTTGAGAGTATTAGCATAAACTAAAATTTCCGTTACATCTCCTTCCAAATAACAGCTCCCTGGTCAAAGCTTCTTTCTAGATTTAAGAATAAATGCCAAAAGGAAAACGCAGCCACCCCGATTGGGTTAGGTTTGAACGAGTCTTACGGCCCAGTTAGTAACCAATTGTTTCAAGTCGAGCCACCTACTGACTTTCTCCAGTTGTGGCTCACTGGCTTGTTTCCCCCAGTTCATTACTTATGCTGTGCACCAAGTTTACTTTGGCATTAGGTTCTGTTTTAAAAGTCTGCGATATCACCCGGCCAGGACTCGAACTCCCAACCTCCCAACTGCAAGTATGGTGCTCCACCACTTGCCCATGCAGGAAGTCGTTATCACGATTGGAATAGTGCAGTAGTCTGATAGGACATGATTTGCCCTTGAGAGTTATGTGGCATTCATTTTTCTCACTAAGTAAAGAAATGGAAGAAATTATTGTTTTACATTGAATATACCATGTCAACCTCTTGAAATGACTTTCGTAGACACTTCGAAGCAGAATAACTTAACACTTTTCAATGTGTAACCTTTTTCAATGTGGGAGTTGGATCGAACTGATAAACAAAGCTAAACACGTTCCAGTGTAAATTTACTTTTTACTCTAATACCGCTAACTCACACTGTTAAGTTGCTTAAAGCTTGATGGAAGGTAATCATTTTTGAACTTCCCGGAAAAAATTATAAATATTCGAATGCCAAATTCAGTTACAGAGATTTGTATCAATCGGTCCTTTCTTCGATGAAAATCGCCAGTTGTCATGACTCCAAAACGCCTTAACATGTAACCATGCCCGGAAACCTAGAAGCTGTACATTACATGGAATATTGCCAGAGTCGTGATTTAGGACTTTAGTGTGATAGCGCTACATCTGACCTCCTGACGGAAGTATCTTATTCATTTCATTACTGTAGATTTTTACCTTTATGCAGTAATATCGCTCACATTAAAAATGCGCGAGGCTACTCAGTTTGATGTATTTGACAGTTAACTTTAATTTCTAAGTACCTTAAAGCATATGGGGTTTGAAAGTCAGAAATTTGAGGAAATGGTCGAAATTTGTCTAAAAGATGCATGGCTGTGCCCATCATTCTCTCCAATGAAAATGGTTCCATACGTCAAAAACTCCACATCTTATAAATTGTTCCTGGGTGTCTGAAATCCTGAATGCCTGTTACATCACATGGGATATCAAATGAGGTCATTTTTTACTCTACTGTGTGAAAGTTTGATAGCTCTAGACTGCTAGATCTACATATGACAACGTTCCAGAAACAGTGCATTTCGTACCCGTGACTTTGGTTTCTAATTGATACAATAATCAATCTCTTACAATAAGAAAATAGAACTACTTATCAGGGTAGCTCTCACATGTAACTTAAAGCATATGAAACGATGGTGGAGTCTAACTTCCAACAAGTTCAACTTGTTGTCCTAGCTACTTGTCCAGTGCTCAATGACACTTACGATCAATTAAAGATATTGGGCGATCACAGCTAATGACAATCTCTAGGTAAAAAGGAAAGTATCAGGTAACGTCCTTCATCCCATGAAAGATATCCAATGGTTAGTTTACTTCACAATTTCAAGGTCCAACACACAACTTGAAATAAAAGTAAGGGGGTCAGTACCTTTAATGTAGTTAGTGGTTAAATTTCAGAGGTTTCCCTGGAAATATTATTGGATTTGGCATAGTTGTTCTCATCGATGACCTCGCTTGCGATGAATAGTGTCGTACCTGTTTCGTTTCCGCATTTTGCGGAAAGATATTACCACGGTATCGACGTTTCAACTATTGGTACTAATTTAGAATACGTGCCAGGAAGTGATGTCCTTTTAAATGTCACAAGTGAAAAGACGTGACCAAATTAAAGTTTCGGGTTACATTTTTCTAAAATAAAATAGTCACAACTAATAAAAGATGGATTGATTTAAGCACAATTACGTCATCATTTCATCTAACCTAACCTACTTCATTATTAGAAGAGAAGAGAAGAGAAGAGAAGCATTATTTGAAGTAAAGGACGTTTTTCTTGAATTGTTGGCGTAATATGCTGCGCTGAGGAATTTACATGAAGGTTTTTCTGAATCTATACTCTGAATTACAGACTGAAGACATTCTATTTACCTAAAGATAGTTTTTACTACTTAGTAATGATACCAAAACATAATATCTACTAGGGCTGCCACGATATCACGATATCGTCGATACAGTTTTGCCCCGACGATATCGACCAATGTTTTGTCAAGATGTGATATCGCAATAAATCAAATGGACTAAACCACTGTGAAATCCCTATTTTTATTGTCTTAAGTCAGTAATCTAAAATGATCATAATTTATGGTGTCACAAGAAATGAAATCTGCACTTAACCCACCACAAGAAAACATGATATAAAATCGGAAGCTGTTTCAAAATGCAGTGAATACTGTAACAGCTCACATACGTTCTAGACTTGTGAAGAGTTCTGCACAATCAATATTGCTACATGCACGCATAGTCAATCTCCCCTCACTTTTGGTATGAAATCAGTAGTGGCTGCATGCAATAAACAGCTGTTTTGCTTCCTTGACGCTGATGGAGAATGTTTAGACTAATGCGCGATATCGCGATATCGTCGCGGAAATGCTGGCGACATCGATAAATGAAAAATGGTTATCGTGGCAGCCCTAATATCTACATACTTATTAACAACTGCAAGTTGGGAAGGGGAGTGATAGCAATAACTCTTCAGAGCTTAACTGGGCGATAACTTACCTGAAGGAAACAGTATCACCTACCCGCATTACATTTACTACACCATAGTTACTGGTTTCCTCCCCCTAAAACCACCCCCCTCCCCCCAAAAAAACCCTGCTCCCCCATGATATAAGTATAGATTATAGGCTAATATTTGCTGAGGAAGTACTTCATAAAATAATTGTTGAAACTGTCTATTGTAGAAAACCTTTGAGATTTCAGTGCCAAAGAATTCCACAAGATAACTGAGCGATATCTAAGGTTGTTTGGGGGCATTGTTTTGGCAGGTAAACCGGTGAAGTTCATAGCTCTGACGGTTATTGTAGTCATGAATTTTGATATTGTGATTATACAGATGCTTCAACTTTCGAGGTGCGTTGCTATTTTCACCATCTAAAAATAAAACAAACAAAGCTCAAATTGACAATATCACATAATTTCAGTAACCTAAGAAAAGAAAATAAAAGACTGGTGTGGTCAAGCCACTTAGACCCAGAAATGTGACGAATAGCTTGTTTCTGTAATAATACCGATTTGTTTAGAGTAAGCAGTTCTGACCAGACAACCAAGCAGTTTGTCACGCCATGATAGTTTGGAGTCTATCAAAACACCAAGGAACCTAGTTTTGTCTGTCCGATTTATAAGTTTACCATCTAAGCATATACGAAAATTTACAAAAATAACAAAATATACAGTAATAAACTACGCCATGTTGGATTTGCATATCTATACATCTTGATCACTGCAAAAAACAAATGGGGGAAATCCGGCTGATGAGCTCTGTTAAGCCAGGAATTCTTGTTGACTGTTGCTATTGTATCGATTGTATTCTTTGTAAGGGTAACACTTTAAAGTCAATTGGGTAAAAAGCGTTGAGCAAAATCCAAAGGCTCAACATGGGAAAATTATTGCCCAACAAACAATCTACCCATATTTGTTGAGGAAATTAAGAATGGGTAAAATCTAGTTGTTAGTTAAAGTTGTTGGTCAAGTTTTAAAGTACCCATCATTTGGTTAAAATGTAATTGATCAATGAGATGATTAAAAGAGGTTAAGTTACGTTTTGCTGATACTTTTTTTAAATAAAAGTGGTTAATTAAGATCTCATGTTTGAATAAGATTGGATTTGGTAAAAAAAAAAAAAAAACATCGGTAGAATAGCAGTGAAAAGTCCGGACAAAATTTCTTAAGGAGCAATGGTGTTCAGAAAAAAAAGTTTTCACTACTACGTAATCAATGGGACAAGAAATAAAAAGTGCAGGACTGGGATTTTAGCTTCAAACTACATACTTCACTGGTCACGTGCAATGTCACTGGTGCCCCAACCATTCTTGGAGGGCAAACGGTGTAAGTTCTATGAAACTTTGTTAAACCTCTAAATCTCCTTCTTTCCAAAATCATATAATTGTATACACTTAATAGCATGAAAATATTACCCAACAGTACAGATGTTGGGAAAAGTGTTGGATACAAATTTTGACAACTTTTGGGGCACAATTAGTAGGGCAAATTGGATGGGTAACTTCGTTTGCCCAACTAATGAGTAAACAGCTTAACCAACTAAGTTGGGCAGTTTGTTTACCCAATTCCGGTCAGGTGACATACGGAACCAACTGGTGGGTAACTTTTAACCAGGTTGGGTAATTCTTTTTTAGAGTAAAGGGATTAGATTGGAAATTAGCTCTTTCTTTATCCAGTTGGGGAATTCCTTGTTAAACAGTGCACACCGCCCCCCCCCCGAAACATTTCGCACGTTATGTATCCCGTCAAATATAAAAAAAAATGGTTTTGCCTATTCACCCAGGAGGAGTGAAAATTCACTATTAAACAACTGTCATCGGGGATCACTCTTTTTAAGAGTGATTCTTTAGGGCACTCCATCCAGGGTGAAACTCTTCTCTTTTGGAGTGAATTTCACGCTTCTTGGAGTGAATTTCCGCTCTTCTAGAGTGATCTTTGCAACGTTCTTTATTTCAAAGGGAGAAATTTCACCCTTTTTATTTTAAGACAGAAGTGTTTTGAAAACCCATCATCCTTCAGTTCTAGATTATTTGCGTCAAGGCCCTTTTATACCTTATATTTCAGAGTACTTTAGATTTGTATTCCTTTTGAATGTATTGTATTTTCATGCCTTCATGGCGAACTTCAAATTCTTCATCAAAGGCGCGGTTCTACGGAGGAGCTCTGGGAACTGAGGCCGCCTCCCAGGAGTTCACGCCCTCTCCCAAAGACGTCGTATTTATCTTGCTCTGCTATGCTATGTTTGTGTGCATTAAAAAAAATCTCTCGGAGCATTACATTTAGACGAATTCGAGCAGCGCTTTTGTTAAGTGAATGTAGGCAGACATTCGTGGGGTCCGTCAGACTTAAATCGTCTTCATTTACTATCTACATAGTTTTCAAACCTGAATATTCAGTAACATTGGGAAAATCAAGACTGAGGCGTTTCATTGTACAACGGTTCATGGTAAGCGAGGAAATTGAAAGAATAAAGCTGGTAGATTTCCATCAAAGGCGGACTAAAATCAGACTATCACTTGCTGCCCGGATTTGTTCATACATGCATACATGTATACATGCATACATGTATACATGCATACATGCATACAAACATACACAACATACATACATACATACATACATACATACATACATACATACATACATACATACATACATACATACATACATACATACATACATACATACATACATACATACATACATACATACATACATACATACATACATACATACATACATACATACATACATAACAACATACATACATACATACATACATACATACATACATACATACATACATACATACATACATACATACATACATACGTACATACGTACATACATACATACATACATACATACATACATACATACATACATACATACATACATACATACATACATACATAAATACATACATACATACATACATACATACATGCATGCATGCATGCATGGAGCTTTGCCTCCCTCTACATGCAGCCCTAATTTTTAGAAGGTTAGAGGTGGTTGAACCTCCTCGCGAATATACAGACGAGAGTTCAATGTGACATACAAGTAGATGTGTTCACAGAGAGTAACCAAAATTACGTCTGAAAATTCCAGAAGGATTTAATGGCAACCCACTATTGATGCTGAATGCAAGACATAAAACAATAACCAACAATAATCTAAAGGAAATCTTCTTTTAAGGCTCGACATTACAAAGATCTACGATCTGAAGTGATATCCATGGAACCATTGTAGTGTCAGGGGTGGCGCCAGGATTTTCCCGACAGGCGGGCCATGCTCCCCGCGGATAGGGGGGAGGGCCAGCATTTCAAGGACAAGTCAACGGCGATGAGTTAGTGAGGGTGGGACGTGACTTGGCAAAATATGAGGTGCGCGTAGAGCGCCGAAATTTTGGGGTTTCCTTTAAACAAATACTTAAAAATCTGGAGGGTATTTTGAAAAAAAAAATGAAAATTTTGAAAAAGTATGGCTTTTGTAAGGACCTTTCAAGCTTTTGGTGTTTGTTGAAGAATTCTGTCCTACATATGGTAAAAAAGTGTTTTAGGCGACAGCTGAAATTATTTTGGGTTTATGCATTGAATCGTACGAGGCTTACAAGTTAAGGCTTTAGACGATACCGGAAGTTTTCCCGAAAAGGACTTCCGTTTTTGAACCTCGATTTAAAAATTAAGAGCTAATTACATTAGAGAAATTTTGATATTAATGAAAGAAAATTTGGGTTTTGGTAAGGGTTTAATGAAAAACTCAGGTTTTCATTAAGTGATGTGCCTTTCAAGAGCAAAATTAGGTAAAATGTCTCCAGGGGTGATTAACAGAGTTGGCTTTGTCTTTTTATTTTATGGAGTATCAATCGAAATTGGAAAATTTTGCCAGTTTTAAGAGTATGAAGCCTACGTTGGAGAAAAACTGTAATTTTATGACAGATTTTGTTTTATGGAAGAATCTTACCTTCTTATAAGAAAAATCAAGTATGGGGTGATCTTTAGTTTTGTTGGGGTTACTAAATATCCTCATGCAGATTAAAACCCCAGGACCATATTGGAAAATTTTCCCACCAAAAATTTGCTTCCAATATATTTGAAGTTTTATATTTTGTATATCGACATAGGCGCACGAGAGCATTTTGAGTTGGGAGGCGACAGAAGTGTCTTTTTTGTCGGAAAAATGTAATACTAATCGAAATACTTAGTGGAGCGCACAGACAGCAGGAAATGGCATTTTCCGGGCTCGTAACTAGAAACTTATTCATTATTCTGAGCTTTCTTCCTCAATAAAATCTTCATTCCATAATATTGCCCAGAAACGAAGAATAATTTGCAAGCACGCATTGTTCTGTTAAGAAATCTGTTCGACCAAAACACTCTCTCAGTGGAGCGCCACAATCAATTGGCGCGGAGCTTAAAGAAAATTTTTAAAAAATCTAACCCCTCAGACAGCCGGACGGAAACGGCATTTCCCAGACTTAAAATTAGAAATGGAGTAGATATCACTTGAGCTATCCTTTTTAAATGAAATTACCAGATAAAAAGTACTGCTACAATTAGATGCAATGGTCTTGTCTTGTCTCTTTTCGTGGGAAAATTGTGCAACGGAGTTGAAACATACTCATGTTTTTGACTTTATAAGGATCTTCGTTGTATTCAACTGCAAGGTCCACTAGATATAAATGAAATTTTCTACCTGACTGGCCGAATAGTACAGTTTTAATGGTTCTTCTGCCAACTTAACTGAAAATAGGTCACGTTAGAAGATGGCTTCAAATGTGTTTTCAGTCACACTTTTTGGGGGAGGCATTCTCACACTAATGTTATCATTAGGTGTAGCTGTAATTGCCTGGCCGAACATCAATTACCGTTGCTAGAATTCTGCTGTCTGGGCAGGCCAGATGGCAGACCATTGGGCACTGCATGCACATGAGCAACCTACCGTCCGTTTTTGTAAGGAAAATTCAGAACTGTGAGTTTCCTTGATGAATACGGTAGAGTAATCAAAATCAAGAAGATCATCCGGGTTACTGAATGTTATCAGACCAAAATTTTTTATCGGGGCCTGCAGATGCAAGTTCCGAAATTAAATTTTCTCCACAACAGGGGGAGGGAGGTCTTCCCCGACGAGGGCGTGACCTTGCACGAACTGATTGTAATTTGGATAATGGATAGAAGAACTAGTAAGAAGTGATTAAAATTTGACTTAGATATGCATTTTAATAGCGTTAGAAAAGAAAAAAGGTCATACAGAAAGAAATATTCTTCATGATCATCCATCCAGTAACTTCAGTCCTTTACGTTTTTCATTTTAGGCCTCCCCGAAAAAATGCCGCTTTCCCCGACGGGGAAAGGAGATAGGAAAAGATACATGAAATGAGGTATAACACAACTAAGAAGTGATTTAAAATCGAATCCGACATGTATTAAAATAGCATTGCAATAAAAAAATATATTCAAGATTACCCATCCAGTAAATTCAGTCCTTGTAGGGTTCTTTATTAACTTTTTTATCATTTTTAGGCATCCCCGACGAAACCGTCGACCTTCCCCGACGGAGGCCAGTGTTCCCCGACTGGGGGCATGCCCCCGGCTGGCGCCACCCCTGTTTAGTGTTTTTGTTCACAAATGTGAAATAGGGTTGACGGATTAACCATCTATTTGAAGTTCAAAAACAAAATCGAGTCTCTTTTGTGGCAATTAAAGGCACTCATTCGCCATTCTAAACAACACCTTCAGTATACATATATCAAAACTCTCAATTGGTACAGCTCTTTGATTGGCATCACATTCAAACAATGCATCATAGCTAAATTACACAGCATTGGCACTGATAGTGTCTTGATTACACATTATCGACTTGTATGGCCAACGGGACAAGCCATGAAGCAATAAACAAGGATTGTGTCTGGATAAAGATGAGTTTTAGATAAATGTGGGAGGGGCTAGAAGTAAGTAGGTTGGGACAATTGGAGCTGTTTGGGATGATGAAAATATGCCTTTAATTTCAGTCGAATAAATGGGCGTTGATCTGATTTGTTGATTAAGGGGTAAAATTTTCCAACAGCCGAAACCCTGGATCGTGTCCTAGACCGCACTCGTCTATAAGATAAAAACTCGCAAGAACTCGAACGCATACGAATACAAACAAACAAAAGCACACACAAACACAAACACTTTGACGGGCATTTACACAAAAATGGTGGAGAGAACATTTTTCATTGTTATATTTTAACAGCCTGAAACTGACGTTTGGTCGAGGCCCTAAAGTCATCTGCATACCACAATATTAATGTTGTTTATTCCATCTGTGTGTGTTTTTTTAATCTGCCTTAGTTTTTAGTTTCAGCATGAACATTCATGAGAACTTAGTGTGTGGACCTCTTCACAGTCGTCGCATTGTTTTATATATGTGAATGTATTCAATACAAGGTTATTGTTCACCACCCCAGACCGAAATCACAAGAAACTTTCAACAACGTATTAATGGGCCCAATTTCAAGCACCAGTAACTTCCACAACTTTCTGTAGGAAATAATACATAAATGTTCCGGTTGTGTCGAGTTCATAACTTAAAGGCTCAGTTCTCTCACCCCAAACAGTACCAATTCTCCTAAACTTCTTACTTAAGCCCCTCTCACAATTTTCTGAAATTCTTGCTCATCCAGGTACAATCTCAGTTTATTGCTTCAAGGTGAGTAAAGAAAAACTCAATTTATATAATCAAAACACTCTTAGTACCGTTCATGCTGTGTAATATAAGCTTTGGTACTCTCAATTGAGAATTTCGGTACCCCCGTACCAAAATTGTACTTTGGCGTGAGAGGTTTGGCCCTTTAAGCTCAGGACACAGAACGTGGGAAAATTCCTCGATATCTCCAAATTTGAGCGATGAAGTACTTTGATCCGGCCATTTACCCCCTAGCAACACAGTTTCTAAAAATTCCAAAATTTCTCTTTCCTAAGACCGTGGCCGTATTTTCACCCGATTGGGTGAAAACCATTTTCACCAAACCGAAGGAGGTTATATCCCGAACTGTCTGGTTAAACAGGTGCAGTCGTTACTTCAATGGATTTTAAAAGGACCGGTTGTTCGTTGTTTTTCTTTAATATTAAGTGACATTCTTCGTGAGAAAAAATGTCTGTACATTTTATACGTAGGCTATAAGTATACAAATAGGTTTACAGTGACGTATTTAGAGGGGGCAGAGACGATTTCTTCACTGGCTTTGAAAAATTTCTTTCATAAACCAGGAAGTATCTTCAATACACCCTCCTTACGCAGTTATGTGTTACTATTTATTTGAAAACCCACAACTTTCCGCGAAGTTCATGTTAGACAAATTGAAAATCCCTAATGCAGTACTCTGGTAGTGCTCGCTCATGGCTGGGATTTGGAAACTTCTCTTGGCTCTGGAAAGGCAAAAAAGATGTGATACTAGATCACAAAATTATACAGGCAACTCCATTCGGTGATACTATGGTTTCCTGAATTTTCTTTCATTTAATTCTGGACTAAATTTCCTAGATCATAAGCCCTTGATTTTGAAATATTTTGTCCTAACGGGGAAACTTAAGTTTCGGGAACTTCTTAAATGTCGTACACCTTTAAAAAGTTGGTCAATTTTTGTTGGGCAATTGTGTTTATGACCAAGGTTGGGTATTTTATTGCCAATATTTTTCTTTTTTGAATCAAAGACAACAAAAGGTGATCTACCAATTTTTAGTAAAAGTAGTTATCCAACGTTGGTCTTTTGGCCAAAGTTCCCGCCAAAACTGTTGCGTACACCACACACATTGAAGTCATTGACAGTGTATGATAAGTAATTAAGGACGGACACGTACGTGTCTCGTATGTAGCCCGTGTACGTACGTACGTGTAAGCGCCAGTGCCTGGCACCTGCTACGACTCCAGCAGTAAGATGGAAACACCGGTCTCAGATTACCTGGGGAGTTGAAGGCTGTGTTTGAAGGTAATTGAAAGCTCGAGGCGCATCTTGCTTTAGAATAAAGTGGTTGCACGTAACATACAATTGAATGATAAGTGAATAATTGACAATGCAAATGCACAGAGTCCCATTTTTCTAGCGCAGGCCACAGGCTAGGCCTAGGCAAATCGCGTTAAGCCTAACGTTAGCTTGCAGTGCACTTAAGGTAATAAACATTGTACACAAGTGAGGATTAGTACTAGTAGCTTAGGCTAGGCCTAATTAGGTCTGGATCTGGATCAGGAAAAATACTGCACAACACTCCTGGTGGAGTCAAACGTGCAGGGTTGAGTGTGCGCATGTAGTTAGTCGTCCCGTCTGAGGATCCTCAAGGCTGGGCTCTTGAATTGCTTGGGGTCCTCGAGATCTGTAATGTTCTGGGGGAGTAGGTTCCAGTCTCTGACGGTCCGAGGAAAGAAACTGTATTTGTAGCAGTCCTTATTGGTTGCTATATTTGTAAAGCTATTAGAATGGTGATGCCTAGAGGGCCGCCGGGCCGGTTGTATGTTGTTGATTGGCAAGGCTAGGAGGCCCAATCTGGCTTTGTGAAGAATTGCTAGCCTGTTGGCAGTACGCCTGTTTTTGAGACTATCCCACCCTAGGTCGTTTAGCATTTCAGTCACACTACTATGGGGGAATAGTCATTACAAACAAACCTAGCAGCCCTACGCTGAATTTGCTCAACCTTATTGGATAGGGAAGTGGTGTAGGGATCCCAAACAGAAGATGAATACTCCAATAAAGGCCTAACAAGTGTGAGATAGGCATTAGCTTTGACACTCCTGGGGCAGGAGTATAAATTTCTTTTAATAAAAGCCAAAGACCTATTTGCTGACGAAGTGATACGATTAATATGTCAATTCCAGGTAAGGGTATTAGAGATGTCAACTCCCAGATCAGTGTGGCAATGGGCAGACTCCAGGGTATCGTTATCTAGAGTATAATTAAAAAACTTGGGTTTCCTTGAGTGAGTAATTCTCATAGAAAAGCACTTCTTGGTATTAAAGTGCATTTGCCATTTATTTTGCCACTCAGAGAGGGTGTTTAGATCATTTTGGAGCTGAACCTGGTCAAGATTATTCTTTATCTGTCTATAAATTACACAGTTGTCAGCAAAAAGTCTTACTTCAGAAGAGATATTATCGGGCAGGTCATTAATATAAACTAAAAAAGGTCGGTCGCTTGCATAGCCTATACGTACGGTATGACACTCAGTTATTTAAGTGCAATGTTGTTAGGCCTCTCCTAGCTCAATCCTAGCGCAGTGCTGAGTCAGTGTATTACTACTATGCACCATTGGCAATTCCGGCCCTCTTCAACAAGTAAAGTCAGGAATCCCGCCAAAAAATTAAAAAGGGTGGACTTGTACATGTGTTTTGTTTCTTATTAAAGGGGAGCAATAGTGGCCATTTGACTCCCCACATATGTGTAGTACATATATAAACATTAGATATTAACACTACTGTGTTGTTTTTCCACAAAAAACTCATACTGAAAAAAAAGTTTCAAATCTCTCGCTCTTCAAGACAGGAGTATCGCCATACTCGAAGAAAAACGGCCATGGATCAGCTGATTGATGACGTAAAACCTGCACCTGATCAGAGTTCACAAAAGTGGTTACCAACTTACGTACACTTACAGCTGAATTTATAATTACCCTTTACGAAGCTTGAAAAACTTCATAGTTGCTTTTGCTTTACTGATAAAAATTTTTCATAAGCCAATAATTTTTTGTTCTTGTTTTTGTTTCATCCTCAAATAAAAAATACTCGTTATTTCTGACTGCTTTTGTACAAACCAAGATAAGTTACTTCCGGTAGACCCTGAAACTACCAGCTGTAACGACAACAAGCTGTGCCTAGCGAGACCGTATTTTAGCATGCTTTTCGGTGCAACGGTTAGGTTCATTTTCACTCATTTTCGCAAAGATTCGATTTAGTCGAATCTTTTGTAATTCTCGTAAGTAATATAGGATATCTGTGGACACTTAAACGTTAAAAGAAGGCAATCGCGAAGAGAAATCGGCTAAGACACCATACACATCGACCGGTGTTATTGTTATAGGGCATAGGCTACGTATTGCCATACTAAGCCTGTACATAACGTACTGACCCTTGGTCTAACGTTAGCTTGTATAGACTGTGCGGCTGGTTCGCTGTGGGTGCTGGTCACATCGCTCACAGGTGCACGAGTTTTCCTTGGTCGAACTGGCTCAAAATCATATGCACTTGGCCCTGAAGAGACATCCATATTCTTTTAAGGAGTTAATCTTTTGATTTCTGAACCTTTATCTCAAACTCAACCGTTGAAACGTTTGTAAAATGAATTAAACGATGGGCAGTTGCGCTAGTCTTCAGTAGTGTTATGAGCATTTGTGCAGTATAGTATATATGATATTCCGCAATGGCAAACAAAAGTATACATTGGGTGCAGGTTTTACGTCACTGTTCTGTTGCACTTTGGGTAATTTCGGAGAAATATGGTGCTTTGCACTGCTTTGCTTGACTGCCTTTCAGACTTGCCTCGGAAAAACTCATGCTACGTTTGACTTGGGATAAAATTGGTCTTTATGATGCTACATTGCTTGGAATAATTATATTGAATTTCTGTGCTGTCTAGAAGGCTGTACAATTGCTTCCCTTTAACCATATAGGCCTAGGCTAGGCAACTTGAAATGACTAAATTTCACAAATTTCTCTTCAGGCCTAACATTAGCCTGTTTCTCTTCCAAGTAGCCAGCTAGGCCTAGCCTATGTGTCTGGATATTTCAAGACATAATATTTGTATATACTAAGGCAGAAGGGATTAATTGCCATAAATTTCACAATTTTGATTGCCAAGAACCATTCATGAATAAGGATGAACTAGCCTAGGCCTAACTTGTGAATCTGCTTTTTTGTCACCCATCTTAATTAATTCATCAGGGTAAAACATCTAAAGTATTCACCTTACGTATTCACAGAGTATTATGATTGACATATTGGAGGGAAGGTGGGACTAAAAGCAGTAACATTGAATGTGATGTCTAAATAAGGCTGATAATTTGGAAAAGTGTGAAATATTTGGCAAGACTGATGACAGTGTACTAACTCATACAAATTCTTGGATGTGACTTTTGCACACAGGTCTGTTGGTGTATTTTCATGTTTGACTTGGCATATGTTTCTGACGTGTCTGCCATTAACTGTCAAAAACTGAAATTTACTAAAAACCAATTCCAGATACCCCTTATCAATGATGTGTACTTAATTGCAACATTCAATGCTCCCTTGTTATTGGGTCACGTAAAAAAAATCTCAATTCCTGAAATATTTTTTAAAATATGTATGATTTGAAAACACTCAATTACATAAGGGGCCAGAGATACATGCACCACAACCAACAGAGTAAATCCAGCCCAATATATTATTAAATAGTATTAAAATGACCATTTAGCTCCCTTCTCTCAATTATAATGTGTTGCTATGTTGCACACCTGCTGTAAACTGACATCAGAATTTATTTGTAAACTTTTACCAATGATTTTTACAAATGATTTTGTCCAAAGCATTGGAAAGAATGCTGGAGTTGCTCCATTCTCCCCTTCATATGCTGATATAACCAAGTAGAAGTAACCATCAACCTTGCACGGCCTGCAGCAATTTTTGTTGTTGTTGTTGTTGTTTTTTTTTAAGCGTAGCGTAGCCAATGCTACTTTGTTATTGTTTCTGCAGTTTCATGGTGATTAGATTTTAACATTTATGTTTTTTTGTAATGCCCATCAGGTGTATACAGGCTGCAAAACTATGAGTATTGAATTAAAATTATGTTAATGCAAAATGTACACAAGAGAAAAGAATTGATACTGTATAGTGTTGAATTGATTTATAAATTGCCCAGCTAGGCCAAGGCTACCCTGCAGGTCCATAGGCTAGGCTTTGCCTTAATGGGTTTTAGTTTCTCTTCATCATTTTTTACTTTTACTCTATTTAGGGACAAAATTTTTTCCAGGTTATATAAGAAGGGGATTGACCAAGTCCAATGTATTGTTGTGGTCCCTGCATAGACCTACTTTTATCTCCAGTATTTGTTAAGAAAAGGTTTGGTGAAATTAATAAAGCCTTCAGTTAGGTTATGACTTCAGTATATACATGACCCAAGATATGAACTTGCTGTTTTTCTCCTTTTTCATTCAAGCGTATTCAGTGAAACCAGTGATACTTGTGATAGTGGATGGTGGTCATTTTCCATGTGTACATTTACATGTTGGCTTATGTCATCAGAGTTTTTGCAAACAACGTGTTATTCTTTTTCTTTTTCTAGAAAATAACATAGACACAGAGGTATTGGCATTAATAAAAGAGGATCACATAAAAGAACTTATTCCAAAACTGGGCCTCAGAGTGAAATTTCTTAAAGGTTGGAGAAAGGAGGTAAGCAGCAGTGTAGCACAACACAATGACTTTCACATGTTTTAAATGTTTGCGCACCTTAAACAGTGACGTCAGAGATCTGTTTTTCCACTTTAGGCATGCCCACTCACTTAATACTCAATGCCGCTCAAATATAATCTGCAGTCAGGGCAATTGCAAATTGACATTTGAAACATTCTATGGGTATAAGAAACACCTTATCTCAAAACATACAACCCAGAGAAGAGACATCCCATTAGAGGGGGCTGCTTTAATAGAGCATAGAGATCCCTTCAGTCATGGAGATGGAGTTTCTGATGATGAACCACAAGAGGCTGCACCAATTGCTGATGAAGAAATATCAGAAGAACAAAACGGAAATTCACAATATGATAGTGACTCTGCTGCCATTTTCACAGCTAGATTGAAATCTCTGAACCTTCCATCATCCTATATTGTTAGAATTATTGCTGATGTACAAGATCTCATAAACTGTTTAGTTTGTAAAGCTCAAAAGGGAGTTGAAGAATTTTTAGCAAACAATGGCATAGAGCTGACCACTGATGTCAGTAAGGAAGAAGTGCATCAGGCATTTGAAACTTTGAAAGATCCGCTTAAAGAGCTTAACACTGAGAATGCACAGAAACTTTATTTCCTTCGGAAAGGGGCACTCATTTTGCCAGAGGAAAAATTGCTAGGGTATCATATGAAATCAGTTGTAGATAGGAAAACTGGTACACTGCTGCAAATTAATGAAAAAGAAACATTCCAACTTGATTGCACTGGCAGATCTCGAGGGGTTGACTTCGCCAAATTTAAGACCTTGTGCCCCCCCCCCCCCAATCATTAGACCCTGGCTGAGCCCCTGCTGCTATTGTAAGATTCGCATGAAAAGATTGTTACTTTTAAAATATTTGCTGACAACTAAGCCATATGCATTTCAGGGTTTGCTGAATTGAATTCATTTTTTAAAAAAGACCCACAGGTGACCCCAGAAGAAACTATGATGGTGGAATGGCTAAGGAATAACACAGATCCACCAGAGAAAGTTGCAGAGTACATGAAAAAAACATCTGATTTCAGGAGACGAAAAATTCAATCTTCTGGAAGTAACATCAGTACCATTATCAAGGAGTTCCCACACTTGCTGGAAAATGGAATGGTGGGTGTAATTTTATTCATGGGGTAATAATGTAATACGAAATAGGAATAATTGATTAAATTTACATCATATGGAAAGAGAGGGGAAAGCAGCAGTATTACAAAGTGTCAACTAAAATTTATAGTGTGGTTGCTACCGTATGGGGCAATAGCACTTGGAAGAGTTTCCTTGCTAGCTTGGTACCACACATTGATTGCATGAAGAGTGTGTGCTCATTGCTATTGCCTGGAATGGAAAACTTAGTGGCTTCCACTGAAATTTTTAATACAATTGCTTAAGTAAATTCATTAGTATCTTGATTTGAACATCTAGACAGATGTGTTTCATAAAGAATTGAGATCGACCTTAAGTTTTCCTCCAGTAGTACAATTGGAGTGACAGATGAATTCAAAGCAGTTCTGTTGCTTATCAATTATCAAACATTTCTGACATGGAGGCATCAATTTTTAGCCAGTATATGTTAGACTAAAATCGATGTAATAATCAGTTAACACTTAATTAGTGTTTCCATAATTTGGAAAATAATTACGAAGGATCGTGCAAGGAAAGTATTATAACTAGATATTTAAAATAAATCAACTTGCATTCCTTTCAGGATTGAACAAGACTTTGCAACACTCTTCCCGGAAAAAGATCAGAAAATGTATGAAAAGTGGGACAAGTATTCAAGCATCATCCTGGAGTACAGCCAACAGTTTAATTGGCAGGAAAGCCTGGACTTGCAAGTTGACCTTAGTACCTTAACCTCAGGTAAGTACATTGCTTCAATGTCAGTTGGTGGCAGGAACAGCTTGGTGTGTTGATACACCACCAAAATAGGTGTTTCCACTTTTTATTTCATAGAATTTAGTCCCTACAATAAGTATATTTAGGAATTATTTGAATATCTTGTGCCATGAACTTAAGGTAAATATGCCCCTTCAAAGTTTAGAAATCTTAGTCATTTACTACATATGCCAAAATAATGATGTGGAGTGCACGGTGTATTACCGGGGCAGTAGCCTAGTGGTTGAGCATTCAATTGGCACGCAGGATGTCACAGTCAACCCCAAGTTGGGTCATATCAAAGACTTTCAAAATGAAACCTGCTACTGCTGTTGTGAGATGCTCTGCATAACCAACAGAGTAATAAGGGAAAGCAATTACTAGTGAGCCACGAATTAAAACTGGGCCGTTTAACCTCATCTAACTAACATTACATGTTTTAATGTTAACCTTGTATGAACTATCTCAAAATTATTAATCAGACAGCTCACAGTTTGATAAGGGATATATTTTTTACGAGGACAAATTTAACTACCAAAAGAAATGCCTGTTGGCACAACAATGCTGGGGGTGCCTCTTAAATGAAAGTTGAAAAAAAGAAGGGGCTTACCCGTCTGGTATGTTCTTCCTATAATGTCATAAATTATTCATAAAAGAAAGCGAAAGAAAAATTTTCCTACAAAATGGTCGATATTTGATGGGAATTGCAGTTAAATTCAAAACACGCAGTGTTTTTAACGCTCGAGTTTCACACTATGTCATTTTATGTCACCATGGCCTTTAAAGAGAAAATTCTCTTACTCCAAGTATGAGTTTTACAAAGGGAATAACAAAACTCACAATTGGTGACTTCTATTTGATTGACATCTGTGTTTCAAAATTCAAAAGGTGCAGAGTAGCTCATATTACACAGTAAGAACTAGGAGTGTTTTGATTACACAGAATAGGGTCTTGTATACTCACCAGGATGTGACTTTCAGCAATAAACTATGATTTTGACCACACAAAGAGAAGCCATAGACAGTTGTGGATAGGCGGTTTTTTATTTTTATATTTATTTTATTTGTGTGTGTGTGTGTGTTTGTAGTGCTGGAGGATATTGTTCTCTCTAACAGTACCCAACGTCTGGTTCATTGTTTTTAGTTAGTTACTTGAATAAGCTTTTGTGGCCACTCTGGTTCAGAAGTAGTTCAGCAGTAATTGGTAGAAGTCCTGGTAGAGCCTACTACTTGTGCCATGGAAAATTTTGTCAAGAAATGTCATTATTGTATGAGCTCTTTCCAGAATTGAATTTTATGTATGTATGTTACAATAGTCTAACAGTCATGATAGAAATTCAAATAAAACTTTACTCAAAAGTTGAATTTTATTTTGACAAGCATAATCGTGTTTATTTCTTTACAGATGAGAGGAAAAATATTACCTTTTTCATAGTAGCAGCCATCTTTAAGGGTGGAAGGAGTAAGGGACAGAAAGGTGTATGCCAGGAAACTGTCAATTCTTTCATTGATGTCGTGCCTGTAAGTACTTTTTCTTGTACAGATATCATGATGGCACCCTGTTTAACTTTGCATAATTGTAAATATTTGCTTACCTTGGAAAAGGTAACAATATATTGTGTGTTTTTTCTTAAGCCATGATATTTTTAATTGCTTATTGTACACTATTCTTAATGGTTCATTATATAATCTAAATGGAGAATAAAAGTAGCAATGTTTAATCAAAGGTCCAATGTGTGTGAGATGGAATGCAGTATTCCACCAGGTAGTGACGTCTGACCTCCGCATATAAGTGTATATTTACCAAATTTTTAGTCATACTGTAGTGTCAAAGAGTTTTGACAAAACCAGTCATTTTATTGGTCCTTTGATAATTGTATCCCAATCCTGAGGACATTTGTAGAGCAAAGTAAAATTCAGTTATGTAGTACAGCTCTATTTTTTTTTTCAACGATATCAATAAATCTTGAAACTATCTTGAAGATTATTGAAGAATTTTTTATTTCTGATGAAGCATTAATACCAGAGGCAAAACTGCACCTTAAGTCAGTGGTGCATCTGGCCTGTTAGGAGTTAAAATTTGTGAGTGTCCATTTGAATAGTTTCATTTTAAGGTGAAAAGAGAAAAGAGAAGTAGTAAAACTGTGAGAGTGCCCTTCATTTAACTTCTTCAAAAATTTCTATCCATCTGCAGGAAGTTGCAAACATTGAGGAATATGCGAGGAAAATTGATGCATCACTTCGTCTGCAACCATTCATTGTCTGCAGAGGTAGTCGCCTTGCTCCTACGCAAGGGTATGTAATGTTGTAGAGACATGCAATGCCACAGTCCTCACTCCTTAAGGCTGTGGACATCTGTTCCAAATCGATGTACATTATGGACGTTGAGTTTCAACCAAATTGCAAACTGGTTTGGCAATTCTTGGCCAACATCATTTACGAATTTGCTGATGCGAGCATTCCAAGCGCCATTAGAAGCATCCGGGCTTTCATACACTCCAAATGAGTTCCTGTTTGTTGAAGTTCCTTATTATTCACCTGTTTTGAGTGATCTTTCATGTGAAGTTGACACTTTTTTCTCTTAACATTTGTTGGAAAGGTTGGAAAGACTATTTGAGTTAATTTAAAAGAAAAGAAAAACATGCTTTGTCATTGTAATTATGTACTGCAATTGTGTTTGAAATAAATCATTTTTAGTTTTCAGTTTCATACCCAAATTCCTTGACACCAGTTTAATGATACATTCATGAAAAAAAAAAATAACTAGGAAAGCAAACAATGGTACTTTTCATATAGAACTGAATGAGTAGGAAAAGGACAAGTTTCGCAGAAAGTTTCAGAGGTCCTAGAGTAAGACTTGGGGTTAAATTTGTTAGCAGTTTAAAAATGGGTTTGGAGGTAAAGCGATGGGGAAAGGAAGTCATTACAAATTTTATGGTGAGTTTCAGCTTATTATTATTATGTGGGCTTGTTTGGTGTTTTTGAGACCTGCTGAGATGCCAAGCAAGGGTAAAAGAAAACACTACCTGTATATGGTCAAGAAGGAAATGTAATGTTAGCAAAGAAGAGTGGCTACAAAAAGTGTTGAGACCAAAATCAAATAGGTCACTCAAGGGACTGGGTGGGGAATGAGGGATGAGGAGGGTACATATGAGAACTGGTGGGGCATGCAAGTGAAGGTTGGGTCAGGGAAGTGAGGACAGGAGCAATCATTTATGTGGGATGGGTTTGAAAAGAAAGCTGGAAATTTGATTGGTGCAAGCACAATGTGTCTTATCTTTGATATTGTGTTAAAGGATATTTGCAGCTTTGTTTGTAACAGTGGTAAAATAAGGATTCCAAACTTCCAGTTTAACTAAGCTAATGTTTTAACAGGATATTGTGTTCATTCTTCATATCATAATTGATAGGAAGCAGTTATCCATGCATATAGCGTAGTCTATATGCACTATTGCTTGTGTAAAGATGGGATTTAACCCTGCTTCATCTTCTAGTATATAAAAGCCCAGTGAAGCATCAACCACACATACAACATTACCATGGCATGGATATCTTATTAAACTGCAAAAATTAAGAATCTTTACATTACTTTGTCAATTATAAAGTTTGTATATGAAAGGGGTTATTCAATAAGTGCTACATTGAAAAGCATGAAGATAAATAAAACTTTTCTGGAAACTTAAAACCTTTTGTCTTGGTTTTCTGTTTTAACTCCTTGACAACTTGTTAGCCAGCATTTCAAATTCTGCAAAAGAAATGGGCTTCCTTATCCTCTGATAAGGACTAAACACATAGGCAGCTTCACAGCCCATTTTTAGAATCTACTTTTAATGGTACTAAATAGCCCCCAAAGGATGCAATTGCCCAACTTGATTCATAAATTTTACCAATAAATAGAAAGCATTTTACCAACGTTGGGGAAGGTCCTTGTTGGGTAATTTCTGTGGTAGCTTTGTTGGTTAATTTTTTACCCAACCACTGGGCAAAGCCATTATTCAACAGCTGTTGGGTAAAATTTGCCCAATGTTGGTCTGGACATATACGTGCCCAGAGTTGGTAAAAAGTTGGTTAAAATCTTTACCCAACCATTGGGTAAAGCTATTACCCAACGGCTGTTGGGTAAAATTTGCCCAATGTTGGTCTGGACATATACGTGCCCAGAGTTGGTAAAAAGTTGGTTAAAATATTTGCCCAACCGTTTAAGAGTGTACGAAATCTTTAATCCACAGGCCTTAAATTACATATGTAACAACTATCTTCCGTCGTGGTGCAATCAGGATTGCTAAAAGGAGTGAAGATTCTTCCATACTGACCTCCAAACCATTCAAATTTTCTCACAGAAAATCCTAGTATCCAAAATTTATTACAAACAACCTGCATATTTTCAAATCTTAATTTAAAAATGACACAGCTTTGGGCGTTACACCTTTATCACAATGGTTATCACACTTAAAAAACAATTCGAAAAATTTGAGTCCATGCAACTCCTCCATTATGTATGGTATAGTGCTTATCGTAGTCCTCAGCCTGGAATTTTCGATCCTGATATTTAGACAGATATATTCCTGTGGTAGCAAGCCTTCTAAGTACCCCCTCCCTCCCACAAAAATCCAGAACCGCTCTTGTTTTACCATCTTAGACAGAATAAGATCTATTGAACACAAAGATAAAGAGTAACTTCTTGTATTTAATCGAATGTATGTTTTAAAAATAGGACGTGTTATATACAGTTTGCATATACAAGTTGATATATTCTTTGCAGATAAAGATTGAGATTAGGCCTACTTCTACCTGTGCAACGTCATGTTACAATTTCTGTAATGAATTTAGATATCAAAGTGGAAATATACTTATGTGTTTATTTTAACTACCTGTTACATTTCTTCATAACGTAACATCTTTCTATTTGACAAAATGGACAAAATAACTTTGACAGACTTTAACTCGAACCCAGCAAAACATTCCCTTTTGAACCCAAATTCCATAAACCAAACGGTTTCATGGGGCTCCAAATGATACTAAATGTTTTCAAAGGGGATTGGTTTATGCAAAGGGTAATGTTATGGTTCCCTTCAATATTTGTTCAATCAACAACAAACGGAACTCTTTATATGCAAAGAGTTTTCCCTTAAGGTACCATTTTAAACCCTTTGGGTTCAAAGGGTAATACCCTAAGGGTTCCAGAGGGAGTTTTCAGCTGGGAAACTCTTAAATATGTTGAAAAGAAGTTTGAGATACTGTCATTTCAAACAATATTAAAGAGATATCATGGAAGTGATGAAAGAAGCTTGGAGAAGTTTTAAAAAAAGCCTTTTACTGTTTACACAGCAAATCTGTTGCAAAGACAGAAAGGCTGGATGTTACTCGAAATTTATTTTCATCTGATTGAAACGATCACGATGTGATAATTCTGGAGAAACTTTCATTTAAAGGGCCAAACCTCTCACTCCAAACTACAATTTTGGTACGGGGGTACCGAAATGCTCAATTCGCTCAGCTCTTTGACTGACAGCTAATTCAAACAATGCAGAGTACCAAAGCTTATATTACACAGCATGAACAGTACTAAGAGTGTTTTGATTATATAAATTGAGTTTTTCTTTACTCACATTGAAGCAATAAACTGAGATTGTATCTGGATGAGCATGAATTTCCGACAATTGTGGGAGGGGCTTAAGTTAGAAGATTAAGGGAATTGGTACTGTTTGGGGTGAGAGAACTGGGCCTTTAAGGTTTACACAAAAAAGATTTAACAGAACTTTTGCCAATGAACAATTAGTGTCTCGTTGTCTAATCGATGTTCTGGAACACAAAAGTAGTGGTTCTACGAAATCCTCTGGATAAAAACATTTGTCAAATAATGCGGATACCGACTTTGAGTTGATGACGTCACAGAACTTAGCCAGAGATCAACCCTTATCACTTAAACCCACACAGTCTCTGTCTAGAGTACAATTGCTCCATTTTTGCTCTTTAGAAGGACTCCTCCTGAGTAAAGTCAGCATCAATCTTTACCAATAAAAGTAACAAGTGTAGCAATTTGTACGTGACATGGTTTACTTTGCCTACTATCAAGAAAGGCGCTGGTGCAAATGAAAAGAACTTGACAGCGGTATATAAGATTTTGTCCCCAGAAAGCCAGGAATGTCACTGAAGCTGCATACGCTTGGTTCCAAAAAACTTAAGGTCGGAAATGCATGTTGTCAAGCTTCACAGTTTTATTTACATAATCATTTTATTTCATGTTATTTATTTTATTTACTTTAATGGAACTACTTGTGAAATATCTGTGAATACAAAGTGTTTATCACTTCATGCTGCCGACATTTCTTCAGTGAAGTTATGTCTACAGGCAGGCGTTTTCCGTTTGGTTGTATGTTTTTTGTCTTCCACACCCACATCCTAAAAAGCGTTTTCATCATTACAAATAGTACAAACAATGAAACAAAACGAACGGCCTAAACACATATTGTTAAACTTTTAACAATTGTACGTATTTTGGCAACTCAAATTTGTTGGTATTTTGATCAATTTCTAAAGGAACATCTTTTTTTAGGTAAGTTGTGAGAGGTTTAAATTGAAATTTCTTAAGTTCACGGTTAATAAAGATGATATCAATCCCTCAAACAGAGAGCTGTCTCTTACCGTTACCGAACTTTGCGTTAAATTTACAGTTTAAACGCAATGTCACCAGCACCCTTTTGTAGATGGTGTTGTCCTTTTGTAGAGGGTGTTGTCTACGTAGATGTCGAAAGGCACGCTCATTATACTTGATCTGAAATCGTTTTGCAAATATAAAATATGGTATATTATTTTTTCCATCTTCTGAACGGTTCTCACTCTCACGTAAAGCACGCTTTGAGAGAACCCACCAACACATATCGAGAATCGGTGGGAACGTTCCTACCTCATCAAAATATTTCAGAGTCTCTCAATGTTTACGCAAAGAAATTTTGCTGATCCATCTGTGACTATTATATTAATAATTGCATTTTGCTTATGAAACTTGCCTCCTACAACATTTTCAACAAGCACGGGTTTCTTTGACACGAGAATGTTGAATAATATATTGAGGCACACACAAAGAAGGAAGGGTGGTTAAATGAATTCATAGGATCCTACCTCTGCCACTGCAATCTTTATTTCTCTTATACCTTATTATTTTTTCCAATGTATCTTTCTATTCAGGTGCATACTCATATTGCGTCAACGATACATGACCCCCTCCCTTTTAACCCCTTTCTTTATATTCACATTGAAACTTTCTTTGTTATTGATAACAAATAACCATTTATTTCAGTTGTCTTCAAATGTAATATACAAAGATTTCCTTTCTTAATATAATCCGAAAATACGTTTTGAATAGTTGAACATTTTACAAATGATCACCAGTAAGCAGACAACTTTAGTTCCTCACACAATGAACTATGTTAGAAATGCGTAAAAGGTAACACTCCATCAACACTTGAGTGTGTTTTAATCTAATCTGTATTCATTTACACAAAAAATAAAGCGATTAACGTGTAAGGGCAAATGTTTATCCTCAATAGCGTTATAGCATAGGATTAACTTCAGGGGTTCATAACAATAACATCAGCTAATTGTCTTACCTATGAGGTTCTGAAGTGGTTATAAAGTAAGACTTCACTCAACAAAAAGAATTACCATTAACACGTACAGGTATTTAGTGTTGCTTTCATATAATTAAAGTGCGTTTATTTTACCCAAGTTTGTGAAGTATGCGGTAACTTAAAGTAGTGAGTTAAGTTTTTTTTTGTAAACGAAACTACGTCATTCAAAGGGACAACGGAACTAAAATTTTTGCACCTAAAGGCAATAAGAACGTTATGTGGGTGGCAGTCAGAATGACAAAACTTGCTTTAATTAAAACAAAAAGCTACAATGACAGCAACGTAGTTCCAATGTGTGAAGATAGCGTGCAGGCCATACGCATTTTCTAATCAACACAGTCGCTAATCGACGCCCGAATAGGAAGTTACTAGAGACCCAAATGCACGCCTGTTATCACACGGCAGCTGTCTCTATGGCTATTTAGGATCATATGTTTTCCCCATTATCCCCTCTTTTGATAGAGTCTTACGTGTTTTTGTCTAGTATTCTCCATTTACAAAAGTATTTACACTGAGTATAATCTGCTGCTGACTACAATTCCCAGCCGATTGTTGTGGTATTCTATTGCATTAAAATGTACAAGATATGTTACTTATATATCAAATATTTATGCCATTGTTACACTCTAGTTCCGTTCAGAACCTCTGTGCTTTCGTCCGTTACAGTTCCATCTCCATCTACGTAATCATTTAATGATCGAGTAGAGCTCAAGTGACCGTTAGACTTATAGCTGCAGTTACATGATAATTCTGACTCGATTGTCTGCGAGCTGAAGTCACTCACTGTGTATGAGATGCTACCGTTTGGTGTTCGTAGCGCCTCCTCACCAATGACGTAATTTGATACTGTTTTAACTGGCGAATCAGGGTCTTTCTTAGAAACTCCCCTTATACTCGGTCGTGTTGTTATCAATTTTTGGTCTTCTTCCTTAACAAAGTACACAGCGTAAATTCTGGCAGCAAAAATGAGTACGAGTACAACTGTCGATTGAAGAATGCATCCCAATGCAGTATACAGGTCTTGTTGGTTAGTGTTTTCCTGGGTCGTGAAAAACGCGGGAGTAAACGCAATGATCACAACGAGGGTGCAAAATACGCTGAATGCTATAAAACGCGTCTGGTTGTAATTTGCTGGAAGGTTTCGGGCCAAGAAAGCGAAGATGCAACACACTAGGACGACACAGATATCCCAGCCGAGTTGCCCTATTCGGTGAACAGTGGAAACAACACACATTTTTTTGATGAATTTCTCATCTCCATTTTGCGGTTCGACAGTTTTTATATAAGGAGGTTCCAATATTATCCAGATAATGCCCCAAATGATCTGAAAAAGTAAAAACACAACATAATTTTAGCATACGACTTATCAGCAACTCTGTGATTACAGCTGCAATAGCTATTCTAATCATCCACCATCTTCCCTTCCTTGAGTGTTCCTCCACCCAGAAAGTAAATATCTAGAAGAAAAGATTGCTAATAACTGTTATGCACACTTCCGTTGTATAAGTCATATACACGGCATACGGTTAATATATATATAATATGAAAGCAAAAAAAGGTTTTGGGGTCGTTACACACCTTGTTTTCTTGGAAGACCATGACATCTACCAGGCCAAATTTGTAAATACTTAGGAAGTTGGGAGCTATTGCATTTGCAATATTCAATTTGGATCTGTTTCTTTGCAAGAGTTATTTCATAAATGTGCTATAATAATCATGATAACGGACAAAAGTAACAACGAGTTTGTTTCTAAGCAAACCAATTATCTCTCGAAGCTTCCTGCCAGTTGGATTCCTTAGTCCCCCAAAGTTGAAGAAACAACTCAAACCACCAAGTCTCTAATACATGAAATGAGATTATGAAAGACAAGGAGGAACGTTGCGTCGAAACGCTTGTCTCGCTTGACACACTTTCAGGGTTGACAACCCCTCTGCCAAGTAGCTGTTGCGAAAAGCAATCTTTCATGATTTTTTTGTCAATTTTATGTCGCCTTTGCTTTAATAAAAATGTACACATCTTTCATTAAAGTGTACCTCAAGTCAAAAAATTAAAAAATATGTAAGAGCATGACAAGTGAATTCTGACAGTCCAATTCCCATGTTCACATGACATGCCTGAGCTGAGATAAAAATTGTTGAAGTTTATTCACTTAAAACAAATTGGGCCGTTGCGCAATAATTTGTGACTCTCTTGTTGTACAACTCACAAAACCTGCCTGGTTTTCCTTTAAAAATTAAAAATGTTGTTATGACCTTCAACACTTCCTGTTTGCTTGCAAAACATGTTGCATATAGAGGGCTTAATTAATTACATCGCCCCAGTAGAGTAAGAGTGCTATCACCTTGGTACAAGGTGCAGTGACTTTCAGAAAAACAAAGAAAAACAAAAATTGTTATTTGAGTTGTACAACAATAATATCACAAATTATTACGCAATACACTGTACCATTTTAAGTTGAGTGAATAAACTTGAACATTTTATATCTCAGCTCAGGAATGTCCTACGAAGATGGGAGCTGGACTGTTAGAATTCATTTTGCATTCTCTTTAATATATATTTTTGTCTTTTTGACTTTAGGTACCCTTTAACATCTCGAACCATACCGGCCCTTAGATACAATCTCTGACCTCCTCTTAGCATCTTATCTAGAGTGAGAAATGAAGATAGTGACTACAAAACTATATTGAAATATAGAAAATGGACATGATTTCGATTGACGTTATGGATTGCCCCCTGAATATCACAATTAGAAATCCCTCGTTCCACGAACAAATTTTTAAAATTATAATTGTACAGATGTGCGTAATTCGACTTTTAACTAATGCCCCATCGGTGCTGATGACTCAAACCTGATGAATTAATGCACAGTAAAGACTTCCAATGCCAAGAAAATCACTCCCCAAGCAATGTATATTGTAACCACTACAGGGATTGTACTTGCCCTACATGGATACTATTTCTTGAACAGACGTATCCACAATTTAGAATGTTTTAACTTCTCTCAGGTAAAATGACACGGAACTTAATACTTTTTAGAATGATTACCTTTCTCTTAGGTGTAGCTTAAGTGAGAAGCCTCTGTTGCCTTGCTTTCTATTTTTACACAAATCAGAAAGTCTAGTTAGCAAGGAAGAGAGCAAGTTAAATGAGCTATGATAGCATAATTAGTAAGCAAGAGCGCCCTCTCTTAACACAAGAAGAAATAGTGACCCTCTTCATCCCTACCTCAAGCAAGTGTACTGTAAGGTGACTCTGCCCTTACTTATTAGGTACAATAATTCATCCTCCTGAAGTTGAGTATGTCTACAAAGTCCCTGCATGCACTCAAAATAAAACTACTTTTCTTAGCAAACAAGATCTATTTATTCTAACCTAATCAACCTCACATGATTGACAATCTTGCACCCAGATAGTCTTAAAGGCAGTTCAGTTCAATGGAAAACACTGAATTTATGAGACTGGTAGAAATAAAGGGGTTGCACAAAATTGGTCAGAAAGGTGTAAAAATTATTATTCATCCAAAAACAGCAAAGTATTTGTAAATAGCACATGGCAGCCACCCATCTGAACAATTTTGAGGACAAGTTTGCAATGCATCTAGGAGAAAATAGCATTTCAAAATATTTAAACCTATGAACTCAATGACCTCGAATGACCTCTGATAAACAAGTAAAGTACAAGATTCAACAACAACTACCTGAGGAATAATATGGCCAGCTTTCACAGACATTGAGCACTATTTGTGGGAGGAGATACCCTTCGAAAATATTCACAAAACAGCCACTAATGACCCCTAGATGATCTTTGACCTCAACCTTTTGAACACAACATGTAGTCCTATGTCCAATGACCAATGTGTCCAAGTTTCGTTAGAATTCGTCAACAAATGTGCACCTGAGAGCATTAAAGGTGATTGTGAACAGACATGATAGATAGACGGATAGACAGAGTGACGGTGACAGATCACAATAGCTCAAACAGTTTTTTCTTTGAGCTGGTTTGGGCTAAAAATGAATGTGACCTTCTCGGGACTTCTTCCAGGTTACGCGATGTGGTCTGGGTTTCATCCCTATGCAACACCAATTCAAATCATAGGATAAGAGTACGAAACGTCATGGATTGTAGCAATCTCTTCCCACTAAACTACCTTTCTTTAGAAGAATTAAAGTCCTCTCACCTGTTGTTTGACAAGTCAGACGAGTTGTGTTAGAAATTTAGCGCATCGAAATCTGTATACCATTAAGAACTATATATTATCACGACGAACTTACAAATAAAGGTATACAAGACCACATGCGACCAGTATCGACCCAGGGCCATGTGATCTCAAATATTCAGCTGGGTGCACGGGATTCTTCCGATATTGCAAAAATTAGGTAGGCCAAGAAGGGCTTTGGTCTGAACGAACCTATAAGACTTAATGACTATGTGAATGCCCCCCCCCCCAACTCGTTTGGGCGCTGCCCCTTCGCGTTTCATTAATCTCTTAAAGAGAGAGGTTGAGATAGTCATATGTTTCACTTTTTTGATTGTCCTTTATTACTGGGATACAACAGCCATATTCAATCAAATAGTCGCTACATACCATCACACTCCTGGATTAACGTACAAAAAAAAAAAAAAAAAATTAATCTGTTTTTCTCGGGTTTGTTAACCTCTGGTGGTATTACAAATCAACGCAGATCTTACCTATGCAGAAATGGAATAACAATTAGAATATTTGCAAAATACTTACTGGAATTATGGACAGGATCAACGTAAGCGACACCTGCGACTTCGGACTTATAAAATTTGGCCTTTTTACACTTCTTTTACCAGATTTAAAAATTCGATAGAGACGAACAGTCATAGTTGCAAGAGAAACGTAGATAAAAGCAGTGCCAATATTTGGAATAATTCTCCTCAATATACAGGTCGTGTGAAATGGCGGCGCGCTATACAATATGGCCGATGCGTAGGACAAAAAGATACCAACAAGAACAATGTATCCAAGTTCCCGACTTGATGCTCTTATGAGCCTCTTCTCTCTGTTTTTTACGTAAAAATATGCTACAATGACGACCGCTACAAGTCCAAAAGAAGCTATAATTAAAAGTATCAATTTGTCAATTTCGTCAATTAATCTAAGGTTATCCAGAGGTTCACAACTACTGCGATTTTTGCTTGGTAAAAAGTACGTTTCGTTGTCTATATCGAAGCAGGAGACACATTGGTTATCTTCTATAATTTCATGGAATTCACAAACATCACAGGTCCAGCAACACTCTTGAAGATTCCTTCGTTCAATTTCTAACGGCCCACACGGATCACTGCACACAGATTTTGGAACATTTTCTGTGGTGTATGTTGGTCCATTGGCTGTGTTCTCTCTCTTTAAATACCATTCAAAATTGTTTATATCAAGTTCTGTGTTTTCGCCGTGGAGCCAACTTCCTACGTTACTGAATTTATATTCTTCATTTGTTTCGCTGAGATACCTTATGTCATATCGCCCTTTGGAATCGCCGTCAGCTGTAAAAGCTATCGGACCATTGCTAGAGCTAGTGAATTCAACTTCGAGGAAGTAGTCTCTAAGTTTTCTACGGTCTTTGAGGAGTATTTCCCTGCAGGAAGATACATTCATCGAAGCATTGCACAGTTCTCGTCTCATATTATCAAGTCCACGGGCTAATACCTCAACGGAGTCGATTACGATAGATTCATATGCTGGGTTAGGGTCATCATCAAGAATAACATCTCTTCCCTCCTTCTTTTCAAACTCGTCGACCCATGGGTTATTTGATGTATAGATATTCTCTAAAAAGTAAGCGTTGAAATCTGTATTGGGTTCAGCTTTCGGGACGATGGTGAATGCACCTGAAAGAAAACATGAGGAGTGATAATAAATATCAGTAAACAACAAGTAAATGGCTATTTGACACCCAGATTGTAGCTATTACTCTAATATTCAGCTCTTTAAAGAAAGGGCTAAGGTAATCTTCAATTTTAATTCCTGAAAACATTTTCTTGGTCAAATTAACTTGCTAGCTTCCTGGTTCAACTGAACGGAACTAAATAGAAGATGCAGGGAGGATACAAGTCATAGGAAATGGATGACCTAACTGTAGTTATGGCTTTTTCACTGAAGGTTTAATTGAGAATTTGATACACACAGTGATACAAAAGTTACGAGGCTGTGCAACAGGAAGTTCGAAGATAAGCCCCAATCTGGGCCATGATGGCGTAAGGCTTACTTTCACAATCAATTTTTGGTTTTTTCATCAATGGATTTCTACTTGCAAAGTGCAAAAAGTGGTCACAGTAATCACAGACTACTTCAACATCGGTCTTACGCAATGGTTGCGTTATGACCAGTTTACGTGATGCGAATTCGAATTGCTTGCAGTCCCCTCTTTTATACGATGCGAATCATGTTAGACCTACTTTTGAACAACAAGAATATCGTGAAGCGGTCTCAAGTATCTTCGAAAGAAATTATAAAAAAAAATCAGGGTGTGTCACCATGAAATGAAATAAACATTTATTCAGAGTCCAACTACCATTTACATAAAATACTAGTTTTCTTGTTAAGTTTTTATTTCCTTTATTGGACTTCGTCTCTAATATTTGGACTCGCTATTTTTGATTTCCTCGACCGTCTGTACTGCTCTTGTCCTTTGCCTAAGTAGAACAACCTCAATCTTTTAATATGTGGACGAATATTTTTTCTAACATTTTCTTTGTCACTTAGTCTTTACCGGAAGTTGCTTCACATTAAGAGTACAAAAAGATAGCTTTTCCTTTGAAGCCACCTAGTTGACTCCAAGGTTGCACGTTTTGTGTAGCAATTGGTAATGAGCCGAAAGCTATCATAATTAGTTACCGACAGCATCGAGTCATCTGCTGGGAAGACTCACTTCGTCAATTACTATAACGAATCGTTTCCAAGGGGTCGTTTCCAAGGGACAGGACTCGAACTCCCAACCTCCCGACTTGCAATCGGGAGGTTGGGAGTTCGAGTCCTGGCCGGGTCATACCGAAGACTCTAAAAACGGAGCCTACTGTCATTCGCTTGCTGCTCGTCAAAAGCAAGGGAGTAGGGAAAACAAGCCAGTTAGCTGTCACAACTGGAAAAAACGCCGTGGCCGGCTCGACTTGAATCGATTGCTTGGAAACTGGACCGTAAAACTACCATTAACCTATTAAGTATTAAACCCATTCTAGGTATTGATAATTAGAGTCATTTCATTTACTTGGCGGTGCATTCATTGGTGCACGAATTATTCTACGGTATGAACTGTTGGCTAATGTCTATTTACTTTCAAAGCTGATTTTCAAGTTCGGTCTCACTTATTCTTCTACTTGCGGAAAAAGCATGCTTCGGTATAGTCTTGGTCAGAACGTTGTTGAACTTTTAAATGAGTTGAAGTAAAAGAGGGCGCTATTTGAAAATGGAAATTTGCTCTAGTAATAATCTAGTAGAAAGGTGACAGTTGGTATATCCCCTCCCATTCATCATTTACACAACTGGGAACGTAAGGTCTGGAGTCCGATTCTATCAGGGTAAGGCGCGGATCACACCACAGCGATATCGGATGGGAATACGCTCCGATTTTTGCGATTTGTTAGTAAAATCTCCAACATATTTGGTCTAAAGAAAACAAACTTTTGCCAAGTTTGGAAATACATGATTTGTACCCCAGGACTAGGAAATTTGAAATCATACTAATAATTCCGTGACGTCACATCCGTTGACAGCTTTAATCGGATACGCGTAGTCCGATAAAAGCTGTTTGTCAACAGCACGTCACGGAATAATTAGTTAACATTTTATTTACATTCTTGTCTAATGCGAATCATACATTCACAAAGGATGGCAAGTGGCGGATTCGCACTGTTTAACAAGATATTTCTTGTTCGGTTATTGACATTGTATTGTATCGACTGTATTCTTTGCTGGGTTAGGGATTAGGTAAGGGATAAGGCTATCGTTAGGCAGTAAGGAAATTTCTTGTTAAACAGTGCGCATCGCCCCCCAAATTTTTGGTTCTTTCCGACAATGGCCATGGGAGAGGAGATTTGAACTAAAACTCACAAAAAACGGAGCATAATCCGATTCGATATCGCTGAAGCGTGACCTGTGCTTTACGGTGGGGATAAATAAAACTTCCCTAACAAAATAGTCTGAAGTCTTATTCTTATGTGTGGTTCTTAAGTAATTAGCCTGAGTACAGTTGTCACATTTTCAATGAAAAGTTAATCATAAGCAAGGTCATGTGAAATTACATTCTCTTATCAATGAGATTCTGCTGTTTTCCTTTAAACTTCTGAACTAATTTTCTCGTCAACAATTTCATGTTAGAGAATGTGATTGCATAAGTAATACGAGAACTTTGCAATTAACGTCAAGGTCAACACAAGAGAGTGCACGAACTGACTAAAAAACCAAAAGGAAACAAAGCAGTCGTCGTCAGTGTGAGAAGTGATATAACCTCTGCTGCCCTTAAACTCACTTTGGAGTTAAAATTTAGCAAAGTCGTTGGCTGATGTCTAATTTGAATGAACTTTTCACAAAGTTGTGAGGATTAAATTTGTCTCTCACGAATGGAACTGAGATTTTTGGTTAAACTTCCCTCCTGGGTGCAGCATTTGGGTCCATAAAACAAGTATACAGCATAAAGACCAGAAAATGAATTTGGATTCGCTCTTGGTGACAACACTGATTACTAACAGCAAATCCACTAAAACCAATTCATTGAATTACAAAACTTAAGAAAACAATTTTGGGGCATTCGCCATTTTAGAAGTCACCAAAGTGGAGCCCCAAATTACAATTTTAGAACAAAGTCAAAATCCGCATGGGTTTCACAAAACGCTTGTTAACAAAGGGTTTTACAAAACGCTTGTTAACAAAAACATATAACTGAAGAAAGGGTAGCCACGAGTTTGGAAATTTCCAGCTTTAAAGACCCAAATGGACCACAGGAGCACTAACGCTACACTACAGGTCACACTACAGCGACATCGGATCGGATTGCTCTTCAATTTTTGTTTTGAGTTTTAGCTAAAATCTCCTCCATCCATTTTCGGAAGGAACCAAAAATTTGCCATTTTTTGTAAATATGTGATCGGTATGAGAGGACCATGGAAACGAAATGCAAACTATTTATTTCTTGACGTCACATTGACAAATATCGGACTACTCGTATCCGATAAAAGCTGTCTGCGGATGTGACGTCACGAAATAATTGCTGTAACTTAGAATTTCGTAGTCCTGCGATACAATTCATATATCTACACAGGTTGGCAAATTTTTGTTTCCTTTCGACCAAAGATGGAGGAGATATTAATTAAAACTCACAAAAACCGGAGTAAAATCCGATCCGATATCGCTGTACAGTGACCTGGCCTTAATGGGTCCTAGTTTATTTCTAAGAACAACACTGATATGAACAATGGGGTTACAAAACGAACTTAAACAATAAAACTTAATTAAGGATAAAATTTTAGGGCGATGGTTCTTAAAGAAGGGTCCAATTTGGGTTCCAAAATCGAGTCAATTACACTCTTCAGAACAAAGCTCAAATCGAGGCTGTAATGCACTCAGACATAACTAGCTATTAAAAAGTGTAACTTATAAATGGATGGTTCTAGACATTTTTAGCTTAAGAAGGACTTAGATGGTCCGTAAGAAACCAATGTCGCCCTACAAAAATTTAGAGTACAACGACGGTTTTCACAAAACTTGTTTAACTTAAATCGCACTTATCAAAAGTTATGTTGCAGGATTGACAACTTTGTCTTGGCCAATGTTTCCAATTTAATTTTTTTGGCAAGTTTTTGCAAGTCCGGGTTCCCATTACTTCCCCATAGAGTCGGAAAATTCCATTTGTGATTCGAGAGGGAATTGTTATGGCCCCTTTGATAATTCATGCGGTAAAGAGTACATTTAGTCTCCTATTTCGAAAATGTTATTCTAGTGATTGCGAAATGAATTGTATTCTTTAACCTTCCTTATTTCATTGGCTGAGATATTAAATATTGAAAATTATTCGCTCAAATGAGAATAGTCCATTGTTAAATATTTTTTGATTTTTTACTCAAATAATCTGTTTCTTTCATTTGAAATTAAAATGTTTATGACCTCACAGAGAGGGCTTGTTTAGAAAAGGAAACGAAACCCAAGATTGCAATTTGGGTAGTACAAAAAGCAACACATTTTTTGTTGCACAATTCATCAATTTAATATTTGTGATGTTCTGTTATTATATCTTTGAAAATTTAGACATGAAGCTCACTTTAATAGAAACTGTGCAAGTTCCTGCAATGTTTTTGGAACACCTGGTGCAAACTTAGGGCTAGGTTGCTATACTTTCAGTACATCTCTTTACAATATGAAAAGCGGGGAAAACTGCAAAATACTTGAAACTTGCTGGGGAACAACTTTGAAAGGGAAGAATTCAATTTCTAAGCAAAATTTCCATTCCGCAATTGGAGATTTTTCCACTTGCAGGAGTACTCCACACTTGCCCGGAGGAAATAACCCTCATGTCCCACATATGCACTCCCGACACACACACAAACGTACATATACTCCCCTCTAGTGTTTATAGAGAAATACTCGGTCCACATCACATTATTGCATACTTACCGAGGGCTGCTTCTTCTGATCCTCTCACTGGACCTAGATCGTAGTTACCCCATCCGTCACTGCCGATGAAAATAAAATGTCTTTCAATTCCACCCTGACGAGCGTGTTCAAAGAAAGTGCTGGCCATCTCACGTTGAATGAAGAGGATTACAGCTGATACCAATGAATTACCTCGCATTTCTAGAAGATCCATGACAGTGCTATTGTACACGCTGTCATCGGAAGTCACAGATATACTCCTTGTATACCCGATGCATATGTCGGCCTCTTCTGCCTGCATGGAGAACTCGGCCTCGGCGTTCTTTCCGTAAGTATCGTCTGAATAGATGAATGCTACGTATTTCCACCCGTAGTTGAGAAGTATGTCAGTCATAACCGAGACCTGTTATGTAAAGAGTATGAAAGAGTTTGAAGGGGAAATGCAATCATCCCAACTTGAAATTAGTGTAGTAGACTGTCCTGTCTCATCATTGGTTCTTCAAGAGTCATGTGGCAATAGTTGTAATCCTTAGATTTGAAATTCATTTCGGTACGAAAAGAAAATTCTTGGTTAAGCTTGAGGATGCAATAAACTCCTAAAATTTTGTAAAAGATGCTTAACGGAGAAATGCGACCAACATTTTAAGATTTTAAAGTTGCTTCAAAATAACTTTAGGATCTGAATGCACGTTTTAACCTTCGTCGTCTGTTATCCAATGATAAACCACAGGTCCAGTGTTTGTAACCTCGTCCACGCAACAATACTTCTATTAAAAAGACAAGAAATTTCGCTTGATGTAAGGAACCAAATTAAAATAGCACAGCAGTAGTAAAATAAAGCAGCCTGGGATAAGGGCGTTTAGTTTTCCTTTCCACTTAGTTTATCCCTGGATAACGCACACTCACTTAACCGTAAAGGACTAATAAAAGTTAAGGATTTTTTCCGAGTAAGAAGGACAGTTTTAAGTAAAACACCTGAATGTAAATGAGTGAACTTTGTTTGATGCCTGCAGATCTTGCTTTTACTAACTAAAACGACTCATTTATTCGAAAAACTAATCACAAACTACGAAAATTTAAACCAGCTCTTATGGCGTTATTGCGTTAATAGGTTAAAGTGTTGTGCCTTCATTTATTCCCTACCTCTGGTCGATTCTCCCATTTCTTGTGAGTAAAGAAATTATTGCAAAGTAATTTGTACCATTGATCACGTTAGATATACACATGAAATCTAGTTGTCAAGTAGGGTGGTACCACGGACTTCCTATATACATGGACAGAGCATGTAACTCGTACAGTACGTCCTATCCGTATATTGTCGCCACCGACTAAAAGGCGAACCAACATGGCCGCCATGAAGCTATAATTTGCATGATTTGACAACTCCGTTTTATTTTAAACAAAAAAAACTTGAATGGGAAACGATATCGTATTCTTGCAATGCATGTAGTGATTTTGACCATAAATTGTATTATTTCGAAACTTTTTCAACTTTCTTGCAAAATATGTTGATTTACTTGAGCAAGTCCAAACTTGTCCAAACATACCAGACAGCCATCTTGCTACGCGGTTTCTCACACCTACGGTAGCAACAATGTGTTGTATGCTCTGTCCATGTATATAGGTCCGTGGGTGGTACGTAATAAGGAACTACGTATGCAAAACACAAAAACCACACTAACGTCACTTAAAAAATATACACCAATATTTTTTCCAAACTTATGGACTGGCCAACCCTTCAAAAGACATTCATGAGATTCACCCTACTTTTAATTAGTGTATCCCGATACCGTTATTCGTACATGGGTCTTTAAATAATGTAATGATATAGTTTCTGCCTCCTGTGGGTAATTCTTTACAGTCTTACAAATGGGAAGATGCCTAATTATAGTTGACATATCTTTAAAACATAAACCCCTGACAATTATCTAATACCTTTTGGTGTTTGTAGAAGTTAAAAGCAGTCAGAAAATATGAACTTGGTTACTTTTCGCCAAGTGTCCGAAATGATTTCTCAATCATTACTGTAATTTCATCATGTTGGTCTTTACTCTTAATGTTAACAAGAATGCCAACACAAAATATTTGTTGACAAAATGTTTACATACACCCCATCCCCTTCCAACCTCATTTGAACAGAAGGATTCAAAAAGATCTAATCACTGGTTTTATTTAAGTGGCTAAATTGACTGATTTATAATGTGAGGTGTGAGATGAAAAAGTTATAATTTTTCAAAAAACGGTTAGAATTTATTGCTTAAATTCAAACAAGATTGTGGGAAAGAACTGAGAGAAAATCTAAAAACTTTACTCTGAAGTTTGTCAATACGGCTTGTAGCTGCTTACTCCGTTAGAGTAATACAATTTCAGAGCTACAATTTTGGACAAAACTGTTGGAACACCTCCAGTCATTGTGTTGTTTTTGGTGCCGAGTACTCTTTCCAAGACCTCTATCCCCCCTTTGAAAAGTTGTGTCCTACAGAAAAGAGCGATTTACGATACCCCGTCCCCCCCCCCGTGCAATGTTGGCTCCCAAAGAAAATGGTACGTCCCGAATTAGTTTTATTATCTCCAACATTGCACGGGGGAACGGGGGTGTTCCATCTACTTTTGTCCAAGATTGTAGAACGCAAGTACCATCGATTGATCAAGTGACGTATTTCCTTCATTTTAATGACAACGTATCTCAACAGCTCTTTTAATTGAATGTAGTACAAATTCCAAAATACACAAACTACCACATTTCTCAATTGGCACATCTTTTTGATTGAAATCAAATTAAAAGATGCAGAGTAGTTCATATGACACCTCGTCAACTGAGAGTGCTCTAATAACACATCAATATCTTGCATGCTCACAAGCCTATGTCCTGAAACAATGAACAGGAGTGCGTCTGGTATAACAATGGCGTTTTAGACAGCGGTGGGAGGAGCTAGAAGTATACGGTAAGTAGGTTGGTTGAATTAGAACTGTGCGGGTGATGAATACATGCCTTTAAAATATACGAGAATGACTTCTAATTTACCGCTTGGAAACAGATTAAGCCGGTTAGTGAGGGAACTCCTAAAGGTAAAGGACACGATATTTGTAAAGGAAAAGTTTTCTTTTCTAAATGAATATGCTGAAACATGTATGCTTACGATATAAGAGTGGCTGGCAGTACTAATGTTCTAGCTACGGGAACACCCCACACCCCAATGGATTGTTTTCCTTCTCAACTCCATTGCCTACGCTAAGCAGCAATCACAATAGTATTTAGGTTCCGTTTTAAAGGGAAATATCGTGTTTAAAATGCTCCAACAAAGAGTACAAAGAAAATGGCTCAGAAACTATCCAACAACTCAAATTTCATCATAAACCTAGACAATAGCCACATCTCTTCAAAATACTATGCACAGGAAGAGCCATGAACGTTGCATTATTTGTAATGTTGAAGGTTTGGGTGAACAAATTCAACAAACAACATGAATTTACATCTGTGGGAAACTTATTTCTTGAAAAGAAGCTTTCCATACTGCCTGATTTTTTATAATCTATCACCCTGTGTCAATAAATATTAGTTATATTTAAAGGACGATTTTGTTTTGCAAACAAAGGCAATATTTCCCTTTAACCCTTTACCGTTGTGCTCCAATCGGGGCATATTTGCGCGCCTCGTTAGTGGGCGGACAAGCGGACGAAGCACGCCCCGCATCAGCCTCCTTAGGCTGTTGACCCCGTTACCTTAAACTATTGTCTTTCTCGTTGTTGTGGCCGAATTTTCGGGTAGCTACTCGCAGTTTCGAGCTTCGTGTTAAAGAGTTAACATGGGTGACAGCCGCGCTCTCCGTATGGGTCCAAAAGGACCCAAACAACGGTAAAGGGTTAATGCTTCGGCATGACCCGGTCAAACTTCGGATTTCTCTAACAACTTTACCATGCAGTGTGTGCATGCTGATTTAGAAAATTTGAGGAACATATAGAATGGTTAGTATTGATTTTTTCTCCTGCTTTCGTTTTCAACTAATGAGGGATGTACTAGTATCAATAACTATATTCCCTATTAGACAGTATGTGGGGTTTCTCAGCGTGTGAATGCTCAAAGGTGAAAGCAGATAGTTAGTGAACAGAGGTTTCAAATGTAGGCTAAACATATGGAAATTTAAATTTTTATCGCAAAATAGACCTATTAATTAACCAATAAAGAATGACTGTACGTCAAACAAATTTTAATTTTTTAAGAAAAATTATTAAGTGTATTATTAATAAGGACCAATTCAACAACATGGCTTTAGGCTCTGCACACTTACCAAAAAGTAAACAAAATTTGTACGACGGTCATAAACAAATGCTTTGAGATAAATTCGTTAACTTATTAGATGCCTTTTCCAAGTCAAAAACTTTCTACAAAACGGAAGTAAATAGTGATTTATTCTAAAGTGTAGGACATTGAACTGACCCCAACATCTCGCTTTCTAAGATTATCTTTTCCCACTTCTATAAATTGTCTAAATGTCTGCAGTTCGTAATTTGCTGGTAAATCATTTGCCACTCTGATCATTGGCCTGTGCGGTTCAATCAAAGTCAAATATCATGAGGTTTCTACACAGCGCCAACATTAAGTCAGTTATCCCGTAGTCCGCAGGTACTTGGAAGTCGTAGGGCAATTATCAAAAGCACTGAATCCTCCGCCTGTTGGTTTGAATTTTTACTAATAAATTTGAAGTAGAACTATCTTGTCTTGAATTAATTAGTTGCCATTCTTTGTCTGCAAATAATATTTTTCGAAGGGCTTTGAATATTCATTGAAAACATGTGACATTGCATTTCAATCCTTGCTCGAGAAAAGTAATTACATAACAAACGCGAGGGCACTACATCAACTGAGTAATAACTGCTCAGAGTTCAGTTTTTGAAAGCATAATAATATACATTATTCATGATCTGCATTTAATGATTTGTTTTCTCGTGTCATGTAATGCTTTTCCGAAAAGAAAAATTTCATACAATAACGCCGCGACTTCAACATTGCGGCATTTTATCAGAAATGTGTCTGATAAACGCACTAGAATACGCGTATACAAGCATCAGACTACACGTTATACATACATGCAATGACCTATTGCAACACAGCGAACGCCCCAACACAGCAGCATGGTCTTGACGCAAGGCCCTACAAACTCTCACGATATCAAATGGTAGGAACTCATCACAATGAGTTGTGAAAGACTCAGTTGTGCCTTTCACGGTATACCATACCATACTGCAGGAAAAATATCAATATTATGATTAATTACATTGTTATAGTACATAAGTTTCTTGCAAAATCGGTAACAGCCAGCTACACGCCGCCCTGAATGAAATATCGGCAAAACTTCAACCGGGTATTGACACTTTTGGGAAGCGAAGGCCTCAGGCCCCTAATGGGCAGGGTCTACAGCATTAGTTTCTCCCTTCCTTAGTACCCTTGCCTGCATGCAAGCTCGTGACCTGTTCAGCTTCCTTATCATAAACGGTTATTTCCATGAACAAACGTCGTTTGCGTAGTTGCCATGCAAACGTGACGTCCAATTCATGTATGAATGGGTTAATCGAATAAGGACACTTCAAGTGAGAATAATCTGGTGTGCAGTACTATTTGAAGGCCAGGAAGCCACTTATTTAATCGAGGGTCCTATAAGAGTGGGGAACTTGAATGAACAACCTCAAACCGTTAAATTAATACTTTCTACGGTAATAAGTGCAATCATTCAGGTCAAAGACCTTCTGGGTTTAGACGAGTTTCGGAATACTCGAGCCATTTGCAACATATCCATGCGAGTGGCAACAGGGAATCAAATGATATATTATATTATATGGATAAAGGAGTTTGCAAATAATTCGAGTTAGTTGGATTTCTGTACTCCCGGGTTAGAGCATGATTGCATTATGTTGGGATTTTTACAAGCGTCACCAAAGTTTGGCGCAACGGGCTAAGAAAGAAAATTTGGGCGAAACACTTCCCGATAGCTGAAAGGGGAACATCCAGGGATTTGTGAGTTGCATCTTAATCATAATGTCTAATGTAATTTTAAGCGATATCTTAAAAGTAGATGATAACGTTTTATTCAAGGTTTTTCAAGTTTTTAAGGGCTAGTGTATTCATCCCAGTCCGCGTTGGTAGAATAAAAAGACGTCTTTCAAAGCTTCCATACTCTGCGTAGGCGCATATTTTCGTACCCGAGTGAGTACCAGTCCAGAATGTTGGAATCTTTGTCAATCATTAATTGCCTCCGGACACCTACGTATGTGAATAGGATACAGAGCCCCATTTATCTTAACTTCAAAAGCCTGGCAAATGTCTATGAAGCCATACTATCTACTTTCTGGTTAGATCAATAGCGTGATACAGTAGAGGATGGACATTATTTTATAGCAACCGGTGATGTGAAATTCCTTTAAAGGTCAAAAGCAGTCCCACAAACTTATTTTGAAGCAACAGTAAAATCTCACAACTTTCTTATTATTTCTCTTCAAAGAATCTTTCGTCATAGGGCTTCAATAATAGTGCATATCAATGTAAACCAAGCAGTAATTGATTGTAAATTTCACCTTTGAGGAGAAAAAAATGTCACATGAATCACAACAGTCAATCAAAAAACAGGACAATCTACTACACTACTTCAAGTTGGGACGACTGCTCTTTCCCTTTAAAATGTGTCCGTCAAGATTTTAAGTAAGAATCTTACCTGGAATTTATCTGGTGGTACTGTGCGAAGAAAGTAAGGGTATCTATAGCTATTGCTAAGCTCATCGCTCGTTGATAGATAACTGACTAATGAAATGTTGTAAATACCAAGAAGGTTCGTTGCCTGAACACTCGAGGAACTTCTTTGAGGACCCACAACGCCCACCAAATCATCATTCATCCGGATGGGTGGGGTGAAAAAGAGGGCGTTTTTTAAAGTCTCTGTACTCGATGAACAGGTATCGTATATTTCGAACCCGAGTGAGAACCCGTCAAGAATATTGGAGTCGTTGTTTATCTTTGCCACAGCGTAAGCAATCGCCTCCACACGCCGTAAAGACCCAATATCTCGCAGGTTGGAACACCGGCGTGTTCTGTCATCAAATTCATGCACTGGAACAAATCCACCGATAATAAAGTCGCCTGGCTCTCTGTAAACTTTCACCCGTGCGTGAGACTTTGATGTAATGAAGGACAGCATGATAAATGCCAGGAATAACGACTCAATTGTTGCCATTATCTGTGAGATTAAACAGAAACATGCATATAAAGGTACATGATCACATAATAACCTACTATTACAGAAATAATGAACGATGACAAGATGGATATTGAATAGACGCAACATTGCAAAATCCATGATGACTAATGCTGAGGCTTAGTTAAGTCTGCATCAAAGCCCTAAATGTATACAACGAGTGATGTGGGCAAACAGATATACGCAATTAAATATTTTCCAAACGATATATTTTCACAACGAAATTTGAATATATATAGCTAACTACAGAAATGTGAATTTTCTGCAGAAATTACGTAAAATGAGTGGAGCCGGCAATATAATGAAGTCGGAAATTGCTGAATTTTAATCACACTCGGCTGAAGAAATGGTGAATTATGAACGTACAGTATGTTGCCCGAAGCAAAGTGTTATCATAATACTGGCAAAATTGCTCTTTATTTGTTTATGATTTATTTGTTATTGCTATTGATATTGTATTGGTTTTCAGGATCTGGCACTTAGGTAGTTCCATAAATTAGGGGACCAGTGGTAAAAATTCACATTCAAAGGCTACTGCCATGCAACTTTAGTTCACATGATGGTAATTGTATTATTTTTTTGTCGCTACAATTCAGGGTGATTATTTACTTACACCAAAATTTGTGTCAATGGAGTAAATCTTCCCAAAATTAGCTTAAATTAGCCATTTTTAGACCAAAAATGGTGATATTGAGAATTATCATTTCAAAATAATTTCCCCATATGTTTAAAGGCATATTTTGTAAAGTTTTCAACATACAATTGTTGATAACATATAAATTATGTCTACAAAACATATACTTTAAAGTATAATGTTGATATTTCATCAATTGGAAGAAATTCAAACAAGATGTTTCACGTGTAAACTTTGGTGTCCCCCTTAACACGTGAAACAATCTTCCAATAATATGGTTCTTATAAAATGCAGGAATCCTCTTGAGTAGTTTGTCGATAGTTGAGGCCTGGGTAGTGCCACATGCAGTACACAATTTAGACAGAAATTTCAAGAAAAATAAAAAAGTACAAGACCATTTTCAATTTTGAAGACTAGTTTGGTGTCCCCTGAAAAAGTTACATTGTGAAACTTGACAGTTGAAACAAATTTATTTGCCAAAGATCCTATTTTGAAATATCTTGTGGAGTTAAACTTTTTGATAAGGTATTTGGCATCTTCTTCGTAAAATTCTGCTAACTGCTTTAAAATTTGAAATACTAGGAAATCTTTTTTGTTTACATGTGAATCAAACGTTTGTGTACCACACAATTGAAATAAAGCCATGAATTGAGATATGAATGACGGTTTAAGCTTTGAAATGTTCAAATTATCTAAATAATATGCTTAAGTGCTATAAAAGAGACCCATCTACAGTATTAATAGGGTAAAAGTGTTTTGGTGTCACCTTTACACGTGAAACATTATTCTTTTTCCAAATTTTTTTTGATTGATTGACACAATTTATTTCCATCAATTTGAAACTTGAAATGAGGTCATTTTGAGGATGAAAATAATTCCTGAACCCATAAATTTGAACTTACACCTCATTAGATTAGAGATTAGTATTAAAAGACAAATTAAAATATTGTGTCATTGGAAAAAACAAAAGACATGGATGAAGGGCCAAAATGTCATGTCACAACTTGGCCTCCAAATAAATGGAACAACCCACTTCAAGTCAGTAGTAGTAGTTCCAGAGTCCAAAAATATGGCTGTAAGAGAATGACGACACGAATCAAGCTGTATGAGCTCATCGCCTATCATAATATGGAATATTATAAATTCAAATGGCAAAATACTTTTTGTTCTTATGTTTACTCAGTAAATATACAGTCTCATTCGAATGAACCACACTCTAAAATCAAAAGAGCGAAATTAGTCACTCCCTGATAGAGTGAAAAGTGTGAAGTCACTCCATTAGAGTTATAATTCACTCCAATAAGAGTGAAATTCAATCCAAAAGATTGAAATTCCCCCTTAACAAGCAAGTTCCACTCTTGATGGATTGCCTACAGTGATCACTATTAAAAAAGAGTGATCATTGCAGACAATCGTGGAAGAGTGAATTTCGCATTGTCTTGGGGTTAACTTCACTCTTCTGGGAGTGACTTAACACTCCAGTAATGGAGTGAATTCACACTTTTCACTCTATTAGGGGGTTCTCTCTTTTGATTTAAGAGTGCACATACCTGAGTGGAAAAGAAAATAGATTCATTCGATACACGAGATGTAACGTGAAGAAAGAGTTAAATATGATTAATACAAAAAGATAGCAAAAGCTTTCCTCCAGTCTGGCTAAAATAAGTTATAAAACTCTCCATAGAAATTTAACCAGTGTGTGTTAATACAACCAGTTCTGACAGGCAAACTGTTCCGTAATTTAAATTTAAGACGCAAAAGAATTCCACTTGTTTAATGTTATTTTCAAGCACCTGGACTTCGAACACGTTGTCATCACTTGAACTGTAAACTCTTACATATTCCAAACACATAATTACACTTTACTTTCAATGAAGGTCAATAGTATTCTCATACACCTTAAAGAAGTAGGCATATATCCCTCCACCATTCAAGCAAATGTCTCACTCAAATCACCAAAAGGCTTCCAACTTGTAGATCGATATGTTTCGTTTTACTTTTTTCGCCACACATATACAAGGTATATATACAATGTATTACTAAGGAGCAAAATCCCTCGATGGCGTGAGGAGCTCATCCTCCCTTAGAAGTGATAAAGATGTAAAATGAAATACACTTGAGTAAAAAACAACACTAAAGGTTATTCCTTAACTAGTAAACATCCCTTGCCCCACCAACATGTCCCCTCCCCATATCACACAGTTCCCTCATATTTTTTTTTTCTTTATCGCCAATGAAGATTAAATAGCACTGAAGGCAATATGCATATTATTTCTATCTGTCAGTGTGCGCAGAGGTGTAATTAAGTAAGTAAGGTTCAGTCGGAACGGCCACTACTTTTTTTCCAACTTGTGGCTGACTAGCTAGATGCGTCTGTTTGTCTACTCCATTGCTTATGCAGGGTACCTCAACGAGCACAATGGAGGAAGGTTCCATTTTTAAAGTCTACGGTATGACCAGGCAGTTGCATCTCAACTATTTGGTATGCATCCCGGCAAGGAGTCACTGTGATCGTGGAAATGTCTTAATTAGTTGCAATTCCTTAATATTTTCTGTATACTTTGCAACTCTTATGACTGAGCTCGGTGTTATCAGGGACCTGCTACTCTAGAAATTCCCTGGTATTATTGGACGCTTAAAGAGCTAAACCCTTCTGGAATGGTGTCACGTGACAAGTGGACACGTGAACGGACGGCCCTACGATAGATCACTTCATCGGAAAAACAAAAATGCCAATGAACGTTAAAGGCATGTTCTGGTGGGTTTTCTCCTCTGTCTTGTAAGAAAAACAAAAATATTCCACACCATGTCCTCCAAACCCTATCACAATACCATTTTCCTAACTCAAGATATCTTACTTTAAAGATTGGTTATTTTAGTTCAAAATTACCTCTGCTTTCAACAAAGACACAAAGAGTTATGTAATGTGGGCACATTGCTTCAAATTCCTTTTGTTTTTCTTTATAATTGAAGGTCCTGTTTGTCCTTGAAATTTGATACTGTTGGAATGTTTGAATATCTTTTCCTGTAGATCTAGCATTACCCTTCACCATACATAGAGTATAATCAACAAAATTGCTTAATACTGCCTGCAGCGGCATCATAATTATAAATAAATTGAATGCAATGTTAAATTATTGTGCCAAGATGACATCACAGATTTCCCATGATGCATCAAATCATAAGAAAAATTTGCATTTCTTTAAAAAAAATTATCTTCTGAACGCTATAAGCTATCGAGATGCCGTTTTCACCTTCTGAAAGAGAAAATGTTTCTGCTTATTTTGAAGTTAACCAATTTTGTCTCCAGAATATGCCTTTAATGAGCATGTCAATGTCGAGGAATCCTTACAATTTTGAAGGATCTCTTTAAAAGTTCAATTAAGTTATTGTATCGTCTTCATTCAGCGTGCTGAGAACACTTTGAATTTGAAGGAGGTCTCTGTGAACTGAAATTGAACTCAAAGATGTACCAGTCTCTCTGCCGTTGATATCGTTCTTATAAAGAAATTGAAAATATTTACCATATTTTCACCATTGTATTTGCTTATGATTTCTTGAAGCAGGGAGTTGCCATAGAGAATCCCTGAGAGAAGCCTTACCATGCCGCCTTGAAACCTTCCTGTTCAAATTGCGGCCCTGGGTCTTTTCCGATTGTGGGGCACTATAATGTTTTAAATCAGGAATCATAAATGTGGTTCTACGCAGTGGACTTTGTCTAAATTGGGTATTTGAGTGTGTTTGTGTTCAAGATGTGTTTGTAACAACATGCAATTCAATCTGCTGTAAAGTAGGTAAAGTATAGCTGTGTCCCTATTTTCGTTCGGGTTGGCTAAGCAGATTTATCTCTGTTGTTGTATGCACGAACTGAACGAAAACAAGAGGGCACCATAAACTACGCTTTGCTCCACAGTTCCGTGGGCTAGAGAATTACTGAACTAGCTTATTTGTGTTGTTTTGGGGAAACCTTTTTTTCGTAGAGTATCACAGAGGATTGTGTGTAAAAAAAAAAAATATTTTGGAGGGGGATATAATTTTGTTGTTTCCCGTCTAAGAGTTGTGACGGTCACTTGTAACACTTTGTCCACCCACCGCGCGTCTCGGCTAGTTTTCAACAATGAAGTAGTACAAAACTTGATATTTCGATCAAAGATCCGAGTTCTAATAGGCATTCGCACAATAGTCTAAAGAAGTGTCTCTCATTGCATGTAAAGCAATGCATCATGGTCGAAAATGATTAATGAATTGTAATTGTTTGTCGCTGGTAATTTGATGACGTCACGTACTTGACTTATTACCAAGACTGGTAATGAACACACGTCAAACAAACGGCCTTTTTAAGTTAACACAATGAATACCAGCTTCAATTAGAACCTGTCTGGTTTATTGCAAATACTTGTAATATTGTGCAAGTCAATTACATTACACATTTTGTCAGAGGTGTAACAGCATGCAGAGTCACAACGGTGAAAACAATTATTGTAAGAAGCAGATTGAAGTAATGTGTAAAGTAAGAAGTACAAGGGTTATTTACCTCATTTCAGAAAAATAGTGGCAAACAGTTTGGCAGTATTTTCTGTAATCTTTTCATACAGGTCTTTGTTTTTTGGTTATGTCAATTTACAGAGATTTTTGATAGTGTACCTAGACATGGTTAATAAGATAATAAAACCAGAAAGATAAAAGGCTTAGTGATTCCTTGCCGCTGAAATATAAGTCTTTTCTCTTTTTCAATTTGACAGTGTATCTTAAATGGCCAAGGACATTAGCGATGGCCTTCTCTACATGGGAAATACAATACACAACATGAATGAGATCCATCACAGCTAGTTACCGTCATTGATATATTGTGTTTCCGAGGTTTGAGTTCCGACCTTTATGACTTCGCTAAAAATGACTGTATTCATCTATGAAATATGGGCAATGCACGTGATAAGTATGAGATCCCTCACTGTTATCTTTCTCAAAATATCATGTTTGCAACGTTTTAAGCGTTCAGACCTCTGTTGGGCCCTAATGACCTAATGATCTTTGAACTCCACCAAAATCGATAGCGTTTCTCCATCTACTTAATATGGGCAATGTGCATCCTAGCATAAGCAAACGGAGTGGGGAAAACAAGCCAGTGAGCCACAATTGGAAAAAAGCCGTGGCCGGCTCGACTTGAACCAATAGGTTGGAAACTGGGCCGTAAAACTACATCTAACTAACTAACTGACTCATTGTTATCCATTTTGAAATTTTTTATACGGTGTTGACCTTCTGACCTTTGTTGACCCCAAGTGACCTTTGACTTCAACCAAAACCAAAAACGCTCATTTACTTGGTGTGAATAAAGGAAATGCTAAGCAAGCCTTGATCCCTTACATTTATCCAACTTGAGATATCATGTTAACAAGAAATTCCCTACGCATTTACCACTTGACCTCTGATTATCCCAAATGACCTTTGACATTGACTAAAATCAATGGGGGCCATCTACTTGATATGAACAATGCACATGCTAAGTGTGAAATCTGTCAGAATTATCCAACTTGAGTTATCGTGTTTACAAAAAAATTTCCAAGATTCTTGAAGAAATTCCCAAGGTATTTACCTTTTGAACCTTTTTTGTGACCTCAAATAAGTTTTGACCTCCACAAAATCGATATGGATCATCTACCTAATACGGCTAACCCACACACTAAATACAAGCAAAGTCACATTTACAGTTTGTGAGATATTGTGTTTAAAATTTGACATTTTGACCCTCTCATGAATTCAAATAACATTTGACTTCCACCAAACACAAGAGGGAGCATTTAACTAAAGGAGCTCATTGAGTTGATATGGATAACTCAATGAGAGTATGAAAAGGTCAGTACCAAATGACAGTGTGTATAATTAGCATAATGAGTCAAGTTTGACATCCAGCACTTACGGAAAACGTTAAAGTTTTGAATTTTGTGGTGTCCTAACTTGTAACGCTTTTGTGCATTATTCAAATAAGTGTCTCACTAAAGAATTCTGCCCCTTGAAGTGTGGATGTCATGACTTGGCCGATGTCATCACTTGGCCAATATTTTAATAATAGAAACCCTCAAACAACAATAGGCGCTCACTGGACCATGTAATGTCCAACAACTTATGTGGCTTTTTGTCAGTTGTGTAAGATACAAGGATTTAAAAGACATGACAAGTTTGTCCAGGTTTCAAGGGAGCTCAAGCTGTAATGTGGTCATGAATTTTTGAAAACTGAACTGAACCGTTAAGTACTCACTCATAAAATATTTATTCGTGTGTGAGATGTGGAGATTGTCTAAGTTTGACCATTTGTCATTGGTATGTGAAGAAAACTAAACAGGTTTGGAAAAAAATGTTGAACATCATGAACTTACTCAATGAGCCGCTTTAACATTGCCAACTCACACCCAAATATGAGGTTAGTCACACTCTCTCTCCTTGAGATATCATGTTTACCAGGATATCGTGTTTACAAGCAAAAGCGTCACGTACACACAAACACAAGACATCACCATCGCATATATTCATTGCCTCCCTTCGGCAAGGAATCAGCAATGAGAGGCCCCTTCTTATTGACTGACATTGAAGTGATTTGCTAGCAAACAATTTACAAAACTTTGTTTCATGTTCACAACATGTAGGAAAATGCTATCCTTCTGGATGTGAAAACAGCATCTCAGTATCAAAGAGCATTTGGAAGATGCTGCGTGTCAAAGTAATGCAATATTTCTTAAGATGCAGTACATTGTGGGAAAGCTGTGATGCCATCGCTGCAAATAATTTAATAATGCATTCAATTTTTGTTTAACGTTTATGCCGATACAGGGAAAATTAAGCAACATTGTCTGTTATACGATACATATGGTGTAGGATTATTCTAGATCTACATGAAACATTCCAACAGTATCAAATTTTAGGGACAAACAGGCACATTTAATAAACAGAGACAAATAGAAGAAATGTAAGGTAATGTGCAATTATTAAAATGCATTCTGTTGCTTTGATTAAAAAAAGGGTCAAGGTAACTACTTTGGTGCCGACAAAGTGTACTAAGGCGCAGATAAAAATGTACTTAGGCAGCGACTAGGTGTACTTTGGCGCCGTTTTGTCGGAACAAAGAGCTGTCGGAACATGGAGAGACAACCAACCCCGGAATTTATACGGATCTACAGGCAACATTTACGGTACTATGTCGATTTTGTCATTGCTACGTGTTGGTTACTGAGCCTGTAAGAGTTTACCTAAGTTCTTTAATTATAACGAAAGTATTCTAATTACAGCTTATGTAAAATCGCTCTCACTCAGTGACCAATAGGTAGCGCAACAATGTCAATGTCCGCACAGAGTACCGTGACTACTCACTAGCTTCCGTGATTACAAGGGTGTTAACAACTCTCTAGTTCTACCAATCAATTCGGGAGATAACCGTTTTCGGGTGAAAATGAGAATTCACACGATCGGGGGAAAATTTGCAGCATGGATATTCATGAGCACTTAGTGTGTACCTCTTTACAGTCTTCGCTTTGTTTTATAAACGTGGATATAACTAATACAGGTAATTGTTCACCCACAGACGGAAATCACAAGAAACTTTCAACAACGAATTAATGAACACAATTGCAAGCACGGGTAACTTACACAACTTTCTGTAGAAAAAATTGCATTGATCTTGCAACTGTGTTGAGGCTATTATTTAAGCTTAGGACACAGAACGTGACAAAATTGCTCGATATCTCAAAATTTGCGCCGTGAACTACCAAACATGATCCGGGTTTTTGTTCTCCTTGAACGAAAGTTTCTAAATATTCCAAAATTTATCGTTCCTACGTTCGAAGAAATTTTCCAGGTGCTTTGAACGTTCGTCTCCGTTGAATTGGTAGGATCGCAAAGCATCAAGGGACAAATTTGAAAATGGCGCCACCCATGGCCGCATTTTTCCCCCGATCGGGTGAAAACCATTTTCCCCAGAAAGAGGATAGCTCCAGAACTGCTAATTATCTCAGTTCCATTGCTTACCTACCTGTTTCCCTTTCTAAGGAGCAAGTTACAGACTAACAGTTTTTACTCAGTGTCTTCGAAATTATTCTGCCAAACACTGCACTTCTGCTAACAGGAAAGGCATTCGTTATAGTACCTGACGCTTGATGTCATTCACTCAAAATATCTAACGTATTAACTTTCCAACAATCGTTTTTATTTACACCGAATGATATAGACCACAACGATAAAACTTCCCCAAACTCATTTCCTCACATATTGTAGTTTCACGATATTGCCAAGTTACCATACACTCTCCACCAGTTGCACTGTATATGAATGAGACAAAATATACCCGCCACATGTCTATCAGGCTGGCATTCATCAGCTTTTAATGCTATTGAATAAATAATTAATTGACCTGTACAGAGATTGAACCCGAGAAATACTCGCATAACCGTTTAATTTTGCAAACATGGGTGACGACTGGATCGTAAAGTGGTGACAACCGCCATAATAACTTCATCAACGAAAGAGTGTATGGTTTGCAAGCTAGTGTTAACGATCTCTTTCTAAGTAAACGAAAGAGTGTATGGTTTGCAAGCTAGTGTTAACGATCTCTTTCTAAGTAACGTGCCTACTTCTTTATGAATTAATCGCGACGATTTGAGGAAGATCAACTTTCAGTAATAGTGGCATTATTTTTGACAGCCAGCTGCAGATTATAGAGTGAATGACCCTTGTATCAACGTCTAAGAGGATATAAACCGACTACAAGAGCGCGTATATACGGAAAAAAAATTGGAAGTAACATGGAATTAATATAATTTCAAATAATCCCTTGCGTTGGTATAAACATCCCAAGTATATGCAAATGGTGTACCCACACGTTAATGAAAAGTTAGGTGGTGACAATAACGGAGAACACATTTAATTAATCCCAATGATAATTGCCTCCTCTCTCAAATGAAACTAATTCACTCATAAAGAATAGATCGGGGATGACCGAGAGTAAGGCCGTGTATATGTTACTCGACGTAATATTTAATGGAAATTTAAATAGCTTCACTTAGCAAAATAGCATTCTTGGACCACCGACAAACTCATTTACACGAACTTTAGCATACAATAATTGTGACCTCTTTCTACCCAAAGTTTCGACCCTTTCCTACTCCTTTTCCGTATTGATTTTAATAGTGATCAGTATTATATAGGCCTATTGTATATATTGCATATTTAGAAAAAAAATGAAGACTGTCTTTTGATTGTTTACTGGTTTAGAAAATTTTCAGCAATGCCTTTGTTGTAAACGGATAATAAGGTTTGTGTTGTGTTTTCGTTTAATATGTTTTAACCTTATGGAAGGCTTTACTTGCCCAGAGACATCATCAGTTCCATGCCTATTACGGTAACAACAGTCAGTCGTCAACAGATTCCTTGACACGACGTAATGTGCATCATACGCAGGTAGTAACTGCCGGTTTGCATTCAAATAGAGTCTCTATCTTCCACAAATTAACGTCAAAGTTAGTAAACTATCTACTGTTAAATGTAAGCGTTGCTGTTTTGAACTGATCGCAAATCGATTACAGTTATACTTTCATTTTTTCAAAAAGTCTTATGCAAGACCAGTTTTTGATCTGTTGCGCTTTCTTTGGAAAAATCTGCATGCAGCTCATCTCACAGTCATTTCTTTCACAATGTCCTCATTCACTTCTTCAAATGTCGAAAAACTAATCAGTACCTATAAAAGCAATATTACCATTAAGCTGTCAATTTTGTTCGTCCGTTGCCGAAATGGTATTTCCCTAATGCCCTAATTATCCTCCCTCGATAGAAGTTTGTTCTCAATTCCAAAACATTGACTAAAATGTTTGTTTCTTTTATTCTCAATTTTCTCACAAAGCACATTTCAGACTGAGCATTCGGCATACACATGGCATACACAGCTGTACAACTCAAAGTTCAAAATCTGAGCTACGCACTGACGTAATTTACACAGTGTAGGTCTGTAGCAGAATTCAAACAAATGGACGAGAAGTTTTATAAGCGAGGGAAAAATCTGAACTTGAAGTCACTATCCTACATACAATAGAAATGAAATCGAAATTACACCTACAGACCTGGGGGAGATTTTTTGGCTTTATGATGATAAGCTGGTGTTATTTTAACTGAAAATAAAAACAACATTAAGCTTTTCTCCGTATCACCAATAGGAGCCAGATAATAGTCTAAGAGAGGAATGATTTGATTGTAAATTATATATTACTTAGCAATAAAGCAAATGCCTTAATTTCTTCACCGCAAAACTGTAAACATGTCAACTATAATTTAGCATCGGCGCCGTCGACAATATTTGTAAATATTTCGCGCTTGTTGCCAGCACGCATGCATGGTATATAGCATTTTACACGGGTATAACGATCACTGAATCATGCTGGAGACAAGTTTTTTTCCCTGAAAATTAACGTTAAAACTGTAGTGACTGTTATTTTCATTAGGTCTTTTGAACAGGTAGGTTTTTAGGAACTAGTCTGCATGCACTTGAGTCAACTCCCGTTGTCGTATTATAAGACGAAATATGAATTACGTCTTAAACTTGACAGCTATTTCATTCGCCCTCCAGAAATAGGCCTATGTAAAAATGAATTACAGCATCATCTTGAAAAGGATGAAGACGCAATACAACCTAAGTTCATTTAACAGTTTAACGAAAAGAAGAGCCATTGTTATTGTCACCTACGCAGCAGACTGTACAACATATTTCTTTTTCAATCATATTTGGATGTCAAGGACTGAGATAAAAACAGAGTCCGCTTCGCTCGGTATTGTCACAGCCTCTCTCAATGCGTGAGGTATAAGTTTGAAGACTCGTCAGTCCTTTGGGCCTTGCAGCAATTGTGAAAAGGCCACGACTCATGACATTCTGCCCTATAGAGCCAAGAACAGAAATCGGTCTAGTTAGTTTATAAAAAAACCGCTTTCATGTCAATTTGAGAACGACTCACATTCCTCCAAAAGAGTGGAATTAACAGGTTTTGCTTAAAATCATGCATATATTGACATGATGGGTGCTATTCCCGAAAAAAAACCATTTTCACCGACTTGGTAACATCAGGTGGGGAACCGCCTCCCCCCCCCCCCCGTCCACTTTACTCAAACCTTTTTCAAGCCTCCATATACAGGAATCCCGCATTTTAAGGGACGAATTCAGGGGGCGGGATATGATCTATGAAAGTGGGGGGGGGGGGCAAATTCGGTCATACTGCCAAACGGCTTCGAAGGCTCCACGGGAGCGCGAAACGCTCCCCCTGAAGGCGTGGGGTCCAGGGGCTCCGACGCTCCTGGGTATTCATGAAATTGTAGGCATTAAAATGATGCATCTTATTTTCAACTTTAAATTAAATGAAATGAGCGCGTAACAGAACACAAATATCACAATTTGACTTTCTTCCATTATTTCCTCACTCCGTATGATTAAAGTCGGTCGGAATCGATAATGAAGAGGGTGCGGGGAGGGAGAATGGATTAATTAAACTTGAGGTTCTTCAGGGGCCCCCTCCTTGGTGCCCCAGATCGTCTTTTCAGAAAGCTAGGTGGCTTTCCATGTGATGTGAATTCAACCCTCGTCTATCATAGGGCGCGCCAATCGCAACGAAAAATTTAACGTTTAAGAGATCTCCGTAATGAAACTGAATGAAAATTAGAGAAAGGATGGGCCACTTTCAAACTTAGCTGAATAACGGTGCCCCCTAAAGACATTCTTATTGAAGCATAAACATAATCTGTTTTCCTATTTGGTCTCTATCAGGTGACTTTCACAGAGCCGTTACCTGTAATTGGGCGGGCGGAGCCCGCCGAAAAAAATGAATGTTTACTTCGTCTCAATAGTGAAATTGAAATAAAATTAGACAAAGAGTGGTTCATTTCACTACAGCTGAATAAAGGTGACCCCTGAGGATATTTGTACAAAGCAAAAACGTACCGTTGATTTCCTATAGAGTCCTTTTCATGATATTTTTACAGAGTCCTTATCTGTGATGTTATACTCACAGAACACACCAAAAAATGGACTTTTGAGACATCTCAACAGAGAAATTAATGGAAATTAGAGAAAGGGTGGCCCCTTTTTCACTTCAGCCGAAAAAGAGTGGAGCTCCAAATGAGAGTCAAATAAGATCATCATCAGAAGACGACCGCCTCCCTGCCTCCCCCTTGCACAAGTTACGGTAGACCTTCAGCTGTGTACGACCCGGACACTGGTGATAAGTTTCAGTGACAATCAAGAGGTGTTCTACAAGAGGTAACCCCGAATCCTGACACATTTAAAACGGGTCCACGGGAAGCGTGTCGCAAAAAAAAAAAAAAAAAAAAAAGCGTTGAGACATTGATTGGAAGAATATTTTTATTTAGTTTTTAATGCGGTATATGACCTGTTTAATTATTGTACAACTTGATAAAGTATCACTTGTGTAGCTCTGTAAGTTGCAGTTTGTATTTTGAAGCAAAAGCAACCAGACTAAGACGTAAAAAACTAAGTTCTGGAAAAAAGTGGGGGGGGGGGCAAGTGCCCCCCGTTATCCCGCCTACGGGACGAATTAGTAAAACTGGAGAAGGTCACGTGGTACACGAAACTAGTATGGATATTGTATTTTCGTACATACGACTGATACAACGAACGGCGAACAACCTAATTTGCTTTTGTAGGTGGAAAATCTGTACCAGGGCATATACCTTCTGTGCACATATGTCACAAATTACGCGAGACATAATTTTTCAATTTTTGTCGTGGCGTCATTTTTGGTAGTCGTAAGTGAGATTGAATAGAAAGTTGACAGGCTATTGTATACCGTAGGTAAGCTATGTAACTTGGTTGGAAACGTCGACTGCTCAGCCGTGCAGCCGTTGAAAGACTCCTCTAGTATTATCTACAGTAGCGAAAGTAGGATGCGTTTTTTTTTAATGAAGTAGAATCGAATGAAACGCACACACAATAGCCTGCTTACAACAGGCTAGATTATGCGGTGCTCATTGGCTGGAGGCTAAGGTCTGACTGCCTAAGGCTGCCTCTGCATAAGTTTACACCCTCCAAGCCTAACAAAAGGAAATTCAATTCAATTAATCGACTGGTGTCAGACTCGCTAAATCCCCAATTAAGAAGTAGCTACTTCAGGCACAGAAAGCGTGAGACAAAAGTTGGGGTGAATAAATAAAATTTACTCAGATATTATCACTAAACAGAAAGGTGTGGGAGACCCAGATGTCTGACCACGGGGACTAATTGCTAAGGAGCAACTATTATTCAAGCATTCCAGGAAGAGGGGGTCACACCCAAATTAACACAAAAGAGAGAAGTATTTGTTGCTACGAAATACTGTACCAATGCTCAACAAAAGTTAATAAAACAGATATGCCGTTATACTACTGAACAATTATATATAAGGGGATAAGAGGCCAACTAGCTAAGATAAAGAATGCGTATACTTGACAGGTTATAGGGTGGGGACGAATATAACAAATCACCCTGTAGTAGTATACTGATAAACTGTACGTACGCAGTCTCCAGCCATATTTTCATTACACTCATTAACGAATGTTAGGCTGGGATGTGTTCTCTGTACAAAAAATGTATAGCTGTGGGGTCTTACTTTTTATGTTTATTTCTGTAGTCTAGCCTATGCTCAGTACCTAGATGTGTGAGGCAACGTCCTCCCTTGTTACAATTGGGGTTTAGGTAAGATTTTCATCCTTTTGTGTTATTTGGCAACAATTTCGATGGCGTGGGTAACGTTTCTTACTACAACTGCAGGCTGGTCTAAGCCTAACGTTGCACTAACCTGAGTACAGTCCTAGGTTGCTTGTGTATATGAGTCATCCATCGAAGATGCAAATAAGTGCTATGCACTGTTTACGTACGTGTGTTCATTTCACTTTCAGTTGAGCAGGTATATTTAGTTGTTTAATCATAAATAATCATAAACAAACATACTTTCATTGGTTCATCTTCCCAGTTTGGTTCATGGATTTATTGCAGACAAGAACTCAAATTTTATTTGGCTATCACAAATTTTGGAGCATCATTACAATTTCGCAGTGTCACCGTAAGTTTGGTTTCATATAGGCCTACATTTCAAAAACGGTGGGAGCCCTTCCCTTTTCGTTGCTTCTCACGACGGGAGAGAAATACTGTGGACATATTCTACTCCTCATTCAGTCCACAGGGTGTGGTTAATTGAAAACACTCTCAATATATGGAGCCTAATCAAAAGAAAGTTGGTTGAAGGGTTCCCGAGGTTTACGCCTAAAAATATTAACTTTTCTTCTAACGTACACTTGTTTAAAACAAAAAAGGACAAGACTGTTTACGGAAAATCTTCTTTAGCGAAATTCCTGCCAAATCTTCGTGGGACACTCGGGTAGTGCAATAAAGCTTTTGCACTCTAGAAATTTCCTGGTTAGATTTCACCAGTATTTCGACCACAGATTATTCAAACATTTTCAGGTTAAACAGAGGGAGACTAGTTAAAGTTGACCACAAAAATGTTAATTTTTAATGAAGGTTGAGAGATTTCATCAATTTTACCAGTGTAATGTTAATTCGACCCTTATTTCCTGGTCATTTTAACCAGAAAAGGGGTTGGTTAATCTGTGATCACGATACTGGTTAAATCTAACCTAATTGCTTTTAGAGTATGGGATCACACATGATTAGGGAGTTTCCTTGATCTGACTTCGTAAGGATATCCACACACCCACGTTAGGTTAGATGGAGTTTACGGCCCAGTTTCCAACCATTAAGGTCAGTATCATGCATGTACGTGAGTTCCCTTGGTATATGGGCCTTTATTTATCCCTTATAAGATATACTTTACACTTTCATCTTATGCATTGAATTAACACTATATCAATTTTGCATGTTACAAAATGCCCTAAGCCCTGCACATCTTGCTAGTATCCTATGGAATAGAACAGTGAAAAAGAGTTGTAGCAAGTTTTGTCACGAATACCACTTTTGCCTTACCAGCCACTTTTGTCAAAAATTTTTGCCCATTTTTTCACAAATGACACTTTTGACACAATCATCGATCGCCCACCTTTGTCACAACGGAGATCACGACTTTTGTCACGACAATCGCCCATATTTGTCACAATTTGACAGCCTAGGACACGACTTTTGTCACACACATTTTGCCCACTTTTGTCACACACATCGGATTAGTTGAAGTGAGAAGTGTTACGCAGGTAAACCTATGCCTACTAAATAGGGGCTGTGATTCAGTACTCACTTTTGTAAACAGAGGAGCACGTAAAACAAGAAAAACGATTTTAGATAATTGCACCCACAACACATAATCATGTCAGGGGGTTCAGAGAGGGGAGTGGTTTAGAGTAAACTTTTGTGGCTAGGAACAGTGAAATAAGAAACCGGCGTTTTCAGTCAATTACCCAAGCCAGATGTAGTCCTTGATTGTTCTTAGAGCCTAGGGATAGTGATGGATACTATTTGCAAATACTCGTACCCTGTTTGTTTAGTATCATTTTAGTCACTCCTATGAGGAGGTGAGCAGTTGAAGAGCCGACATTCGTCTGACGTTTCAATTTCAAGAAGCTACGGTTACTCATGCAACACGTTAAAGTCTCTCTTAAAACTCGCTGGTGTAAAAAAAATTGCGAATTATTTTGTGGCGATCATTGGGTTGAATGACTTTTTTCATTTGCACAACTTTTCAACCACTTTTCAGAGAAAAAAATAACTACCTGTAATTTATCAACCTATCAGATTATAAAGTTAAAATTCTGACTGCATCAACAACCAAACAATGGTGTGCTCTACAAGCTACATGCTGAAAAGCCTAGGTTTAGCTACAGCTACCAACCGGCGTGTGTAACAATATCTCAATACATTTTATGTATTGAGATAAAACAAAATCTCATTTAAATCGATTTATTTGATATAAAGGGCTCCATGCAACGAGAATTTGTTTCACAGACAGTTGAAATGACAGTTATCACAAAGTATAGCTTTTTTGACATAGACATACGGTAGCTCATGACAGATGGTTACACTAGTCGATAGTCCATTAAAACCAGTTTGATTACAGCTTAATGAATGTCTAGACTACGGAAGTAGAAGAGATTGATCGTGGACGGGCTCATAAAAGATCCGTAGTATGTAATTCTGCACATTATATATATAACTTTAAACTCATTTTAATACTTCCACGTGAACTGTTTGGAAGAAAACCGCTTTCGGGATAAAATGAGTATTACCCCGATTGGGGGAAAATTTGCCTGTCTCAACAGTATGAATATTTATGAGCACTTAGTGTCTACCTCTTCACAGTCGCCGAAGTGTTTAATAAAGGTGTGTATATTCAATTGTGAGGTAATAGTTGAGACATAAAAAACGAAATTACCATGGACCTTTAAGTACGTATTTACAAACATGTGTTGGCACGACCCACTTGTATACCTTTAGGTGAAAAATGGTGTACAAAACTTGCGGCTGCTTGGAGTCTTTAAATTAAGCTTCAACAAAGAACATAGCAAAATTGTTCGATTTCTCAAAATCGGCGTGGTGAAGAACCAAACATGACGAAGTTTCCTTTTATTCCACTATCAACAGAGTTTTTTTTTAAATGCCCGAATTTCTCTTTCCCAAAATCGATAAAAATTGCGAGGCTGTTTTGAACGCTTTCTCCGTTGAATTTGCGCGGTAGGATCTCAATGCATTCGTGGGAGATATTTGAAAATGGCGCCACCTATAGCAAAATAATCCCCCGATTGGGTGAACATTGATTTCCTCCGAAAGAGGTTATCTCCCGAACTGGTGAAGGCTGAGGTTATACATAATCTCGATTACCAGGGCTTTATTATCAGTCCTGCTAGATCGGGGCTATGCAGGGACTCATCTTAAAAGCTCTTGACTTGTACACTTCAATCAAGGTTCAAACCACCTATCATAATGTCAAATACCCCTACATTACAAGAGTGATTACTTCCAAGCCCCTGTTATCACCTTAATTTCCACTCAGACAAGAGCACATAGCTTTTCCAAATTTATTTGTGCTTCGGTAAATAACCCTCCCCCTCCCGTGTTGACACGTTAAACGTAACCAGAATGGAGTTCGAGTAGTCATGAAACATGACTTTAAACACGCTTGACATCAACTTAGACAAAATATGGTGGAAACAAGATGCATTTGACATAATTCTCTTTCGAAAAAAGCTCTATCGCCTTTTACAGTTCACACGAAGTTTCATAGGGTAAAATAATGGCATTTCGTGTTCCTCCAATATTTTCTCGCACAATGGTCTACGATTCAGCATAAATACTCTTAAAGCGTAGGAATACTAACTGGTAGCCTGCGTAGAGAATCTGCGGTTGTTGCCGATGCGCTGAATGAGAAAGTTTCATCCGCTCCGCGGGTTAACCGACAGACCGGGCGAATTTGAAATCCTGTCTTACCTATGAGTAGATCGCTCGAATAATGTCATTTTCTTTACATCTGTGAAGTCATAGTAATTCTCCGTTTCATATATCACCATAATATATCAGTGTAACAACCCAACTAAAGTAACAGGGTGCAAATTTAATAAATACAATATTGTGAACTTATCTCTGAAGATTTGACTGATTTTCAAGCCTAAGGGTTTCAATTTTTTAGTCAATGTAAATAACGCCTTCTATTAGTTTAATATCATGCAATTTGTACCTTTTCTCTTTTTTATTCATGCAAAGAATATTTGACTTGATTTCTTCCCTTTCAGAAAGTGGGAATAAACCTGCTTGCAACTATTATAGAGCTGCATGACAAATGAATTCAAACAGTCCAACTCTTTTGTTCGAAGGAAATCCCTATAGTAATACAAAATATTGAAACTTATTTACTCAATTTAAATAGATAATTGCGAGGTGATTTTGTGATGTCATTGTCGTACTACTCAGTTTTTTAATTTCTTTGTTATCTGAAAGTTACTGCACCTTGTTCCAACATATGTGATAACAATTATGGGGTGATGTAATTAACTAACCCATCTCAAAGCTCTCGTGTACAACATACAATGCAAGCGAACATCAAGCTTTCAAGGTCATAAAACATTTTAATCCCAAAAAGAAACAGCGCATTTCACAAAAGTCACAAACTATTGAGCAATAGACTATTTTACTTTAAGTGAATAAATTTTAGCATTTGATATCTTAACAATGGAACAAGCTATGGTTATGACATTCGGATGAATAAGATTAATTTTGCAACCTCTGAAAGATATATTGCTTCAAATTCTAGGCATGAGGTACAATTTAACATAAGCAACAGAGGAATGATATCCGAAGTGCTTGACATAAAATGTCACTGATATGTGATTTGCCAGTAAAGGACATTAAGTTTTACGTTGACAGGGGATTTACATCTAGTTTCTTCCGTTGTTCTACAGATGTTATTTTTAGAAGAGGATGTTCTGTTTTACAACTTAAAATGACCTTGATTCAAGTAATTGTGACATTTACTCCTCAACTTATCATGAACCGAATCTTTCTTTTTCTATTATATAATTTGTTTTAGAAACGTGAAAATATGTGGGTTATACCGTATGTTTTTAAACATAGGGTAGGCCTATTTCAATTTTACAAATTCCCCATTCTTCTTATGAGATCAAATTGCATTATCATTAATCATGGGAGTTAAAGCATTGTATCTGCAAGTTTAAAGAAATAAATCACCCATGAAGTCGTGTAAGCTAATCTCAAATTTCCTTTAGGCTAAAAACTGTCAACTTTATCTGCTAACCTCTCATAAACGACAGATACATGACAACTGATGCAAAATTGTCAAGAATATTTATTGAGCTAATTATATTTCTAAGCATGTCAAAACCATTCTTCACAACATAGTCAAGTTCTGTTATAAATGAATACAATTCTTTTGTTTTTTTCGTGGTTCACTCATATATGTCTCTACTGTGATTATTTCACGCCCCGCTGATTGATAATAATATATCACAAAGGTTGGCAATGAGCTGAACAACGTAAGCCTATTAGATAGCTATCATCCTGTGTCAAACAGTGATGAAAGCTGCATATTGAAAGGGTTTCAATCAATCAAAGGAGGGAATTCCACCAAAACATCGAACGAATAGAAAGGAGTTCATTTTAAACGTTGCATGCACAAATGTTTATTGCACACTCAGCTCATTTCCTAACATGAATAAAGATGGGTATGTATCATGAAGAGTCAAATAAACACAAATTGAATATGTCTACCCGCCATGTATGATGTATATGATATCATAAAACATATTGCTGCCTATTTGTTCTTTTCAATATGGGAAGGCATTCTGGTTTACTTATGAAGTCATTCCTCGTGGAACCCGCTTCTTATAAATATGTTAATTCAAAAATTGACGAATTTATTGCAGTCAATAAAAGATGAGAGGTTTTGAAAATTATTACAATGATTGAACCGTGTTTAAAACAGTGATCAGCGTTAGCCAAGCAACGGGACTTTGCCAACAGTTGTCTCTAGAGACAACAGTTGGCATTTAGTATAGCTTAATCTCCTTATGCAATTTTATAAAAAGAAAACCCATGGACTGTAAATGACAGGGAGGTCTCAAAGTCACAAAGCGATGCTGCGTTCGCATGACCTTTCATGTGAATTAAGCATACTGCGAGACATCCTATGGGTTGATGTGCTGTCGGGAGGTTGGGGGTTCGACTCTCGGCCCAGTCATACCGAAGACTTTGAAAAAGGAAACTTCTGCCATTGTGCTTGGTGCTCAGAATGACCAATGGGGTAGGGAAAACAAGCACTGAGTCAAAACTGGAAAAAACGCCGTGACCGGCTCGACTTGAACCAATTGGTTGGAAACTGGGCGGTAAAACTCCATCTAACTAACTAACTAACTAACCTATGAGTTAATGGGTAGACGGTTGCCGCCAAAAGTGTGCATCTAAAGGGCAAAAAAGTCGCCCAACTTTCTAAAATAAATTTCCAATCCAGGTAAAAAGTTTCTTAACATGATTCTCACAAGCCATTTATCTGTTTATGAAAAGACAAATTACTGAACTAATTCAAGTAAGAATGATCGTATTTCCTATTCAAGTAAACTAGTTAAGTGCGTAACATTTTTGTTCAGGTGGTGCAGAATATAGACAGATTTTTCGAGAGGGACTGTTACATTGTTCTTTGAATCTTGCCAGTACTTTTGTCTGAAGTTTTGTAAATTTAATTCCAAAATTAACTTATTATTAATTAATTACCCTAGTCCCGCGGCTGTCCATGAAATTCTACAATTGCTCGACACAGCTACGTAATCATCTATGCACATATTTGTAAGAAGTCTGTGTTTCGCAACTGCTCACCACTTTTAATTTTCTTTTCATGTAATGACTCCGGTCTCAATCGTAGACCATTAGACCGCTTCCCAGCCATCTATTACAAAGAATTGTAAGATGGAGCCCTTCATAATTGTCATTTTTGTTAAAACTTTTTTAATTACTGTGACAAAAAGTTATGCATTCCCAAGAATATATCCCACAATCCTTTGTTCTTGCATTCTGGAAAGGTGTCTATGGAACCGTGGTCTCTCGCCAAATATCCCCATTGCCTATAGTGGCTTGAACAGGCTAATGGACGCTAAGGCTAAACTGGGTTGGTGAGGGGAAAGAAAAGGAACAGGCACCTTACAAAATTCCTAACTGCTCAGTTTATAGTTTCATGGGATATTATTCGACCTTGTCTGCCTTAATAATGAAGCTCTCACCCTCCACCCCCCCCCCCTTGATAACTGCCACGTAGCACACAACAGGGAATTTTGCTCTTTACCCAACTTTATTTCGAAAGAAATCATCCATGAAGCTTTGTAGAGTGCAAGACTGTGATTCATGGATGATCGTCATTAAAACGCCTTTCTCGACATGCATTGATCATTTTAAAAATATTATTTGACATCAATGGAGGTGGTTTTCTCGATTGCCATCATAAAAAGACTTTTTCCAACAATTTAGTAAATTACGGGGAATGCACAAAGTTTACGGTTTAAACTAGCACGTAAAAGTTTTTATAAGAGTTTTTAAACAGACTAATGGCTTTCGATTGTCCATTAGGGACTAAAGGTATTTCTTTGGTCTAAGCTGCTACAGAAATACAAATATTAGTGCTGTTGACTCTAAGTGCATTCTAAGATTACTCTGTGAAATTTAATTTTTGCAAGAAGGTACAAAATTACGATTTATGCATGACTTCACTGATGTGTAAATTTAATTTTTTCTGATATAGGTAGAAGTGGTCTTATACACCGCTTTTTTCATTTCTTGTGCTGCGAAGAAGACAATAAATGTGAAAGCTGTTCAAAACGATTACTGGGAATAATTCTAATCATCTCCTCAGGAATAACCTTGAACAATAATTCTTCCTTTACCAGTTATACAAGAAATGCGAAAAGGTCCATAAGTGTCACACTTTCTATGTTATGACGTCATACTTTTTAGAGGGGAATAAAACTAATACTTGTAAAAGTAGAACGTGTGCTATGAACTAAGTTTACTGTTGCATTTTCTTAACGTATTCATATGGACTCGTTGCATCCATTACGTTCACATGGAGATATCACTGTAAGGTCACTTGTTGGTGTTAGCAGGTTAGGAATCTTGTGGACAAGTCTTATGAGTTGCGTGATTTCAAAACACGTGACGCTGCACTCATAAAACATTTGGGTAAAATTTTCTGCTCACGTATGTGACAGCACTGAATCTGGGTAAATTTATTGTTAAAACATTAAATTTATTCTAAACATTTGTCAGCCAAATGTTGGGTTAGGGCCTACCCATAGAAAGTGGTGTCATCATTCACAAGGAAATTCAACAATTTTTGAAACGTTTACCCAGTTTCAGTATTGTTACATACGTGATCAGGGTTGCTGATTACTTTACCCAACTGTCTCCAGGGTGTGTCTGTGATCAAAAACTCTAGATAAAGTGGGTCGCGGTGAAAAGCATTAAAAACAGTGCATACGATATGTTTGAAAGATAACGAGCATACTGCAATCCCAACCGCTGTTGTAAACTTATCCCAGTATAATAGACGCGTGGTTCATTCGTCATTGCTCCCTTTGTCAGGCAGTTGGTTGAAACCTGGGCAGTTAAACTCCATCTAACTAACCGTTTTTCAGGAGAAATGGTTAAAAAGGAGTCGGTGTGGTCGGCTGCGCAGTATAGCTGGATCACCTAGAGGTGGTCACGTGTTCCCACTAGTGATACCTTTTGGCCGACCTTTGACGGCGTGTCCATTGATCACAAACAGCCTAACAACTTTGCAATTGCTGCTGTGACAATTAGACAACAGTACATCGAAAAAGTTGGGACAAACGACGGTGCATCAAATAAGTTTACAGTCGAATCATTCAGAACCAGGCATAGTTTTACTGCAATGCCTGTTACCTTTCAAAAGTAACAATAATGAAACAATATTACATTACCACGACTAACGCTCAGACAGGCTTTAGTCTAGTGGAGAAATCGTAAAATCTTCGACCCCGCCCGCCCCCCAAAACCAGAGCAAGCACAGTGTTGTTTAAGTTGACCAAGTTCAAGTAAGTGGATAAAAGCAAACTAGCTTTGGAATTTTTGTAACAGAAGAAAGTATTATTTTTAAGCCTGTATTGTCTTATTTTAAAATCTTCTCCCAGACAATTCTATCTTCTTTCTCCAACGTCTTGTTGCTGAGTCGATCTTCTCCCTCCAGCAAACAAACATTTGATGGTCACATAGGTCTACATATTAAATGTGTATTCAGGGTTTTTTCTGTGTATGCTGTATGTAAATATGGACTCCTATGCATCTTTTAAAGGCTTAACCCTCTCACCCGAAACAGGTCCAATTTCCCTAACCTACTTACCTTAGCCCCTTCCACAGGTGTCTACAATTTATCCTCACCCACCACAATCACAGTTTATTGCTTCAGGGTGAGGTATACAAGACCCAATGTGTAATCACAAAATCGATACTCTGCCCTTTTTGAACTTGCTGCCAATCAAAGAGCTGTGCCAATGGGAATTTCTGTGAGAGTATTAGGCCTTTAAATTTGATTTCAGGCCTTTTGCATTTTTAAATGCTTTTCTGTTTGTCTGGATGTATGTGGTATGTCGATCAAGTCATTTCTTCATTAGCCTGCGCCGCTGTTACACCGGTTAAAGAAAAAGATGCATCTTGCAAAAAACAGAGGTGAGCCAACCTGGAACATTCTAATGGAATCCATACTTTGTCAATAATTTCTGATTGAACCATAGGATCACTGAAAAAATACGACAAGTGAGCAAACAGTTTTCTATATTCGACAACAACTAAAATCAACAGCAAAGCAACTACCGCGAAGGCTACACTAATGAATAAAATGGCAAGAAAGGAAAGTCGTACCTTTACCATCCCGTGGGCCTAGGTTCTGATTTTGTAGAGCAGCGCACTCATCAAAGACTGTGCCCGTCGCAGCTTCCCACCAGGATCACATGATTGATAAAACAAGAGATTACGCCATCCTCTATTGGTGGTTTAGCGATAAAATTCTGATTGTTCCGAGCAGATAGTTCCGACAATAGATTAATTTTTGTGAATCATACGATGTCACCCAGGGAAATGGTTATCCTTTATGTTCTATCACGAGTAAAGAGACAATATAACGCTCACCAGCAAACCACACTTTTGCATACTTAGTGTACAGGGTCTTCATTAATTATAGAATGACTCCAACTAGGCTTCTCAGAGACTACTTCTTTGCATATTTGCCGAGTAGGGCACACGGATTCTCCGGGAGAATGATCAGTTTGCAAAATTCCCCACTGCATGATATACTTGTCGCTTATGACACAAACACCGTATACATTATAGCTCACACGTCAAGTTACCTTGAACTGAGCCTCAGTTTGAATAAATGGCCACCGCTCCTACAATATTTATATCAACCTTGATATTATGTCCCCGAGAATCCGTTAAAAAATACCTCCTTTAACTGACTTTAACATCTCTGACATGATCAGTTCATTTAACAAGTACAGCAATCTACAGTCAAGCTTTATTACTCAACAACTTGTTTAGCCCTAGTTGAAAAACCTCTTTGATTTGAGATCACTGATAATACTAAGAACAAAATAAAAGAGCAATTTCATGGATGAATTAGCATATGGGCAATATAAAGACCTGAAGATATCCTTCTTGATAGCCTCTGTTGCTGCCTGTTAGCGTAAGAGAGATTGAACGCGGGCGTCGGATCAACTTGTTAATAATGCCGTAATGCAAATTTTACAGTACTGGATCAAATTCCACAGAGACATTTATTCAAACAAAGCTAATTTTTGTGGTGCGACCGTCGAGAAATTTGTTTGCTCTGTGAAGTGGTAGTCAATACGGACTGACACACAAATAGCAATTTCTTAACATCGAATCTCTCCCGCCGTATCATGTAAGGGCAAATTAAAAATCCACAGCGCACAGTCTGGGCTGACAGTGAGGGAGGTTGACTTCGAATTAGCACCCCTCCTTTCTAATGGATCTTTTGCCGATAATTATTTCTTAGAAAAAAAGTAAATGTAAATGAAACCTACTCGTTTACAGAAATTTGCAATCGATGAATTGTTAGTTTTTCCCAGAGAGACGTCAACTAGACGTTCAATACATCCAAAGGCGATGATTTGTGTTGGGACTTCCGGGAAAGTGATATGCATCCATATACGTACTCTCCATGTTTAGTCTACGTGTTTCATAGCCGTACATAAACACAGTGTAGAGCACCATTTTCACCGATTCCGCGCAAATTGCCCAATTTTTGCTCGCTGCGCGTTACTGAGCTCATTGATGTCTTTGTTTTCAATAACATCTCAAACTTATTCTCTTTAGTCGTTGACCCGAATAGGATGGTGGTTTGGGTTAATGCGGCAATGGGTTTCGTTATGGAGGGATACAGCAGTAAAGAAAGCAATGGAAGTTGATAAGGGGATTGTTATGGGCTTCCTCGTTTTTTAAATTATCTTGAATAAAAGTTTAAAGTTTAGTCAAACGTCCAAGTAGATTTTTCTTGTAAGATGTCTTGGTGCAGGGTTTATCATGGAAAGAAGACATTGCAAAATAGCAGACTATTTCAACAGGAAAAATATCTTCATCCTCTGTCTGCAGCACTATCGGGTAACAAACATGTTGCTGGAACGAACAGTGAATGCGTTTTGATCTATTTCCAAATTTCTTTCTAAAAATGCCAGTTTTCGTGTGATCAGTTCATCCTTTAAATCCGTCTCAGTTTAGAGGGTTCAACCGACGGAAGTGGATTTAAAAAAAGTTCTACAGCAAAACTCCGTCAAGTTTAGAGCGCAGTTGACTGTTACTCTTCATGATTTCAATGGTTGATGAGTGGTTAAAGGACCTGAATTCAATTTAAAATTTCCCTCATATACTCTGAAACTCCTTGAAGCTATACTCCTCTACGGGTTAGCTGAGAAGTCCCTGTGACCAAGTTTATTTTATTATGGTTAAATTATGTTCCAACACATATTGATTCTCATACTATTATCAAACTTTTCTCGCTCTAAACTTTACCTTAATAAAACTTCTGACATTTAGCAGTTAAAACATTCTTCCAGCGGCTTTTAAAATGTTACAGCCCAGGACCATCCCTTGGCTTCGACCCCTAAACCCCCACAGGTTCTTTCCCCCTAAGTCCCACCTGTTCATGACTTCACGCTTCGGACTCGCCGTACATGCTTCGCGTGAACAATATGGGATTTGGCGTGATTCACCCCGGCCATCCACACAAAGTTGGAAAGAATATACGTCCCTGGTTCCTCAACAGAGTGAGAACAGGTACAACCCGTAGCACTTAAATGAAGATTCAATTAGTCAGTGTTTTAATCACATTACTGATCTATACTAGACGAATCCGGTTAGTGAAGTGATGATCTGGTTTTAGCTAGTCGATCATGGGCTGGCGTCCTTACCTTTAGTCTTTCAATTTCCTTTCTTACCTGTATCATGGATGTTTGTACACTAAAATGCATTTTGATTCCCTCAATTTTACTGAATATGAGGGTTTGAATTTCAAATAGACAATAACTGAAGGTGATTTGAGGCTTAAGGACCCCACCAATGGCTATCTTCATTCGCTATACATAAGCGCTGATCAGGTTTGTCTAAATGTCGGTCAAGGTGTAACCATCAAAAGTAAATGCCCATCTTGGAGTATATGGATGTATAATTTGATCAAAGGCCACTTTGCCGTATACGTAGAGAGAGAGATATTCTATAATTCGTGTCCTCTTTTTTGGCATTGCTCCACATTGAATTTTTACATTCGCTTTGTTTTTGGCATCATTTCTCTCTGTCACGTGATTCCTTTCATTTGAAATACATCGGAAGCTGTAATCTGGCGGAATGTTAACATGGCCTTCGCGATAAGTACGTTTACGCGGCAGGCTATAGACAAAGCCTTCCATGTTAGATTATTTATTCAGCTTTGTACAACTGTCGAGTAATTTATTTTATTTCCGACCTTTACAGCTGGTTAGTTTCGTCTCGACGTAAATCATTAGTTCGACAAAAAGTGAAAAATAAACCAAACAAGGAATTGTTGTATTGCTGGCACAGCACACAATACTTAATGAATGGAATTATGCATAGCTGATGCAGACATACTTATTTAATTATGGTCCGATCAATATTCGCTCTCTTTTAGTGAAACCGACTGGGAAATGATCTGATAAAAACAAAACTCAGAAGAGGTTTGGAATGACTGTGTTTGCTATGCTTGGAAAAACTGTTCCAGCCCCACTTAATATCTATAGACAGGTCTATACCTAAAGGTTTGCGCATGCTTAGGTGAAAGTTTCACGTGTGACAGTAAACTTCCACCACCCATGGGGTCTGCGAACGGTACAATCTGACATTAGCGCATATAGGTTGTGCTTTGCCCTTACAAATAAATCATCCACGCTTCCCTTTGGAAAAACAGAACCACCCTCTCCGCATTCCCGGTTATAACATTCCAATAGGTGTGACCCAGTAAGTTGTCATTCGGTACTGTCATCAATATGTTACACTCTTAGAGGAAAATATCGAGTTTTTTTTTTAAAGAAAAAGTTATAAAACTTTAAAATAAAAATTCATTGACAAAGAATATTATAATATTTAAAAAAGAGAACGGCAGGTATACTCCTCTTTTTAAGAATTAGTTTTAATTCTCAAATTGAGTAATTCAGGTACTTGTTGCTGAAGAACAATTTTTTCACACTAAAATTTTTAAAATCGAATTAAAAATTTATTTTTCATAACTCCCCTAGGATAAATGCAGCCTATTAATTCCAGTTGCATATTTTAACATATGGTCTGATTGAAGAATGGTAGTACCATAAGAGGAAGTCCAAGTTCAAAGATCAATGGATTCCATTTCCCCTTCGTGGACAGATAGGAATCCCGACTATTCAGTCACTCTAGAAATGACAAGAGTGAAATTGCACTCATTAGAAGAGTTAAATTATAAAGTTCAGCCCAAAATAGCGAAAATTTATCCCAAGAAATGTAAAAATCACTCCAAAAGAGCGACGTTCTCTCTGGATGGAGTGATCCGTGCATGACACTGGTTAAAGGGTGATTTTTCACTCGTCCAGGAGTGAATTTTACTCTACCCAGGGTGAATGCCACTATTCGGGGGGGGGGGGGGATAACACGCTAGTGAATTCACATTTGTCACTTTATTTACGAGTCACTTAGGTCATTTTCAGGGTTTAGAGAGTTCAGATGAATTGGTATCATACGGTCTATTTGAAAATGAGAATATTGTATATATATGTTTATTTATCACAAGAAATTATTTAGTGACGTACTTGGGGGAACTTATGCCGTAATTGCGCTTTCCAGTTGGAGGAGTAGCCAAAGCAGAGAATGTACTGAGAAACATCCACATTCCAGTTTCGCGAAACATATTCAAACAAATGTCTCTATTTCAGGAAACATTTTATGCTTTAGTTCTATTTTATTCCTTCAAAATGTCATTTCATCTATAAAATATTTTATTACCGGGTGTTCGTTATGCTATAACGACGCACATAGGATACGATACGGTATATCTTAATGTTATTTGTATTCCATACCTATAACTACCTATGATAAGAGAGTTATATAAATGCGTGGTAGTTAAAGGTATTAATTTTCCTTAATACCAAGTTTTTCTCAGACGTTAAGCCAGTCGTGTGTTGTTAATTATACATTTAATCGGTAAATGGACGATAACTAAGTTCCCAACATAACGTTCATTAAATGCAATGATAGAACTACCTCAACCTTAAAGGTTGTCTCAGTGAAGAGAAAAAGAAAAAGAATCTTAGAGCAAAAATGGCACTTAAGCATCTAACTTTGAACTTAATTAGACAAAATTCAGTTGTTCTTTGTAACTTCAATTCAATTCAATTTATTTCCACATTAAAATAAAAGACATTTACAACTAACAAGACAAGGGAGTGAGGGAGGGTTGGGGAAGCATAATGCTTTTACTAGCCGGCAGTCCCCTTAAACATATAAACAGAAATTAAAAACAAACATACCATACAAAGAACAACACAAGACAACAAAAAGAAGGTGAAAGTAGTACGGTAGTAGTTTAAGCATTATACTTTTGTAAAATATGTCCCTTAAAGTTTTTGCAAAATGTAACTGGGGTTTTTGAATTTGTAATGTTATTATCGAGATTGGAATTCCAGAACTTTGGGCATGTGACGTAAAGAGATCTGTTGAAAGCTTTACAAATCCTTATTACTTGAAAAGTATAAGGCTTCCTAGTGTGATAGTGATCCTGATTTAAAATACAATGTCAAAAACTTTAGGCAAGCTACCGTTAACATACATGTACACAAAAATCGAAAACTGATACCTGTAAACATTAAAATTAATTCAGCCTGCACCATGGTAGCTCATCCCAGGAAGCAAACGACCTGTGAAGCGTTTATTAGAATTAAAACACATCCTTCCGTATCTTTCAAGTACCACAATTTGTTGTGAATTTTTTGCGATTGGCTTTTTCGCAGTTTATTGTCTTTTTTTCATGTTGATCACGGTCGCCTGGAGCACCAACAAGGCAAAATAAACTTATGAAAAAATGTAATTGTAAAAGGGAAGACAAATAATAAGAAACAAAATAAAAACAAACGAAAAATGCGTATTTACTTTAATTGTCATTATTTGCTTTTCTTTTTTCTATTTTGGTTCTTTAATGTTTTCTACAATCGTCCTTTTTTCCCTGTTGGGCAGCCAAGGAAGGTCCACATAGTAGCAATCTACAGCATCAAACCTACATTTATGATGGACAAGGTATTTGATGGACAAGATTTATCTTAACTCCCCAGGGAGGGATCTAAATTGTTCTCAATATCTTCCATAAATTCCATGTAGAAAACATGTATCTACAAAACTTCCATTCTAATCACATTTGCAATTCTCAAGATATCAGCCTGAAGTCACTACATTTGTGTTCCAAAGTAGGTTTGAGGGCAGCAGAGGTAATTTCACTTCCTAACATTAACAAGGAATGCTTTGTTTCCCTTTGTTCCTTTTCAGACTGTTGTGTTGACTTTTAACTTAACTGCTTAATAATAGGTTACGACCTCCCCGTGAGGAATGCAAGATTTGTAAAGTTCTCATACCACTTCGGCAATCAACGTGACATTCTGTAAATATGGGGTTGTTAAAGGGGAAATTGGATGCAAAGTTTAAAAGAAAACAAAAGACTGTCCTTTAAGGTGAGGATATGATGTCATATGCTTGCTTCAAGTTCACTTTTGCTGAAAATGTGCCTGCTCATATTTTAAGAACCACGCATAGAATTCCAATGCAAACTTCGCCGAAAAGCTAACAATTACCTCTCTTACATATCCGAAAGTTTGATTCGTCTTTAAACCCTTTAATACAGTCGCCCCAATTTGAATTAATACAGCGGACTGTCCTTGGCTATTCGGACAATCACAGGTCAATATTTTCCTCCTCAATTTTGAAATTTACTAGGAGGAACTGCAATTGATTAACCTTGAATATGTAATATTGAAGTCATAAAATATTTCGAAAGGTATTAATGAAAAGAAATGTGAGATTAAGCTTCTAATTAACTTTTACGCACCACACGAGGTGTGGCAAACTTTTCCCAAACTTAAAGAATAAGTTTGGGGTGACTGCTCTTGCCGGCCCTATTAGCATGCATCATTTACTTAAATCTTTCATATCTCAATGTGCTGTCTTGTTAATTTTACAGCAACACTAGATATTTGCATGTAGAGCTGGGCCGGGGTGTAAGCAGCAATGGGCATCAAGTATAGAGAAATGACCAACTTCAATAACGATACGGTTCGTTTAGTATCCAAACGACTCTCTTCTTTTCTCCTGTGTAGCACTTGTTCATTGACAATAAATTGTTATTTAAGAGCGCATCAGGCCCTCTTCAATAGCTATAGGTATGCAAGTGGGCACAATGCCGCAGCCTCCGGATAAAGCGAGTAACATTTACTTGAATACGTGGTACTCAAAGAGAGACTACTCAAGTTGAAAGAGCTTTCAGTTTACCTTGGCTGACTTGTGACCGTCTATGTCAGTGAGCTGAACATAACTCGAAATTGCTAATGGAAGACATACTTTGTTCAGTGCATGAGGTCGTCTGACTGACGAGTGTGTCTGTTTATAGACACATTCACCAGGGCCGTAGATCTGGTTCGTGGATTGGGGATGGGGCAAAAATTTTCCAGCAACCGGACTCGTCTATGAGCAATCCACTCACACGATCGCACACACAGTCCGCTGTACACACACACACACACACACGTTGTTTTTACATGGCACACAACCCGAGAACCTCATTGTGTTTTCCTTTGTTCCTGTTTGCTTAACTCTAAACTTAACATTAGACGGTCTATTGTTTGGACAAGAGAGGACTCCAAAAATCTATTGAATTTTCACCAGAGGACCTAAAATCCATTCTTCGGGTCCTCTGTTTTTACTACAATACAAGTACACACTGACAAACACACCCACACACTTTCCCTGTGGGTTGGGGGTTGCAGAATATGCCCACGGTATTCCCCGACTGTCGTAAGAGGCGACTTAACGGGAGGACTTGAGCAGTATTTAAACATTATGACACATTCGCGTATGTTTTTGGGTGTAAAACGGGGACATGAGCCTTTTTTTCTCCGGGCAAGTGTGGATACACCTGCAAGTGGGGATATCCCCACTTGCCAAATGCAAAATTAGCCATGAAATTGAATTGCTCACGTTTCAAGGATGTATCACAGCAAGTTTGAAGCATTTTGGAGCTTTCCCCAGTTTCCATGTGATGGACCTAACATTAGGTGAAAAGCCGTGGGCCGGTGCATGGGTGTATGTGTACCTGTGTAGTACCAGTAAATCGGGGACATGAGCGTTTTTTCCCCTAGTCAAGTGTCGATACACCCAAAGTGGGGATATCCACGTTTTCATGGTTAAAAAATGTGTCCCCAATTGACGGTCAAAACATGTATTGGTGTGTTGGTACGTGCGTGGTTAAATCTTACCTACCTAACTAACTAACACACACACATACGCAATGAGGAGAGAATTGGTATCACCAGAATGTCATGAAAATTGGGCTTAGGTCAGGTCAGATCAGGTTAGATGGAGTTTTATGGTTCAATTTCCAACCTATTGGTTCGAGTCAGCCAGCCATGGCCTTCTTTCCAGTTTTGGCACACTGGCTTGTTTTCCCTGCTCTATTGCTTATGCTGAGCACCATGTGCAATGGCAGTAGGTTCCGTTTTGAAAGTATGACCCGGTCAGGAATCGAACTCCCGACCTCTCGACAGCAAGTCTGATGCTCCAAACACTTGACCATGCAGTCGGTCTTATGAAAATTGGGGTTGATTATTTATAGGCCTAACACATGTACGTAATATCTAGGGCGGTGGTAGATGATTTGAAATGGGGAATCGTTCAAGGCATATGGGATTTCGAAATGTCGAACGAAGGTTGGTTCACAACCATTTCCATGGGCGCCGGAATGGGGAGGATGGCAAGGGGGGATCAAACTTGTGAAAAAAATTAATTAAAAATTAAAATAAAAAAATTAAATATAAATCATCAAAATATCTTCACTCACAGCGTCAGCTTCTACTTGTCAAATATGCGCACATTTGACCAGGAATAGCAAAAGAGAAGATGGTATGCTGAATAGTGAAATCGTTATTTCGGGACCATCATTCGTGATATCTATTGGAAATTTGTAATCGTAAAAAGTATGGTAAAATTGTTCTAGTTGACAGGTATGTAGTGTGCATATGGCATCCGACCATTGATGAATGCGTTGGTCTTGGTTTGGTCCCGTGCTGATCTCAAGTGGCGATGCGCGGATGTAACTGGGATATACAAGGTGAATATGGGAGGGAGGGGGGTATGATTCATAATTTGGTAACGGATATAGGCCTATATAGGTTGTTTGATAGTTGAAAGTTTTACGGTGCACAGGCGTGCGCGGCCTTAACCGAGAGGCAGATTTCCTTTCAACAATTTTTTACATTGAAAATTCTAACATGAAATTCCTGTTTCAGGGCAGCTTATAACACTCGCCAAGTGTCTTTTCCGGCCATCTGGAGGGTTTGTAAGACCCAAAATTTTCTTGTGCGCTCCGCGCCAACTGATGGTGGCGCTCCGCTTAGATAGTGTACGCAATTCAATCATCCATGAATAACCTTGCCCCCCCCCCCTTGTACAAATTTTTGCGGACATCCATGACCATTTCACTTCTGGTAATATAAAGCTCATGATTATTCAGAATGACGTTTCACTATGTTTTTCGGTGGTAGTAAGTATGCCGTTTGGTTTGCAATGTTGTAAACTCGATGCTCTAAACACCGTTTTGACGCTAAATTTCAATCAGAAGTTCAACCTATCATATTTTCAACAGAGGGACCTTTCTCCTTTTCCAATGCCCGATAAAACGAACTCAATGTATCCTCAACTAAACATACGCATGGAAGGGAATCCGTGCTAGATTATCATTCATAAAATGCTTTTTTTTTCTTCTTCTCCTTTTCCTTTTGTTTTATATTTTCACAGTTCACAACACGGTGCACGGTATTGCACAAGTGTGAAAATCGCAGTGGGCGGTTATACCAAACATGGCGGCAAAATCCTATCACATTACTAAAGATCTGCCTTGTGCAACTCCCAACATACCAGTTGCATGGGTTGATAGTAACAGGATTCATGAAACAACTACTACGTACGTGGAAGTTCATGTAACACCTATAGCAATAAGGCCACATCATTACGGCCATCTGGCGACAAATGGAACGCCTGTATTGCTATTCAATCAATAGACCTAGAGCCTAGAGGGTTACAAACAGAGCGCTAAAGGCATGGCTACATGCCAGCAAAAAGCCCTGACATTGCTTGACATTCAAAGATTAATATTTCTGAAGGAATGATTTGATGGAATTATGTCAAATTTTTTTGCCGTTGTAGATATATACCTTTCAGATTGGTATTTTAATGGAACAACTTGTTGCCTGTGCAAAAATGACATACAATTTTCCCCCACTGTTGATATTTCTTTTGTTGACCCTATCTTTAATTATTTTATAGTTACTCTTCAGATATACCTAACGTGAACACCAGCCAGATATATAAGTGATGCTGACGGGTCCTCATCAAGGACACAACTTAAACTTCCGAACTAAAGACACGAAGGGTGTACAATGGTACAACTCTTTGAAATGAAGGTTGCAAAAACAAAGGATAACATTCAGTAGTTATGTCTGGTCTGTCCCTCTCCCAACATCACATGGTTTGTATATTTAGCTCCGAGTCATGTTCATGCATGAGATCATATCAGGGAGTATCCTCTAAAATGATCAATTTTTGATCATGGATTTTGAGACAACTTTCAGCTGTTTTTTTTTTAATTTAGTTTTCACTGCTTTTTGACATAAAATGTCCAACTTTCATTTTCAAGCTATACCAGACCCATAAGTTCGTATGAATATCAGGCTCGTAATTAATATGCCGGAAACATAACGGTTCCAGCCTGGTACAACGCAAAGGTGGCAAACCCAGGATTTTCTGTGGTGGGATTGAACTCGGAATGGTCTTCCAAGCGGCAGAGAAAAGTTGGGAATAATTTGGTCCATAAATGACCATTTGAATATCGATTTGGGTATTACATATTCTTCAATCTCTCTTTTCTTAACTGTTACGTTTGCTGTGCACAACAGACGCGTTTTACTGCTGGGATACATCCATTGGTAATATTTTAAATACTTAATAAAAGAAAAAGCATGCGAGCATGAGGTCTACAGGCAAGCGCCTGTTGGATTGGCGTTCCGAAGGGTTAATTCTTCCGGAAGGTTTTCTTCCGAATACAGATCGTTATCAGGTCATTATGAAGGGTCGACGTTGAAGGGGGCGATGAGCACTGTTTGAAACAAATTTCTAACTCGATAACGACAGTTAATTCCTACCCTAATCCCTTACAAAGAATACAATCGATACAATACAATGGCAACAGCCAATCAAGAAACACCGTGTTAAACATCGGGCATATACCCCGTAAATGCGAACAGTTGTTTTATCTTTCACTCCGAAACAAGACTAACGGTCATTTCCAGAATGGTCGTTATTCCATGACCCTTCGGACTGATAACGACCCTTGGTTCTTAATCCGGAACAGCGACGACCCTTCAGAACAGCCTCAACGTTATTTTCGAAATATCAACCCTCCGAAAATCCAAATGTTACATTCGGAATAACGACACCTTAGTGTAGCCACCATTCACAATGATGAGAAGCCCCTCTTTTACCTCGGATGGTCTATTCGTCAACCGTTGGCATCCTGTTATAGAGGCTTTTCACATGACGTCATAATACTCTCCGGCGGCCATGTTGGAGTACATGTAACTACATAGTAAACCACACTGAGCGCGCTTGATCGTTGAATGTGTACACACCGTGCATACCACAATGCGCTCTATGCAGTGCGTTCGGCACAAAGCCACGTGTATTTGGCATGAATGCCCTCCAGCATGGCTGTTCCGTGACGTAGTTGCAAAGCCTCTATAATGCGCTTATATTCGACATCAGCAGTGGTGGTCCCTTACAGGTTAACCGGTTTCATATGCTGTTAAGAAAGATTTGTCCCAAAGTACCACGGGGAGGATGGTTTCCTTTCGGAGTGCTCGAATGGACACCTAGTCGGAAGTTTAATTTATCGTCCTTGGTCTATCTATTTGTTTTAGGAAAAGGGTCAATATTTGATTGAGATGAAGAACGAAGAACTCTGCTGTAATATCATCATCATCTGAAGACGTAATGACAAGTCCATCTACAAGGATCTAATGGTCAAAAAGAGGAAAATCCCCTGTGCTTTCTAATTACTGTATTTAGGAATTAAATTTTTTAAACACTGCCCCCACCAACACAAATAAATAATATGGTTAGATTCTTTACGCTTTAAAAACACATTGTGTTAAATTTAACCAGGGGTCGGTGTTCAATTTAGAATGAGTCGTTCCACATGCATAAACGGCATGTCAGTAGTACGTTTCTTTCAGTGGTTGGGTAATTTTTTGTTGACTCGAAGCGAAATGCTTCTTTCATACCCCTATCATAGTGTTGTGTAGGTTGTTGATGTTACCAGCCACATATATACAGTAGGGCCATTTTTAGTACGGCTTTGACCGTCTAATAACCGACAGCAGGCCCGTAGCCAGCATTGTCATTGATCGCCATTCTGGAGGCCGGGTTGGAGGTAAGTTGAAGAATTAAAATTGGATCCATACTCTGATGCTTTTGGGGGACACGCCCGACCTCCTCCTGTAGCTACGGCCTTGACCGACACCTTGCACATTTCGACAGAAAAACAGAAGTATTTAGCGCACAAAAACATGGCTTTTAGAGAAAATCTCGAAAAAAACTTGGTCACATATGCCATCCCCATTTTGCCTGTTTTACCAACAATTCTGTCCAGGCCCCCTTTTTCACATTTCCAGTGGAAATTTTTGGAACCCCCTTTCTTAATATGGGATGTATTGTTGATTGGTCTACTACTTAGCTAAGCCATGCCTCTGTTAGGCTACTCAACATTGTATCCTGTGTTCTACATACGAGAACATTTTTTTTTTTTCAAACGGGGAGTTCCGAAGTGTAAACTTGAACTACATCTTGGGTAGAATATATTTGCATGTGAATGAAATCGTGCTCTCCCTGTAATTAGTATTTAAACAGCTGCAGGGCATAAAATGATGTTGGCATACTGCAATGTAGCATATCGTTTCAATAGGTGAGTTTACTCTTTCCTTAATACATCCATGCAGCATAAACTTCAACTTAATCCACCTAATATGCTAAAATGGCTAATGTCTCCACTACCAATCTCTGCGACAGAATGTACTGTAAGTGTGTGTAACACACTCTTATCAGATGGAAGACTGAGACAGTGCTGGTATCTTTCGAATGGCTGACGAAAAAGGAACATATCACGCGGGCGAAGAAGTCGACAGTCTGCCGAAACTATGGCAAGACAATCACAATATTGTTTAATTCATTAAACTAAATTTGTGGTTTTAACTAAAGACAATTATTGTTTTTATAGTTAAAATTTGAGAATTTACGGCTCTGATCCAAAAAAAAAAAAGTTGAATATGAATATGTATGAACAGCAGTGGCTTAGCTAGGATTTTTTCCGGGGGGGGGGGGGGGGGGGGAAAGGGATGAAATTTCCCCAAAATTTTTCCCGGTCAATGTGTATGTATTTCATGTAAAAATGCAAATTTACAAGTATAACAACATTACCATGTCATTATGTAATATTACCTGCATTTTTAAACTTAAAGTATAACATAAACAATTGGAAATAACAGCTCTAGTATATTAGTATATCATTTTGGTCAACAATATCTGGTTTATTTATATGTATTAACGCAGAGGCGTACCCAGGATTTCTCTGAAGGGGGGGGGGGGATGCAGTATGGTCTAAGGGGGGGGGGGTGTCCCGAAATTTTTTGACGTTTTCAAGTAGTCTAGATGCAAAATGGCGCAAGATTTTTGACTTTGACAGGAACAATGTAAAAAGTTGAATCGTGGTTCATGAGGATAAAACTGAAACTTTTCTGTCTTTACATGCATTCTTATGCCATTTATGCTACCTTACGAAGTAAAACTTGTCATTGAATTTGAACCCTTTTAGGAGTCAAAATAAAAGAGCATTGATCGGTATAGGATTTGTGGTATTTCTTGGCCACAAAACATTATTTTGTCATAGAGATTATCTAAGCGGAGCGCCACCATTGGTTGGCGCGGAGCGTAGAAAAAATTCCGAAAAATCAGACCCCTCAGATGGCCGGAAATAGCATTTTCCAGACTTATACGAAGAATCTACCCAGTCACTACCTTCTTTTGTCGTTTGCAAATAAAATCCTTCCTTCAAAATATTTTAGCAAACTGCAAAGAAAGTTAAGGAGTAATCTGACCCAAAAATGTAACTTTGCCTGACCGAAACGTCACCATTCGTTGGCGCGGAGGGTGAAAAAATTTCGAAAAATCAGACCCCTCAGATGATCAAAAATAGCGTATTCATGCTTTTAAAGAGAATCTAAACATGTAGTCTTTATTTTGATCGATGCCACCAGTGGGAAACAGATTCTACCTTTGAAAGTAAAAATTGGAATTTGACAGAATTTGCCTATTTGTAGCAATTAAAATATTGGCATCACTGAAGGACGTACTTGCAGAGACAATCCTTCTCCTTTGAAAATTTTTGAAAAATTGGGTGTCCTTATATGCAACCTGGTGCCACATATGCTATCTTTTGAAGTAAAATCTGTGTTACTAAAGTTTAACTACTTATTTTCAAGAACGAAAAAATGGCATCTGTGAGGGGGGCATGGCCCAATTGTCCCCCCTTCGTATGCCACTAAAAGGAGGCATAATAGTGGCTCGATCAAACAGGATATCCTGTTAGAACAGCAGTCTGTTAAGTGAAGAAGGCTACAAGGTACTCATGGACCCGTTTATTTTTACACCCCAAGTGAGCAGAAAACTTTTTCCCCGAACTAGCCTGTAAGCCTCCAGGGATTAGGCTAAGTAACAAAATCTAAGTATGCCAATGGATCCTGTTCATTCTAATTTCTAGACTAACTTTAAGTTAATCGTTGGCCATGTCCCATCCGTCGTTATGTACACAGAGTAAAATCGGTATAGCTACTACTACCTTGCGGGACAATATAATGAACTGGGGGGGGGGGGGGTCTACGTCAGTGACTTGTCATTTTTCCCATCCTTTTACTGAATTCTCAAAGTGTAAAATGCAGAGACTGTGTGCAAGGGGATAAGTTCGGGTTTACAGCCTTTCAGTGTTAGTTGTATTGTATCAGCTGTTGTTAAATTCCTGAATAACAGCTTCATGTGCACTGAAATGCACTGTTCATGAAAACCGCGCGTATACAAGAGAACATTCAATCTGCTACGCGGCGAGGACATTTCTGTGGAACGCGAGTAGGGCCGGTTCATGCGACAGTGACGAAATCTCAAATCTGGGTTAATTTGTTGCATGAAAATACAAATTATGTACGAGAAATGTCTCAGAATTTTTTTCTAACAAAAATTTTGAGAAATTTTTGTTAGAGTAAGGAATTTCATCAAATTTCCCCAAATTATTTTCCAGGCGGGAGCAACTTGCCCCCCTTCCCCCCAGTAGCTACGCCACTGATGAACGGTGCCCTCCATGACGCAAGAAAAATCATTTTGGAGGGCATGTATACTGCTCTTAAGATTCCTTGGAGAGAGTTTTAAGGACTGACTTTGAACCCCCAACGTGGTTGTTTGTGTTCTCATCAGAGAGATCTGTAGCACCTTACCACGGGCTTGCCCAACAGCATGTTGCCACCCCCTCCAATTTTTGTTCTGTCACCCCCATTGACAAAAAATATAAGGTGAAACGGTGAACTTAATGGGTCAAGCATCTTTTCGCTTTTTAAATTAAAAACTATTTATTGGTCCACAGATGTAGGCTAATTCTGGCACTAGTACCGTGCGCAAGCGTAAGAACGAAAATATTGGTGCGGCAAAATACATGCCGTTTTGGCATCCATTAAAAATCTGGCAAAGGTACTTCCCTACTTAAGTCCGTTAGGATTACGAAAGCAATATTTTAAGACATTTAATAGATTAATAAAAGCATTTTAAATTTCAAAGAAAAACTTTGACTTACCAACTTCAATAGGGATCAGTGTCTTCGTTTAAATGAAAAGAACTCGTTCGAGAGTAAAAAACGTGTCAAACAGTCGCTCTACTTGAGAAAATGTCCAGCGGTTCTGCCCTTGACTGCGGTCCTGTAAATAAACTGAACTCCTTTTGAAAACAAAACTTGTTAGACGAGGTACCCGTGGTTACTATTTCTAACAAAAAAGACCCCTGGAAGGAACTTATCTGGCTCCCTGCAAGATTACTAGCCCACTTTGAGTTAACTGATTCCTACAGTTTAATATAATGCTTTGTAAAACTGCGAATGCCTAAGAAAGTCACAAATGAAATGCTATCATTCATGTAGGTTTACGACGTACGGTACGTCGTTGAAAATTTATGAATTTTGCCTCTTATTGCGTACACAAAGCAATATCAGAAAAGCAAACACGTCAAAAAGTTTATTCGCTAGGGTAATCACCAGTAGCCAAACATCACCGTCAGAGTTCGTGAACACCATGCGTTTAGAGCTATTTACCCAAGCTTCCTTGTTAACCATACGAAGCCGCCGACCAAAATGTTTCAAACGAGTCTTGAATAACTTTTTAAAGCAGCATCTCTAGCAGAAGTGAAACGACAGACCTTTTGTTTATAGCATGTAGACACTACACGAATGATTGTCGGGAGAAGACCTTAAAAGAATTAGTGATCTGTGTCGACTTTTAGGTCCCTGAATGACGTACCTCAAAGTCTGCCATTGACAGCTCACTTAGTGTGCACTGTAGTGTATCTACATTCGAGCAATAATTTGACTGCGTTACCATCTGAAAGGTTTCTGTTCACGAAGCAGCAAAGCGCATATAAAAAAAAAAACCTCTGACCCGCGGAGAAGTTAATTTGAGAAACTGAAGGGCATGACTGCACATGACGTAGTGTTTATTTAGGTTTAAGGGGGATTGTGGAAAGAGAACAGCGCGTGGTCATATATAGCTCTTTGGTAATTTGCTTGAATCGTATGAAAAGCCTTCCATCTTGTAATGGTCATGCGGGGATTAAAAAGTGGTCATTTAGAACCTACAATCACAGTAATTGGAATCCATCATATTTTGGCCAGACTTGAAAAGATTTCCTTATATACTTATTACAAATGGTCAAACTCAGACAAACCGGCCCATATCCTACATACGGATTTGTAAACTGAATTCGAATTTATTTTTCATAAGATTTACAAAAATAACTAGTTGAAAACGAACATATATGAAGGAGAACAGGCCTTTTATCTAAACCAACGTAGGAAACAAATACACCACCAAAATTATACACAAAGTAACATAAATAACATAATATAGTAAACATAAACGAAAACAAACTAAGCATGATCAAAGCAGATGAAAATGGACGGATCTTTAGAGGAAGAGACAATTCGAAAATTCGTGACTAGACACTTTTACAGATATTATACCGAAAACAGTCAGGCTAGAAACAAATTTCTTTTGAATGTGATATTTTAGTAATGATGGAAATACTTAGCATTTTTATGTGATGGTACCCGCCCTCGTTGACTTATGGATAGCAGCTTGGTATGCTCGGGGTCCTTCATGTGTCCTGTTTTGGGACGTGGGCCCTTATATGGCAGAAACGAACCCGCCGTTGTGACACCGGATAAAATGTCGATGGTTATTTTGCGTCGGGAATTTGAATCCCCAAGGCTGTATTTGACACCTTGTTCTTTACTGTTCCAAAACATGCCAAGAACAGGAGAACTCCTTGCAATATGGAACACTTGCACTGTACAGTTACCTCGGACACACGCCACACTCTTTACGTGGGCCCAACGCACCGTGTCCTACTTTCACCAATTAACTAATTTAATTTTTATAATGGGCCCGAAGTTTGTTGGTCTAGTGATATCTACCATCTTAGATACACGTTCTGCTAAAGTTGTAGCCATCTCGCTAATATTCATTCCCTTATACACCGTTAAAAATGCCTGTAAAATTACAGTAACACAAACAAAGAATTACATGTGAATCCCGGCTGCAAATGCAGCAGGAATTCTTACGTATGATTTCTTTGCTTTTAACTGTAATTTTTTTAAAGAGTGTATATCTTCCATGAGAAGAGGCTCCGCTTTCTTGGTTATTTTTCATACCGGCGCTGCATCACTAACCGAAGTGGTGTGAAATTTGCAAGGGGTATTGGGACAGATCGCGAACGTGGTCTGTCGTGATCTACTCTTACTGTCGTACAGGTACGTCATTCTTTGTTACACGTCAGACTGACTGAGAACAGAGAGGTGAATACCCCAGACCAAGTAATAGATACTATCGCAAAGTGGTAACATGAGGAAATCAAAACCTAAGTATGAAAAGTTTCCCGAAAGAAGAGAGAAATATTTCTTTAGATATGGGCAGTCCAAAACAACCTTCAGAAGCCTAATTGCAAAGCTTTTCTTTGGGTCTAATAAGTTTCAAGCTGTGAAAATAGCGAGTGAGACTCAGTAATGCTCTCTGTTGCTATAAGGCCGCATTCACTAACTGACCCGAATGCATGTATTGTGCATGCTGTTACGTAACTGCGGTCGAAAAGCGGGCCGGACGTTTGACCTTTCAGACGGTTATAGCATGGTTATAGTACAATGCCTTCCACTTAAATAATAGGGAGTAAAGCTGTATCTTGAACTAAAAAACCTCACAATTCTTAGCGAGACCGTCGAAGTACCTTTTACCATGGATAACGAGTAGTAAAATTATAATTCTAAGCAAAAATGTTTACAAAGTACTGATGTATAAATGTCAGTCACTTTGTGAAAACATGACAATATTTGATCATGCCCTGCTATCAAGTTATGTACAACCACTCAGTAAAACACAGCTTTTTCAAGATTGCTACATTTTACAGAAGGTACACATATTTCCGACGGCCTCATGGGGAAATATTTTCTATAGACGAAATTTGATGTTTATGCAATTATGCAATCAGAAATTATAAATATACACGATGAAAGTCACAGTATTTTTTCAAAAAGAAACAAACAGGCAAACATTGCAATATATATTTGGTGAATTAAGTGTCCAGCAAGATGTCCCTCTTAAAAATGATCTACCCTACAACAACCTCAATCATCCAAAATGAAGACAGGCTTTGGCTTGGTACTGTTCTACTGAAAACAAAACGAAACAAAACAAAGAAATAATTCTCAATCGGTGAGCTTACAAACCATAGCTTAAGCCAACACTAAAATGCACGATCCTACACATGTTTTGCAAAAGTGTAGTCTGCATGAGTCCAAAGGATTTCTCTTTCGGGAAACCAAAATAATGATTAGGTTGAAAAAAAAAATAACAACACAATTTAGATGGATACAAATTACTACGCAGAGTCAAGTTCTTTCAAATTAGACTAAGTGATACGTTGGGTGAAAATGTAAAAAAAATCCATTAACTTTGCCATGCATAGCGTTAGTTAGTGAGGTGAGATTTGACGTTACACCAACACGAATGTGTTGCACAGTGTCAATAAACTCGATGAAAGGTTCAAAGTTACATTTATTTTCAGACTGTATGGTTCAAGAACAAGTTTGATTTGCCTTTGGTCGCCGCTTACGACAGGCGGGAAATACCGTGGCCATATTCTGAAATCCCCAGCCCACAGGGGAAAATTTTGCCACATCACCTGTAGAAGTATTAATAGAATTGAAAGGGCCCGTAACCCGAAATCAGATTTGGAGAGCAGGGGGTAAAAACAAGCACGTGGGTGCTCAGTTTTGGTAAAGGGTGCTGTTGCACATGACCCCTACAGTGCTAGGAACAGGGGATGGTCCAAATTTCCCTTTAATTACGGGCCGGCCGGGAACCCAGTTCAGATTTCATCGGAACAATTCTAATAAGTATGCTGTTCAACATAATGCATACGCCCTAAAGCTTTTACAGTCCTTTCTCCTTCATTTGACTATGAGACAGTAAAGCGTACACGGCACAGGTAACGTTACCAAAACCAGCCTGATTACCTCATTAACAATGGGCCTTAAAGCTCGGCATACTAAGCCCGCATGCATTTTATTCGAAGTCAAATAGACTGGTGTCTGCCAATTCCCTTATATTTTGTACAGAACTGAGGTGCTGCATTTAGCACATGGAAACGATTCATATACTTCTGAGTGTGGTCGTTGAGGATGTCCTTGGCTGAATATTACGAAAGTCATCACTGCGCATACAGTAGCGTATGAGTACCTGACTCCCCTGTGAGCTGGAGGTGGGGGAGTCTGAAGAATATGCCCTATTTCCGTAGGTAGTAAAGGACGACTGAAGGGAAAGGCTTAGTCCGAATTTCTTTGATATCGTTTTTCAACTGTTCTGTTGTGTATCTATGGTAGATCAGGGCGCTGTTATTTCGGAAAACAACTCACAGAGTTCACACTGTACCGTACTTTGTTTGTGTGTGTTGTGTTAACTTACCTTACTATTGTTCCTACAGAAGTGATATACTCCCATGCATGACAGGACGTTTCATCCTTGAAAAACTTATAAAAGGTTTGCATATCCTCGCATCGTATTTTAAAAGCCTGACCAGGATGAAATATATTTTTACGCTCAATCCATCGTAAGTAAATTTGAATCGGCAGTATTTCTTTAATCGTTGCTGACTTTTATCATTCGTACATAATAACCTTCAACGTTTAAGAGTATTAAAACAATTTTATTCCAGTAGTTTAGGTTAGCGTGCTATTTGAAAGAAAGTAAAAAACACTAATTTTAGAAATGAGTAACACTTGTAAGAAACCGCGATTTTTTTGTGGTAACAGGTGACCATCAAGATTTAATATTTTGATACTGCAAGTTAATCTCTTTTTACCCAATTATTCAAGATAAAACAGCAAAGGCTACTTGAATACATAAGTTTGTCAGAATTTAAAGATATTATTCAGCATACCAACTTTTCTAGAATAGGCCTGTCTTAAGTTTACTTTACATAAAGCAACCTATATGTTTTGATTAATCGAAAGAAACTGTATCGATAGCGGAACGTGACTTGTCTGAAGAATCTTTAAACCACGGGGTTCCCTCAAATTTTAAATTTGAAAACAAATTAAAAGAGGAAGACTGATTTTACTTATAGGCCTACATCCCTTTTCCAGTTTCCACTCATTATCATCTGATGGTATCAAAACTTACATCTATTGGCACAAAATAATGTAATTTTTCAAAAGACCCTTTCCAAAATAGCGATTACAAAGAACTGTGGGACAATGACGTGCCTCAAAGAACGTAGTTCAAATGCACTTTATTGTGTACCAAAACCACTGGCACTAAAAACTGTACCGGTAAAACCTTTGTATTACAGCTATATAAAGTTTCCCCTTTCGTTCATTTAGCTTTTGAAGTAAACAACATTCCCGTTTTCGGGAGAAACTTCTTACATGTCTTAAACGTCCTGTTTTGGTCCATTCAAGACCAAAACTGACGAAGGGATCAACTTTAAAAGCAATGATCTGCCTCAACCGTCATAACAAAACTGCTAAATTAATGATAGACTTGGTATACGATTAAGCTATTATCGTCAGACCTTTTTCTTAATTTGGGAAATGAACAATTGCTAAATGCTGTACACCAACACGACCAAACATTGACATTTTTCATTAGGTTAAATAGTGTTCATGATAGTTACGTCAAGGAACTGATGTCGCCACCATAAGTAATGCATCCGAGCCCCAAAACCTGTACAGTAGTTACACATATATGACGTATACATGGGACATTGACGTACTCCTCCAATATTGGACCAACTTGCCCAACTCACCATTTAAAAAAAAAAAAAAAAACTTCTTTTTTAAGGATATTGAATGTGATTAAGTTAATTCATTAATCAACAAAGAGATACACAAAAAAACTTTTTTGAAGTACTTCGTTTATAAACCTAATGCATATGATATCACAATGCAAAGAGCACGCCCCCTCCCCTTTGGAAGAATACAGGTAAAATCCCAACATCGTCAAATGCAAAGAGCTGATTGGTCAACTAATCAGATACCTGAATTAGTCTTTTTCACACATAGAGGGGATTCTACTGAGTGCGATCCCCAACCATGAATTTTTCAGCACAAAAATCAGTGGTGCGACCGCGTGTTTCTTTGCTATTTCTCTGAACATGACGTTGGTAGGAGATCAATGCATCTGGTCTGTTCTAACTAATCAGGTGGATAAGGTTTAAAAAGGATCAAAAACAACGCTAAATAATTCTTGTTTTGACAAATTTAGTCTATTTTAATTAAAGCGGCTCATTGAGTTAAAACACGAATTTACCAATTTTTTCCCAAACCTGTTAAATTTTCTTCACATATGAATGACAAATGATCCAACTAAGGAAACCTCCATATCCTACTTACAAATAACTGTTTTATGAGTGAGTATTCAACAGCTCAATTCGATTTTTAAGAATGTGTGACCAGACACTTTTTCAAATTATGCACAAAACCGTTACAAGTCAGGACACCACAAAGTTCAAAATTTCAACTTTTTCAGTAACTATTGGATATGAAACTTTACTCATTATGCTAACTGTAAGCATTGTCATGTGGTAGAAACCTTTTACCACTCTCATTAAGTTATTAATATCAACTCAATGAGCCCCTTTAAGCGTCAACTTGGATAGGTATTTGCAAGCATTTTCTGTTACCTTTATTTGTTTCTCTTCATTTTTTGTTCTGTAAATTTACAACGATTTTAATCAGTGCACATGTAATGATGACTGGATTAGGATGCAATTAGCTTGAGGAAGGAATCTGTAGAACTTGAAAGGATGTCCGAGCAACCCGTTTTGCAAATATGAGAATGATCAGTATTCGTAACATTTTTACAAAGTTTTGCAAGCCTTTCTTTTTTAAGATTATTATTTTGAAAAGCTCTCAAACTTTTGATTAAAAAATCACAGCTATATGTTCAATCCACACGTATGGCAAAACATTGCGGTCTATAGCAAATCTGGGAGAGTTTGCCCTGACCAGAAAGCTGAGCTGCAAGCTCCCTGTTCTACCCTGCCCTGACTTTCTGGCTATTTTGCTTGATTTCAGTATCTTGTTTCTGAAATGAATTGTCATTGCCCTCGAACCGTCGAATACTCGAATCGCTATTGTCGCTGGACGGTCCTAATTGAGACTACATTGCAATACCCTGTACTAATCTGAGAGGCTTTACCGTAATTCCTATATTTCTCAAGATACTACGTAGTCAAAATTACTTAAGGACCCAAATGTATTATAACGAATAAGAATCAATCAATTCAATGCTACCCAGAATCGTATTTTCATTAAACCATTTTATATTTTTTCTGAATATCTCTCTCAAAATACTAGTTTGGCGGTTGATTCAAGTTTCAGTTGTTGTGCGGAATTAAAATCTTAGACCTCACATAGACATGCTCAAATTTCCCAGCGTTTAATAGTTATTGGTTGGACCCAAGTAACAACTGTTACCAGGCATTTAATGAGAACATTTATTTTAAATTTGATTCAAAATAATTGGAGCACAAGGTTTAACAGGGCATGTTCTTGATCGATCCGGTCCTTTGCTAATTGGCCTTTTGAGACTAGGATTAAACATAACCAATTGCTGGATAAAAGTGTTAATTTGGCAGCCAACTGAATTAATGTTTCAAACATTTCCCAGGCCGAATTTTGGTCATGATTGTAACTTTTTGAAAATTGTTTCTTTCAGGAACAAAGCCAGACATTTGCTTAGTTGTATTCGAATTTCCAAACCTGAAGGGATAAATACCAAACTTCAATGAAAAAAATCCAATTAGGCTAACGAATAATTTGTAATGTATACCGTCTGTGGTTTCCATTCATAGTTATTGTTGCGGACTAAACTAACAATTTTTCATTAAGTTTGAAAAAGTCTATTTTTAGTTCAAATGGAGGTTACAATTATATCTGGGATTTCAATGAGCAAAATATAATACTTTTCTTTCACGTTTGAAGCGAGCATGAACACGTGTCCCTGTTATGCTATGACATTATGGCATTGAACTGTTTTCTTTCAAGTGGTGGAACTGAAAGAAAATAGGATAAAAAAGATTTTAGTATCGGCTTGTTAAAAATATTCCTGGTTTCAAAACTGAAAAGATAAACACAAAATCTCCACACACGAAACTACCATACTCATCGGCCTCTTTGTGGATTCTTTCGAAAATGTAGTGAAAAGTTTCCACATTTTCATGAAAATCTTTTTAATTGAAAGTACCTGTTTAAGAGGAACAATTTCTGTAAACACCTTCATAATATATTTTGTCTGAAACTCGATTGGGATACCATAATTTAATGCACATAAAGTTAAGTAATTATATTGATACATCCCAAAGGTAATTTACAAAGGCAGCATTGGAAAAATCCAGCACATAGTTTTAAAGTCAAATAATGTTTTTACAAATTTTTCACTAATTAATTCTGCACCACAATCATTTCGTCATACAATGAGTTAAAACTACCAACAAATATGATTTGTCATTGCGGTCAGACGTTTTTATTTGTCAAAATATGGATGAGGATATCTAGTAATGCATGAGCGTGTTAAGGTTTTACAAAAGCCCCATTCAACAGTTGCATAATTAACGTTTCTTCTCATTTGAAAGACCCTTCCAATGTCTGTTGATTCTTGTAAACATTCAGTTAAAAGAGACATGTTGGTACAAATAGTTATTAATCCCTGTCAATCACTGTTTGTCCATGAAAGGGAGTTGCTGTTTGAAATAGCAGTTCCCTTAAGTATAGGCCTAAAAAGGAACTGCCGTGGTATTAAAGTATGTCTACATGCACTTTACAAGCAACAAGTATATATAGACCGATTTTCACGAGTTTACGGGAGCTGCTTACTTGAAAGAATGGTTTGACAAAATCGCGATATAACTCGCCTTTGTCGAGTATTATTTCAACAGAAGTGAGTTGTCGAAGCCGACTTGACTGCCTGAGGTGATATTTTCACACTCCATACTGCAACGTAGAAAAAGATTTCTCGAATAAACAAGTAATGGGAAAAGAGCAAGATAAAATACCGGTAATTGCTCTTTATAAAGTTCAAAAATGATTTATTAAGTTGTTTACTTACCCTTAAACCATAATAAAATATGTTTCACATAAGTTACACTAGATTCTCATTGCAAGGATTTTTCGTTATAAAAAGTGCGTTCACCAATGTTATTCTGGTCCAAAGCCTTGTAAGAACCAAAAATCACTTATTGTTAATAGAAAAATATAGTGATAAAATCAGAAACGGTGCGGTTTTGTATCGTCAACTGGGCAAATACTAATGCTTTAGTATGTTTTATGGTCAATTATCGCACTACGCGCCAAGGTCAATCAAAGGTAATACCTAAGTGGAATATGGCAATTGTTATCGCTAAAACACATTAAAGGAATAGAACGACATTTTCGCTGAAAGGTGAAGAAGAGGGTAAACAACATCAACAAGAAAGAACAATTAAAACTTGTAGCTTGACACACTCTAGAAAACGATTGTTTATGGCTTTGTGACGTGTAAGCAACTAATCACTTTGACAAAGGAATTGTGGCAGTAAAAGTGTAAATACTATGGGTACGGCAGGAAACTGCCGCGACACATACCATCATTAATGTAGTCTGCTAGGGTCAGTTCGAGGGTGAGACGATTTGCAACCACCGAACTCCTCTTTTGATTTCTAGTAATCCACTCCTTGTCATGCTGTCATGTTATTATGTAAAGCAGAGGGCTATAGTTGCATAACGTGTACCTGGAACTATATTTTTTCATGAACACATGGCAGATTGACTGTGATTTGCGTGCAGCACTACCGTACTGGGAAATATGTCTACTTGCAGAGTAACCGTTTAGAATATACTTTCAAAAGAAATGGCCATCTGAGCTTCCTTCATTAAATATTTTCTAATCGAACAACTTCTTGTCCAGTTTCTTATTTGTCACTATCGGGATTTCAATTTTTGTTGTATTTTAAAGCCCCGTCAAAATATTACCTATGTGACTCGGCCAAGAGTCGAACTTCAGACCTCCTTATCAGCAGTGTGGAAGTACTCGAGACCGGCCTCGAGACCAGTTTTTCCCGGTCTCGGTCTTAGTCTCGACACCCTGTGGTGTCAACCTGAGGTGTTTGTTGTCCAATCTTATTTTATGATGGGTATCAATAACTTCAAAATACCAATAGCCTATCTAACCTCACCTTACCTTTATTAACTCATAGTTAACTTTTAAAAAACGTTAATCGCCTTGAAAAATAGGCTAATGATTGAGGAAAGAAGTAGCATGTAATGAGTCCACAACTCCATCTGGGATTTAAGTTGGTGAGTGGGTCTTTAACTTGGTCAATGATGATGGGTGTTCTCACACAATTTTACTCAGTGTAATCGGTAGTGCCATTCGGTATTGCGCTGCTTTACTTCTTCACTGTGTGTGTTAAGTTCTCAGTTTCAGTGTTATCCGTTTCCGACTTTTATGGATTTTACTCAGTCTGGCTACTAGTAACCCTTAAGGCCTGTATACACGAGCAACATTTCCAAAACATCCACTGTGCAACAAATACAAAACAAGCTGTTTTTTTGGTTTGTTGCACAGTGTAGACAGGGTATACCGCATGTTTTGAAAATGTTTTGGAAATGTTGCAAAAGAAACAGCCTGTCAATTCTTTTCAAAACATTCTCAAAACATTTTCAAAATGTTTTCAAATTGTATTTATTATGTCTACACTGTGCAAACAAACCGAAAACAAGCATGTTTTGGGTTTGTTGCAGGTGACGTGTTTTGAGAATGTTTTACAAATGTTGCTCGTGTATACAGGCCTTTATATTGGTTATTGGTGAGATTGAAAAAGAGGATAAACACTTATAACAGTTCACACATAGTTCTCACGTGACGTTATAAGTTTTTCAAGTGGCGTATTTCAGCCATGTTTGAGGGCAACGTGGAGGTTGCTAATACCTAGTTGTGAAGTCACTGAGAACTATCTTTACAAAGGCGTCACCATGGAGAGGGGGAAATGGGGCAGGTGCCCACTGCGAAATTTTGTGCCCATGTGTACCCCATACTGACATTTGAGATTTTCAAAAAATAACAGGCATATGTCTTCTGTAGTCAGAGTGTGACTGCAAAAATTTTTAAGATTTGACTCTTCTTCCATTTAGGGGTTACGTTTTTTTCAAAAGTTTCTGCACACTTCCGACGGCGCCAATTGAAGGTGGCGCACAGCTCAGGTAACCGTTCAGGCAGAATTACAGTAGGCCTACATCTTTCCTTTAGAGAATCACATTTAACTGCCGATCAAGCGCTTTCTCCTCTCCTTCTAGTTCAGCTCCCCTTTCTTAAAATGTTACTAGACAGCTCTGCTCTTGGCAGTAGTTTCAGAAGATTCGTTACCAATAGAAGTTTACTTCTAGTTGCCCAGAGAGTAAGTTTTCGACCAGTGCAAAGAAAATAGAATTATCATTAAATTACGACGTTTATACCTCGCAATCACCGTAAAACCCAGGAGCATGCAGAGGCTTCGCCCCGTGGACCCCAACTGGTACTACATTGAACTGCCCATCCACTTTCTCCCCTATAGTTCATCTCCCATTTTTAGGGCGTGTAAAGTTTTCAATATTCCATTGTTTGGGATACATGACATTTATGGCATCAATATATCACAGCATGTGTTTGGAATTGTTGGTCGGTTAAATATCTGGCGGATTTGCCCTTGGTAGTAGTTTAACTAGTTTTTTTTTAACGTATTACTTGAAGTTATCCTGGAGGTTAATTTTAGATGTTAGTCAATAGGGTTACCCTTAGATAATGACTTGCCTACCTCACAAACACTAAAAAACCCAAGAGCTTCAGTGGGCTTCGCCCCGTGGATTCCACTACGGGCTCCAAGGACCCAACCATGGGCCCTAATGCAGGCCTTTTGACCTGCCCGAAGACCCTTACGCTTTGCGCTCGAAAGTGCGACATGAGTGGAGTCTAGCAATGCCCCCAGTGCCTTTATTACAGATTTAGCTCTGGATTTCTAGACAAACTTATCCTGTCCTTGAAATCCTTGCTTGTTAAACAACCGACAAAAGCCACATTGTTAAGGATTACATGGTTCAGTGAACACTAATTGTTGTTTGCGAATTTCTATTGTTAAAAAATCGGCCAAGTGATGACATCGGTCAAGTCATGACGTCCACTTTTCAGGGAAAAGAATTCTCTAATGTCAATAGTATGAAAAGAGGTGACGTAAGCCACTGGTTCTTTATCAAAATATATCAAGTTGTCCCACATTGAACATGTCTCTCTACAGACATGCTCCGTCTCGGTCTTGGTCTCAACACCCTCTGGTCTCAGTCTTGGTCTCGGTACACTGCTGCTCAGTGTAATAAACAGTGAAGCAGAAGACGTGATTTCTATGTATTGCATTTCATTAACAGTCGCTGCTCCCATCCGCACATGCTACCTTCAAGAAATGCCCCTTTTCATGGTTAGCAAAAATATTTACATCTTAATAACATCGCAACACGATTATTGTCAGTGCCCCAGACGTCATGTACGCATCATTTTCTCCAGCTGAGTATACCCCTGTGGTGAATACCGGCAATAACCCATGAATGGATGAATAAGACGTTGTTTGGAATAGAAGTTACCATGATGAAGTGGAGTGGCAAGGTTTTGAAATTTACAAATATTTAGTCATTGAAACAACCTTCCAGCTTATTCGATCAAACGGGCGAGTGTTCAAAGCCGTGGAATAAACACGGCTTATTTAACAAACATCCATGTTAAATGGCGCTTACTATACTTAACTCTATGCAATGATTTTGGAAAAGTATAGTTCCGGTTGAGCTGAGCTTGATTACACTGAGATAATCTCGAGGCAAATTGAAATGTTAATACAACCTAACAATTGAAAGGAAAATATTTTTCGCACGTTGTGATTTCATAAAAGATTCGTAGTACCACGCGCTCATCTGCTGTCATATACAAGACAGTGTGGTGATCAACGTACTGATTAGCACAATCATATGCTTAAGTAGATCCGATACACATCCGTACGTTTACCCCCAAACGATCATGTCGGCGAAACTAGGAGTTGAAGGAGTCGCAGACATTTTCTAAGAGGTTGAGATAAATGCAAAGTGTAATTATGCACACTAATATGTTGTGCAGTAACTTTTTCAAAGGTCTTATGGTCATATGCAGTGAAATTTGGGGCTAGAATTTGGATGGATTAATATATGCAGTCCAGTCCACATGTACCTATGATAAGGTCTCTACCAATGATTTCGTGAGGGCGGAAGATGCGGTTGATAAGGAAATGCAGACACTCGCATTTGAAGTTGTTTTATAGTTTGTCCTGTTTCTTGATTGGCTTTTGAGAGTCACGTGACAGCATTTTTTCTCCTCTAACTAACTTTTACCAGAATTAAGTGATTAATTCACCTAAAATATCGGTATGTAATACTGGAAAATATTATAAAAGGTACTTTGAAGAGAAATAAGGAAAAATTGTGACATTTAGTTGTTGTTTCAAAATAAGCTTGGATGACTGCTCTTTCCCCAGGAATATTAAGGCATAGTTTGGGCTATGGCAATATTTGCTAATGTTTTTGTAGGCCTTTAGAGTATTATCCCTAAAGTATTTTGGGTGAAGGCTGGCCGGGGGACTGATTCCCTTACACCGTTTCTTCTTGTTTGTGTCACTGACCGTATAGCCTTCGTCTGTTGGCCACTCACCCCTTTTCTCCGGGTATAATCTCCTGAAATTACTGTAGTCGACAAAAATTCTCAATAAGCACAGCTCTTTTTTTCGAAAGCAAGTTCTAAAAATGCAGTTTACACCGCTCAACATGTTCTGTACTGTGATATGTTTTGAGTATCTTTTGGGGTCCTAACTCACCTAGTTTAAGCAATAAACTGAGAATGTGTCAACTTGAGGATGTATATAGGCAATTGTGAGAAGTGCTTGTTGTGTAAGTAGGTTGGGAGAATTGGAACTGTTTGGGATGGTTAGATTAGACCTTTAAAGATGAAGTCACGAACAAGTGTAAACAACAGATTTGCTATCGGATATGCATTACGAACTTTTCAATGAATAAAATCTTAGAAACTTATCAGTGTAACATGTAAGTTTACAATTAAATTCGCAATTATCGGTATAGTTACTTGCCTTGATAAGATACTATGTAACTATGCAAGGTTAAATTGAATAGAGTTAAATTAAATTGCTACTGCAATATTTTTCTGTTTTCTTGAGAGTTCATTGTACGTTTTCAAGCTTCTACTCTCTTTTTCGTTTTTCTTTTTGCCATTTATATATTTGAATGATAGTTTAATGTTTTCGTTCCCTGTTTCATGTCACCATTTTCAGTACTTTGTTTTTATTATTATTATTTTTGGAGGGTTAAAATGTAAATAACTTTCAGGTAAACAGGCAAGAAAATGAATAAATAATCAAACAGTCCGTATTTAATTGGTTTACCCCATTTGCTTTTCGCTGAAGAACCTGTCGCGAGGTTTTTGTAAAGACCTGCATACACATTTTCACGTTCGTATATATCCCACGTTGACCTGTTAACACGATACCAATAGATCGTTGTGAGGTTTCCGACTCACATCCTCAAATGTCTTATGCAAACCGTTGCTCATTTGTTGTGGACACCTTATTTTATGCGGAAGGCGAGTGATTAAAACTTTCTATTCATTTTGTAAACATTGTCTAATATGATATCTGTCCACGCAAAAATGACATCAAATAGTGTTAAAATACTTGTATCCGGTCGCAGTGCTTTCTAAACTCAAAATAAAGAGTAACTTACCAATCTAAACTTTAAACTTTCTACGGACACCCAGACTTGCGAGACGAAACAAAGTGCAAACAATTTTCTCGGTCGAAGGCGGGGTGAAAGGGTCGCCCCAACAGATATTACTTTGAATTTATATAAACTTTATTACAAAATTCTCATTCAACCGTAATAAACAAACAACTAACATTTCTTCTCACTTGAAAGACCCCTTTAACAGTCTTATTTCTGTTGATTCTGTTCAATATTCAGTTAAAAAGAAAAAAAAAAAAAAAAAACGTGCTGGAACGAAAGGTGCATATTCGCTCTCAAAGTTTGATTGCGCCTTTAATCTTTTTAAGTATTATCTTCGTGCCATATACTGTATAGTGTTCAGCAATTGAACGCGTGGTTTTTGCCACTTTGGAAAGAAAGTTTAAATTGAAAATTCGTTTAGCTATTAAAGACTATTTTTAGACTTAGTTTAGACATTGCACGTATTTTAAAACTAGGTTTTAATGGATTAAACACGTGTGTGTAGCATCCAAACGTGTTTACATAGTGTGGGCAAAAAGTATTTAGAAAAACCAACTCCCTGGAAAAACTTATTCCGAAACACCGTTTTACATTACATTTCAAAGATACATCAAATTTATTTTCACTGTTTCAGATGAATATACTATTAAAGGGTACTACTTACATAAAACATTCTGAACAGACACATGTAATATTTTTGCTTCTCTGTTTAATCTACAAAGAAGTTTAAAGACAATTTGTATCACGATAATATTGTGAAGGTAAAACTAATGAAACTGGGTTAGAATAAAAGGCTAAGGTCAAGGACTGGGACAGTAAAATGGCAATGTAAGTCCTTACAAAAACAATGTGATAATAGCAATGCATAAACAGCTCAATTAGAAAAATTGTATTGACCACGTACAAGAAAATTTCTTCTCTTCACTCTTAAAACCAATCGGCGTATATTTAAACTGTTGTTTCATTAAAGTCAAATTTTGTCCTGCTGCTGCTGCGTTATGAAAAAAGCACGTAAAATAAAAATCTCTACAAATGTGATAACTCCAGATTACTGCAATGCAATCAATAGTAAAAAGATATTTTAACTATTACAAGCTGAGCAAAAGCAAATGCAAAAAATAAATGAATGGAGAAAGTGTCTTGAAAAGGTTCTCAAGTGGTAAAAATATTGCGAATTTTAATGGGCATCTTTCTGGTTTAAACTATTTGTTTTTTTTTTAAGCTGTAGACTATAAAGCACGAAAATGTACCATTTTTCAGAGAAAGGAAAAATCGATTCCTGTAAAGTTAGGCCTTTTTTTCTTCTTCTGTTGTTATGAAAACCACGTTCATTTTACTTAAATATGTCTCAGTAATAGACAATTTTAGTTTGTTATTAGATTAGGCGTAAAACTATTAAGAAATATTTTTTTCTTTTCTTCTCCAGACATGTTGGAGTCACCTTCATCGTTCAACAATTTAGTTAAACTGAACTTTTGAGGCTTTTATATTCAAAACAATCTACAAAATAAACGGACATTTGTCCTTACCAATTAAATTACTCCCATCTGACTTCACTTTTCGATTAAAATTTAAATACGTTTTAAACGTCTAATGCCTACTCTCACGTGTTTTGCTCTTTCTTAATGTAGGGCTTCTGGGCTTGATTTAATTACAGGAGTGTACGTATAATGTAAAACTCACAAAGAAATACATATCCTTACAAATCTTTCCTCATATTTAAGTTTACAAAGAAGGTCACGTATAAACTTCTTACTTGAAGTAACTTCTAAGACTGACTTATTTGCGAACAACCACTTTGGAGTTGGAATAATTTATGTATTTTTTTAATTATATTTGTCATTGACTGTGGTTCTTCCGCGTTATGCAAGGGCAAGACTGACCCATTTTCGTGAAGGTTTTTATCAATTGTGAAGCTCCGCTATATACATTTGCCTTTGCAGATGTTTATAAATGCTCATAATAAATTACTGCCCCTGTATATGCTTGACACTGAAAATATGGATAAAAAATATCAAATGTACAAACACTTGCAATTATTTGGTTGCGATTTTTAGCCAATGATTTTGTCGTGTTCATGATCCCTATACAAATTTTTACTATATAATTCTATGAAAATGCCTATAGAGATCTATAATAGAACGCTATAGAATCAACGATTTTTCTATAGATATGCTCAAAGTCCTCTTTAGAAATTTGCAGTCATTTTAGAGTTCTTTAGAACTTCTGTAGAAGTTTCCATAGGTCAGAATCTATACAGAACAATCCCTCTACAGAGCAATTCTACCGGATACTTTGTACAGAATTTTTTCAGAAACATATTAATACATTTCTATAAGGCTTTCTTTAACGTTCTCTAGAATTTCTGCTAATTCTCTGTAGAACACCTAATTTGCATGTTTACTAATTGAAAAAAAAAAACATAAAAAGTAATTCAAATTCCTTTTTTGATCTTTACTATGTGTAATTAAAGTAATTAATCTTCTTAATTAGGCAAAAACATCCTTGAATTCCTTCTTCATTCACAGAAATTACTTGTGGAAAAGGTAAAGTAAACGTGGCCAAAGTTTCGACATGACATTGTAAATGTATGCTTAGACACCTTTTAGTCGATCATATTTGTAGCTAAAAAGATTTTTTTGGAAAAAAAAAGTTGTTCGTTAAAACAGGTAACGAATATTGATGTTTGAAGTTGTTCCCACAAAAAATACATCTTTCACCGCATGCATCGTATCGCTGATAAAGTAGATAATTAACAGATTTGAGCTCTTATTGTCTCCTCTGAGCATACTATACACGTTCCCTTTGGTCTCATATACGGTCCTTGCGCCATTCTGGGTGAAGCCTTTTGGCTAAGATCAAGGGGAGTATCCTTTCTCAGCTGAAACGCGGTCATCGCCTACAGTCCCTCAGTCACTCCGACAAAATGTTTCTGGGGATGTTGAGTCTCTCTTGTATAGGTTGATAATTTGAAATTTATAACTATTGCTTGCATTGTTTCACATTTCCAGTTAGATTTAGGTAATGGTTCACTGCTATGGAATGCGTTAAAAGTCTACCGTGCCTTTTTATTTCATACTATGAATGATTACTTTGCATTTGGAATCAAGGAAAAGTTAATAAAAGGTCAATCGCATGAACTCTCGTTTGTATCTTTGTTGTTACTCTGATAAAATGCTCGTTTGATTTGGATTCTAAGTACTGAAGTAAATATAGCAGCCCGAATGTGAAGTTTATATGCTATTTTTCTCTTACATATAAAGTTGGTAAAACTGTACCACCACCCATGTTTAGGCTAATTGTTTTCCTTAATATCTCATATAACGAACGTAATAGGGGATTGAAAGAGACAGTGAAAGTTGTTCCTGATTTTACAGTGAAAAGACTCTTTATGTTTTAGTCCCGTACACGCATGGCTTTTTATCTGGGACTGTTTTTCTTATGCCTATGCTTTTCCAATACATGAGAGTCACAATTGCGTTATGCGTGTACTTTAAATGCGTTGTTCATTCCATATGTTAGGCTTCAGTTAAAGTATGCCGTGTTGCATGTTTACTATATTTAAATAATTTTTGTATGCGATTTTTTATATATTCAAGATTAGAAAGTTCAAATAAACTTGAAAGAAGTAATATCTGTTCCTGTCAGCCAGTCTAGAATGAGGAACCGTGCAAGACAGACCAGTGATGAAATGTTCTGAGGTTAATGGGTTTGGTCAGTTAATATGTTGTCCTGTAGTAGACGTAGCTTCCTTGGGAAGCAAAACTCTATCGGGAGTACTTTTTGATTTTATGGGATGGCTCTTCGCCAAAGAGTTAGGAGCAATTAAGAAAAAATACGCCAGTACCAGTGGCGTCGCTACGAGGGGGGAAGACTCATTTTTTTTTCCAGAGACTGAGTTTTTCATAGAGTCAGGCCTCTGCTAAAACTACAAGCCTACCTGGGGCTTTGTCACCCGGGCCCCACCCCCAGGAAAGGGCGATTTGGGCTCAGTTTGGGGCGGAGCGCGAAAAGGTTCGCCCCCGACATTATCCTTTTCCCCTAGTTTGCCCCCTAATATTGACATTACGGCGCCCTCACTGGCCAGTACGAGAGGATCTTGCAACAGTGACAGTCAGCGATCACTTAAATCCCATGCACACTGTGTATGAACCGTTGGATCAATAATTTCTGTCAGTTTTTAGACATGTTCCAAATTACGGATTCATGAATTTTCTATAGAAAAAACTCTCATTCTCGACAGAAATCGTCCTTTTTCTATGGAACTGCTATAGAGTTTCTTTAAACCCTGCCCACTCATCTCGATAGAATCTGTAGGCCTACTCTTCCTCTAGAACCTCTTTAGAGTTTATTTGAAACCTTCACTAACCCCTTCAAAAGTCTGTCCGTTTTTTCATAGAAACCCATAGAGTTGCGTTGAAAAAGTGGCATATTTTATATTGCACCTCTTTGGGATGTCTTTCGTGTTTCATTGGAGTTTTTTTAGAGCTGTTCCAAGGAAACTCAATAGGTATCTATAGAAGAGTTTGGTTTTGTACAGGAGTTCTATTAAAAGTCTTATGTAGCCTCTATTTTTTCCACAGAATTCTTGTATTCTGTGTGCGACACCATTTACAGGGTTTAAGACTTGAACTTAGTTTACACGTAATTCCTATTTCGTCAGTTATGAAGTGTACTTTTCCTGTTTTCCTGATCTTTGTGGAATAAATGTGGAGCATTTTTAAATTAACTTATGAATCAGTGAATGTCCCCTCTAATAATTCACTTGCTGCTTTAATGAAATAGTTACGTCAACAAAGCACAGGACATCGTAAAAGCGGAATTCGATGTTGCACGCTAACAATACTTTTAGGTAGAATTTCCTTTGATGTGGTTACGAGGATAAAAAAAAGATTTTTTCTTACACATCCATATAAATGAATAGTTGTATGCCACACTTTTGGTTTTCCACTCAAAGGGAGGTCTGTAGCCCGAAGCGAGCGAAGTATTTTGGGTTGGGTATAAACTTATTTGAAACGGTGAATAGAAAAATTGAGTTTGACTCAGTATATACTGCTATGTTCAATAATGCATAATATACAAAATGATTGCATTTAGCTGTTTATCGAGGTGAGAAAGTGAATCAGGTGCTCGATCAAAATATGACACAGTGAATTACTTTGCATGCATCGTGTATACAGACAAAATTTCCAACTTGCGTTTCGAAAAAACAATGAAACCATTGTTCGAAATTATTTTTTCTATCACAATTTGTTAATCAAGTTTATGTCAAGTTCTTAGGTGCTAATATATTTAGATGTTCACTCTTAAACAAGGTGTCTCTTCATTAGCTGTTGTCATTGCATTGTACCGATGACTCTGATGGTTAACAATTAGGTAAGAGACTAGGTTAGGGATTAGCGCTGTCGTTAACCAGTTAGGAAATGTCTTGTTAAAGAGTGCTCATCGTCCCTATTAAACCTTTTTAAATTTTAGGAGCTAAAAAGTAGAGTAAATCCTCTGAATATATATAAAGAATATTGGAGATGTTTTAACCATAATTAAGCTTTCAAAAAGAAAAAAACAAGTAGATTTGGTAAGCCTATTAATAGATTCATCCTACACTTAAATGTTGCATTTCACTGACCAATTTAGCACGTACACGATGTGTGTGTGTGTGATCTGAAATGGCTTCTCGAGCTACAGAGAAACCTTACCAGAGGGCACATAGGTAATTTTGAAATAACATTCAATATATTATTTTCCGAATAGATGAGGATTTATTAGCCCTTTCAGCAAACGTAATCTGCACTCCGGGGCCAAGAGGCCCCTTCCGATTTTGGCCTTGCCCCCACTTTCCACCTCAAACTTAGGTCAGTTACGAGTTGGATTTACAGTAAAAAAAAAATAAATAAATAAACGAAATACCTCTCCAGGTACTTCAATTTCCATCTAGAGATATGATGAAACCCCATAGCTTCCGGTGGCTTCTCCCTTGAACCTCAACCCCAGGAACGGGCACTTTAAGCTCAGTTTCGAAAATTTTTTCCCCAGCCCTTAGTTTGCCCCACACTCCGATTTTGACATTGTGCTGTCGCCACTGAATGTTATCACCGTTTTGACGGGGTTTCCTTTGTAATGCCCCTTAGTAAAGAGGGAAATTTAAAGTGTTGAGTGACACGCACATAAATATTAACGCACGCAAGTACCGTTCACTTTCCTGTAAAACATTTCAGTAATGTCAAGTTGCAATTCCTGCAAGGATACACCCTTTCTCATGAACTGCAAATAACCCCTGCAAGAAGTATCCGGTACCAAGAGTACCCCGTTTTCCCTTCATATATTCACCTTAAATTCGCCACTGTTGTGATATTTCTAAAATTTTTGTCTACTCGGGGGCATTTCCCTCACGAGCATTACGTGCCGGTTCTGCCATTTCAACACACTGATTTGTTTCACTAACTGCATAGATTGCGTATATTCTAACACCAAAAATCAGAATAAGTACTACTGTCGATTGAAGGATAGCGCTTATCCCCAAAAACAAATCCTGTTGAAAAGCCTGTCGAGAAGCAAAGTACGCAGCAGCAAAAACAACGTAAACGATAACCGAGATAAGTACAGAGAAAGCAATATATCGTCCCTGGTTGAAGTTAGCAGGAACTTTTCTGGCCAAAAAGGAGAATGAGCCGCAAACCAGAAGGACACAAATATCCCAGAAGAGTTGACCAACTATGTGAGACGTTGAACCCATGCATTCTCTCTCTACGAACTGTCTCGACGTAGTGGGTTCGATGATATTTACCTCAGGGAGATCCACAAAAATCCATATAATGGCCCAAATCAGCTGAAATGAAACGTTAGATAAAAGGAACGTTACGCTTTCCATACGGTAAGTAACATTTTAAGGCTTCGTATAAATACTGATTCAGCATACGTTATCAACAAAGGATACTTCACAACATGTACCTCTTTCTTAAATTGTCAATAAATATAATAATTTGTAATCATTTGAACAGCTGGGAAGTAAAGAAATTGCCTTGATAGGTTTACATTCTATGGAGGCACGTCCAGTGGTTTGAAGCCATATTCTGTGTAATAGGGTCATGATCTGTGATATGAAATGATATTTTCTGATGATTCCCGAACACGTTTCTCACAATACTGAAAGCAACCAGAATATCTTGACCTGTAGTTAAATTACAATATATATAAAAAAAAAAAAAACGTTTCGTTGCACTGGAAATTCTTAATTTTCATTGCCAGTGAAATGAATGTAAGGAAGTTGAAGTATTCGTTCTTGCAATATTCCCCATTCTAGCCTGACGTCACCAATAAATCTATCCATACCGTATTTCTCATTTCGAGTATACTCCTTACTTTAAGGACTTCGTGTCCCCCTTAATTTTTTAATTAAAGCATATTCTAGTGACCTTGCATGAGGTGGAGCGACCCCAAAAGTAAAAAGGCCCGTCAATGAAGTCTTCATACAATTGAATATGAATATACCCACAAAACTATATTTTTAAACACGTAATGCCCAAAGGTCTAAATGTTGTGTTTCCTTCTTTATACAGCACTATGATGACTGATCGATATAGACCACGTCATTTTGCACACTGTTTATACATGGAATACAAAACCTTAAGTTCTTCGACGAAGGATGTGATATTCGACGGCAGTATTATACACATAGATCTAGTTGACTACGTTTTTCATTATTTGGAAATTTGCAGGTCATTATATTGATAGCCATATGCAAGACACATATCTGAACATCACAGGAATTTAGGGATTATCTTGTACATAATGTCAGTTTACGAAGTATTATTACCGGTATTAGAGACAATATCAACGCCAGCACCACTTGAGACATTGGCCTCATTAACTGAACCTCCACCACATTAGTGGTATGAGATGTGTGTCGGCGATACACTAAGAGAGTCATCATGGTTAGAGGAATATAGATGAATGCGGTTGCGATGGTTGGCACAATTCTTCTCAAAAAGCATGTTCCGTTTCCTGGTGGTATATTATAGAATATTGCCGAAAGGAAGTAGGAAAAAATTCCGATCAGTATGATATAGTCCAATGCACTATTTGAAGCTTGAATTAACTTCTGGTTTCGGTTTATAATGTACAGGAATGTTAGGATTAAATCCGTTACCAAACCAAGAGAGGCAAGTAAAACAATTACGATTTTTCCACCCTCATCTTTTAATTTAAGGTTCTGCAGAGGTACACAGTAGGATAAGCTTTCGTCTGGCCACATGTATTTACCACCGTCTTCTTCGAAGCATGATACGCATTCGTTGTTCACTATAATTTGGTTGTCCTCACAGGCATCGCAAGTCCAACAACACTGGTCAATATCATTGCTAATTTGCACTTCCGAGGATCCACACGGGTCTGTACATAGAGATTTGGGAATGTTATTGGTGTTGTACGTGGATCCTTTCGAGCTTGTGCTTCTTTTCAAATGCCAAACAACTTCACGAATGGTCAGACCACTACCGACAGGGTTTTCGCTCCAACTTCCTACGTTGTAAAATCTGTAGTGATCGTCCTCGGTTCGGTTCAGATACCTGGTCAAATACCGACCTCTCCCGTCGCCGTTGTTTGTAAAAGCTACAAGAACGTTATTTGAATTATTAAAAGTGATATTAAGTAAGTAGTCCTTTAGGAGTCTTCTGTTAGCAAGAAGTGTTTCTCTACAAGAAAGATTTGATTTCATTGAATCATTGCAAAGTTCATCTTTCATAGCATCGAGACCCCGAGCTAACACTTGAACAGAATCGATGACCAAAGATTCGAAAGCCGAGGTGCTGATTTCTTCTGCAAAATTACAGTTGGTTCTGTTCAGCTGACATTCTTCCGGATTAAGTGAGAACTCGCGTGTCCAAGGGTTATCATAAGATGACGTTAAGCTCTTTTGAAAGTAGGCATCGAACTGTGGGTCAGGTGGTGACATATGGACCATGGTAAATGCACCTAGATGGAAAGAACGACCACAACTTAAACAGTTTAGCAAGGAATTATGGTATGTTGTAGATGCTGACAATCCAGAAAACATACCTGGGCACATTCAATCGAAACATTAAAACGAGTGCGCTAGCCTAAATTCAAACCATATGAGATTCAGAATTCTTCAAGTCTGTAGAAAATTGACGGATTGAAACGTAGGCAAGGAGATGTCAAACCAAGAATTTGTATTGAAATTGTTTACAAAACTTGTTTGAGTTTCCCATGAGTACCGTAGTTTATAGAGAACAACACACTTTTGCGACTGATGATCATAAATATGTAAAGCATATGCGACAGAGCAAAATTAAGAATAGGAAAATAAATTTAAAAAGTAGTTCCTCTTTTGTTACCCAGAGCAGCCGATTCCGATCCAGACAAGATGTCCATGCCATAGTTGCCCCAACCGTCACTTCCTATCCATATGAAATCATTGTCGATTCCTTCATCTCTAGAAAGTGCAAAGAAATCTCTGGCAAGTTCTATATGAATAAAAAGGATGACAACAGACAGTAGCGAATTTTGTTTCAGCTCGATTAGGGATTTAATAGTTCCTCGGAGAGTTTCAAAATAACTCATATTTCCGACCGAGGGCAAAGGAAGATCTTTTACATAGGCAACGCAAATGTTGTATTCAATTGCCTGTTTCTGAAATGCTTCTTCGGCATTTCTTCCGTAGGTATCGTCAGAGTGAAGAAAAGCAACGTATGTCCAGTTGTAGTGTAGAAGAATTTCGATCAAAGCAGTTACCTGGGAGTAAATGAAAAGTGTGACATGTTACCTTCTGGAGTCCAAGAGGTCAAAGACGGGAAGGTTGAGGATGAAAAAACCCGAAGGTGAAAGGCTTGAGCAAAAATAGAGGGGCAACTCTTACAGCTTTTCATGATGAATTACGCACAAGACCTGAAAAGGCAAACGTCTCATTCATCTTTATGCGATTCTGCGCTATCGGGGGAAGGAGGTTTGAAACCCCTTCCACTGGACCAACAAAAGTAACGCCAAATATCACCTGTTTCGTGGAAATTGCTACGATAACGTTGTCTGTCCTAACCTGTAGTAATGAATATCAGGCGCCCGGGAGGACTCCTTTGTCTACCTCTGTAGGACTGGTTTTGCGGTTTTGCCTCTAATTTCATTTTCTTAGACTGGCTTATTAGGCACCTTCAAGCCCCAATTCTTACCCACTCGACACACTGTATTTGAGTGTGTATCTGGTTACTGGTACGATTTCATTAACAAGATGAGACGTTACTTTTCTTACCTGGAATTTATCAGGAGGCACCATGCGAAAAAAGTATGGATACCTGTCGCTATCACTGAGTTCATCACTGGATGACAAGTAACTTATCACTGGAATGCTGTAAAGACCAAGGAGATCAGTCGCTTGAACACTTGACGAACTTCTCTGAGGTCCTACTACACCGATGACGTCATCAGTTGTTCGCAAGGGTGGAAGAAACTCGAGAACATTTTCTAGTGTCTTGACTGTTGATGAGCAAGTGTCATATATTTCGTATCCGAGCGAGAACCCGTCTAAGATGCTTGAATCATTATTAATCATCGAAACGCCGTAAACAATTGCCTCCACGTGACGCAATGATCTTACGTCACGCAACGTGTCACACTCGGTCCCATTGGAAGACGCTAAATGCAAAGGAACGAGACCACCGATGATGAAGTCACCACTCTTGTTGTAAACTTTGCTTTGACCATAGCAAGTTGACAAGATGGAAAAGGTAATGCAGATGGCCGCAAACGGGGCAATGTACCTCATCTACTGGAGGGAGGGGCAGAAGAGATCAAGAGAGGAAACAACACAAACCGATTAATCATATGAAAAAAAAAAAAAAACGCAAACACATCAAATAGCCTATTTCAAGCTTTTTTGCATATTCCACAAAAAATGGGGTGACGCAACAATGACTTACAACTATCATCGAGCACATGAATCCCGTAGCTATATAAATAGCCTACGTTTTATGTTCTCCATATAGCCCTTTCTCACTTAAATTACTTAATTGGTCCTTTTGGTACATGAGGCAATGTTAACCTTTAAGTATGTCCCTCATGACTACCGCAGCTTTTGTGGAAAAACTGCGTTCCCAATTATAGTATCCGACTACTGGTTCATTACACTGATTAGCTGCTTCAATGAACAGCAGTTTTGATTACCATTCTTGTTCAATAAATGCTGGCCAAAATTGGATCAAATTACTCATGGTTCATTGAAGGGTTAGAACCCTCCCCCTTCAGTTTCACCTTAGATAAACTGCTATCAAGTGTCCTTTTTCAGGGCTATTGTCACATGGTTGAATGGGCATCTAATTGGTATTGATAACAGTTCTTGACAAGATAATGTAAAGGATCAGTTTTCCGAGATGTAATCCATATCAGTATCTCACGTACCGTCTTAAACTAAATAATAGAGCACTTTACTAGCTCACTCATGACAACATCCCCTTCCCCTCATTCAGACAAATGCAGAGTCATGTTACCAACTAGAAGTCACAGTCACTTGTCCCACTTCAACAGTCGCATGTGAAGTCTATTGGTAGTTTGTAGGTCAAATACATGTTTTCTATAATTGTTCATATGCTATTCAGCGACTTCAGGAGTCATTCTTGCAATCCGTCCAACCTGTAACCTTCCTTGACAGGGTACATTTGTACACAAGGTTCATCAAACATTTTGGATTCCTTGATTAATCTTTAGTGTAACATTCATTTCTGAATTCAAAAATTTTCTGGCACAGCGGGAAACCAAGCCCAAAGCGCCCTCCCTCCTAAAAGTTGGGGTCCAGAGGGCTATGGCACCGGAAGCTCTGAGGTTTTGTAGCACTTCTCTGGATAAAAATGTAAGTCTCAGAGAGGTATATTATACATTTGTCAATGTATAAAACAGTCTTCAATAAGTTCAAATAGGTGTTTTGTTTCTTGGCTTTGTTTTGCTGAATTTTGCTTTGGTGACGGGTGTGAAAGTACCATAACGACTGGAAACGTTCGCTTAGTTCCAATGAGGAATTTGTTTCAAGAGACAACATGACAAATGGGTAACAACAGTCGCCCAAAATTTATTTTGAATCAACAGCTAAAATTTTTTCTTATTTCTCTACAAAGTATCTTTCATAATATAACACATGTAACATATTCAAAGTGACCCAGGAACCTACTCCCAGTGAATTATAAAATTGAGGATACAAAAATAAAGTCACATGGGGTCATCCAATAACCATGAGAAACTCGTATAAAGTTGCACCAAAAGAGGTACAATTATGTTTAAAACAGTCTAACGGAACATTGACAAACATTTGTTTGTCCATGATTCTGTTCAATATATATTTGATTAGAATGATAAACCCTCATTGATTCCCTCACCCCAAACACTTCCAATTCTCCTAAACTTCTTACTTAAGCCCTCCCACAATTGTCTAAAATTCATCTTCTTCCAGTCGCAATCTCATTTCATTGATACAGGGTGACTATAAAAGGGCAATGTGTATATTAAGACACTCTCAGTACAGTAAATGCTGTGTAATATGAGCTTTTATACTTTGCATTATTACCAGCTGCCAATCCAAGAACTGAGCCAATAGAGAATTCCTGTATACTACTACAAAAATTGTAGTTTGGGGTAAGAGGACATGCCCTTTAAACTACTAGAACATTTTGTTTTCTTTTTCTTACCACAACACTTCAGATCTCTCTAAAATAGTTTTTAAATTCTTTGTAGCTTCAAGTAAATACGACAAACATGTTCCTACCAATTTGGTTTGTTTTTTTTTATTAAAATTACAAGTGCATACAGCATTTGAGTAAATAAGAAAAGTACATGAACCTATATGCCGCTGTCTGAAACCATAATGGAATGGATTAGTTTCAACGTTTTTGAACTGAAATAAAACGTCCCCAAAAGGCAGAAATAGATTTATATTGGTGACGTACGTAGTTATAGCCCAGGTGTCTCCCAACTGACAATGTACCTATGAGAGTAGAAATGGACTGTTACATTGGAATTGGGCCCATAAGACCCGAATGGTGTTGCGTAATGAAAAATAAAAAAGCAGTCATATTTGGCACTGAAAAACAGAGGATGCGCTGGAGTGTCACGAGCTCCTATTGGTTCGCATCCATAAGGAACGTATGCAGGAAATTTAAGTGTACGATGTTTCGTGGTGTTGTTTTCTGCTCCGTGGGTCTAACTGGATCTTTTTGAAAGTAGGCTGAGATTGAAAACGGGGCTTTATTGGAGCATTTTAATTTAGTGCGTTTTTATCGTGCATATGATGGTCAATACGAAGAAGCACTCATGTTTCCCGTGTTCAATTTTTAATGACAGTGGTGGTAGGTTTATTCTTGTAGTTCGTGTAATCTTTTGGGGTCACAGTCCAAATGTTCACAAAATATAAAAACGTTTGATAAATCTAAGGCGTGACTGGCTTTGTGTTAACATTTTTTGAAACCATATAGCCGAAGTGAGTATGATTGAGAAAGACAGGGCGAGTTTTAGTGTGGTCATGAACATGCGTCTCCGCGTTTTAAAATTATTTGCATCATGATTACTAAATAATTTACAGTTTTTAACACTTATTTCACCCAGGCGTATGGAGTGCTTTCAAGCTATACGTGCGGTTGGTAAGCCACGCCCACGGGGAGGTGGGAGGGGATCATTTGTGTTTCAATGTAACAGTCACGCGTAAGTAGTTAGCTCCTTTTTGAGCTAGCTACCCTTGCTATCGTACTACAATGTTTTTTCTCGATCAAAACGGGCGGTGCTTGTGACATAGGTGAGAGCACTCTCAATAAGCATAACCATCGTGTTTGTAAGCTCTTTTGCTTCCATCGATTACTTCCTCTTTTGCGTAGGTAAGCATTTACAAATAGCTAGTTAAAGAACTGAGCAGATATCCATTTCCCCTTTTTGTTAAGTTTATGTTCTGAATAATTTTTGTTTCGAATTCCTCTCAAAGCGAAACCAACGTGAGCAAAGAGACAAAAAGAGAATGCCCCAGTAAATTCATGAAGAAGTGGTGTGGCTAAAAGAACCATTCGCCTGTCCGTTGCAGAAAATATCTAGGGCTAGACAGTAACGACCGTAGCAATGACTTATTATACATGCTTACATGCAAGAAGTATAGTTAATATCAAAGAAGCGCATCTTATATGCGGTGCCCTGATGAGCAACGAGGGAGTTTTTCTTTGACAAATGTCCTTTATGAAACCATTACCTATATAGCAGGTTTAAAACATAATTTATAAGGGACAACCACATTGAAATTTCCTCATGGACTTTACCTGTCTTGTTGCATTGTGTTCTTAATTGTAGTCCCCTTGAGAGGCGGGGTTGTCATGAGTGAATACCATGCAACCAACCATTTGACGAAATGAAATATGGTGAGCCGCGTGGGCAGTGTTGTAATCGAGTCACTAGATTACTGACTCGAGTCACCAGTTTTCAAACTTTTGAGTGACCCGAGTCGAGTCATTGACTCGAGTCACTTTACTATTTCAATGGGGAAACTGCTCCTGAATTCTATCGAGTCATTATCATTTTGAGAGGAAGTGACTCGAGTCGTGACTGGTTCCAACCCTGCGCGTGGGTATGACAAGTGGGAACACCAAGCTTAAACTTATTGATAAGAAACTTCTACCTACATGCCTAAGTAACTAAGTAACTAACTAACTGACTGACTGACTGACTGACTGACTGACTGACTGACTGACTGACTGACTGACTGACTGACTGACTGACTGACTGACTGACTGACTGACTGACTGACTAATTGACTAACTAACTGAGAAATGCGTCATTACAAAATAGTTATTTTGCTTTTAGGTAAGGCTCAAGTTGTAGCAGAAGGTTGAATGACTGACTGACTGACTGACTGACTGACTGACTGACAGACTGACTGACTGACTGACTGACTGACTGACTGACTGACTAATTGACTAACTAACTGAGAAATGCGTCATTACAAAATAGTTATTTTGCTTTTAGGTAAGGCTCAAGTTGTAGCAGAAGGTTGACTGACTGACTGACTGACTGACTGACTGACTGACTGACTGACTGACTGACTGACTGACTGACTGACTGACTGACTGACTGACTGACTGACTGACTGACTGACTGACTGACTGACTGACTGATTGACTGACTGACTGACTGGCTAACTGACTAACTAAATAACTAACTAAATAACTAACGTACTTACTAACTACTTGAATCATTAACTAACCAACTAACTTATTAATAACTAACTAACCAACCAACTAATTACTTACTTCATTACAGAAAGTAAAGATTGAGACAGATAGGGAGAGACTGAAAAAGTAGGGTAAAACATTTTATTATTTAAGCGGTTATTCTCTCTTTAGACTTGTTAAACCTTGAATGCACATCTTGTTTTCTCGGTTATGCCTTGTTCCTATCAACGGAGAAATGCGTCATTACCAAAAAGTTCTTTTGCTTTTATGCTAGGCTCAAGTTGTAGCAGGAGGTTGATGTGTTGAAAGCTTACCGTGTTTGAGAAGTTTGAAGAATACGATGGAGAGGTAACGTCGTTTGATATCTTAATCTAAACCGAGAAATACTTTGAGGATATACGTATATAGTAGAAGCTTCAGGGCGTAGTCTGGCCTAACCGTAAATGTGCCAATATATTGCGATTCATTCCCAACTGCTGGAATAGGTCCAAAACCCAGTTGAAAAAAGTTACTCTGTTCATGTGTTACATGTAAATATGTCATTGAAATTTTGAGTGTCAGTCGTAAAAATGTTGGAATTCGTATTGAGAGAACGAGGTCGTAACGGGGGATCATATACGTCATTTGTCATAAAAAAATATCTATTAGGCCAATTTGAAACATGGAAGGGCCTTGATATATTTAGCCGAATATGTTCCGTTAAAATGCCTAAGCCATGAAGTCCCCTGTTTTAAACGACTGTCAGATGTAGTGATCTATTCATATTGATAAAAGAAATTCAAGTAGCATTTGTTTTGGAAGTGTATCGAGATCAAATATTGACATATTTTGGAGTACCTCCGTGAGAAGTTTGGAATTCCTCAAGCGTTAGAAGGATTGTTTAATCAGTTTCGTGGCCACCCTTCCGTATTTTGGCCTTGCTTCGCACTTGACCTACATAGGACCTATCGTTACCTTTTTATGACGCAAATGAGAAACATCAACCAGGTGTGTACCAAGTTCCAAAGGGAGATCTCGAAATTATCCTGAAAAATAAAAAAAAAAAATTCATATGTCACTTTCCTGGCTCCGTAAATATATTTATGGAAAATTGAGACTAATGGGAACACTTTCACAGTCCTTTCGCTGTAATCAAACTTAAACAACGAAGGATTAAATTGAGGAATATTTGGTAATTTGGAATGAGTGACGATAGTTGCACCTAGTTTAAATTAGCGTTGGAACTATACCACCCACAGTATTAGCTCAATAGTTTACAAAAAAAAAAAAAAAAAAAAAAAAAAAAAACCTTTGGAAAAGCTTTAAGACAGATTGATGCTTGCATTAATTTATTTTTACAGATAACTGGAAGATTGTTTTCAAGAATCATTGAAAAGATATAAAAAGGCGAGGTGTCACAAAACGGCAAAGCAGCGTACCAGGCATGAATAGGCGACACAATCCCAACGCCCTTAGCAAGGAGATAAAGGAGTTAGAAGAAGAAGAGACAAAAAGAATGAGGAAGAGGAAGGGAGCAAATTTAGTATCAAATGACGCACCTCTTTGTTCCTAGTCCATCCCCGAAGGCCAAATTTGGGACAGCCCTCCCCATAAACCCCTACCAGGGCGACGATCAGTCATATTTCCATCGGTCCTCCCCTTAAAATGAGGTTCTGGCTAAGCACTGGAAGACATTGCTGTATTGACACTTTCAGGGAAGAATCCACACCTCCCACTCTAGTGGAAAGTGATCCAATGAACTCTTTTGATTTTAAAGTGTAGGAAACATGGTGCAAGCTATCACATGAGCAAAAGATGTTCTCCTGAATCAATAAGATGGGCCTACTGCGGCTTAATCATCAATTATTCCAAAATGCAATTTTAGTCAAAAATTTTTATCTCCTGAAAAGTACTTGACTTGGAAAGGCTGAGACAGCGGCCGAGGAACGGGAAGATCGATAGAGCTCAGCCAGCAATGTAAAAAGTAAGGGATTTAAAGCTCCGATCATAAGCTCCAGGAAGAGGGGACACTAGCCGGGAGACATTCGAAGAGTGTGTTGAACATATTTTCGATTAGTTCGATGCACGTACAGCTTAGAAAATGGGGAGGTGGTGCCGAGTTTTAGGCCGTCTGAAGGCTTTTCAGGGTAAAAGTATTCCCCTTCGTTCCTCACCAACTGGTGGTGGCGCTCCGCTTAGATAGTCTTGCACGCACTCGGCCCTACCTACCCACTTTTCGTTCCGTCAAGGCCTGTTGAAATGTAACTATGATAGTCATACCATTGTGCAAAGGAGACACATTTCAACTTCTGAAACTAACCGCTGTCATAAACAATGGGAACGTGGTGTATTCTGTGTCGCCAAGGAACCAAAACAAGAACAAGCGCGTTTTATCAAAAATTTAGTTTCAGTTTAAACTGTTTAGGCTTAAGTTTGCCTTCTGACATGAAAGTAAAACAGTGGTCTAGAGGAACCAAAAATCGTGCCTAATTAGGTGTTTTTCTTTTACGAAACGGGAGACAAATGTTCATCGCCAGGAATAAATTGAAATTGTGTGCTGTAGGCTAATTGGTTGTCCAATTTCAAGTTAGTCCAACAGTTTCAATTAACTGTTTGGTCACTATTCGAATAGAGCTGCATCAATAAAGCACGATCGCAGCGTAACAGAAATTGAAATTGAAGCACATCTGAAAAACGTCATTTAAAGCGGCTCATTGAGTTGGTGTGTGATATCCAACAGTTTTTTCCAAACCTGTAAAGTTTTCTTCACATAACAATGACAAATGACCAAACAGTGGCGTAGCTACTGGGGGGGGGGGGGGACTGGGGGGCAAGTTCCCCCCTGGAAAAATTTTTTGGGAAATTTGATGAAAATGGGGAAATTTGATGAATATTCTTATAATTACAAAAATTTCACAAATATTTCTCAAAATTTTTGTTAGAATAAGAATTTGTAAGACATTTCTCATACATAATTCGTATTTTCATGCAACAAATTAATTCAGATTTCGTCAGTGTCGCATGAACCGGCCCGATTCGTGTTCCACAGAAGTGTACTCGCCACGTAGCAGATTGAATGTTCTCTCGTGCTTGTATACGCACGGGGTTATGATCAGTGCATTTCAGTGCACAGGAAGCTGTTATTCAGGTGATACTTTGGAAATTCAGTAAAAGGATGTGAAAACTGACAAGTCACTACCGTAGACCCCCGAGGTTGTTATGTTCTTCTACAAGCTAGCAGTAGCTGTACGATTTTACTCTGTGTACATAACGATGGATGGGGCTGAAACAATCCATGGCCAACGATAAACTTAAAGTAAATCTAGAAATTAGAATTAACGGGATCCGTTGGCACACTTAGATTTTGTTACTTAGCCTAATCCTTGGAGGCTTACAAGCTAGTTCGGGAAAATAGCTTTCTGCTCACTTTGAGTGTAACAATAAATGGGCAATGAGTACCTTGTAGCCTTCTACACTTAACAGACTGCTTTTCTCACAGGATATCCTGTGTGATCGAGCCACTATTAGGCCTCCTTAGTGGCGTGCGAAGGGGAAACCATTGGGCCATGCCCCCTCACAGATGCCATTTTTTCTTTGTTCTTAAAAATACGTAGTCTAACTTTATTAACACAGATTTTACTTCAAAAGATAGCATATGTGGCACCAGATTGCTTATAAGGACACCCAATTTTTCAAAAATTTTCAAAGGGGAAGGATTGTCCCTTTAAGATCTTTTAGTGATGCCATTTTTTTTAATTCCTGCAAATAGACCTAGGCAATTTCTGTCAAATTCCTATTTTTACTTAAAAAGGTAGACTCTGTTTCCCACTGGTGGCATCGATAAAAAAGACAATATGTTAAGATTCTCTTTACAAGCATAAATACGCTATTTTGACCATCTGAGGGGTCTGATTTTTCGAAATTTTCTTTACGCTCCGCGCCAACCAATGGTGGCGCTTCGCTCGGTCTTTTGGGCAAAATTACATATTTGGGGTAAAATTAGCTCTTAACTCTCTGATCACTTTGCAGTTTGCGAACATATTTTGAAGTGAGCATTTTATTGCAAACGACAAAAGAAGAAAGGGACTGGCTAGATTCTTCGTATAAGCCTGGAAAATGCTATTTCCAGCAATCTAAGAGGTCTGATTTTTCCAAATTGTCTCTACGCTCCGCGCCAACCAATGGTGGCACGGAGCTCAGATAATCTTTATGACAAAATAACATTTTGTGGCCAAGAAAAACCACAAATACCGACCAATGCTCTTTTATTTTGACTCCTAAAAGTGTGCAAATTTAATGACAAGTTTTTCTTCGTAAGGTAGCATAAATGGCACAAAGAAATGCATGTAAAGACACAAAAGTTTCAGTTTTATCTAATGAACCACCACGATTCAACTTTTAGCACTGTTCCTGTCAAAGTCGAAAATCTTGCACTATTATGCATGTAGGCTCCTTGAAAACGTCAAAAAATTTCCGGACACCCCTCCCCTTAGACCATACTGCATGCTCCTCCCCCTTCAGAGAAATCCTGCGTACGCCACTACGTTAGTACTATACAAATAAACCAGATATTGTTTACCAAAATAATATACTTTGTTATTTCTGATTGCTCTATGTTGTACTTTAAGATTAAAATGCAGATAATATTACAAAATGACATGGTAATGTTGTTATACTTGTAACTTTGCATATTTTAAATGAAATACATACACATTGACCAAGAAAAGTTTTGGGGAAATTTGATACCTTTGCCCCCCTGGAAAAAATCCTAGCTACGACACTGTGACCAAATATATATAATCCCCCTATGATACATATAAATAACTGTTTTAAGAGTGGGTAATTAACGGTTTAATTCGGTTTTCAAATATTTGTGACCAAACACTTTTTCAAATTATGCACAAAACCGTTACAATTCAGGACACCACAAAACTAAAATTTTTAACTTTTCCCGTAACAATTGGATATGAAAAATTACTTGTTAAGCTAACTGTGGGCATTTTCATGTGGTAGTGACCCTTCACCACTCTTTATTTAAAAAAAAAAGGGGGGGGGGGTGGCCGACTCTCCAAAAACTCAGTGGCGTGTTCGCATAGCTAAAGTACCCGATGGAAGGGTGATAGTATTAATGGATATAACCCTCAAAACGTTATAACGGGTGTAGCGGAGGATAGTATATCCTCGACGGGATTTGAGATTTAAAGTTAAATATTCAAAAAGTAGATCAAGAACCCCAAATAATAGGGCTTTGAGATGGTGTAAGGTGAAATTGTGACCTTGCATAAAGCAAGTTATAGCATGGTGTGCTATTGCAAGACGCGTTTCGACCACAAAGATAAAAATGGGGTCTGATCAGTAGCAATAAATAACCGGCCGTTTAGTCCGGAATGTCACAAACATTAGAAACGATGGGTTATTCGGATAATAAATCACTCAAAATATGAACTAAGGAGAAATCTGCGCTGTTGAGAGCGGAATTTGAGTTTGTTTCCGAAACGAAGTTAGCTCTAATAAGGGAGTCGCTCAAGTTTGGTGCACGTTTATAGGCTATGAGCGGAGGTTTCGGAAATAACTTTTTTAGTGTCGGGTGGGCGGTAATCAAGTGCCAATGTTTAGTTAAACATGTTTTTAAGTCCTTAGTTTTAATATGTGGTGAGTAGAGGAACTTAAAAACCAAAGGCGGTGTGGATTCTTTAATTCTTGGTGATAATTGTGAAATGCGCTCCTCAAAATTAATTTCGGAAGTTATGTCCGAAATGTAGGAGTCTGGGCAATTTCGCCGAATCAGATTTTCTTTGAAAGAAATGACTTTAGTGTTAAAGTCTTGGCGATTGTTACACAGACGTAAGTGTCGGAGGGTTTCACCTTTAATAAATCCCTTGAAACAGCTTTCTGAGTGGCTTGAGTTACGGGATAAATATTGAAATGTTTCGCTTGGTTTAGAATATGTGCGGGTATCAAGATAATTAGAGAGTGCGAAACGATTTCCTTTAAAGATATTAATATCAAGGTAGTTGATATCTGAATATGATGATTCATAGGTGAATTTCAAGGTGGGATGTAAGGTATTTGTATGATCCACAAAGGTTTTCAGTTCTTTTTTAGTGCCGTCAAAAAAGAGAAGGATATCATCTCTATATCTCAACCAGCGAATAATCTGCTTGGAGAGGGGTAATATCTCGTTCTCAAAATGATGAAATGTAATGTCGGCTATTTCCGGTGAAGATTCTGAGCCCATTGCTACACCTACTGTTTGTAGGTAATAGTTAGTGTCGAATTTAAAACAATTGCGTTTTATTATGAGCTCAAGCATTTCACGAAAGGATTTGGTAGAAATTTTAGGTAACGAGTACAAGCCGTCGTCGGATACTGCGTATGCGTTAGTGCAGGCAAGGATAGCTTCATTTTGAGGTATATTGGTGTACATGCCGACTACATCAAGGGTAACCAAAAGAATATTGTCGGGTAGTTTTAGATTTTCTATCAACTCCAGGATATGATTTGTATCCTTCACGTAAGTCGGTTGTTTTTGAACCAGCGGGAAGAGAAAAAATTCTAAGAATTCGGATATTTGTTGGGTAGGTCCGCCACAACCAGAGATGATGGGTCTCCCGATAAAAACGGAGCCCTCAGGCGGTGTTTTATGGACCTTAGGTAACATATAAAATAACGGTGTTCTGACTGAGTGGTTACTGGGATTGAGGTAGTCGAATATTTCTTCTGAGATTTCTTCATCATGGAAGAGATTGGAAATCAGAGTTTTAACCCTGGCAACGGTGTCCAGGGTGATATCGGAGGTAAGTTGTTGATATTGAGGGCCTGATAATTGCCGTAGTGCTTCTTTTTTGTAGTCACTTTTATTAATAATAGCAACTCCTCTGCCTTTATCGAATTTCTTTATGACAATTGTTTTGTCTTTACGCAGTGAGCGTAAGGCAGAGCGTTCAAGTTTGGAGATATTAGATTCCGCCGGGTGAATCGGAATTTTGGCAAGTAAGGCCTTAGTATTGTAAAGATAATCTTCCAGAGGTGTACATGGGGTCACTCTAGGTTTCCATGTAGAAGGTAGACGGAACTTATGATAGGGTTTGGAGGATTTATCATGCATAAAATACTTTATTCTCATGGTACGGGTGAGCTGATTAATAGCTTGTAGGAGAGAATATCGTTTTGGCAGCGAGGGCGTTAGTATAAATCCTAAGCCTTTACCCAGAAGAAGTATTTCTGGGTCCGACAGGGTATGGGTCGAAAGGTTCTTGATAAATTTAAAGCAGTTGTTAAGTTCATTTTGGTTTAGGGTACGATTACGGGTGGACCGGGATGTCCGTGATTTGTTATTAGAATGGGTAGGACGTTTGGGTCGGGTATTACCAGAAGTTGGCCCGGTAAAACGTCGCTTAGCCATAACTAAAAGGATAAAGAAAATGACACAAACACAATAGCACGTTTGAAGAGGAGAGGAGATACTCTTTCTGATATAAATGGTAGCCCTGAAAAGAGCCGTTTGGTTTGTAGAGTTGGTACTCTTAGAGTTTCCTTTTCTTCGGTAGGTTGGTGGGTCTTCTGCCAAACCGTCTGTACTGGCTGTCTACCAGTTTCGGGAACAGTGTTGCCGCTTTCTGCTTCTCCTCGCTATCCTGTATGGTCTCAATATATGCGAAGGCTGCCTGGCGTTCCTTGGCAATGTCTTTCTTCAATGAAACTGCCTTTGTTTGTAGTTCGGCTACGGTAAGCCTGGCTAGTTTCTTCGAAGCTTTGGATAGGACTTTATGCCAATCACTCAGGAACTTCGGTTCAAAAATCAAGGGTGGGGGCAGCGGATGGGCTGCCTGTTCAGAGTTAAGAACCGTGGTGGGGTATCGTAAGCCAATTCCTTCTGGATGTGTTTAACCCTTTGTTCAAGGGAGAATAGCGGGGACTGCAGTTGATGAATCCGGCTGAGGAACTCCTGTAGTTTGTTGAAGGTGGCGTCTCCAAGACGAAGGTTTGGTTTCTTGCTCTTCGGCAGGGCTGGTGAGATCTCTTCGCTAGAGTCGCTGAAGTCACTAATGGCTGCTTCTTCATCAGTATCTTCGTCAGCTTTTCTCTTCTTGGATAAGCTAAAAGTATCGATATTAACTCAATGAGCAGGGGCGGGTTTCATCTCTGAAAGTGGGGGGCAAGTTCGGCCAGACTACCAAACGCCGCAGGAGCGCCAAACGCTCCCCTTAACGGCGTGGTGTCTAGGGGCAATGCCCCGGTGGGAGTCCATGGGGCCAACCCCCCGGAAACTCCTGGGTATTAACGAAATTGTAGGCATAAAAAAATGATGCATTTTATCTTTAACTTTAAATTACATAAGATGGGCAGCCACGTAACAGAACACAGATATTACAATTTGACTCTCTTCAATTATATGCTTACTCCATATGATTAAAGTCGTCTGGAACCGAAAATGCAGAGGGCGCGGGGAGGGAGAATGGATTTCTTAAAATTGAGATTCATCAGGGGCTCCCTCCTTGGTGCCTCAGATCTTCTCTTCAGAAAGCTAGGGGATTTTCATGTGATGTGCATTCAGCCCTTGTCTATGATGGGACGCACGAAGCGCACCGAAAAATTTAACGTTTAAGACACCTCAATAATGAAACTGAATGAAAGTTAGAGAAAGGATGGGCCACATTTAACTTCAGCTGAAGAACGGTGGCCCCCTTAAGACATTTATACTGAAGCACAAATATACTCTGGTTTCCTATAGCCTATAGTCTGTTTCAGGTGACTTTCACAGAGCCGTTACCTGTAAAGGGGAGCGCGGAGGGCGCCGAAAAAATGAATTTTTACTTCCTCTCAATAGTGAAACTGAAATAAAATTAGACAAAGAGTGGTCGGTCCCTTTTCACTACATCTGAATAAGGGTGACTCCTGAGGATATTTCTACTTCGCAAAAACGCACCGTTGGTTTCCTATAGAGTCCTTTTTGTGAGATTTTTATAGTCCTTATCTGTGATGGGACCCGTAGAACACGCCAAAAAATGGGCTGGTTTTGAGACATCTCAAAAGAGAAATTAATGGAAATTAGAGAAAGGGTGGGCCCTTTTTACCTCAGCCGAAAATGGGTGGAGCTCCATCATCGTCCTTTCAGAAAGCTTGGGGGCATTTGGTCAGAGAAGGGGTCCAGAAGACGATCGCCTTCCTGCATCCCCCTTTCACTAGTTACGGTAGAGCTTCAGCTGTGTGCGGCCCGGGCACTGGTGATAAGTTTCAGTGACAATGGGAGAGGTGTTCTACAAGAAGTGACCCGAATCCTGAAATATTTAAAACGGGTGCACGCGAAGCGTGTCGAGAAAGTAGCGTTGAGACATTAATTGAAAGAATATTGTTTTTATTTAGTTTACAATGCAGTATTATGACCTGTTTAAACATTGTAAAACTTAATTAAGTATCACTCGCGTAGCCCTGTCAGTCCCAGTTTGTATTTTTGTAGCAAAAGCAACCAGACTAAGACGTAAAAAAACCGAGTTCTGGAAAAAAGTGGGGGAAAGTGCCCCCCCGAATCCCGCCTATGTCAATGAGCCTCTTTTACAGCCGGCCTCCGTCGTCACTTACTACGCTACCCAAGAGTTATAATGCAACTAAGAGTTCGTTTGGATTTTGTTAGTCACAGCAACACGCAGCAGGTAAAATTTTGTCTGGGATATGTTGGTGGAATTCTGTAACTCTAATTCTGTATGTTTCTCAAGACAGAAATTCTATACTCTATCGAATATCCTTACTTCGACTTCGATTTCCTATTGACAGGTAATGCAATCATCGACATTTAAGTGATTTATGGACCTCCTCTCCCAACTTCGTAACTTAAATTTGAGCCTCATAGGGGTCAAATTTCCCCTTTCCTTCGATTACCCTTCTTTTGTGCAATCCTGGACCAATCTTATGCTCAAACTAAAATGCGCTCGATTAGTATAGTATGTAATTCCATATTGAAGCTCCATACTGAACCTGCGGGTGCCATGTATAGCCATTCCCTAAGAAGTGAGCATTGTTTCGACGTAATAACCTTTTTGGCAATTACTGCAAACGTAGGCTACACCACATCAGTGGCGTAGTCACGGGCAGCAGGTGGGTGTTGAGCCACGCATGACACAAACTCTTAAAAGATAATTAAAAAATCAACTAAAATAGCCGTTTTTTCTCCCTTCTCTACGACTTTTCCTTCATTTCGTGCTCCACCCCCACCCCCACATGACACAATCTTGGCTAAGCTACTGTACTACACATTTCATCTCTACATGTTACTCCCACCATCCCGAGTTAGGAAAATTCGATTTCTCGTGAGGATAACTCAAGCGGAACATTTGACACGGTTAATCAGGTTTTGATTTGGCCCAAAATTGGTTCAAAATAGTCTCTAATCATACATACGGCTATGCTCCTAGTCAACATTATTAGTAAGTTTTACATTAGATCTTGGTGTCACCTTTCCATAGCAATGTATGTTAAGTTCAGGTGTCCTCTTAAGGAGATGAGCAAGGTTGAAGCAATACTAGTTTATCTACAGGAAACCAAAAGCTGGTAACTTGTACTGTGAGGGCTGGAGCCAGCTGATAGCTTCATCTCTTCACTGTGTACCGTGAGTATATGGGGCTATACATTTTGTAACTTTCCGAAGAAGCTTTGTAGCTCCTTCACGTAGAGTATGGATGGACTTTTGACATAAAGAGATATCTTTTCTCAATAAATTTCTACAAAATTTTGGAAATCATTACATTACAGGGTAGAAATGTAATTAAGGGCTCACTGCAGTACTCAGTGCATTGTAACTTAATTTCAATGGGCAATATTTCTGTCGTCAGGGAGGGGGCTATAGGGAAGGTTTTATTGCTAAAAGGTGGGGTAGATGCTAAATTTGATGGCAGAGGTACTAATATTGCCCATCTATCTATTTCTTCTTCTTCCTCCACATTTTTCCTATTGTTTCTTCTTCCTAGGGTAGTCACGTCCACTGCAGGGCAAAAGTCAACATGCAGTCATAACGTTGGTCGTCGGCTGCTTCTCAGAAAGCTATACGGAATACACTGCTTCTTGCCTGGCAAAGGGAAGGGGGGGGGGGGACTAGTGACATCAGTGCAAGCACTCTACAGTCTTAATGTTTAGGCACCCTAATGTCGTTTTGGATGAATTACAATGACTTTGTGTAAAACATTGATGGAGTAGACGGACCCATGAAATGAACGTCGCCCCACTTGTGTAGAAAACTTGTGGGTCTTTTACAGTAAATGCTTCTCCTACAGTATGTTGAACAGTCAACTGTTATCATTTGTTGATGGTAGGTTTGTTATTTCTACAAAGGAGGACTTGCGTTTTGTTTTGAGACATCACATGCATGTCTTTATGTATGAAATGAAACAATACTGTACAGTACAACTCACCATCACATCGCCTTTACCAACAATAAACTTACCTGTACGGCAAATTCCTTGTTAAAGACCCAATTTTCTCATCCCAAACAGTACCAATTCTCCTAACCTTCTTAATTAAGCCCCTCCCACAATTGTCTGAAATTCACCCTTATCCAGACACAATCCAATTTTATTGCTTCAGGGTGAATATAGAGAGCTCAATGTGTATAATTAAAACACTATCGGAAAAGTTTGATGTGTAATATAAGTTTTGATACTCTGCATTGTTTGAATTAGCAGTCAATCAAAAAGCTGAACCAATTGAGAGTTCCTGTTACCCTATACTAGAAGTGTAGTTTGGGGTGAGAGGATTGTTCCTTTAAGTCATGTTTCTAACGCCTGCCAAAGTGAATACCGAACAAACTCTTGTGGATTTTCATAGAAATATGTGGCCTCAAGACTGGTTGAATGTTACTGAATATTCACAAGAAGACAGTATCTGGTCCCATTGAAATCATGTAGTGGCCAATGACACCCACAGAGCTGGTTATGGTATGTCTTTGTAACACCCACCCCCTGGTAATACCCACTGCACAGGTGGTTACGCAACACAGTAACGATCGAATATCTCAGGTTTCAGTCCAGATTTCCAGTTTACCACTACAGGAGTACACTCAAATACAATAGCATGATTCATGAGAGAGTATATGAAGAAGTCATATTATGGCGAATTGGTAATGAAGTTTGCATTGCATCTAAAACTGGACACAGTCCAGTTTGCTTTGGTGGACGTGATTTTGGAAGCTGAGAAGCTGGAAAAATAGTCTCTCTTGTCAGTTCTTTGCTACCCTGCTCTGCGGGGTCACAAGTAACAAATTGTTTGCAACTCATACCACACAAAAAGACATGCAGCAGAAAACTACAATCAAAGCATTTCAAATTTTTCATTAAAAACATTTTGGCAATACTTTTATTTTCAAAATATTATCCCCCACAAATAAAGGTATTACATTTTTCTCTCCTGGTATAAAAATACTGAGCATTGACATAGATTCATAGACGGATAATAACATAAAATAACATTGAACCAAATAACATGTAAAAAGTACTAAAATTTACATTATACCACACTGCAATGGAAATGTGAATATTAATAAAGTTCATTAAAATTAAATGATAACCGACAATACCAAATAAGCTAAAGGTTAAATATATTTCTTCCACCATGTGGTGAGCAACTTCTCAAAATTTTTATGTAAGGTGGAAAAAGTCAGACACTTCATCACATTAAATATGAACATGAACATGAGCGATGATCCCGTGGTGGGGGAAGGAAACATATTACCCCCTAATGTTTGAGAAATTACCAATTGAATTTCATTTCCACACAGTACTTTCGGGGAAAATAAGAACAAATTGTTGCCTTTAACATGAATACCTGTCTCCTAGTAAGTAGAAAAATAAGGATTAAGTTGTAAGTACTACACCAATCACTTTTTAAAATTAAAAAAGAGCTACTTTGTGTACAAATTGCATTTTAAAAGACTCAAGAAAATTATTCCCCTCTATTAATTCTGAATATTAAAAAAATGCCAATTAACTATTGAAATATGCCCAATTTAGCCTAGCATCACAAAGTGTTGTCTAACTTGGTTTACTGGCATTGCGGCTACTGAGGTCACCCTCATATTTATGGTTCTCCCTTCTCAATGTCTTAGTACACATATCACATCCTCTAATTTCACATTAACTCTCATTTAGAGAAGAAAATCATTTTAGATTACAAATTCCAATTAAAAAAAAAAGGTGGCAAATGTAACATATACTGATAGTAGGTCAAAAATTGGAATTATGCCTTTTACTATTGTGTAATAGCATCAAACTAACACTAACTTCAATAATTTTAATATAATATTCTTTTTTAGACATTACTTGTCTTGCCAATCAAAGAGAAGGGAGAAAACAGTTGTTAAGGTTTTCAAACTTAAATTAGTAATGTCAAAGGGAGAAGAAAAAAGTAGAATAAATAGCCCAAGTGGGAGTCGCAAGTGGGTCTAGTATGAAAGCACAGACGAAAGGGTTAAGCCAGGATTTCATCTGAGGTAGGGCGAATGAAGTGGCGAATGAAGTGAGGACTGATAGCTCAATTGGGGGAGGGATCTATGGAAATAAGTTTTAAGGAGTACAGATGATGGACTAAAAGCAACATGGTGCTACATTTGATGGTAGGGGTGCTACCACTAATTATCTCTTTCTTCCCTCTTATTCCTTCCTCAGCTTTTGCTTTTTTCCCTTTTTCTTCTTCCATTTCCACCTCATTTTGTTGGGGGGGAGGGGGCAAGGCAACCACCTCCACCACCCGTCCCCCCCCACCCCCACAGGCTTCACTGTTTAAAAGAGATTATAGGTTGGGAGATCCAAGCAGAAAATGTATATTACGGTCATAATAAACTTTCGAGTTGCCATGAGTATTTCTCATACTGCATTTTACAAGCGTGTAGTATTATTACTGTACTTTCCACTGATCATCCAGTTATTACAATGAAAACAAGAAGGCAAGTTATGTGCACTATCAATATTACTTTACATTCCCAATCTCTCCCCATCCCTTACCTCACAGCAGTCTATTATTTTGCAAAACCAACACATTACTATTCCATAAAAACTCGCAAGAAATAATGTGGGGCTGATGTCACAGCTGAATACTGCTGATAGTTAATAATCGTATCTCTGGCTTACGGATGGATCCATCTCCATTAAACAATCCATTTCTGCGATAAATTGCTTTCTTGTGATGGAATTTAGTTTTTCCAGATGCAACTCATCCCTTCGAGCCATAAACCATCACTATCACTATTAGCCATGACTCAACTGAGAAAAAGATTTAGTGATAATCCTTAATGATTACGTTAGCGGAAATAGCCCCTGGGTTCATTCTCATGCTCCAATGGACAGATTGCATTCAGATGCAGCGAAGACTATGAAAAATTTTATAATTTTCCCAAAGTGTGCTTTTTCAAACATTATTTCTCAATGAATAAAACATAAATTCAACTTTTTGCAAGACATTTTGAATTCTAGGATTTCTCATGAGTACATGGAACATATACAACAATTTTTCCTGCAACTTTACGTTGCTGCACTTTTGCTTTGCTTATGCACAGTTGAAAGGTTGGTACAGATGTGAGCTTATTGAAACATTGTATTTCTGCAAGGTAGTGAAAACCTTACAGTAAACATTTGGGTTTCTCTCAAGAGGCAAAGGGGTGCAGTTCATTGTGTAATTACAGATATGAGATTGGGTAAATTACATAAAAATTTCCTCTGCATTGAAATTTTTGAAAAATCAATCATTCTCATAAGAAATGTCATGTCACACACAGAATGCTTCATTTAAATGTTTTTTTGTTTTTTTGCTTAAAATTCAATTTTTATCAACTAGAAAGACTTGTTATCATTGAGGGGGCAGGACATGGCCAACTCCCTCTTACCCCTTTACACCACTGATCAAGACAGACTTGCAGTACGATACCTTTAAAACATTGTCCCTTTTCCTCCTTCCATGTTTTTTTTATCTTTCTCTGTTCTAAAAGAGGCATTGAGAGACACTGAATGGTGTGGAAGAAAGGAAAGCACGACACTGAGAATAGTCAGACCACCAACACCACCCTCAACCTTCTGAATGGTAATGTAAATTCCAATATATACAAAAAAGTTTGCTTTGTCCCCCCCCCTCCCTCTCCCCACCTTAAGCTTACGCTTACTTAGCTTTATGAATACTTCATCAGTGCTTATATCCTAAAACATTTTATTGCACATTTATCTCATCAATGTTCACATTAAGTCATAAAAATATCCTTTGCTGATAACCTCCACTTTACTTCACCATCTTTCGCATTCCACTTCATTATCATCATCATGGTCTCCAGTCTCCTTTCTAACTAGATGCTAAAAACATTTCAAGCCTCAAAGAAGCAGATTTAAGCACAGAAAAGTACACTTTATCTTAACAAATTCCATCACCTCCATTTTTTTTTTTTTTGGCTATGGCTTTCAAATCTTCACCACAAACTCGCCCCAAAGTTCTGCTGATACAAATCGACTTCACCATAGAGCATCTTTGCTTTTGTTAGCTCTTGCCATTTCCAGAAGAGCCTGGTAGGGAAAACAAAAAAAGAAAAAATGCATTCTATTGTAGTTCCTGATTAAAATTCCTTATGAATGGAGATGTACTGAATTTGCTGCTTTTATACCCTCAAATAATTGGGGTCAATGTCTCATAAGTAGAAAAATGTCACACCTTAAATGTTATGTAGAGATCAGTCTGTTATAATCCTTGAATACACATATTCTGTAATCCTCTGGAAGGGTGCAGACAAAGATGTAAGAGTATTGTGGAATGTAAGGGCAAGATCCACTAGGTGGGTGAATGCTGCAGGCAGCTGGTTGTATGGTCCTGGGATTTATGTGCATTGGTTTACATTGTGTGGGTGAAAAGTGCACAACTGAGCTTAATTGTTAGCCTTTTAAATAATGTTGCCTGGAGTTAGTGCACAAGGTCTTTAACTGCTCAGGCAAGTATACAATAGCAGATAGTAGATCAGTTGAGGTTTGGACTGCCTGGCAGACCATTTCCTGTATGCAGACAAAATGTTAGGGTGCAGACAAAGATGTAAAATAGTCCTTTAATGTAAAGGTAACATCCAGTAGGTGGGTGAGAGCTGCTCTATTTGATTGCAAAAGCATACACTCTGTTTGGTACTTAAAAAGTGACCCTATCACATTGAAAAGTACTTTTCTGAAGTATATACGACAATGATAAAATTGGGCATGAGAGGAAACTCCCCTTAGATCAATTGAAAAATTTGAAGAACCCAAGCAGAAAAAAGATAAATCATGAAAGCCGTCGCTGCTTTTTTGTTCAGTGTCACAGAAGAATACAATCACAATGTCTCTGTTGTGCTGGTCACTGGACATTTCCTGTGTAGGTTAATGGATCAATGCATACACACTATGCTCTGTTGAAATTGACTTAATCCATCTTTCCTGTCATGTGCCTGCTATGGCGGGTACCAAATTTGAAAAGTTGCTAAGGGGCTTTTCCTAGCATGGGGTCCAATACTGATTTACAGTACTTAGCACATTGTTGCAAGCTAAAATACCTACACAACAAGAAATATTTTTTCCATGAATAGAAGGAAATTGGAGAACAATTAAAAACATCTGTAAACATTTGAGCACATTTAAAAATCTATTATTATAGTACTGCATGCTGACTGCTGAGTCATATTTACCTTTTCTCCTGTCTATGACTTTCATCTTTTCTTTTCTTTTCTCAGCGCAAAGGGACTTCAGTGTGTTTTGCGCTTTATAAGAACTGTGTATTATTATTATTATTATTATTTGCCAACATTGTCATACTAGAAAACGGAAAATGTGCAGATGATTCACCGTGCAAGGTAAGCACACAAAGGCTCATCACAATGGGTGAGGTCATGGGAACCAAAACTCCTTTTCCTCTCTCTAAATGACTTGTCATGTGTACAGTATGCACAAATTAAAACTGACTTTTTTTTGCCAAACTGTTGCTTCAGGAATTATCATAATCATTTTTTGTATTAGTATTTTTGTTTAAATGAAGGACATGTATTATTCTGGTTTTTGAGAGTTTAAACACTCAGAAAATGGAACAATCATGCTTGAAATGGAACAGTTGGGAAGTATGGGAAATGATTAAAGTGATATTAACTAACCTGCATCTTGGCTTTTTCTTTCTCTTGATAAGCTGCCAGTTTGATGCTGGCTAACTCTGTGTTTCTTTCTCTTCTTGCAGCATCACTCTTCCTCTTCTTGGCCATTATTGTGTCTATGTCCATACTAAAATAAAATGAAATAAAATTCAAAGTAAAAAAGAAAAAGTTGGCATCACAAATTATAAATCTGTCTTTGTTTGAACTTGGACATTGTTTGTGGAACTCCAATCTATGCAATGGTGACAACTGAATTTGACAAGCACATTTTCTAAAATTAACAGCCAAATGCAAGTATTAAAGAACTGATATTACAATGAATCCCATCTGACCACACCACCATAACTTCCAGTCTTTTTATTTCAGTATTTTCATTAGGAGTCAAACATCCTTTGAAAATTAAGGGCAGTAGTGAAACACACTTTACATACTTAAGACTAGCGCTCAGACCTTATTTTGTAAAAGAATTTAATGAAAGCCCCTGGACCCAAGTATTGGAACTTGATAATCAGTCTTAAATCTTTTCCAAGGTACAGTAATAACATGTGTCATTCATACAATAAGATTGTGATGCACCGTAGACAATGAATGCACTTATTACTTTTTAATCATGACATGTTAAGAAAACATCTCTTTAAGGGGGGGGAATGACAAAATTTGAAGTACCTTTAAAAAGGTTCCTGAAACTCAGGTAAGTGAAGTGTGTGAATGTCATGTATGAAAATAAAACAGCAGTTGGATACTTTTAAACAACTTACCCAGAACCCATAAGAACTCTATCAGAAACTTCAGGACTATCTCCTCTTTGTCTTCTTAGTAATTTTTTTTCTATTTTTGCTTCATGTCCAGAAGCCTTGGGAGCTAGCTCTTCCATAACCTGTAAAAGTAAAACCAGGCAAATTAAATAGAAAAAAAAAGATAGAACTTTGAAATGTGAGAAACATCATCTTGAGTTCTGGGCCCTATTTCACTAACATCAATTTGAGTGATCATTGCTAAGTTGCTTGCTAACTAGAAATTATCGCTTGAAGCAATAGGGATGAATTTTGGGTTTCACTAAACCTATCGCTAACGACAGACAACTTACAGTTGAAAAACTGATTGCTAAAATTTAGTGAGATCATTTTGAAAAACCAGCTGCTAAATTGTGATCGATTAAGATTGAGTGATAGATTTTGGCCATAACAATGGTCACTACAGTAAATGTAAGTGAAATAGGCCCCTGGTGTGTCAAACTTTTATGTACATACACTTATGGAGACTTAGCTAATAAGAAGATAATTTACAACGATTGATTGTTACTATCTGCCTGATTACTACATGTCTTCTAAAAAATGAAGTAAGGCTTTGCTACACCTAAATTTAAGTCATAATAAGTATGCACATACATTTATACTAAGTAATCAGTTAGATGAAGTTTTATGGCTCAGTTTCAAACCAATTGGTTTAAGTCAATCTGGTCAGAGCCATTTTCCCAGAACTAGCTCACTGCTTGTTTTTCCTAGTCCACTGCTTTTGCTGAGCACCAAGCACAATGGCAGGAGGTTCCATTTTTACAGTCTTCTGTATGACCCTGCTAGGACTCAAACTACATGACCACAGACTTCCTATACATGGCCAGAGCATACTGCACGGTACATTGTCGCTACCCAGAGTGTCAGATAATTATGCTAATTAGGCTGCTGCCTAAGGTCATCTGTCCCATACAAAACATTTTCAGACCACTTTTTTTAACCCCACACAAAGAGTTGTGAATTTTTTATTTTAATTTTCTCAGAACCTCTAATTTACAAGACAGTTATCTTATGTAATCACTTTTTGCATCATAATTTTTCTTTGTTAATTTTTTATAGCAAATTAATTATTTTTTTCGTATGGGACATTTGTGTTTCGTATGGGACAAAATATTCCATGTGAGCTAGTTGATTCTAACCATTGAAGAAGTACATTTAATACATTTTTTTCATGGACCTATGTAACTCAACATAGTTTTGAATTATGCCAAAACTTAAGGGAAAATGTAATTAATTATGCTAATTAGGGTACTGCCTAAGGTCACAGTCCCATACAAAACACATTTAGACAATATTTCAATCCCAAACAAAGAGTTGTATTTTTTTTTTCTTTTTTAATTTACTTAGAACCAACAATTTACAAGACAATCATCTCATTAAATCACTAAGGTCTTCATAATATTTCTTTGTTCATTTTCTATACCTAATTAACTGTTTGTTTCCTATGGGACATTGCGTTTTGTTAAGGACAAAATACTCCACAGCAATGGATCCTTAACAACATTAAACTGTGGTGATGCTACTATTTCTCACAGTACTACTGTAGCTATGAATATCTAGGCTCATGGTTTATTTTGGAACTAGTATAGTCTCTTTTCTGTCCTACTACTGTAACAACCCTTACCAATAAAGCCAACCTACAGTATAGCACCCTAATGCAGACACAAATCACCATTGTACAGTAGACATGGTCTATGAAAACATTGTGAGAACCTGGGCTGTCACTTTGTCCCTCACAGATGGTACAGTAAGAAAGGCAAACCAAACACTTTTCCCAACAATCTATAGCTAACCCCCCCCCCACTCCCACACGCTCATACAATCAGCATACACATGCATGGTGTTCATTAGAAGTATACTGTACTGACTGTATGCAGTGAAGCAGATACTGTAACTACAATAGGCGGTCATTTTGCTATGTTGTTTTAAATCCTTTTTTCTTCATAAAATAATAAATACCAATACAATTTGTTATTTTGGGGAGAGGCAATTAAGATTTCTGTTTTGGTGCTGGGATATTAAATAAAGAAATACATTGTAGTGTATGAAGGAAAAAATGTCCCATACGAAACTGTTCCATACGAAACGCCACATTTTTTTAAACATTTTAAAAGTACACCACCATCCACTCAAACTTTTCCTGAAAAACTTTCATCTATATGTCCAAAACAGTTGTCTCTATAACATACGTATGTTGTTTAAACTAACTCCTGACTTATATTTTCAGAGAAATTTGAGAACAACTACTTAAAGTAAAAAACTGACATTTTCTCTGGTCTCATACGAAATACAGTACATTAATGAGCCCTACATCTTCATAATTGAATTGATTGAGCTGAATTTTCTCAACAATAGAATTAGTTGTTATACATAGCATGCTACTGTAGATCATAAAAATTTAATAAAAGGTTACTCAATCAAAGTTATGGAGGTCTGAAGTCTCTAATTGTCCCATACGATACACGCAGAATACTGTAGCTTGGACTTGCCCTACTGTATATCTGACGTACAGTACGAACACTGTCTAGTGTGTAGACTGTATGAGAATATTACTTTGGTTATTTACTCTGGTTGCAACATAACCAAACTTTCCCTCAAACTTTCCCTCTTTTTTAGGCAGTTTAGCCCACAAGCTAAACAATTTTTGCACAGTGCTGTAACTGTTATCAGGACACAAAATGCCTCCCTGTGGAATGGACTCCCTTGCCTAATCCCTCTGAGCTTCCCATTGAAATGTGACAAGGGCTTCTACACCATACACCTTCCTTCTGTACATGGATTTTGTACCTAACTGTGCAAGATAAACAACCAGAAAGCAAAAGGCTTAGTGATTCCTTGCAGCTGAAATGTAAGCTTTTTTTCAAATTGACAGTGCTCTGTTATGTTTTTCAAATTGACAGTGCTCCGTAATGTACCCACAAAGTATACATGGAAGGCATCCAAGCGTCCCACATTGAGACCCTGGAATGACCTTGGACCACCCAGAAGTAGGGCTCTGCTCACTACAGTATATCACATCCACATACTTTGTGTAAAATTTTGCAGTATCCAAGACTCCAGCCATGAGAAATTGTGTAAACATGACATTGAGACGTTGACCTCTCTGACCCCAAATGACCTTTAGCCTTCACCAAGAACAATAGGGATCATCTATTCAATATGACTAATACACACACCAAATACAAGATAAGTCACACTTACCTTTTTTGAAATATTGTGTAAACAAGCTATCTCTGAGGCACTTACTTTTTGACCTCTTGTGACCCCAAATGACTTTTGACCAGAAACAAAAATGAACAGGGATCATCTACTCAGTACAACCAACCTGCAAATTAAATATGAGCATAGTCACATCTACCATTCTTGTTAACAAGGTTTTGACCTTTTGACCTCTCTTGACCCCAGATGACCTTTGACCTCCACCAAAAAGAGTAAGGATCATCTTATTCAATATGGCCAACACACACACCAAATATGAGATTAGTCACGCTCACACTTTTTTAAGATATTGTGAAAACAAGGTTTTTTCTAAGGAATTTACCAGTTGACCTCTCATGACCCCAAAAGACCTTTGACCTCCATGAAAAACAATAGGGATCATCTACTGAATAGACACAACCTACATGTCAAATATTAGCATAGTCACATGTACCATTCTTGAGCTAATGTGTTAAAAACGTTTTGACTCTTTGACCTCTCATGACCCCAAATGACCTTTGACCTCTACGAAAATCCATAGAAATCATCTAGTCAATATGAACAACCGACACACTGAATATGAGCATTGTCACATGTACTGTTCCTGGGATATCACATTTAGAATATTTTGACCTCTCTTGACCCCAAATGACCTTTGACCTCCACAAAAAACAATAGGGATCATCTACTCAATATGGCCAACCCACACACCAAATATGAGATTAGTCACACTTACCCTTTGTAATGGCCAAAACCAAAAAGATGAGCAGACAAAGTCTTTGTGACAAGTCAACGGCATCTGGTTTTTTTCTCTTTACAACAGGAGTCTAACAAGCATACATACTGTACCCTCACAAGTAGTTGACAAAATGTCCTGCTATCTCACCAGTGTAGTTCACAGGAGATCTATTCCTTACAGCAGCGATAAGCATGCAAAGCTCTTCTACTTACACTTTGAAGTCCTTTTCGCGTAGAGTCCACTCACATACTGTAATTTCTAGGCACTTGACAATTTGTATAGGCACTTCTGTAGACTCCTTGCTGAAGTAATGCTTCAGATGAACCTCAAACAGCTCAAACTTCAACTTTGAACTTAAACTTCAACTTTCATCTCTTGACTTTTAGCTTAAACATTGACTTATTGACTGTTGACTGTTGACTCTTTCTTTTTCTTGTACAAAGAATAATGGCTCCTCAAATCCCCTGGTACAGTACACAATCAGCAAATCACTGCTTAAAACTTTCTCTTTGACAACTTGTACCCATCTGACCCTGAGGCTGGGAGGCTCTAAAATATATAACATTAAATTTTAGAACATTACAGAAGGTTTGAGAACAATTGAGATCTAACTACAAAACCCCTGAAGTACCCAGAAGTTACCACCATGAAGCACTATGTAAAGGAAATCTAAAACATTCAACATTCTTCCAGAAACTACAAGAAAATTCTAGACTTTGCAAAATGATTTTGGTATACTTATTAAAGAATACAAATCTAGTGCTTGCCTTTTCTAGAATTTACACAACACCATTCTTGAGATACAGTATCGTGTAGACAAGTTATCACAAAGGAATTTACCATTTGAACTCCTGTGACCCCAAATGACCTTTGACCTCCACGAAAATCGATAGAAATCATCTACTCAATATGACCAACCTACACACCAAATACGAGCATAGTTACATGTACAGTTCCTGAGATACAGTATCATGTTAACAATATTTTGACCTTTTAACCTCTCGACCCCAAATGACCTTTGACCTCCACCAAAAATGATAAGAATCATCTACTCAATATGGCCAACCCACACACCAAATATGAGATTAGTCACACTTACCCTCCTTGAGATATCGTGTAAACAAGCCGAAGGCGTCACACACACACACACACACACACGCATACACACACACACACAGGACATCACCAGCCCATAGGTTCCTTGCCTGCCTTTGGCAAGGAATCAAAAATGGTTGCACACTACAAATATGGAAAATGCATCATTCTCTGTGCCATTAAAAGACCCAAAGAAAGTTTTGAGTAAAATCAAGCCTGCTTTTTGGATACGAAAATAAGAAAAAGGAATATGTATATATTTGGAAAGGGCAAACAGGAGAGTGTTTGAATTTATTCCGTCCTGTAAATCAGCTTTGACATACTGTAGTCTGTTTGCTGAATCACAGTCTGCCCCACCATGCTACTTTACTCAGTCTTGTGATGTTTTATGCACTCTCTAACTAAGAATATCAAATGAGGAAAGTTTACCACTAAATCCTGTGTACAAAATACATGAACCATATACCACACCTGTAGCATGGCCAGTTCTTACACAGATCAACCAACCAATGAACTTGAACTGTTCCATTTTTATACATGATATTGGGAAAACAAGAAAATGACAGGAAATATTTAGCACATCTACTTATACTTTTGAAGGCGAATTCCTCCTAATACTTCTACTGACTATGAACTTTGTGGAATTTATAGAGGTGCAGCATGTTGAAATATTTAGTCAGCTGCTTTGAAGACTTATTAGATTTTTGATCAATTATCAGGATCTAAAATCCAAGGTTGTATGAAGCCTGTGGGAAGCTTGGAAACTTTTTCATGCAGTGTAATTTACTTCTCCTGCAGTTTTAAAAGGCAGTTGAAATGCTGGAAGGCTAATTATAAACCCTACAGGATCATACTGTACAGTAGGATGTTCACCAAGAAGAATCATGGCTCAAAAATTGGTTGACATTGAACCCCAAACAAAGTTTAAGAGTTTTTAATGACCTTCTTTGCATCTTTTTATCAATTTGGGTGGCAAGATAAGCAGCTGTGTAATTTTCAAACAGCATCTTTCTGGCTTAAATGTGCAAACAAGTGAAAAGAGCAAATCAGAACAGTGACACCAATTATTGGATTATTAGGACACAAAAATTGTGAGAGACGTTTCAGCAAACAGCAGCTGATGAACCAACAGAACCGTCAGTTGATCAGTAAATGGGCACAGCTTTTGGTATAGTGCATCGTTCTTTATAAAGTGAAATATAATGTGCAAATCATACGTTTATTAATAATTTACAGTACAGTGCATGTCAATTGAAAAATTGAGTCAATCTGTTACTCACTTTCCGTTTTCTTTTGTCTCTTCTTTTCTTGCCTTTTCCTCTCTTCCTTCTGTCTTTTCTTGGAGGATGAATCTAACTTTGGCTTTTTCACAGGGACCCTCTGTTCTTCTGATTCTGTAAATATATATGTCACTGTATTTGAGCAAAGGTTGAGTAGGTGTTCATGCACAGCAAAACTCAGTTGCAAAACTACAAAAATGTCAACTAAGACTCATTTTAATCGTCAAATCTTGGCATTTCAAAATATATATCCAAGCATGAAGAGGTATCAGGTCAACAATATCCGGACCTACAGTAGAGTACACAAGTGTACAGTACAGTAGTGTACTTGTAAACATTAATTTTTAAAAAGCTTCAGATTGGGCCCATTGCCCAGGTGAGATACTGTACCTAAGTAGCTCCCTATCAAAATTCAAGGAGTTTTGTGCAGTCATAATTGTACAGCAATTTTGACAGCATCAAAAATAAACTTAAAAGAAATTTTTCCAAGGGATCATTTGTAATGTACAGTAGCCTGCATGTCACTTCATACTTTTTACGCCCTTGAAAAAAGAGAATATCACAGGATAAAAGTTCCAGTTCTTTTAACATTAGGGTCTTTATTTTACTTAGGGCACCAATGGTAAAATATGCTGTTAAGGGCAACTGTCTCGCTATTTTAATCCACATTGTCTTTGCTATGCTTTCATTTTGTCCTCACTATTCATGTAAGTGCATTCTCTTCAAAAAATAAAAATCATTGAAGTTAATCCTCCCAGTTTTGATAAAAAAGTGCATGAAATCGGCAATTTTGGGGGAAAAAAGTGTAAAATTTAGACTAGGGCAATTCCACGGTAACGCCGTGACGCTTTGGAAGCAAAATTTACATTTCAAGTGCAAATAACTGAAAGAGCTTTAATGTTGGGAACAACTATCACAAAGTTAATTTAGAAAATGTCTTTTCTTCAAAAAGTGCCCTAAATATGAAAATATGAATGTTAATGACTGTGGTAACGCCGTGACGCTGAAAAGGACATGCATTTTTGGACCACTCACAAATTGTTGAAACCCTGTGAAGTTTAAGGACTTTTTGCAGTTCCTTCATATTAAATACACTTTATAGACTGTTATCTATAACAGTTTGGTGAAATATAAAATAAAAAATTATGATTTTGGTAGATATGATAAGATATAAAAAAAAAACGGGGAAACGCCGTGACGGTAACGCCGTGACCAAAGCCTGACTATATGGGAAAGGCATGTTAAAAAAAATAAGTTAGTAAACTGACAGGAAATGGTGATATTGATAGTCAGAATATTTCTAATGCATTTAGAAATCAGTAATTTTGATGCATTAGGAATATTTGCTTTGAATTTGTGAAAGAACTTGTGGAAATTTCCACTTCGGACATAAGGTGAAAAATGAAGAGCTATATAATCTACACACAACTCTGGTCAAAACAAAATCAAGAAGAGCACTATAGCTAGGCCTACTGCATTAGAAATGACATTATTAACTGTGAAAGCTCCATATAGTACTACAGTATAAATGCAGTTCCACCTCATTGGAAGGGCAAATATTCCCTTCATAAAGGGTATTGAATGACTTGAGTCTCAAGTTTAATATTGTAAATTTAGTGTAACTTTTAAAAATCTAAATGTATGCCAGTTTGTAGCATTGGTGCAATCATATAAATTGCTTTACTTAGGCTTGCAGCGAGTCTTAAATCTCCAAAATAGAACAGTATTGGCCAAACACGTTGGGTCTAATATCAATAACATTTTTAAGTTAACTTAGGTTTGTGTCCTCAACTTTGACAAATTGACCCTCTAGTTGCCTTCTCCAATCTCCACAAAATATTTGGTAGTGTACTGTACAGAGCTTCAAGTGTACTACTGTAGGACACTTTGTAGATGATAAAAGACTGTTTTTACGTTGTTTTAGTAAAACAATCTTAGAACAGAAAGAGGAAAATAGTCATGCTCTCAGTCAGTGCGGCATTACCTTGCCTCCCAAACTGGAAGGTTCTGTAAAGTGATAGAGTTCTCTGCATTAGACCGCTTCACCATTTTGGATTGTAATATAGTGGTGGTGTCTACTATACTTTACTGCATTGTCTGTGTGATTGTTTCTCCTGCTGCAGATGCTTGTTGTAGATTTTCTGTTATCCAAATCTTTATAAAATAATGGTTGTTATGCTCAATGGTAAACAGGGAGTGTACCATGGATTGACTGGATGCTATAAACAGGTGCTAGTCACTACCCAATCTAGCAGACCACTATAGCTTCTGAGCATAACAGGGGGATTGCCATATCAAAAGGAAGGTTACAGTTGTGCATTTACTCTTTGTACTATCACAGTGTAAAAAAAGTTGTCAAACAAATCTTTATCATACAGTAGGTGCTGTTGCTTCAGTACCAGCAACCACAATGACTATAATTGTCAGTCCCCATACAGTACAGTAAATAAGTGCCTGTCATGGCGTTACTGTCACGGCGTTACCAAAAAAGTAACGCCGTGACATATTTCTAATTGGTTTAATTAATTAACTATGAGAGAAATCATGACTTTAGTGCATGGAAGTTGTAGGCCAGGGTGGGTGTGATTTGCATTATAAAAAATATTCCACTCCAATTTGTGCATCTTACATAAGATTAAAAAATTACAATATTTAGGGTAACGCCGTGACATAATGAGACAACTCTAATTTGTTGCTCGTTAGTGTGGAAGACATTGCTGAAGTCATAATTTGATTTCAAATGTTGTAAATGTATGAAAATAACTCCATGATAGAGTATGAATTCATAGGAAAACCTTAATTAAGTTGTTGCTAGAAAGCATTTTATTGTTCCATATTTTGTGAAAATATTGACATTTTGATTGCTGCTAATTAATTATGCATGCAAAATGACTTAATTTCGTTTTTTTTTATGAACCATTTATTTTATTGGAAAATTCAACTTTTTAGCTTCAATTTGATACCAAATTTACTGAAATTGGAGAAGTTTTAAAATTTGATGGTCATGTCCACTTTTGCATGGAATTGCCCACTACCATAGCAGGAGTTACATTTTTCCTTATTTTTACACTTATTTTGCTCTGTTATTTTAACTTAAATGGTTGATGAGGTATCAACTGTACTCTTGTTACTCATATTTTATGAGAAACTGACACTTTTCTATTTCTTGGGATTTGACGAAAGAGGGGTTCCACGTGTAGCATTTGGTGTTACAGTTACAGTGTGAAATTTAAGGATCTTATTTTCCAGAAATGACCTACAGTAAACACTAAATCTTTCTTATTTTAGTGGTTAATTGAAGCCTGTCCATTGTTGAATGAAGATTTGGGCAAAAGACCATTGTACAGAAAGAAAAACATTCAGGTAGCCATATTTTTCATTTTGTCAGGCCACTTTGGTGTTCCTGAAATATGTTACAGTGTGAACATTCGAAGTTAAAATACCACTACTGTACTTCCTACATTTGATATGTTGTCATTTTTAGCTGAACTATACTTTTTAACATGGCTTTTAACTTATAGGCAATAAAGCTGTGCCAACTTGTTTATGATTTGAAATATCATAAAATATTATTTTGGTGTATTCCCCCAATCTCAGTTACACGTGGAACGCATTGTTTGTACCACAGAATTGAGATAAAACCCTCGACTAAGTAATCATACAGTAAGAGGTTTCAGCTTCAAATTGCTAAATAAAACACATTTATGATATTAAGCAAATTAATATGTAGTCTAAGTGGGATAAACCTATTTTTGGTGTTCATGTTACACGTGCAACTTAAAATTTCCAATGAATGTGACTATTTTGAGGTCAAACGTAACCTGAGCATTCATAAAAAACAACTTGTACAACATCATTTAGGCCTAAGCCTACAATGAACTTAGGAAATATAGCAATTCTACCGATGGTTTGATATCATAAATGATGGAACATGAATTTAGGACTCTTAAATGTCATGTCACAGTCTGGTACCCTAATTTAAATAAAGACCCATTAGGCTGAGGAAAGAGATTTAAAATGGGTATAAGTGGGACAACTGGGAAACACTAGAAAGGTAGGTAATAATATTTTATAAATCAAATTCATGTGCACCTTACATTACCTGAAGAGTAAGATCCACTGTAGGAAGCTGAAGACCCAGAAGATGAGGAATCACTCTCTGATTCATACTTCCTTGAGTGGCTCTCATGCTTAGACTTCTTCCTACAAGGAAACAAAGAGTGCATGATGAGAAAAGTTTGATTCAGTATTTTGTATGAGAGAGGGATGGCATTTTGCTGCTTGCAAAATACAGTATGTAGGACTACCTATCTTTCTGGATCCTAAGGTCCCATAATTAGGCTTTTCAAATGTTTGGGAAATTCTCAGGTCATCTTTAAGACTCTGAGTTCACAGCATAGTTGAGGTGTCCCAAAGCAATATTTAGGCATACTGTATTCTCTTTCATTGGTCAACCCTGCCAATCCAATGAGATTGTTTCATTATGCAATGAACTTTTGCTAGGGACCAATCAGGAGCTCCCAAATTGTATCCCATAATAACACTAACTGTACTGTATACAAGATGTACAGTATGCAAGAACCTCTGCGCTAAATGTTTGTGTAAAGTTTTTAATCATCCACACATGTATCCTAACAGTTATTTTTGTTGGCAAATACTGTATAATGAGTACTGGGCAATTCCACGCAAAAGTGGACCTGACCATCAAATTTTAAAAATTCTAAATATTCATATTTTCACATTTAGTGCACTTTTTGAAAAAAAGACATTTTCTAAATAAACTCTGTGATAGTAGGAGTAGAATTGAAATAAACGTTTGTTCCCAACATAAAAGCTCTTTTAGTTATTTGCACTTGAAATGTGAATTTTGCTTCCAAAGCGTCACGGCCTTCCCGTGGAATTGCCCTCCTGGTAATTTTTTTCAAGTACAGGTATTTATTCAAGAACCAGTATTAGAAACACACCAAACATCTTTGGTATATTTTCATTACCTGTACCTCTAGTGCCAGTATTGACGTCATTACTGGTATACTGCCCAACCCGACAATGGACTCTAGCAAATGTCACATTTGAAGAGAAAAAATACTGTCACATGACTCATACAGTAAAGGCAATCTTAAAACAAAAGTGTACTACAGTGCACTAGTACAGTAATTCAACTTTGGGGTGACTGCTCTTGCCCTTTAAGTGCAGGAGAGCACAGATGGTTCTTTGGGGTTCTCCAAGCACATTCCCTTTTCTACAGTATTTGTTGCAAATTTATCTAGAGTACAGTATTCTGCTGAGGATCAGTCCTCATTCAAGTTTGCACCTGGCACAGTATGAATGTAAATGATGACTGTTTCTGAATCCACTTAACAGTACTTAATGTCTAAACTAGAAATTATGTAGTGAGTGTCTAAGTGATGATGAACTGACAAAACACTATAGACCAAATCATGAAATTAAGGTGGGTTCAAAATGAAGACTTCCAAAACATTTGTAAACCACAGACAGGTGAAATCTCTAAATCTAAAACAAAATCCTCTGAAAACAAAGATCGAAAACAGAAGAAAATCTTTAAAAGAAAAGAAGACCTCAAAAATGAAGGCCATGAAGATCTGTCTCTCACCTTTTTTTCATTCAAACCATGATTGAAAAAGTATTTGAAAGGAACTTTGTCAGAACGATGCTTCCAGTAAATAAATACAGTACAAAAAACCTACTTTAGGTGGTTTGCTGTACTGCGTTGTGAAAGGGAAGAATTTTCATCGCTGCATGAAATTTGACAGTGCATGAAACCTGGTGTATTTCAGATTTATACTGGGCTAAGCACATGTGATTCGATCTCCTAAAAAACTTTGAAACGATAAAAATATGCAAACATCTGTAAAATTCAATGAAATTTGACAGTAATATTTTGAAATATGTGTTCCTCATTGTGCTGTTTTGGTGTTTGTTTGAATTGAGTAATCTGGATTTAGATCTGGATGAATACTGCACAACACTACTACTGTAGTGGGGTCAAACATGCTGGGTTGAGTGTGCGCACATGTGGTCCCGTCTGAGCATCCTTAAGGCTGTGTTCTTGAACTGCTTGGTATCCTTGAGGTCTGTTATATTCTGGGGGAGTAAGTTCGAGTCTCTGACAGTCTGAGAAATGAAACTATACTTGTAGCAGTCTTTACTGGTTGGTATATTTCTAATTCTATACTGTAACTATTTTCAGTGATGATGCCTAGAAGGCCGCTGGATGAGTTGTAGGTGGTTAATTGGCAAGGCTAGGAGGCCCAATCTGGTTTTGTGAAGAACTGCTAGCCTGTTGACAGTACATCTGTCTTTGAAACTACAGTATACTGTATATCCCACCCCTAGGTCTTGCAACGTTCAGTCACATTACAAATTAAACCTAGCAACCCTACGTTGGATTTGATCAACATTGGATAGGGAGACAATCCACACTGGAAATACAGTACATTTGCTATACACTGTAAACCAAAGAATCACTCCAAGGTACAGTAGAGGTGTTTGGAATTATACTGTACACCACACCAATTGTTGCAATTTTATGCCAACTGTTGTTATTTTCCCTGTAGCAGTCTGGTACACTGTACGCCAAATTTGTAGGCATTCATTTCCGTACACCAATGATCTTTCTGTGAAAGGCCCTACTTTCCAGTATGGGAGACAGTGTAGGGATCCCAAACAGAAGATGCAAATCTGCAGAAACTAAATCTTGAAATGAAGGTGGCAGTCTTATGAAGCACAGTAATCTTGAGTCAATCACTTCAAAAAACAAATAAATAAAACCCCATGAATTAGAATTACCACATTGAAGTCAAGTTTTTCAAATAATGATACAGAATACTGTACTTTCTATTTTATCAGAATTCTAAGTTAGTCCTAGAACTTCATAAAAGACAATCTCTTCATCGTGTTTAGTAATTTTTTCAAATTTCTGTTTCATACTGTAGCGTTGCCAAAACTTAAATATCTTGCCATAAACGTTATTGCTTCAAACATCAAAAACATGATGACAACTACAGTAATTGGCTTTGATGTTTCTTGAAGATATGCAGTAAGTTACAGGTTATTCTAACATTGCAATCTCATCCCACTCACACTGTGACCTCACAAGCTCAGCGCTGCACTGGCGTGTAGAATAAATCTAGGCCTAGAAGGCAGTGAGCGACTCATGATAACTAATTATATCATTGTGTTACCCAATATGTGTGTGCATCGTGTACATGCCATACGTATTGTACATACAGAAGTGGCCGACTCCAGGTACTGGCCAGCTCAGAATCACAAGAGTAAGGCTAGTTGTACAAACAGGAATGCAAATTACATCTGCAGTCTGACGATGAAGAGGTTATAATGAAGCCTTCAATTAGCATGCATACCTGCACAACATCAATGAATCGATTAGGCCTAACTCAGAAGCGGCGAGAGACTCAGATAACATAGCCTAGTTTAGGGATAAGCTACTGTAGTCTGGCTATACGGAGAGAGCATCAGTTGTATACGTCCTCTCTCTCCAAACCTAATCACACAGTGAAGCTGGCTGACTAATAATGCTGTCTCATATAATTACCCCGAAGTGAGTGTACTGGGAAATAGAATCACACTAAACGTAACCGTAAATGTCATCATTAATGTTAGGCCTATACGTTTATTACAGCGGTGCAACGTTAGGGAACTGATCAAGGGCCACAGCCTATGGTACAAACTTAGGCTAGGCCATAGGCTAGTACTCTTGCCTTGAATTGATGCCGTTAGACCTAGCCTAAGCTACCCCACCAAAGAAAAAGTTTAGAGAAAAAGATGCTATAGTGTACATGATCATTATCTTACTCTTTTTTGGACATGATTTTAAAATACACTGCTAGCCTGACTTTCGATTTTGAAGAAAGTTACAAATTACAGCTCGATAATGTAGATGCCGCCATTATGTTCAAATTTCACAACACTGTTTCCACATTTCCAAATCAACTTCCTGAAACAAAAACTTCGCCCTCCATTCCTCGTATTTGTCAGGTTGCCTTTATTTTTGAAACTCACATCATGATATAAATTTCTCTTGCAGAAAACCAGTTAGAGGCACTAGCTTGAACTGAAAGAATAAAAACCCATAATATGGTCACGCTTTTTTGTTTTGGTTGTTTGTTTTGGTTGTATCCTACTTGTAGTAATAGGCTAGACCCTTGTTGGCTTCGTTAGCCACTGACAGCCTTCGTAGCGCCTCTGTGGCTGTACAGCCCCTTACGCTGGTTTTTCGTAGCAATGAGCTGAAGGAAATTACTTCGTCCGCTCCGCGAGCTAGTTCCTGAACGCTCTATAATGGCTCTCCGATCTTGGCCTTTTTGGAGTTTTTGACTGAAGACTGAGACTTCAAATTCCATCCTTGCATCCGAGTCAGACTGATCACAAGCCTAGACCGCCCGTATGCATGACATTTGGCACTTGAAGATTCCAAATAATTTTACCAGGATGCCTAGTCAGAAATTTCAATTGCAATAGTAAGGGTATAGTTTTTTTTCAAATCTTGTAAAAAAGGAACTTCCGTCTGAGATGCAGCTATCAAGACATGTGATCGACTACAGACAGTGGCGGAGGGGCAGTGGCATACTGACCCCCGCCCCCTCAAATTTCCGCAAAATCTAAAATTCCGGGGTAAGAAATTTTCAAAAATTCCGGCAGGATTTGGGAAAAAAATTGGACAGGAACATAAGTATAAAAAAAAAAAAAAAATGCCCAGGAGAAAATTCCCATGAACCCCATTGGAAAAAATAAATGGGATCCCCCCAAAATCAATGGGATCCCATAAAAATTTAATGGGATCCCATTAAATTAAACTGGTTAAAATTCAAAGCTAAGGTCTGGAATTTGGACACTATGTATGGATCCAATACAATTTAATGGGATCCCATATACGATGAATGGGAAATAAAAAAAAAAACTAATGGGACCTAAAATTCTTATGGGATCCCTTAAAAATCTAAAGCTAGATCTGGAGTTTGGACACTTTGAATGGGATCCAATACAATTTAATGGGACCCCATTAACATTCTATTGGTGTTTACCCAGCCAACATGCCCAGCTGGGCCCCAACTGGGTTTCAGCTGGGCTACTTGCTGGGCCCCAGCTGGGGCCCATCCGTGTTTGTCAGGTGTTCCCACGTGGGGCCCAGCCGGGCTAGCCTTTCCCAGCTGAAGCCCAGCTAGGCTTCAGCTGGGGGGCTTCAGCTGGGAAAGGCTGGCCCAGCTGGGCCACAAGTGGGAACACCTGACAAACACGGATGGGCCCCAGCTGGGGCCCAGCAAGTAGCTCAGCTGAAACCAAGTTGGGGCCCAGCTGGGCATGCTGGCTGGGTAATGGGATCCCATTTATTTTTTCCAATGGGATTTATGGGAATTTTCTTTCTTTTTTTTCATAAAATTCTTGAGCGTGTCCAAAATTTAAATAAACATATGCCCGAAAGGAAAAAGCGCCGAGGTCGCGGTAAAATTTTTAATCAAAGATCACCCAGATTCAAAATCCGCTACACTTCGGGCAGCGCCAAAGACTTTTATTCGTCACTTGCGGTACTTCAGTTTCACAACACTGTGATAATGCCCGAAATGGTCGAATATCCAAATTGGCCCAAGCATCTGCCTGATATAGAGGCGTACCACAGTCAGGTTAAACATATTTATGGAAAACCAAAGAGAAAAAACTGAATTGCGACACTTTTGAAAAGTCTGTGCCTTAAAAGAAACAACACTTCTTCTGTAGCCTATGATTTTTAATTACTCATTCGGGTGGGTTGTGAATTGTGTATAAAAAAAAGGTTTTCCTCGATCATCCCCACTAATTCATACAATTACATAGTGTCTCAAAATTGCCCTAAATGGTAAAATATTCTCAAATGCTCAAGTGTTGTAGTACCCAATAGTTTGCCATGTAACCTGCACCTTGCCAAATTAGAGCAATGGTTATGGGAATAGGAATAAATCTTTCGTGTGTTATAATGATTCAGTGTGAAAAATATCTTCTAATAAGTCCGAGTGCCTGAAAATTCATTTAAACCCATCTTGGAACGTGATGTTTTTTTTTTCAAAAGGTGTTATTAATAAAAGTACACAATTTCATCACTTCAATATGTATATTGACTTTAGAAATAGAGTAAAATGCACTTTGCATGTTTAAATTCCGTATTACGTTTATGTAGTTTTTTCCCTGAAAATATGGAAGACTATTTCATCCAATGGTATAGCGTTCCTTTATCTGGTAATATCTGATCAATTGATTGCTATATCTTCCTTCTAAACCTGAAAAACGTCATTTACAGCTACAAATAGACATAAATCATCTTTTACCCCCCGTTGTATATTGGACTTTTTAGTCTGTGATCGTTTTAACCCCTAGACTAATTATGATGTGTTTCTTATTTTTGACTTCTCTTCTTTCTTTTTTGATTTAAAATTTTTTTGTGATTGAATTTTATGTTTGAAATCTTTGTATGTTTGTTTGGATGTTTCTGTACTTTTATGTTTCCATTGCGAGCATTGGGACCCATTCGTGTTTGTCAGGTGTTCCCACGTGGGGCCCAACTGGGCTAGACTTTCCCAGCTGAAGCTCAGCTGAAGCCCAGCTAGGCTTCAGTTATTGAAGCTGGGCTTCATCTGGGCATCAGCTGGGAAAGGCTAGCCCAGTTGGGCCCCACGTGGGAACACATGACAAACACGAATGGGTCCCAGCCGGGGCCCAGCAAGTAGCTCAGCTGAAACCCAGTTGGGCATGTTGGCTGGGATGACTACAGGGGCAGCTCGGGGGGGGGGGTACGGTCTCAGCCCTCGGGCCTCCCCTGTTCTCCACCTCAACATTAAGTTAGGACTTTAAATTGCATCCGGTTGTGGAGTTTGGTTAGCCTTTGTCACAACTGCCTCCGGGGCACCCTTGGGCAAGATGCACCTGTATTTGCCCAGTACTTTTAAAGTACTGTTGCCTTTGGGCGTAGTGTTATCGCCATCGGGCGTAATCTTACCTTCGGGCGCCGTATTGTCCGCTTGATCGCCGTGATGTTGCCCACGGGCGCGTTGACCTTTGTGAGCCAGTTAGTTGACAGGTGGGACTTTTTTTTGGGGGGGGGGGGGTTGTGGTTGTTGGACTAGTGATGGTGGGGTTTTGGCTGCAGCAGAGGTTCCTGAATCTGAGAAACAAAGACTCTTTTAATTGTTCCCTGTTTCATGGTGTGTATATTTTGTTTTGCATTGTGTTTGTGATCCGTCAGGGTTTTCCTTTGGGTTTGGGGTTACCCTTTTGTTTCTCAGTGTCGGTTTCTTCGTGCTTAAAACGAAGCTCTTAACACGATCCTAGTCCCGGATCCAATCCCGGATCCACCGTGCTTGCCCGCTGACCCTTGCCTTTCATTTGTCACACAACAACAAAAATTTTTATACTGTGAACTTATGCCAATATATCAAGAGCGATACGAAATATATTCCCACACTCGCAAAGTAGCCTACGATTGCGATTATTGGATGTACTCAGTCGGAAGGCACACTTAGTTCATCTCAACTTACAATGGTGGTCCATTTTATAGAGCAGGGGTGTGCAAAAGTTTAGAACACATGACCAAGTCATGTTGCTGTGACCACCTGGGTGGCAACAGAGGAAAAGGGGTTGTGCATGAGGGAGGCTTCTCTCCCTTAAGCCTCCCCCATTCATCCTCTGTTAGATTAATCAATGTGCCAAGATCTATAGGCAGACTCACATGCGCCCGAATAATGTATACACCTACTGATTGTTGACAAAATTACCCCGTCCGGTTACATGTTAATTTTGTTGACAAAAATGTAAATCCAGATTTAGATTGTCCTTTTCAACTTTATTATTCAGGAAATGGTTAATGCTAAAATGCACATGCAACAAGCTTAAGGAGGAGGCCAATCGAAATCGTTTATTCTTGGTCGGTTTATCAGAACGCTGCAAATTTCTGAATACCACACTCGAAGGTCAGTTTAGTTCTCCAAAATAAAATCGGCTTCATACAAAGGTACCATGAATGATTGGTATTACACACAATGTGAAAAATTACAATTCGAGCACTGGAATCTCAGCTTCCAGCATAACTGTAAAATAACGATATTTTTAGCAGGCTGCCGGTTTCGCCGGAGAGGGCTACCCTCCGGACTGTCAATCCTCTTGAACCCAGCTTGAGATTCACGCATTTCTCACGTTCCTACTACGACTGTACCCATCTAGTGAAAACTTCAACTAATCAACTTATAACACGAACGATTGTCATGCAGATGTGGATATCTTGCTAAAGAACAAGTGTCATTGCGTTTAATAATTGACAATCCATTTAATAATTCTCGGAATTCAATCTGCAAGAACTTAATGCAAACGCTCTAATTATATTTTCTGTCGTGGCCCGTTGGGTTTTGTTAGGTTTTGTTGGATGGCCTTGTTGGGTTTGTTGGGTGGGTTTGGTTGGGTTTCGTTGGGATTTGTTGTGTGTGTTTGGTTGGGTTTTGTAGGTTTTGTTGGGTGGGTTTGGTTGGGTTTCGTTGGGATTTGTTGTGTGTGTTTGGTTGGGTTTTGTAGGTTTTGTTGGGTGGGTTTTGGGGGGTTTTGTTAGGTTTTGTTTAATGGGTTTGGTTGGGTTAGATTGGGTTTTGTTGGATGGGTTTGGTTGGGTTTTGTTAGGTTTTGTTAAATGGGTTTTATTGGGTTTTGTTGGGTGGGTTTCGTTGGGTTTCGTTGGGATTTGTTGGGTGTGTTTGGTAGGGTTTTGTTGGGTGGGTTTGGTTGGGTTTTGTTATGTTTTGTTGGGTGGGTTTTGTTGGGTTTTGTTAGGTTTTGTTGGGTTTGGTTAGGTGGGTTTGGTTGGGTTTTGTTGGGTTTTGTTGGGTTTTGTTGGGTTTGTTGGGTTTCGTTGGGTTTTGTTGGGTTGGTTTGGTTTGGTTTTTTTGGGTGGGTTTGGTTGGGTTTTGTTGTGATTTGTTGGATTTTGTTCGATGAGTTTGGTTGGGTTTTGTTGGGTGGTTTTGGTTGGGCTTTGTTGGGCTTTGTTGGATTTTGTTGGGTTATGTTGGGTGGGTTTGGTTGGGTTTTGTTAGGTGAGTTTGATTGGGTTTCCTTGGGGTTTTCTTTGGTGAGTTTGGTTGGGTTTTGTTTGGTTTTGTTGAATTGGTTTGATTAGGTTTTGTTGGGTTTTGTTAAGTGGGTTTGGTTGAGTTTTGTTGAATTGGTTTGATTAGGTTTTGTTGGGTTTTGTTAAGTGGGTTTGGTTGAGTTTTGTTGGATGGGTTCGTATGGGTTCTGTTAGGTTTTGTTGGGTGGGTTTGGTTGGGTTCGGTTGGGTTGGTTTTGTTGGGTTTCGTTGGGTTTTATTGGTTGGGTTTTGTCAGGTTTTGTTGGGTGTTGTCAGGTGGGTTTTGTTGGGTTTTGTTTGGTGGGTATGGTTGGGTTTTTTGGGTGGGTTTCGCTAGGTTTTGTTGGGATCTGTTGGGTGGGTTTGGTTGGGTTCTTTTGGGTGGGTTTTGTTGGGTAAGTTTGGTTGGATTTTTGGGGGCTTCGTTGTGTGGGCTTTGTTGGGTTTTGTCGGGTGGGTTTCGTTAGGTTTTGTTGGGTGCGTTTGATTGGCATGGGTTTTGGGGGTCTTGTTGGGTGGGTTTGGTTGGGGTTTTGTTGGGTTTTGTTGGGTGGGTTTGGTTGGGTCTTGTTGGGTTTGGTTGGGTTCTGTGGGGTGGGTTCGGTTGGGTTTTGTTGGGTGAGTTTGGTTGGGTTTTGTTGGTAGAGTTTGGATGGGTTTTGTTGGTTTTTTGGGTGGGGTTTGCTGGGATTTGCTGGGTAGGTTTGGGAAAGTGTTGTTGGGTGAGTTTCATTCGGTTTTGTTGAGTTTAGTTGGGTGGAATTAGTCGAGTTTTGATGGTGGGGTTTGGCTGAGTTTTGTTGGGTTTTCTTTGGTGGGTTAGGTTGGGTTCTGTTTGGTGGGTTTTGTTGGGTTTTGCTGGATTGGTTTGATTCGGTTTTGTTGGGTTTTGTTGAGTGGGTTTGGTTGGGTTTTGTTGGATGGGTTCGTATGGATTCTGTTATGTTTTGTTGGGTGGGTTTGGTTGGGTTTAGTTGGGTTGGTTTCGTTGAGTTTCGTTGGGTTTTATTGGTTGGGTTTTGTCAGGTTTTGTTGGGTGTTGTCAGGTGGGTTTTGTTGGGTGAGTTTTGTTGGGTGGGTGTGGTTGGGCTTTGCTTGGTGGGTATGGTTGGGGTTTTGGGGTGGTTTTCGCTAGATTTTGTTGGGATCTGTTGGGTGGGTTTGGTTGGGTTCTTTTGGGTGTATTTCGCTGGGTTTTGTTGGGTGTGTATGGTTGGATTTTTTGGGGTGGGTTTGGTCGGATTTCGTTATTTGGGTTTGGTTGGGTTTTGTTGAGTCTTGTTGGGTGGGTTTGTTTGGGGTTTGTTGGGTTTTGTTGGGCGGGTTCGGTTTGGTTTTGTTGAGTTTTCTTGGTTGGGTTTGGGTGGGTTTTGTTGGGTTGGTTTGGTTGGGTTCTGATGGGTGGGTTCGGTTGGGTTCTGTTTGGTGGGTGTCGTTTGGTTTTGTTTGGTTTTGTTGGGTGTGTTTGGTTGGGTTTTGTTCGGTTTTGTTGGGTAGTTCTGTTGGGTTGTGTATGGTTTTGTTGGGTGGGTGTGGTTGGGTTTTGTTGGGTATTATTCTGGGGGTTTGGTTAGGTTTTGCTAGATGAGTTTGGTTGGGATTTTTTGAATGAGTTTGGTTAGGTTTTGTTGGGTGTATTCAGTTGGTTGTTGTTGAGTCTTGTTGGGTGGGTTTTGCTGGATTTTGTTGTGTGAGCTTGGTTGGGTTTTGTTGGGTTTTTTTGGGTGGGGTTTGCTGGGAAGGTTGGGTGGGTGGGTTTGGTTCGGTTTTGTTCAGTTTAGTTGGGTTGTATTAGTTGGGTTTTGTTGGTTGAAATTGGTTTCCTTTTGTTGGATTTCGTTGGGTGCATTTCGCTAGGTGCTGGTGGGGGGTTTTTTTGGTGCTTTTGGCTGGGTGGTGTTAAGTTTTTGGGGCTTCTTGGGTGGGTTTGGTCAGGTTTTGTTGGGTTTTGTTGGGTGGGTTTGATTTAGTGGTGTTAGGTTTTGTTGGGTGGGTTTGGTTGGGCTTTGTTGGGTGGGTTTGGTTTTCTTAGGTTTTACTTGGGTGTGTTTGGTTGGGCTTTCTTGGGTGGGTTTGTTTGGGTTCTGTTGGGTTTGTTGGGTTTTGTTGGGTGGGTTTTGTTAGGATTTGTTGGGTTGGTTTGGTTGGTTTTTGTTTGGTGTTGCTGGGTGGGTTTTCTTGGGAGGGTTTGATTTGGGTTTGTTGGTTTTTGATGGGTTGGTGTGGTTGGGTTTTGTTTGGTGGGAACGGTTGGGTTTTTCTGGGTGTGTTTCGTTAGGCTTTGGTGGGTTCTGTTGGGTGGGTTTGGTTGGGTTTTTAGGGTTGGGTTTCGTTGAGTTTTGTTGGGTAAGTTTGGTTGGATTTTTTGGGGTTTCGTTGTTTGGGTTTCGTTGGGTTTTGATGTGTTTTTTTTTTTTTTTTTGGTGGGTTTTGTTGGGTATGTTTGGTTGGGTTTTGTTGGTTGGGTTTTGTCGGGTCTTGTTGGGTGGGTTTGTTTGGGGTTTGTTGGGTTTTGTTGGGTGGGTTTGGTTTTGTTTTGTTGGGTTTTCTTGGGTGGGTTTGGTTGGGTTTTGATGGTAGGTTTGGTTTGGTTTTGTTGGGTTTTGTTGGGTTCTGATAGGTGGGCTCGCCTGGGTCCTGTTTGGTGGGTTTCGTTTGGTTTTGTTGGGTTTTGTTGGGTGTGTTTGTTTGGGTTTTGTTCGGTAGTGCTGGGTGGTTTGGTTGGGTTATGTATGGTTTTGTTGGATGGCTTTGGTTAGGTTTTGTTGGGTAACTTTGGTTGTGTTTTGTTGGTTGCGTTTTGTTGGGTGTTTTTGGTTTGGTTTTGTTGGGTTTTGTTGGGTAAGTTTGGTTGGATTTTGGGAGGTTTCGTTGTTTGGGTGTCGTTGGGTTTTGATGTGTTTAGTTGGGTGGGTTTGGTTGGGCTTTGTTGGGTATGTTTGGTTGGGCATGTTTGGTTGGGTTTTATTGGTTGGGTTTTGTTGGGTGGGTTTGGTTTTGTTTTGTTGGGTTTTGTTGGGTTGGTTTGGTTGGTTTTTGTTTGGTTTTGTTCGGTGGGTTTGGTTGAGTTTTGTTTAGTGGGTTTGGTCTGGTTTCGTTAGGTGGGTTTGATTGCGTTTTCTTGGGTGGGTTTGGTTTCGATTGCTGGGTGGACTTGATTGGGTTTTGTTGGGTCTGATTGGGTGGGTTTGTTTGTAGTTTGTTGGGTTTTGTTGGGCGGGGTTGGTTTGGTTTTGTTGGGTTTTGTTGGGTGGGTTTGGTTGGACTTTGATGGGTAGGTTTGGTTTGGTTTTGTTGGGTATTGTTGGGTTCTGATAGGTGGGCTCGCCTGGGTCCTGTTTGGTGGGTTTCGTTTGGATTTGTTGGGTTTTGTTGGGTGTGTTTGGTTGGGTTTTGTTCGGTTTTGCTGGGTGGTTTGGTTGGGTTATGTATGGTTTTGTTGGATGGCTTTGGTTGGGTTTTGTTGGGTAACTTTGGTTGTGTTTTGTTGGTTGGGTTTTTTTGGGTGTTTATGGTTTGGCTTTTTTGGGTTTTGTTGGGCTGGTTTGGTTGGATTTTGTTGGGTATTGTTCTGGAGATTTGGTTATGTTTTGTTGGTTGGGTTTTGTTAGGTTTTGTTGGGTTCTGTTGGGTGAGTTTGGTTGGGTTGTTTTGGGATGCTTTCGTTGGGTCCTTTTGGGTTTTGTTGGGTGTGTTTGGTTGGATTTCGCTGGGTTTGGCTGGGTTGGTTTGGTTGGGTTTTGTTGGTCGGGTTTTGTTAGGTTTAGTTGGGTGGATTTGGTTGGTTTTTGTTTGGTTCTGTTCGGTGGGTTTGGCTGAGTTTTGCTGAATGGGTTTTGTTGGGAAGGTTTGGTCGGGTTTCGTTGTGTGGGTTTTGTTGGGTTTTGTTGGGTGGGTCTGGTTGAGTTTGTTTGGTTGGGTTTGGTTGGGTTTTGTTGGTGGGTTTGGTTGGGCTTTGTTGGGTTTTGTTGAGTGGGTTTTATTAGGATTTGTTGGGTGGATTTGGTTGGTTTTTGTTTGGTTTTGTTGGGTGGGTTTGGTTGAGTTTTGTTGAGTGGGTTTTGTTGGGTGGGTTTGGTCGGGTTTCGTTAGGTGGGTTTGGTTGGGTTTTCTTGGGTGGGTTTGGTTTCGATTGTTGGGTGGGCTTGATTGCGTTTTGTTGGGTCTTGTTGGGTGGGTTTGGTTTGGGTTTGTTGGCTTTTGTTGGACGGGTTTGGTTTTGTTTTGTTGGGTTTTCTTGGGTGGGTTTGGTTGGGTTTTGTTGGGTAGGTTTGGTTGGGTTTTGTTGGGTATTGTTGGGTTCTGATTGGTGGGTTCGGGTGGGTTCTGTTTGGTGGATTTCGTTTGGTTTTGTTGGGTATTCATCTGGGGGTTTGGTTGGGTTTTGCTGGATGAGTTTGGTTGATTTTTTTTTTTTTTTTTTTGGATGAGTTTGGTTAGGTTTTTGGGGTGTATTCAGTTGGGTTTTGTTGGGTCTTGTAGGGTGGGTTTGTTTTGGGTTTTTTGGCTTTTGTTGGACGGGTTTGGTTGGGTTTTGTTGGGTTTTGTTGGGTGGGTTTGGTTGGGTTTTGATGGGTAGGTTTAATTGGGTTTTGTTGGGTATTGTTGGGTTCTGATTGGTGGGTTCGGTTGGGTTCTGTTTGGTGGGTTTCATTTGGTTTTGTTGGGTATTATTCTGGGGGTTTGGTTAGGTTTTGCTGGATGAGTTTGGTTGGGTTTTTTTTTGGATGAGTTTGGTTAGGTTTTGTTGAGTGTATTCAGTTGGGTGTTGCTGAGTTTTGTTGGGTGGGTTTTGCTGGAATTTGTTGTGTGAGTTTGGTTGGGTTTTGTTGGGATATTTGAGTGTATTTTTTGGGTGTTGCTGGGTATGTTTGGGAAGGTTTATTGGGTGAGTTTGGTTCGGTTTTGTTCAGTTTAGTTGGGTGGTATTTGTTGGGTTTTGTTGGTTGAAATCGGTTTGCCTTTGTAGGATTTCATTGGGTGTATTGCGCTAGGTGCTGGTGGTTTTTTTTTTTTTTTTTTGGTGATTTTGGTTAGGTGGTGTTGGGTTTTTTTGGGCTTCTTGAATGGGTTTGATCAGGTTTTGTTGGGTTTTGTTGAGTGGGTTGATTTGGTTGTGTTAGGTTTTGTTGGGTCGGTTGGTTGGGCTTTGCTGGGTGGGTTTGGTTTGGCTTTGTTTAGTTTTGTTATTTGGGTTTGGTTCGATTTGTTGGGTTTTCTTGGGTGGGTTTGTTTTGGTTTTGTTGAGTTTGTTGGGGTTTTTTTAGGATATGTTGGGTGGGTTTGGTTGGTTTTTGTTTGGTTTTGTTGGGTGGGTTTGGTTGGGTTTTATTGGGATGGTTTGATTTGGTTTTGTTGGGTGGGTTTGGTTGTGTTCTGTTGGTCGGGTTTGGTTGGGTTCTTTTGGGTGGGTTTCGTTGAGTTTTGTTGGGTAAGTTTGGTTGGATTTTTGGGGGTTTCTTTGTTTGGGTTTCGTTGGGTTTTTGGGGTTTTGTTGAGTTTGTTTGGTTGGGTAAGTTTGGTTGTGTTTTGTTGGTTGGGTTTTATTGAGTGTGTTTGGCTTTGTTGGGTTTTGTTTTGTTGGTTCGGTTGGGTTTTGTTGGGGTTTTTGGGGGGGGTGGGTTTGGGTGGGTTTTGTTGGGTATTGTTCTGGTGATTTGGTTAGGTTTTGTTGGGTGGGTTTGGTTGTGTTTTGTTGGGTTTTGTTATTTGGGTTTGGTTCGATTTTGTTGGGTGGGTTATTTTGGTTTTTTTGGGGTGTGTTTGGTTGGATTTTGCTGGGTTGGTTTGGTTGTGTTTTGTTGGTCGGGTTTTGTTAGGTTTAGTTGGGTGGATTTGGTTGGTTTTTGTTTGGTTCTGTTCGGTGGGTTTCCCTGAGTTTTGCTGCGTGGGTTTTGTTGGGAAGGTTTGGTCGGGTTTCGTTGTGTGGGTTTTGTTGGGTTTTGTTGGGTGGGTCTGGTTGAGTGTGTTTGGTTGGGTTTTGATGGGTTTTGTTCGGTGGGTTTGGTTGGTTTTTGTTTGGTTTTGTTGGGTGGGTTTGGTTGGGTTTTATTGGGATGGTTTAATTTGGTTTTGTTGGTTTTGTTGTGTGGGTTTGGTTGGGTTTTGTTGGGTGGGTGTGATTGGGTTTTGTTTGGTGGGTACTGTTGGGTTTTTCTGGGTGGGTTTCGTTAGGTTTTGTTGTGTTCTGTTGGGTGGGTTTGGTTGGGTTCTTTTGGGTGGGTTTCGTTGAGTTTTGTTGGGAAAGTTTAGTTGGATTTTTCGGGGTTTCGTTGTTTGGGTTTCGTTGGGTTTTTTGGGTTTTGTTGAGTGGGTTTGGTTGGGTAAGTTTGGTTGTGTTTTGTTGGTTGGGTTTTATTGAGTGTGTTTGGTTTTGTTGGGTTTTGTTTTGTTGGTTTGGTTGGGTTTTGTTGGGGGTTTTTGGGGGGTGGGTTTGGTTGGGTTTTGTTGGGTATTGTTCTGGAGATTTGGTTAGGTTTTGTTGGGTGGGTTTGGTTGGGTTTTGTTGGGTTTTTTTGGGTGGAATTTGTAGGGTTTGCCTGGATAGGTTTGGAAAGGTTTTGTTGGGTTGGTTTGGTTCGGTTTTGTTGAGTTAAGTTGGGTGGAATTAGTTGGGTTTTTATGGTTGAGTTTGGTTTGCTTTTGTTGGGTTTTGTTAGGCGTATTTTGTTAGGGTTTTTTTTTTTTATTTGGCTAGTTTGGTTCTGTGGTGTTAGTTTTGTTTTTTGTTTTTTTTTGTTTTTTTTATTTTGGTGGGTTTGGTCAGGTTTTGTTGGGTGGGTTTGGTTGCGTTTTGTTGTGTTTTGTTATTTGGGTTTGGTTCGATTTTGTTGGGTGGGTTATTTTGGGTTTTGTTGGGTTTTCTTGGGTATGTTTGGTTGGGTTTTCTTGGGTGAGTTTGGTTGTGATTTGTTGGATGGGTTTTGTTGGGTTTGTTGGTTTTGCTGGATGGGTTTGATTAGGTTTTGTTGAGTGGGTTTGGTTTGGTTTTGTTGGGTGGGTTTATTTGGGTTTTGTTAGGTTTCGTTGGGTTGGTTTGGTTGGGTTGGTTTCGTTGGGTTCTGTTGGGTGGGTTTGGCTGGATTTTGTTCGGTGAGTTTGGTTGGGGTTGTTTGGGTTTCTGGGGTGTTGTTTGTTGGATTTTGCTGGGTAGGTTTGGGAAACGTTTGTTGAGTGAGTTTGGTTCAGTCTTGTTCAGTTTAGTTGGGTGGAATTAGTTGGGTTTTGTTGGGTGGGTTTAGTTAGTTTTTTGGGGGTTCTGTTTCGTTGGTTTGGTTGGGTTCTTTTGGGTGGGTTTCGTTGTGTTTTGTTGGGTTTTGTTTGGTGTGTTTGGTTGGGTTTTGTTCGGTTTTGTTGGGTGTGTTTGGTTGGATTTTGGGGGTGTTGTTTGGTTTTGTTGTTTATGTTTTGTTTGGGGGTGGGTGGTTTTTGTTTGGTTTTGTGCGGTGGGTTTGTTTAAGTTTTGTTGCGTGGGTTTTGTTTGGTGGGTTTGGTCGGGTTTCGTTTCGTTAGGTGTGTTTTGTTGGGATTTGTTGGGTAGGTTTGCTTTGGTTTTTTTGTGTCGGTTTGACTGGGTTTTGTTGGGTGCGTTTGATTGGGTTTTGTTCTGTGGGTTTGGTTGTGTTTTGTTGGGTTTCGTTAGGTGGGGTTGGCTGGGTTTTGTTGGGTGGGTTTGGTTGGGTTTTGTTAGGTACATTCAGGTGGGTCTTGTTGGGTTCTGTTGGGTGGGTTTGTTGGATTTTGCTGGGTAGGTTTGGGAAAGTTTTGTTGGGTGAGTTTTGTTCAGTTTTGTTGAGTTTAGTTGGGTGCCTTTGGTTGGGTTCTTTTGGGTGGGTTTCGTTGGGTTTTGTTGGGTTGGTTTGGTTTTGTTTTGTTGGGTTCTGCTGGGTCGTTTGGTTGGGTTTTTGGGTGGGTTTCGTTTTGTTTTGTTAGGTGTGTTTGGTTGGATTTTGGGGGGTTTTGTTGTTTGGGTTTGGTTGGGTTTTGTTAGGTTTTGTTGGGTGAGTTTGGTTGGTTTTTGTTTGGTCTTGTTCGGTGGGTTTGGTTGAGTTTTGTTGAGTGGGTTTTGTTTGGTGGGCATGGTCTGGTTTGATTGGGTTTTCTTGGGTGGGTTTGATTGGGTTTTGTTGGGTTTTGTTGGGTTTTGATGGGTTTTGTTGGGTGGGTTTGGTTGGGTTTTGATGGGTGGGTTTGATTGGGTTTTGTTGGGTGTGTTCGTTAGGTGGGTTTGGCTGGGTTTTGTTGGGTGGGTTTGGTTGGGTTTTGTTAGGTACATTCAGTTGGGTCTTGTTGGGTTTTGTTGGGTGAGTTTGGTTGGTTTTTGTTTGGTCTTGTTCGGTGTGTTTGGTTGTGTTTTGTTAAGTGGGTTTTGTTTGGTGGGCATGGTCGGGTTTGATTGGGTTTTCTTGGGTGGGTTTGATTCGGTTTTGTTGGATGCGTTTGATTGGGTTTTGTTTAGTCTTGTTGGGTGGGTTTGGTTGGGTGGGTTTGGTCGGGTTTCGTTTCGTTAGATGGGTTTTGTTGGGAGGGTTTGGTTTGGTTTTTTTTGTGTGGGTTTGACTGGGTTTTGTTGGGTGCGTTTGATTGGGTTTTGTTGAGTGGGTTTGGTTTGGTTTTGTTGGGTGGGTTTATTTGGGTTTTGTAAGGTTTTGTTGGGTTGCTTTGGTTGGGTTTGATTGGGTTGGTTTCGTTGGGTTTTGTTGGGTGGGTTTGGCTGGACTTTGTGGATGAGTTTGGTTGGGGTTGTTTGGGGTGTTGTCCGTTGGGTTTTGCTGGGTAGGTTTGGGAAACGTTTGTTGAGTGAGTTTGGTTCAGTCTTGTTCAGTTTAGTTGGGTGGAATTAGTTGGGTTTTGTTGGGTGGGTTTAGTTAGTTTTTTGGGGGTTCTGTTTCGTGGGTTTGGTTGGGTTGTTTTGGGTGGGTTTCGTTGTGTTTTGTTGGGTGTTGTTTGGTGTGTTTGGATGGGTTTCGACTTGTTTTGTTAGGTGTGTTTGGTTGGATTTTGGGGGGTTTTGTTGTTTGGGTTTGGTTTGGTTTTGTAAGGTGGGTTTTGTTAGGTTTTGTTGGGTGAGTTTTTTTGGTTTTTGTTTGGTCTTGTTCGGTGTGTTTGGTTGAGTTTTGTTGAGTGGGTTTTGTTTGGTGGGTATGGTCGGGTTTGATTGGGTTTTCTTGGGTGGGTTTGATTCGGTTTTGTTGGATGCGTTTGATTGGGTTTTGTTTAGTCTTGTTGGGTGGGTTTGGTTGGGGTTTGGTGGGTTTTGTTGGGTTTTGATGGGTTTTCTTGGGTGGGTTTGGTTAAGTTTTGATGGGTGGGTTTGATTGGGTTTTGTTGGGTGGGTTTGGTTGGGTTTTGTTGGGTTTGGTTGGGTTTTGTTGGGTGGGTTTGGTTGGGGTTTGTTGGGTTGGTTTTGTTTTGTTGGGTTCTGCTGGGCGTTTGGTTGGGTTTGTGGGCGGGTTTCATTTTGTTTTGTTAGGTGTGTTTGGTTGGATTTTTTTTTTTTTGGGGGGGGGGTTGTTGTTTGGGTTTGGTTTGGTTTTGTTAGGTTTTGTTGGGTGAGTTTGGTTGGTTTTTGTTTGGTCTTGTTCGGTGGGTTTGGTTGAGTTTTGTTGAGTGGGTTTTGTTTGGTGGGCATGGTCTGGTTTGATTGGGTTTTCTTGGGTGGGTTTGATTGGGTTTTGATGGGTGGGTTTGATTGGGTTTTGTTGGGTGTGTTTGATTGGGTTGTGTTTAGTCTTGTTGGGTGGGTTTGGTTGGGGTTTGTTGGGTTTTGTTGGGTTTTGATGGGTTTTCTTGGGTGGGTTTGGTTGGGTTTTGATGGGTGGGTTTGATTGGGTTTTGTTGGGTGTGTTTGGTTGGGTTTTGTTCGGTTTCGTTGGGTCTGTTTGGTTGGATTTTGGGGGGTGTTTGGTTTTGTTGTTTGGGTTTTGTTATGTTTTGTTGGGTGGGTTTGGGTGGTTTTTGTTTGGTTTTGTGCGGTGGGTTTGTTTAAGTTTTGTTGAGTGGGTTTTGTTTGGTGGGTTTGGTCGGGTTTCGTTTCGTTAGATGGGTTTTGTTGGGAAGGTTTGGTTTGGTTTTTTTGTGTGAGTTTGACTGGGTTTTGTTGGGTGCGTTTGATTGGGTTTTGTTCTGTGGGTTTGGTTGGGTTTTGTTGGGTGTGTTCGTTAGGTGGGTTTGGCTGGGTTTTGTTGGGTTTTGTTAGGTACATTCAGTTGGGTCTTGTTGGGTTTTGTTGGGTGGGTTTGTTGGATTTTTCTGGGTAGGTTTGGGAAAGTTTTTTGGGGTGAGTTTTGTTCAGTTTTGTTGAGTTTAGTTGGGTGCCTTTGGTTGGGTTCTTTTGGGTGGGTTTCGTTGCGATTGTTGGGTGGGCTTGATTGGGTTTTGTTGGGTCTTGTTGTGTGGGTTTGGTTGGTGTTTGTTGGGTTTTGTTTGGTGAGTTTGGTTGGGTTTTGTTTGGTTTTCTTTGGTGGGTTTGGTTGGGTTTTGATGGGTAGGTTTGGTTGGGTTTTGTTGGGTACTGTTGGGTTCTGTTGGGTGGGTTCGGTTGGGTTTTGTTTGGTGGGTTTTGTTTGGTTTTGTTGAGTGTGTTTGGTTGGGTTTTGTTGGGTGGTTTTGTTGGGTTTTGTATGGTTTTGTTTTGTGGGTTTGGTTGGGTTCTGTTGGGTATTATTCTGGGGATTTAGTTAGGTTTTGCTGGGTGAGTTTGGTTGGGTTTTTTGGATGAGTTTGTTAAGGTTTTGTTGGGTGTATTCAGTTGGGTGTTGTTGATTTTTTTGGGGTGGGTTCGGTTGGATTTGTTGGGTGAGTTTGGTTGAGTTTTGTTGGGGTTTTGGGGTGGGTTTCGTTGGGGTTTGCTGTGTAGGTTTGGGAAGGTTTTGTTGGTTGAGTTTGGTTCGGTTTTGTTTAGTTTAGTTGGGTGGAATTAGTTGGGTTTTGTTGGTTGAGCTCGGTTTGTTTTCGTTGGGTGTATTTCGTTAGGTGCTGGTGTTTTTTTTGGTGATTTTAATTGGGTGGTGTTGAGTTTTTTAGGGCTTTGTTGGGTGGGTTTGGTCAGGTTTTGTTGGGTTTGGTCCGTGGGTTTGATTTGGTTTTGTTGTGTTTTGTTGGGTCGGTTTGGTTGGGTTTTGTTGCTTGGGTTTGGTTGGGTTTTGTTGGGTTTTGTTGGGGTTTCTTGGGTGGGTTTTGTTGGGTTTTGATTGGTAGGTTTGGTTGGGTTTTGTTGGGTACTGTTTGGTGGTTTGGTTGGGTTTTGTATGGTTTTGTTGGGTGGGTTTGGTTGGGTTTTGTTGGGTATTATTCTGGGATTTTGGTTAGGTTTTACTGGGTGAGTTTGGTTGGGTTTTTTGATGAGTTTGTTTAGGTTTCGTTGGGTGTATTCAGTTGGGTGTTGTTGAGTTTTGTTGGGTGGGTTTGGCTGGATTTTGTTGGGTGAGTTTGGTTGGGTTTTGTTGGGGTTTTTGGGGGTGGGTTTTGTTGAATTTAGTTGGATGGAATTAGTTGGGTTTTGTTGGTTGAACGGAATCCTCTGATAGACGGACATGGTATTTCCCAGACTTATACATAGAATCTAATCAGTCGCTACATTTTTTCTGTTGCTTGCAATAAACACTTGCGCTTCGAAACAGGACCTTTTAAGAGTAAAAATTCCTTTCTTAAGAGTAAAATCAATTCTAACCAGCACGGGCACCTCCAACTTGCAATTTAAATTACAGCACCAGAATGTACTCACTACAAGTAGGCCCACGATTATTTCATTTAAAGGCAAAATGCAGTCACTCCAACTTGAAGAAGTGTAGTACGGCGTGACCGGACAACTCCCACCTGGACAATTGCCAACCCGGAAAATTCCCATTCCGGACAACTCGCACCCGGACAATTGCCAACCCGGACAATTCCCATTCCGAACAACTCGCACCCGGACAATTCGCACCCGGACAATTGCTAACCCGGACAATTGGCAACTCGGACAATGCGCACCCGGACAACTCGCAACCGGACAATCGCCAACCCGGACAATTGCCAACCCGGACAATTCCCACCCGGACGATTCCCACCGAATAGTTCCACTCTTACGTACGAATCTCCGCCACGAATGGCTCTCAATCATGCCATTTCCTGAAAGATGTGCAGGAAAACTCATCCCAAAAAATCACACTATACTATGTGACTTAAAATGTAGGCTTAACTTTTATTTAGGGTAAAAGTTATTTCCTTCAAGAAAGGTTTAAACTGCTATTATATCAGATTGTACTGTTTTACATTCATATAACTGGGGTATCTTAAATATGTTACAATTGGAAATTGAAAACGAATTTAGATACCTTAAAGCCCTTTTAGAGAATTATCCTTTAGTCAATTAAAAAAGGTCTGTTTGCTTTACCAAACTCAGGTCCGTATTCAGGCCTAGTCCGTGCGCCGCGGAGGTTCAGGTGCGAAACCCCCGTAGGTTACTGCGCTTTGATGTTTCAGAAATCCCAGATAAGACTGTCCTAAGCCCTGGCGTAGCCAGGATTTTTTCATTTGAGTAACCAATTGCACAGGATCTGAGGTGGGGGGGGGGATCTATGGGGGAGGGGTCTAAGGCAATCTTGAATATTTAAGTACCCTCAGATGCAATCTGATGTAACATTTAACGTCAATTGAAGTCATTTTTGGTTTTAATGACCCAAACAATGAATTGCTCTGCAAAGAAATATTGACACACTGAGTCCGTCACTGAACTGTCATGAGGAAAACTTTGCTTATCAAATCAAAAGTTTTCAGTTCTACGGTGTAGACGTATAACCTACAGTAGTCAGGTGTCTTCCAACACTAATTTACTTCTCATCAGTAACTGGGTTCACTTGTGAGGGAGGTAAATGACCATATTTACCATTATTCAGAATCCCAGTAGGGTTGTTGATTTTTATATAAGAAATTTACCTGGAGCAAGATCATAGGCGTATAGGAGCATTTCCAGTTGGGGAAGGAGATTTTTCTGCCCGAAATATATAAACTCCAGCCGAAAGACTAAACGGAGCCAAACCTTCAGTTAGCGCATGAGCATAAGGAAAAGTTTGAAACACTGCGACCTTTCAGATGGCCGGAAATTGCATTTGCAGGCTCGTGAATAGAATCTAAGCAGTCGTTATTTTGAGGTTATTTTGAGTGTTTGTTTGCAATAACATGCTCACTTTGATGCAAATGAGTAAATTAGCATTCACATTGATCAGAATGTTACCACATAGAAGGTACCAATGCCATTTTCGGGCAATCTTTTAGCACATGCATACACCTGTACATAGGCGGCGGAAGCGGGGGGGGGGGGGTGGCCCCCAATAATTTTTTATGACATTTGGGGGGCATGGTTCGCCCCCCCCCCAATAACTGAATGTCGCAAAATATTTTTTTCAAAAGTAATTAAACAAAGTTTCTTTTATTACATTTCGGCTATACTTTGGCTAAAATATTACTTTTCAGGGTACAAAAGTGGCAAAGCTTCCGGGGGCTTCGCCCCCTGAAAGCTAATAATTAACGATTACCTGTAGGAGAGTTTAATTTCGCCCTTCAAACAGTTGCAGGGTATTCCGCAATTGTACCCCACTCTGAATTTCGGAATAAATTCAGGTAGACTGTGACAAGCTTCATATCTTCGGAATCTAGTTGACTTTTTACTTGTCGGGTTTTAGGATGGATAATTTTCTAACAGATTTGGAGTGGCTAAAATTGGCTACATTGGTGTGGATTAAAGTGTTCTCCTAGCATCTGGCATGTTTCTACCTCATATAGGGATTTTTTTTCAATTCCTGGGGATGCACAAGTCAAAATCATACTTGGTGTGGTGGGCAGAATATTTGCGTCTAGCTCAAAAAGCTATGACCGATATTTCAAAGATAATCGCAACACAGTGCCCGAAATTGTCGAATATCCAAATTCTTTCAAGCATTTGCCCGAAAATGGAAAAGTATCATAATGTTACGGTACATATTTCTGGAAAAGACACATGTCAAGTTTCCACGTCATGTGATTTCTACTTTAGAAGACACTATCTTTCGTCGAAATCCAGGCTGTCTGAAAATAGCATTGCATTGCAATGGAATTAATTAGCCTCACGGTGATATTAAAGACTTTTGTTATGTGGTTCAACTCACCTTGACTGCTGTCACGGGATAAAGTAACCCGTCTTCAGTTGCGTCGGGCACGTGACAGTAGGATTTGACTACGCACCTGACTGACGGGAAAATGTATCTTAGCTACCGTATACAGTTTAATGTATCGCAAATGAGGGCTAGAATCGTGAGTTTTTACAACCGTAGTTTGATTTAGCAAACCGTTCGTTTTTTTGTAAAAATGGATGGTTAGCTTTTCAGCAGTTGAGAAAAGTTATTGTATATTCAGTGTACTAACCGAAAAAATAATGTTATTTTTTTCTTGCAATGTTGCAGAAAATGTCACCAAACTGCATATTAGCACCCAATAACGAGAAATGTTTCAGCTAACAAATTGGGAAGGGAATAATGGTACCTTACAAATTACGACGGCAACGGTAACATATAACGTTTGGCGTTTTGGTCCTGGCATGTTGGAGTATCAGACAGAGGACTGTGAATATGTTGATAAGCAGAATTGCGTGAAGGGTGCGATGTTGGCGCTTGTTGTCCATTTCATAAAGCTTATTTTAAAAATAAATATGACAAAAATAAGCAAATTTCAGCACGATCAGAGAAATTATATGGATATCTTTAATAGCCTATTATAATGTAACTTTGGCAAATGTTCAATAATGGTAAACATGATTATCTAATTCAAAATGTCAAGAACTTTCTTAGCGCAACTCGTTCTCATCCCTAGAGAAAGCTTACTAATAAAAATTTTGTCTACTGCAGCATTGTACAATTACTTTCAAAATATTTCAGTATATTACGCTTTCTAGTATTGTTACTGAACCTAATAAGGGGTCATTGCAAGCAATGACGTGTGTCCTTAGTTATATGCACCGTGGTCTTTGCAAGAAAAATCTCCAACCTTATACTATTTTCGGGATAGGATACTGCAGTTGTAACTTTTCGGCTTTTAGACGTGATACACGAATGTGTGCGTATTAAAGCTTTGGTGAAACTGTTCCCTTCTTACTTCCTGTAGGTTAGTTAATTAGCTAGATGGAGTTTTACGGCCCAGTCTCCAAGCTACTGTTGCAAGTCGAGTCGGCCCCGTCCTCGTCCTTTTTTCAAGTAGTGGCTCACTGGCTTGTTTACCCTACTCCAATGTTTATCCGGAGCATCACGCACAGCGGCAGTATATTCCGATTTTTAGAGTCCTTGGTATGACTCGACCTGGGAATCGAGATCTGGCCTTCCGCGTGAGAAGCGATCGCGGCCCCACTTCCTGTAGGACAGCTCACTCACTCAACTCAATCAAACTTCACCAAACCTCTTGCTGTTTCCGGTCCCCATACACCACTATGATTCTCAGCATGGGCGACGATCCTGGGCGGATGGAGGGATATATCCCCCATGAAATTGGATGGGGGATACTGTGCACTATATCCTCCCCATGAAAACCAACCTTCATATTCGGAAGTACGTAAAAATATGTCATTATGAAAACTTCTTTAATAGAACGGACAATTAAAAGATTACAAAATCCACGCTTTAAAATATAACATTAAACCGTTTCTCTAAAAACAGAAGGCAACGTATGAATGTGGCTCGACAGTTTTGCACACCCTCCCATGGAGGTTCTTGCAGTGATTTTTACTTTAAAAATACAGATCTATTGATTATACAACTATAAAGAGCCCGAAGAGTGTATACAAGAAACTTGAAATGCTGTGATATGCACCAACACGCCTTGAAATTAGAAAAAAGAGTACTTTGGGAATGGAAGATATGCAATATAAAGAAATAAATGATACTCAATGACAATGGCGAAGCTACAGAGGACAGTGGGCAATCGCCCCCTGGCTCTGTATGGATGGAAAAATTCGGAAATTTGGTATTTGTGACATCAGTCAACTCAGGCTATAGTGTTTTTTTTTTTTTTTTTTTTACTTTTTCTTCAATGAAAAATCTAATTCGCTTCAATGAAAGCTAAGTGTAGGTCATTATTTGTTTGAAATGTGAAAGACTGCCGGCGCGCTTCGCGCGCAAAACTTCTCATTAAACTCCTTGCAGTCGTGTTCCGTCATAAATCAGTTTGGTAAAACTTTCTGAACTCTGGAAATGACAAAATCACCAGATCATCAAGTGATATCGACAAATAAAGTGCTATTTTCATGAATTTTCTATCATTAAATTCCCAATTTTCCCATATATAAGCTCTTGACCCGTAAAATGTCGATATACAGCCTCAATTTGTAGGTCTTAGATAAAACTGTGTAGCAACAACAATCTTCGGTAGCTGTGCAATCTCAAACTTGCCAATAAGAAAAACAGATTCTTCAGTTACCCCGAACTTTTCACATGTCCTTGCATAGAGAACCCAGAATCCAAGATTTTCCCCCGTACAAGTTCCACATTTTCAAAACTTTGCTGAATAAAGCTTCGCGCGCCCCAAATCACGACCCCAGAGCAATGATCCAGTGTTCACGATGAAAAAAATGCGGTAAATTTGGGTGCTTGCCCCCGTGACCCGCACCCGACCGGAAAAGTATAGCTACGCCGCTGCTTAATGATCTGATGAATTTCTTTTCACTCGCTTCCGAAAATTAATCCCCCTATTATGGCAATCAGGTTTTAACTTAAGTATTCTTTTTACGACAGTCCACTTTACCTTTTAATGAAATACGCTTCTGGCAGTTGCTGTGATATCACGTTAGAACCCGGAAAGGGCCACTTTCGGTGATCTCGTGCGTATTTTTGGCAGAAATTATCCTTTTACGTTCCGCGCCAAGCAATGGTGGCGTTCCACTTAGATAGTACGACACCAACTATATCCCCCCCACTTTCAAAGACAGATCGCCGCCTATGATCCTCAGCAAATTGACTGATATTTATACGAACTTAAATTTGTAATCTGATGAAGAAATGTTTCACTCGCTGGAGTAAGCATGATTTCCCCAAAAGATGACACTGAATTACGCCGAATCAATGGCATATTAAAGACAAATAGCTTGAAGAGATGATCAGTCCCCCGAGGCTTTGGCTTAGCGATTCGTCCGCTAGGCCGGAGTTAAAAATTCCCCAGTCAATTTCTTTAGAAGCAGTCACCATTGAAATTCCACCCCCCCCCCCCCACCCCCCGCCATTTTCACTGGCGATACCTTTCGTAACTTCCACTTAAAAATCGGCACAAAATATTTGATTTTTTTTTTCAAGATCGTACACTTCTCAACCTTCAAAATTACACTACCGTATTCTTCACATTAAGTTGTAGGGGCTTGTCCCTGAACATCTGCAAAGTCAAACTTGAAAGGAAAACCATAAAACAGAATGTAGTGTTCTATATCATGTCCTCTATGGAAAGAACAGGCACTTGGGAAAGTGTGACCCTTTGGTTTCTCGAAAGGAAATACCTCTGTAGTCGTGCGGGCATGACTTAATTTGCAAAAACTAAGATAGTAGGATCGTTTAAGTAGGAGCGTTTTAGTGTTGGCGCAGGGAGGTGTGACACCCTGGTTGGCGTGGGGCCTATACTACGGAGGGTCCGCTCTTTAGTCCACCGTCTCATTGGACCCCCATTTAACGTAATTAGTTAGGGTTTAGGGTTAAGGGTTAGGGTTTAGGGTTAGGGTTAAGGGACCAATGGAACGGGGGACTAATGAAACGGGGGACTAATGAGACAGGGGAATATAGACATAATCCCCATAGGTACCCCTAAATTATTGAAGAACAAGACAGAACTATTACTTTTGTTTACTTTCTGAAGCCAATACCGAGTTTAACTGATTGAAATTGGACTTGCTGAATCAAAACTTTAAAGGGGCAAATTTTAACGTGAACACTGTGTCTCGAAAGATAGCATTGTTTGGAATGAAAAGAACACATTGTAACCATTTGTTTCAAAATGTATTGTATGTAATGAATGTATTTTTTTTACTTTATTTTTGAAACCTTCAGGAACGGCAACTTTTGATGTGAGAAATATTTTTATATCCTTTGAAATGTATCTACCTTTTTGAGCATTTAGTGACCTAGTAAGTATATAAAGAATACAAGGAAGATTAAGAACACACATAAGCCGATATAGGTCTCAATTTCGAAGGAGAGCTATACGTTTTAAAATGTTAGAATCTAAACTAAATTGTGGAACGTTTCCTGGATGCCAACGTTAGAGAAGTCAACTAACCATAGTAAAGGCCATTATTAAAATGCACAAACCTACACTAATTTTGCAAAGGTCAGTTTGCGCGACTACATACGAATCCCTTTCAGGAAATGAAAACTACAGGCTCAAACTCTGTCCCAACAGGGAGTTGCTAGACATTGTCTAGCAACTCTCTGATCTGATCGTTGTTTTTCTTCGCGCTCACCACTTTTAAATATACTGCCTCATGAATCGGGTTTTATTTACTTCTCGTAGATCATCTCGCATATCATATATGCTATATCACTTTAAACCACTAATGCCTTAAGTCGCATGCAACGGAGGAAATGGTCCCCATCCCCCAACATTTTCAAGGTTTTTTTATCATCTTAATTCACCTGTATAAAATAACAGCCATTTTTCCAACTTTTGTAAGATGAACTTTAGCGGGCACATAAAGTGACTTTTCCGGTGCCGGGTGCCATTATAAAATGGGACAAGAGCTTAGCGAAAGGAGATGCAGACTCTCTTTTGCGACACTTTTTTGGCAGTTCTAGTACTCATTTCGCTAGATATTCCAACCAAGAGATTTTTACCATGCATTAATATTCCGGAAATTTCATTCTTGAAATCATTGTTCCAAAAAGCCCTTTGAAAACCTGCAAATAATCCAAATCCCCCTATTTCTCCAATCCCTTCGCATTGATAATCTCGGCCTTCTGTTTGGTTTGGTTTTGGTTGCTGGAGTTTGAAGCCTCAACATCTAACCTTTCATCTAGGGGCACCTTTAAGTGTTGGGCACTTGATTTTTTTCCTTTATTACTTTTGCGTAGTCATTCGGGGGAAGAGTATAGTTAAAAACAAGTACATGTGACTTGGTGAAAATGCCCGCCGAAAGCGTGGTATAGATAAACCACACGTTAAGTGCAATAAAATTGCTGAGTTTGAGTACCCTCTTTCAGAAGGCCGATGTGTACTGTCAAACAAGAAATTCCCTAACTGTTTAACGATAACCCTAATCACTAACCTAATCCCTAACCCGAACATAGAATACAGTCGATACAATACAATGACAAAGGCCAATCAAAAAACACCTTGTTAAACAGTGCGCATCTACCCCTTACAGGAAGCTGTTCACCGGCCCTCTAACAGGGTCTCCCGTCGTTCTTGAACATTTGTAACTCGGCGAAGGGTGAAAAACATCACTCATCCATCAGAAGGGAAAAAGAGCATATGAACTAGTCACTCTACTGTAATGTACTGCACTCGGCTAATGAGGAAGCCAGTACTTTGAAAGGGCTAGAATGTTCGGACCCGTACTAGTCGGGGTCATATATTGTCTGCATGTTCATTGTCCGGGTGGAACATGTTTGGCAATTTTCCGGGTGGGAATTGTCAGGTGGGAGTTGTCCGGGTGGGAGTCGTCCGGGTGCGAATTGTCTGGAATGGGAATTGTCCGGGTGCGAATTGTCCGGGTTGGAAATTGTCCGGGTGCGAATTGTCCGGAACGGGAATTGTCCGGGTTGGAAATTGTCCGGGTGCGAATTGTCCGGGTGCGAGTTGTCCGGGTGCGAATTGTCCGGTGGGAGTCGTCCGGGTGTCAGTTGTCCGGGTGGGAGTTGTCCGACAACCGTAGTACGGTGTCCTGTTTAATGATTGGTCCTTGAGAGCCATGTAGCATTACGCTATTTATTTTTTCAAAATATGAAATTTGCTAGGGGTAACTGCTTGGTTTACCTGGGTATGCAAGAGTGAAGTCCTAAAATATTTCAACAAGTACCGTAAAAAGAATAAGAAGAGAACTTTGGGACTTAGCTGTTGCTACAAAATAAGGTTTGTGCAACTGCCCTTGCCCTTTTACCCTCCTCTTTTCCTGATATGTACACTTTTAGTTCCGTAATTTCATCTTGTCTCCCCTATCATTTGGATTGGCGTGGATGTGTCTCACCTCGCTGTCACTTACCTGTAGAAGGATTCCCCTTTTTGTGGAACATGGCAACGGTCAAAGAAGAGTCAGTGGCGGACCAGGACTTTAAAAGTGTGTTGGGGGGGGGGGGGATGGGAGAGGGTACCAGAAACTGTTGCGGGAAACAATTTTTCTCGAAACATCAGCTATGCGGGTGGTGTCCAGGGGGCGGCCTTAGGGTAAATCACCCGTAAGGTCAAGGGTGCGAATCCCTCGGAAGCTCCAGGGTTTTAACATATTTCTGGATTCAAAAAGGAGCATTAGGATAGGTATGTTCTGGTTCCCTATCCATCATCTAATGCAATGATTTCAAATGATTATAATGTATTAGTCTGTCAAGCTGTTACCATACATGTACATGTGATATTATAACTGGTGCTAATGTCCTTTCAGTGAAATTAAATGTAAAGGCCTAAAGTGGAATCTGTCCTAGTAAAGAGAGAACAATAATAATCAGCTACGGAATGAGTGTTGCTCGCTTGCTTTAACCGTGCTGGAGGTATACTTTGAAAAAAGCAATAAGCGTCGTGCAGTAGGTTTGATCTGAGGCTAGTGGACAAGCAGGAAGCGTAGAAATAACCACTACAAAAGTTTGCGCTGCCAGTGAAATGTTTCAATGGCAGGAAATTAAAAGTATTCTTACTTAGTTTTACTTTGAAAACTTTGAGATGGTTCAACCTGTTTGCAGGATTATTTGTGAATCACTATCTCTAGAATACACCTGTCAGACCACTGCACTTTGGGAGCTGATGGGGAGGGGGTTCGGGGAGAAGGTTCCCACTGGGAGGACAAATGCTACCCATGTCCCCCTCCCGATGCTGCCGCAAATGAGACTAATACACAATAAGAACTTTATTTTTCTGTTGAAGAGGGGTAGACCTCAAAGTACTTTCCATTTCCTGTTTCCGCCACAAAAGCCAAAGATTGCATTCAAGATGCTAAAGTTGGTATGTTGTATCCAGATGAAGACCGCTTACCACCGCTTTCTGCCTGAATAACTCTTTTTGCTTCAGGTAGGAAAAGAAGCCCACTACATGCAGACTTTATAAAGTCAAGTTTTATATCTGATTTATTGATTGACAGTAAAAGATGTGTTTCAATACACAAAAAGTTACGTTACATTCGGGGTTAGCTTACAGGTCAGTCAGCAAGTGTTAATTGCTTTTCATGCAGAATGAACATAATGAAAGCATAGCTAATTTGAGGTCACAGATCATGTAAGAAACTTAGGTATTAGTTACACCCCACACCGCCTTTGATGTACTGGGGTGCCTATGTTGCTTTTCAAGAAGCGACGTCACGGCATGTAGAATCTGCTCACTACACACAACTCACCGTTACATGCGTATATGTGTGTAATATTAGCGTGGTAAGTTTAAGTGTGATACCAGTAGTGGCGAGAAACATCATCGCAGAAGGTTGATGAACAGCAATGTAGGTTTTACATTTATTAAAACTATTTTTAATCGAAGCCTTCAGCTTCGATTAGTGGATTTGCTCAGTTTGTTAAATTAACTCGTGCCTTCTTTCTTGGCCCTGCGTATGAATATATTCAGTGTGATGCATCTCTGTTTACACACGAACTATACTAACGTTTTACAGCATTTCATTTGCCACGCAGTTATTTTGACTTTTTCATGAAGTGGAAATTTCGACTACTTACCCGATTTCAACGACTTGATGGTGTTCCAATAGAATAGTCAGCCTATTTGAAGCAAGTAGGAAGTCTTCTTTTCGAAGGAACGATAAGTCGTTACGCGCTCTTTTGACCTTTTTTTTAATACTTATACTTTTTTATACTTTTTTTTATACTTGATCACTCACAAAATAGTCCCAGATCTGAACGCCGCTACGGAGACTAACGCTAGTACTTTCTCCACGTCCATACCATCGAAAAATCCCCGCTTGTGCAATACGCTTGTCAACCCTTAAAAGTCCGTTGCCACGTCTCAACATAATCTGCGCTTGTGCAGATGCCAGAATCTGAGGTATAATCATTTTACTGCCATCTGTTGCCTGCGTCAAAGGTACATTCCTGAAATAGCGGTTCAAATTGTGTTGGCGGCAGAACATTTTTCTCTGAGATAGTTAGCATGGTAGGCCGTTTGCTCATTTTTGAACAACAGTTGTAATATTTATTCGATCGAGGCTTGGAATCAAGTGGCGCAATATTGGGCTTTTCATTTCGTTCCATATCATTTTCAGTGGCTTCGATCAGTACTTGCCTGCAAGTACTAAACGTCTAGTTTGATCAAAGGGTTTGTTTCTCCTGGTAGACGTGGGTTCCGTCTTAACGTTATCCGAAGTTAGTAAGCCAACGTTAGTACTGTTAACCACAGTAAAAAGTGCACTGTCCCACTAGACACACTGCATGCATGGCTTTAACAAGTGTCAGTATCGGAACGAACCGATAACCAAGAAGCATAGCCAGATGTGAGTGTGACGTTATGAAGTCGTCAGGTCCGAGAATTCATTCCATACTTTGGCGGCTACCCTGCTCCTTAAACCCCTTAACTTCATAAAGAAAATGATGGGTTACTCCTTACTTCTTCAATCAAAATCTCTTTGAAACTCTCTAATAAATTACATTATATTTTACACTTTATCTAAGAAAAACACCTGTAACAATAATTAAAAATGCTACATAACACTTTCACGGCAACAAACATTTAACTCCCAGTTATTGACACTTTATAAACCCCTTTAAGTAGTCTGCATAGTGTACTTCAACCCCCGCAGTCCCCAAAAGAACATCTTGGGCAATAATAATTGGTGCAAAATGTAGAATTTTTATTTTGCGGAAACCTAACTGTTTCCAGTTCATAGCTAAATTTTTTAGAAATTTTCAGTGGTCTTTGCTTACTCTTCACCCATTTTCCTGTAGTTCAGTTTCCCTTTCGAACAGTTGTGGATGAACAATTAATATTAATCTGGCCGATGTCGAGGAAAGTATACTTACACATAAAACCTTTAGAATAGCTTGAATGTTAATCATCCTGAACGCAAACTCAACATGAAAACTATTAAAAATGGGACCACTAGAAATATGGTGGCAATGATTTGTAATACTTTACAATCAAGCGATGTTCATCCCCCACATCCCACTTTCAGGCACCGCTTAAAGTCTTTACAGCACACTCACTTCACACCCCACACTAAGTCTATGGGAACCTTTTTTTCTGTACTGTATGTGCCTAACGTCACTAAACGTTACCACCAAACGTTACCAGATTGTCGAGATTATCAAAAAATTCGACAAAACAATTTGAAAAACTCACCCAGAACATCCCAGAATTACTACCTAGCCACGTTTTGTTCCAAACACGTTCACAAGCCCCGCTTGGAATGGTTTTTTACCCCATTTGTAGCTCATCTTTTGAAGATGATCTTGTCACCACGCTGTTGCATATGATTTTCATACATGTGTGTGGAACCAGTTCGGCAATTTTTTTTCAGGATTCGCGGGAGTACTTTACTTTTAGCTCTCCCCTAAAAATAGATGGCGCTAATCGCATTTTGCTTAGACGGGCAGAGATCCCAAACCTGTGCTGAGTTGAATGATGCAAAGTTTTTAAAAGTCGACCGCAAAATGACGGAGAAACGATTTTTTTTCTGAGGGTTGTTTTTGGGGCAACTTTTGATGATTTTCGAAGGATTTTTGAAGGATTTTTCAAAAATTAAAAAACAAAACCCAAACATGCAAAAATCTATTCATTTCTTAGTATCCTTGATCTGTAAACTATTAACATAAAGTAAAGTCAAAGGGTTTCACTTTTTTGTGCCCGCAAGATTGTTTTGTAAATTTTACGTATTTTTCATTTTTTCGCACCTTTTTTAGGAGACTTATACAATCGGCAGGATTTTCCCAAAAATTCTTCGGTGACAGCATCCAAGAAATTTATTATTATTAGACAGACCGTTTTGTTTCCAATCATTTGATACCAAGGAGAAGGCTATAGTATGTAAGGGGGTTGTTTTATGAATTCTACAAAATGGTAATATATTGGGGGGTACGAATCGACCCCCTGTGCTGTATAGAGTGAAGGTCTCTTTTGAATTCAGGATAGCTACCATAGGCAACTGGAAGTTCCAATACGCAGCCAAATATGTGAGCGACTGGAAATGCTGGGAATACTATATATACATCGCAAGTTAAGAGATCTGATCCTGTGCAGAACCGAAGAAACCGTTTGATAAACACAGAATCACACAAACACACAACTGCGGGGCCTGTACTATCTCCTTATGAGTTAGGAATAGCTCTACATCCATAGGTGACCAACATGTCAGTAATATCCTCTTCAGGATATGAGTGGAAATCCTTCTCTGCTGACTTCAAGACCTTTGTCTCTTCCTCTGAAAGATAGTGCAAGGAGTCCTGGTGCCACTTTGGAAGCAGGTTCTGTGAGCAAAGAGAAGACTACTTCCCCTATATCTTCATCTAATATAAAACCTTACTTCAAGGTCATCAGAAGTTAAATAAAAAAGTTGTATGCTGCTTGCATGTTTCAGAAATTGGAATTAGGGTACTTGTGAAGGGTAAGGGTTGGACTGACTAAAGTCTAGGCGTAGGGTGTAGGAAACAAAGTGGACGTATCCTCCTGTTCAAAGACTGGCAATGGACTGTACCTGAGTTGGCAATTACCTTTGACTCAGAGTCATATCTCATTATAATGGGCCTAATGTTAGCGCTAATGCATACAAAACAAATGACGCACAGGCTACCTTTAGGCCTATGTGCACTGCATGCAACGATGTTTTAACTTGACTGGCTCTAAATCACAACCACATACGCTGTAGGCTAGAAAAATAGCTTCTAATAAAGCATACAAAAATCTGTCAGACCAAAAGTGCCAGATCGATTCTTTGCAAATTAGAATGAGTGACTAACTTGATGGGTGAGTTACATTAATCATGTAGGCCTTAGCATAGGCCTATGCTTTGCTCCTAACAAATTGACTGTCACACAATTGATAGCTGTAGTGTATAACAGTTAAGTACAACAAAAATTTTGTCTTGGAATGAGAGCACTGCATGTATTTGTGAGCCATTAGGGCTATCATTTTACCGTTTTGCCTGATGAAAAACTGTTATGACAAGTGAATATGCGTTGAAAGCCATTTGCCCACGGTAAGAGGTTCTCTTTGGGTGGGTTGTAAATAGGATCAGGTATGCAAGAAGAATAGTCCAGGGCATGCTCTCTGATTCCTGTAGGTAAACCCTAATTTGATGTCTTAAGACATATCATTTTAAAGATTTGTTACTTTTTTGTCCAAAACAGTTATGCAATTACGCCACACATCTGGCCCAGGCATAGTAACATATGACATCATCTGGGCCAGATAGAGCCATATATTTGCCACATCTGTAATAGAATTGGCTGCAACATCGGCTACAGCCTAACGTTGCAGTATTTGGTCCAGAATTGTCTTGCCAGGACCGAGTGGGCAAGACCGCAACAGCCAGATATTTGCCACGATTGGGCCACACTTTTCATGCCAAGTTTTGTCAATCGTCTATATACCACAAAAATTTTACTTATATGGTGCCAAATTATTAATGGTCAAGAGCAGTCCCCCAAACTTGTTTTGAAGCAGCAGTTAAATATCACAATTCTCGTCTCATTTCTGTTCAAAGAATCTTTCATGATATTTTATTACTTCAATATAACATATGAAAGGTAAACCAAGCAGTACCTTCCAGTAAAATTCACATTTGAGGAGTAAAAGTGCTGTCACATGACCCACAACAGCCAATCATGAAACTGGGCAGTCTACTACATTGCTACAGGTTGAGGTGATTGTTCCTGCCCTTTAATGGTAGTAATGTAAGACCTGTCACTTTCAATTTCAATTTTGCTGTTAATTCTGTGTATTTTAGGATAAATTTGGAAGTCCGAATTGGAAAGCAAATTTAAAGAACGAATTGAGGATGCGTAGCTGCAATATCGTTCATGAAGTCTTTTGGCTGGATAAAATGCACACTTACAGTCCTCATCATATTCAAAACTTAACAGCATTTTGAAATAATTTCCCTGTTTTTTTTTTTTTTTTTCAAAGGAGCATTCAAATTCTCTCTTAAGTGAACGTCTCTATGTCTTTACCTTAGCCAGTTAGCAGTAATCATTCCCCTATTCGTTTTAAGACTTGTTAATTAATGTCATGTCACTATCATATCTACGCTCAAAAGTCAAATGGAGTTATTTCAATTGAAATTACTCCAGAAGTATTACTTATTCTCATGAATCTAAAAAATCATATGGCAATACATTTTTCCCCGAATTTGAAAATCTATGATGAGAAACTCATTGCTCCTGTTGTTTTTGCAATGTTTAAATTTTTAAATCTAATAAAAGATAAAGGCTTACTTGGAAAAGAAAAAACAAGAATTTTTAGTGAAAATAGACTGTTTCAAAATAATTTTGGGGTGACTGGGTTACCTTAGCTCTTTACAAAGATTGGAAATTTTTGCGTGAATTGAATATTCACAACAGTTTTTTATCAAATGCATAACAAGTATCATTAGCGGCTAAAGCAATTTATTGGAAGTGTCACAAAAAAGCATATTTCGGTGGTTTTCAAATAAGTCTTACAAGAAAGGCAAAATGTCTCACACCATGGCCCCCAATCCCTGTCGCAATAACATTTGCCGAACTAAAGATGTTTCACTTGACTACGTAGTTATTTTGTTGAAAAATTCCTCCACTTTTCAACATTAAAGCAACAGATAATTAATTTAATTTTTAAAATGTATTGTTTGACCCTTCAATTGGAACGAAGTTGAACATTATTTCATCCGACAAGAATTATTACCTTTAGCCCTCTATCTTTCTATAATCATGAAACCCCAATGCCATCTACTCCCGTATTTGCTTGGGGTTCGTAGTTGTAGCATATTGATTCAACCAGAATCGTTATCGCATCCGGACATTGCAACCGCATTCCGTATCTGCATCCGTTCACATGGAATCCTACCTTATGGCCCTCTCGCGCTCGTTTGACAATATGAGGAGCACAGCATTGTATGGTACACAGCAAGAAGGGAATGGTACGCTCCACTTGTGTCCGGCTGTACGTAAGAATCTCTGTTGCATGTAAAAGTATGCAAACATGACACGAGGCACAAAAAAAAAAAAAAAAAAAAAAAAAAGGAAAAGAAAAAAGTCAGAAGAACGAAATATAAAACTTGGAAAAACGAAAACATATAGTTCCAAAAACCGGAAAAACTTAGAAAAACAATTCATCTAGGCCTTTGCAGTCTGGTATCGGAGAAATCCCTTGAAAAGAAAACTCCTAGTAGAACATCAACATGGGTACTATTTCCAGATGTCATGCTCACGATAATGACCATGGGTTGCTACAAGTCCAATTGTACGCCCTGTTGTTATATCCTAACATATGGTTTAGATAGTACATTCAAACCTGCCCAAAAGATTATCAAAGTGCTTCATTGTTATAATCCCCGACGTGTTTGCAGTGATTTAAAGCAGCTTATGCTGTTATTTTTACGTTTCCAGTGTTCATCAAATGTATGGGCTGTACTCCATACAAATGTAAAAAGCTTTAAAAACTAAGGTACTTTAGTCTTTTCTCCGATAATGAGCAAAAATTCGAAAAAATTCGAAAAGATTTTAACGGTTTCCAAACGCTATTGTGCCTTATTATCTTACTCTAGCTCCGCCCAATGAATTTGATGCATATTCAGAAGGTCATTTTGAGAAGGAGTCAAACAAAACGTAAACAAAACAGACAGTGAAATTTCGTTCAATTGGTACATACGTTATTTAAACGGCCTTTACGTGTCCAATTTGCACATCGCATCGAACCGGCTGCGCAATTCGTTCGTTTCATTTGTGAACCCAGATTCAGTGACAAATTCCTACTCACTTGTTTCGGCTCGATCGTTCAGTTTTTAATTTTGTCGCTGATTGTGCTATTTGAATCCGTCCCAAGTTTCAAGGTAATGTTCATTTTCTCTTTGATTTGATGCTGTGTCTTGGCATTCAAAAACAATCTTTGGGTTACATACCTGTGAAACTAACTGTCATTCTGTGTTGGGCCCGAACGGTTGTGAAAGGACTCCTGTAATGCATGTACACAACATGTGTGATATATTGGCAATACGTACATCGTTGTGTTAAAGGGTAGGCATAATTTTACGTCATTCATTTCTTGCATTGTGATTAGTCAAATTAAGATAAGAGCCCGTTGTCTTTGCATAAGAGTTTAGCCGAAAAAAAAGTAAATGAAGTTTTTTTCTATTGTAATTAGCGCTCTAATTAGTAAAATTTCACCGGAAAAAACCTGGCGTGAAAGATTTCTATCGGGTTGGTATCAAATGGAAGAGCAAGATGGAAGATTAACGATGAAGGTTATTTTTTCCATCAAACAGCATAAGCTTCTTTAAGGATGAAATTAGGCTCTCCTTTTATGCCAATAAAAATCCTCTTACAAACTCTCTGCACTATAATGAAGCTATGGTCATACTGGTTCCTACCAGTGAATTCTATAACAACCACTTATAGAACACAAGCATTGCAAAGTGCCGTGGATATAAAAACGATCTTTGTTCGTGATCATTCCTTAGCTCACTCTCTTTCACGTAGCTTTTGCTGCGTGCCTTTAAGTGCCTGTGTATCTGTCAAACACAGTTTTATTATACAAACTCTCCACTAGCAATAACTACATTAACATAGTAAAAGCTGTTGAAGTGTGTGATGAATGGCACAATAGTTTATGGTTTCACATTTCGAGAAAGGGACCCTAGATTTGCATTTAACAAAGCAGATAAGAAACAGCTTCCTCTCTCTCAACTCATCTAACTTGTGAAAACTTCTGGCTTCATAATAAATAAAGAACAACATGCTTCATGTTTTGATGAGTCTTCGTTTTGCAATGGTATTTCTATACTTTGGTTTGGTGCTCAAAGGAGGTGCCACCCAACAGGACGGGGCTTCTACGGGTGAGTAAACCTAGTATTTTTCGTACCCCTTTCCTTAATTCCGTTCATTTAACACACTGTGGCAATAGACAAACTCATGCAGCAATATAACGTAATGTTGTTGTGTGTTGAGCTGGTTACTGTCAATGGAGGTGACAGTGAGGAATGGATGCACTCTAGCGACTGGCCCCTCATCGGGAAGATATCATCCAACGTCCAAAGTGACAGGAAGCCTATTTCATTCAATTTAGTAACTTAAGTTGATTTTTCTGAGTCAGCACCACGACGATCATCTGTTCTTGATTCTGGTTACAAGAGTGCCAGATTATAAAAAGCTCAAAATTTTCAAATCGTTGTCGAGTAAAATCAGTTTCTTTTAGCGAGTTCCAATCCATGAGATAAAATATAATATCAGTTTACTTCTTCGGTCGTCGCCGTACGATCTGTCAGATCCAAATAATATTTTCTTTTAATTCACCGGATAGACATTTGGTGCTTAAATACATTAATCACTGGCCCAGCTGGTCCATTTTGCTCTAAAAAGACAAATTATCCAGCCCAGGTTTTGCTTTTAGCAGAAACCTAAGTAACTTAATACTTTTCCATAAGGCTCAAAAGTTTCTCCGATATTGCTTTTGATTTTACCGTACTTCAAAAGTTAGCATAGCATGTAAGGACACCCAATTTCTCAAAAATTTCCAAAGGGGAAGGATTGTCTCTGCTAGGCCCCCTCAGTTATGCCATTTTTGATTCCTAAAAATTAACAAATTTTGTCAGATTCCAAATTTTACTTGAAAAGTAGACTCTGTACAACACCTGGTGGCAGCATTCAGTGCCTCTGCACACCAGTCTTTATCAGAATTCTTCAAAGGGAGGAGCTAATCCCTTAGAGTCCTCCCTGGCCGGCATAGATGTAAGTGACGGGAGCATGGAAGCGGAGGGTTCAGTTGCAGTGAGCAATAGTTTGCCCTTTATCATGCAATGGATGTATGGGGTAAAATCATCAACAGTCTGGAGTTCAAAGTGTCACAGACAATTCAATCAATTCAGCGGGGATCTTGAATTTCAAAGCCAAAGGTCACAATAAAGAAGCATTAGCATATTTTTAATTCCGTTGTAGGCTTATAGTTTCCCAGAAAAGAATTAAGATCATTTGTATAATAGAAGTATTTCATTTCATATGGTAATATTCTGATCACTTAGCCAGTTACAGTAGCCAGTTCTTTTTTGTTATTGCAATAAAAAAGCATTACATATAGATTGTGTAGATTCCCTTTCCTAGCATAAAAGCAAAATTTTAGGCCATCTGAGGGGCTGAAATTTTTCAAAATTTTCTTTACTAACACTCAACATACTACATGCTCCCTCCCCCTTCAGAGAAATACTACCTTCGCCACTGGTCCTTGAAATTGAAGGCTACCACACCTTCTGCAGGGAGTTGGCTTGTAGATGAAAAGTAAGCAGCAGGAATCGGAATTGGCCCAGAATTGGGTAAGATGTTGAGTACTAATACGTAAGCAGGTTTACGTTGCTCCCGTGATGAGATGGATGTCTCGTTTTCAGAGTTTTTTGTGTCCCCTTTTGTGTATTCAGGTACAGTATGCAAGAAATATCGATATTCCTTTAGCATTCTGTGCCCATACAGGGACGCACAAATTCGAGTTTGGCGATGGAAATTGCACGTAATCCTGCAAAAGATAATCATCTCCCTGAACAGAGTTAACTAAGACCCGGATTTTTTTTTTCATTCATTCGTTTTTTTTTTTTTACTTTAATTACGTATAAAGGGGCATGAATTGTTCAATCGGAAACTTGAAACAAGCATGAACAAAAATTAAACACGCCATCCTTGTGGCTTTTATTAGAAAATGAATCGACAACTACATTAATCCCTACCCTCCTTACATCTCATCAGACTTTTTTAGACTGTATATATTTAATTCAGCCTCTAGAAGCTTCAACCACTGATTAGAGAGAACGCAGGAGATGCAGAGTGAGCTTTATCTAGACATTGGAGCAACCTAAATGTTAGAAAACAAATTTGATGTTGTGGTAGAATGTCACTGGGGTTGGAAACGTGGTAGCCAGTAGACAATATAAAAGCAGAACTGAGCAAGCAAAATTTTAATTTGAATTAAAGGTTACTTACTCCACAAAGTATGAATGTTTATGCTATTTAGAACCAGGAGTGGTACTAAAAGGTAACAAATATAGCCTAATGATAAGTCTGTTACAAAACATGTGCAAAAAATAGATCCCTAAGCAAACGAAAATGTTATATATATAAAAAAAAGACTCTCTAAATTTTCCAAAAATAGTATCCTGTAAACGATGGGGTTCTTGATAAAAGTTACCTTGAACTAGGTTAAGGTGAATAATTTTCTCTTTCTGCAGTTTTTGAGGCTTTGACGGCAGTTGTGACTACCATTATCAATTTTTTTTTTTTTTTTTTTTTTGCAGCGATTCTCATCAAAATTCGCAGTAAGTTTGACTCGATTGGAATCTAGGTGTAAAATTTAAAAAATATTTTAAATAAAAATCGTACAATTCTATCCTTTCTCTTTTGTAAAATAAAATGATACCAAACCAGTAATTCATTAGGTAGATGTGTCTCTTGACTAGTTGGCCTCCTGGTTAAAGTAGAAAAGACGCAGTATATGCTAATCCAAAAATAACGGAGTAAATTTTGCATTAAAACACTAGAAATATGATCATCAAAAGCCAGTCCTTCAGCAACACATGCCCCTAAATATTTGGTTTCACGACAACGTTCCACTCCTTTTTCTTCCATGTTTACCAGGTTGGGATTTCGTCAAAAAAGAAAAAAAAAACTCGAATCATTATCTCTCTGTAGTACTGTTCATTTTGCACATGTGACACGGTCAATGTATGATCCCTTTGCCAAAATACAGTATGCCATCCGAACATTTTCCTTTTTTGGCATTTTATTGCAAACGAAAGCTGAAAATAGCGACTGCATAGATTCCAAGCGTCAGAGTTGTCATTTCCGACTCGGAGGGTGGCAATTTTCTGAAATTTTCTTTGCGCTCCTTGCCAAATGATGATAGCGCTCCGCTTAGATAGTGAAAAATAGGGTCATAAATTCAGCACGCCCACAAAAATATGCAACCCTCGATCAGCTACCATAAAAATTATGGTTACGATGGTATGGCCAACCGCAGGGCTGGTCCAGTGGGGCAGCCACGGGGGTTTGGAGGTTAGATGCCCCCATGATCCGATTTTGCAAGGCAAAAAAACCACCTAAAATTACCGTTTTTTTCTCTCTATCCTTTGAATTTTCCCTCATGTCGTGTCCCCAACCCCCAAGACACTACCCCCCCCCCCCATCATGACACACTCTTGGCTATGCGCATAGCCGCTGTTCCTGCACTATCCTGTTAGGTAAAGGCCTGTATACACGAGCAACATTTGCAAAACATACCCCAAAACATCCACCTGCAATAAATCTAAAACACGCTTGTTTTCGGTTTGCATGAGGAAATCCAGCCCGATGCTCTCCATATAGCACCTTCACGGTTGCTTAAGTCAAGTGTAAATAATGCTCTCACCTCCCAGTGACCACTCTGCTCATTGGCTGACTAAACATCACAAAGCTTCCTTATGTAGTCACACTATTACCGCGTTCCCACGAACACGGACTAGCCCCGACCCATGACTCACTCTTCAGCCCGGTTCCTCTAAAGCCCGGTACACACCGCTACGACTACCTACGACGCGACAAGACTTCACCTGTCGTGGACAATCTGCATAAATCGTAGACATTCTGGCGCCTTCCTAAACCCACGAAAATACCATGTCACACCGCTCCGACACTAATCGATGGGGCGACGCTGCACGAGGCGCGCCATCAATCAGGCTATTCCAGGTTTGAGATTTAGGCCCTACAATAAATTTGAAATGGTTCATTTTTTGGCCTCTGGGTCGCAATTAAGAAATTATTGGCGTGTACAGGCTCTAAAGTAGGCCTTTTACACTGTCCAAAGTTTGCGTATCGTGCCCTTTAAAAGATTGAACTCGGTATATGAATTAGTAAGTTAGATGGGCTTTAACGGCTTAGTTTCTAAACGAATTGTCAAAGTCGGACTGGCCACGGCCTTTTTTCCAGTTGTGGATCATTGGCTTGCTTCTCTTAAGGGCTGTGATTTCCCTGGGACGTAGGCTGGAGGAGGGGGTGCGTGCGGACGCACCTCCCTGCACCAGCTGGAGTTCCGCTCAAAATGAGGAAAAAGAATTCTTCAAAAAAAAAAAAAAAAAGGCGAAAAAAGAAGCCCAAGAAGACTACGGTGCTACTCCCTGACCAGGGAGGTGTCACGCCTCTAACACCTCCCTGCTCTGACCGCCGTCTCCACCCAGCACGCTTGTGCCTACATGCAAGAGGATGAATACAAGTCGGCTATTGCAGATTTATCTGCCAGCCTTCTTAGGCGAACGAATGTCTTAAAAAGGTATTAACACTTGTTATTTTGAAAATAAATATAGAAAGAAAAATATTCCCCTTAAAAAGGAAGTAATTTCTAATTGGCTCGGTATTCTAGGCCTACGTAAATGCTTGAACATGAACGCACAATGACTGGTTTGAAGTTAACGGACTTGTTCCGTCTTTTTCTGTGCAAAGTATCTTCAAGTGACGCACTTTTATAAGTGCGTTCGTTTTCCGAGCACGCTGAAGTTTGCATCAACTAAAATCCTGAAAATACACTGAGAAATGTCTTCTTCGCGTATGTAATGCGTTGTAAAAGCGTACTCACACTGACCTCTTTGAACGATGGATTTTTTTTTTTTTTTTGCTAATGCGGCTTTAGTTTTTACACGAATCGCCGGTTAGACTGGTCAACGCTAGGTCTCATCTACACTTCCACCCCGATATTTACGTCTCTATGAGGAATCAATTTCAGCAACAGTGTAAGTAAATGTGTGGAATATATGCTTATAATATCTTTGAGGTTTACCCCGTCTTCGAACCTCCAGTTCGTAGGTCTATCACATGGCGTTAGTCTACTCTGACAGATTTAGCGCAAAATTCATCGCCCCACTATTCAAAAGAAGTGTTCGTATGTCTTTCGCCTCCAACACGCTTACGTTTCAGTGAGATTTGCGTGTGCCTTTAAAGAGGGATCGTAGAGGCAAGGCCTCTCCTCCCACTTAGTGACTAAATCATCTTCTCGTGCCTCCGTCCAAAAATCCGCCATCATCGCCATGGTTAGTACTAAAGTAGTAAGCCTGCAGCTGTAGCATATACTGTAACATGGTTTGATACGTACTCACCTGCTCTCGGTGTTGCGCAATAAATACATGCCGTAACTGGAACTGTGTACCATGGGTGAATGCTGCGCTCTGATTGGACAAACCGCATGAGGCCTGTTTGTCGCGTCGAAGACGAGTTCACACCAACACAACGAGTACCGCCTAGACCCGACTACGATTGAACATGTTTAATCTTGCCGACGGCATACGACCCGACGGAATCGTAGTCGTGGGAGTGTTCACACCGCCCATACCCCAGCCGACGCGTTGGGTGGTCGCCGTCGTGTCTTGGGTCGTCGTGGCGGTGTGAACCGGGCTTAACACCTGTCCCTTCGTGTTCACTTCGATTCCAACTCGGTGTTGGAAACCGCAATTCACTCAGTACAGTGTTTAGTTGACCAATGGAAGGCGTTATATCGGTATTGAAGCAAACGATTAGCCAATGGCATGTCTCCAGTATTTAGTGTAGAAGGTACGTACGGTATGTGTTTGAAGGTGCTCGTAAACGTTACAAGCCACACAGGCCGTGTATGCAGGAGCCTTATTTGCTAACGTACACTGAATTAGTGCATTTTTCAGTCAGTGTAAATTTCAGTGTGATGCATATATGGTTGCGTGCAGTAAACTTCTTGGTCCCGAATGTGTAGTAGAAGTTAGGCGCGTATTTGTTTTTACCTCCAAACCAGGGATCATGATTTTCCCGGTGACTTCATATGCATACGATCTATTGCAAAATTTAAATTTCATTTATATAAAGACACTTCGTGACTGGTTCCATGCCAGCCAATCACAACTTGCGACATCAGTGCGATATATAGTGTTTGACATTCCAGGCCTCGCGACGAATTTCTCCCATTGAGTTTCTGTTACGATCACACTGCACAAACGTGCTCTCACCATGAGGATCTAAAGCAGAGCTAAAGTCACAAAGGAAAGGCAACACAAATCTTTGAGTATGGGGATTTTTCGGTGATAAGTTTTACGTACATTTCATTTGCAGATTCTATCTCCTATACCGTATTTACGAATGAGTTTTTATCGACATTTTAAGTAAAAATAGCAGACCTACAAGAATGAAACCCCGGTTGCAAACGGTCGAAACTGTTCCAAATATTTTCTGGGTTTGGTATTAGTCCACGACATAAAGCAAGAGGCATTTAGCGACAAGAGATCACCTTTCGAACACTTGCTAGTAGTCAATAATCGGCTATAGGCATCGACCAATAGAAAAAATTGATAAAAGGTAATCGGTTATTACCGATTATAGCATAATCGGTCGAACACAAAGAGTGCCAGTAATAGGCCTACTCTTTAAGCGTAGGTTAGAGTGACATGCGTAGCGCCTCTATGGCTGCAGCCCACTTCAGGCTGCCGCCCCTCAGGTGATTTTTTTCGTAGCGATGAGCTGGACGAAAAAAATCTTCCGCTCCGCGGGCTAAGGTTGGAACGGAACATACAAGAAAATTTGGGACTTTTAAAGCCTCCAGTTGCATGGCCGGAAAACCCACTTCCCGGGTGTTCTAAGCTGAATGAGTACCCAGCCTTAAAATATTACGTTCTTCTAATGAATCAGAAAGTTTAATGTTCGTAAGATGGTATCATATGAATATTAGGGGAGGGTGAACATGTCTTTAGCCCCCCCCCCCCCTTCCACTGTTTTCTTGATGAGGCCGCGCAATGCGCAAGGTTCTGCCACCCTGATTATACGTGCAAAAGTCAACATCCCATGACTTGCTGAGGCTCCATGTAGCCAATTGCCTCCGTCAAAGCGCTCATGCAGGACGTTCTATCTGTGGGATGGTAAGGGGTCTAGACGAAAGGATGGACCACTGTACCCACCTCTCCTTTGACAAAATGGTACTAAATTCCGAAGGACGCAGATCTCAAATCGGGTTGGAAACTGGGCCGTAAAACTCCATCTAACTAACTAGGCTATACTGACTAACTAACTCAACCTCGGGTAAATCACTTGAGTGAATTGAAAATGAACGGTAATCTGGTGTTGATGAATGTTTTACGAAGTAATTACAACAAAAAAGACATATTTTTCACTCATGGTAAGAAATAGCTATTATAGCACGCAACAGCTTAGTATAACACAGTTATGACTGAGCTTATGGTTTAGAACACGGACGGTTGGGATTGGTGAACGATCAGATTTGCCGACCTTTTAAAAGAATTCGGCTACATGTTGATTAAAAATTAGATGGAGGCCATGGAGGTGAAGGTATATGGCCTTTCATATTTTTCCAGGCCGGTAGAGAACATAAAATGTGTCATCGATTATATTGTTCGGTGAGGATTACATGTATTTCTGGTACAGAACCTCTACCCCCACCCTACTGTAAAAAGGAAAAAAAGAAATGCTCTCTATCTCATGGCCCACGACATTGATTCAAATGGCGACCCAGTCTGCCCTTTGGCTCAAACAATGCGAAAGTGAAGAAAAAAAATATGCTATGAAGGTTGCGGGGAAATTCAATGGAATAAATGCAGAGGGAATTAATTTCAACGAAACTGGTAAGAGTATAAGTAATACATAGTTCGGGTAACTTTTCGAGACATGGCCTATACCTGTCCAACTTTCCATTCCGTAGGTCCTTTGTATATTTGTATTAGTTTCTTTTCCACTCATTGATATAAAGTAGGATTTTCTTGAGTTTGGGGGTGCTGAGGGATATTTTTGTGGGGGCTTGGATTTCTGATCAGACTGGTCCACTCTCTAAGAGAAAATCCGCCAGTAGTTGGTGTGGAGAGTCTCCAGGAAATTTTGAAAAATTTGACCCGATAGACTGCCAAAGAGGGCATATCACATGCTTGAGAGTACAGCACACAGAGACGTAGCTACGGGGGGGGGGGGGGATCTCTCCCTGGCTAGCTATGAAAAATGGCAACTTCAGAATTTTTTCAATTGTGACACCAATCAACTACAGTGTGGTTTCCCCACTCTTCTTTCATGAAATTCTGAATTATCCCCCATATTAAAGAGAGGAAATTTGGTTTGTTTAAAAAAGAAGCATTTTCCACACGCTTCACGTACAGCAAATTGCAATTCCTAATCCAGTAGTGCTCGGACATATATCAGTGTGGATAACGTTTCGTGCTCTGGAAATGATGATCGGAAATTTGTCATGTGTGAAACCAGGTGACATCAAGTGACACCGGCAACTATTACAGTGCCATTGTCATAAATTTTCTGTCATGAAATTCCAAATTTCCTCCAATTTAGGTTTTTGACTTTAAAAATGGCATCGGAGAACCTTTATTCTATGCTTTAACATTACTTAGCAACAGCGATCTTTCGTCGCCGTCCAATCTTAGATTTCCCAATTATGGATCTACAGTAATCCCCCAACGTTTCAAATTTCCCGGAATCCAAAATTTTCTTCAATGCGAGCTCCGTCTTTTCAAATATTTGTTTAAAAAGGGCGAGAATTTACACGCTCTTCACACGTCGCAAGTTACGCCCCTATACACTGGTGTTCAAACTTAAAAAAAAATCTGAAATTTGGGTGCCTACCCTCCTTTGAAAATGTCTTGCTTACGCCATTGATGGCATCTAAATTGCCGTAACTTTTAGTTTTCATTTTGTAAATGTTCACTTCCGTATAAAAAGAGCAGATCACATATAATGCAAAGCTAACATAGCCTATAAAATGTAAGGCTGTCATTACCATTTTTCGGACGAGCAAAACTTTGTACTAGTGGTCAATCTATTGACTTGATTTGTACATTTCCCCGTCCCCCTGTGTTACCTGGCTATCGAAAACATCCCACATTTTTTGAAGGGGTTACAGTCCGCGAGACCAAAGATTCAAGAGACCGAAGGTCCGCGAGACCAAAAATGTAATACGGCTCACGAGCGACGAGACCGAATATCAAAACCTAGTTAATTCATAAACCTTCATTCATTTTCCGTCTCGCGTATGTTTCCCTTATTTTTAATACCGAGAGTCTTTTCACCATTTTGGTCTCGTGGAACCTGCAACATTTTCGGTCTTGAGAACCCTTTCTTATTTCATCATCTCATTCATAGGCGTAGGAAGCGGGAGGGGAGGGGCTGGGTGGCCACAGGCCCCAGTGAAAAATGAAGGGCGGACGCGTGATTCCACCCCCTCCCCACTTCCCGGGTCAGAAAACCCCTTTTTGCATTTTTCCAATTCCCCAAAAAGCAAAGCCAAATTTAACATGGAATGCATTAGTTCTTGCTCATAAATAAGTTTGGTAAACTGTTCCGAGCTCTGGAAATGACAAAATCGGATATACTTACCGCATTACCGAATGTGACACCACATCATCAAGAGACACGGCTAGCTATATTTGTAAACTGTCTTTTATAGAATTCAAAATATTCTTAAATGAGAGCTCTTGATTTTGTCCAAAAGGGCAACAAAGTTTGGGAAACTTTTAAAATGTCCCAGGACTGAGAGTGTCAGTTCTTAGGCCTTAGATAACATTATGTAGCACCGATTCAGTCGTCGGGCAATCTAGCTTCTTCGGGAAGCAGTTTAGTTACGTTTCATTCTCAGATTTCCCACCAACATATGACTGTATGAGGGAAGTGCAGATTCTTCAGTTATCCCACAACTCTTTAAACATATTTCCTTAAAGGAAACCCAGAATCCAAAGTTTTTTTTTTTTTTTGTAATACAAGCTCCATATCTACATATGTTTGTTTAAAAGGGACAAATAATTCGGGGCACTTTGCGCGCCACAGTACGTCCCAGATACAGTGTGTTCACACTTGAAAGAAAAGTTGGAAACCTTAGCTCCTACTTACAAGCCCGAGACATGCCATTTCCGGCAGTCTGAGGGGTCGCGATTTTTCAAAATTCTATGCGCTCCGCGCCAACTGAAGCTAGTCTTTCGAACAAGACTTCATATTCCAGGCAGGGAACCATTGGTCTACCGTCTCAAATGCTCTCACACACACCTATCATCAGATACTTTTCAACCCTGTCAATTGGGTAGTTTGTGTAGAAGGCTTGTTTAGCTATATTGAAGTGTCAAAATTTTATCAATTTTTAATGTTGCAGAGGAATGACGTAGCTACATGAGGCAGGGTTGGGGGCGATTGCCCATCTGGCTCGAAAAGTGAAAAATTCGGAAATCTGACATTTGAAACACCATTCAAATACAGTGCGATTTTCCCAACTTTTCCTTCATAAAATTCTGAATTCTTCCTAATAAAAGCTCCATTATTTGCAATTATTAGTTTAGAGAAACAAAATTTACCGTGCATGACTTCGCGCGCCCTAAATTGCAACCCTTAATGCAGTACGCGGTCGCTGATATAGCAGTCAGTGATAAACTTCTCTGAGCCGCTATAGTGTCGTTCCCCTAAAATGTTCTTCAATATAGGCTTTTATTTTTTAAATATTTTAACTAAAAAAGGCAACAAAGTTCCGGGAGCTTTTTGAATGTCGCCGAGGAGCCTCAATCCACACTCTTAAGATAACATTATACAACGATCTTTTGTCGACATGCTATCTCAGATATATGCTAATAGGGAACGCAGTTTCTTTGACAGTCCCCCAAATATTCAAATTTCCTTACAGAAAACCCTGAATCTACACTACTTTCTGCAATACAAGCTCCATATTTATAAATGTGTAAAAGGACCCAAATTTTCGGCACGCTTCGCGCGCCGCAAATTACGTTCAAGTTCCTGATACAGTAAGGAGTGTTCACACTTAATAAAAAATCAGATTTTGTATTTTTAAATTGTTTTTTGCTCGTAGAAAAGGCGAAATTTAGCATCAAAAGTGCACCTTTTTGCCAATGGGGTGGGGGTGAGGTGCATGGTCCAAAATTGTTCCGCCCCCCACTTTCATATTGCTTCCTACGCCAGTGATCTCATTTATTTGGTCCTGGGAGTTTTCACCATTTTTTTGCAACTTACGAACTTAGCCTTAACTGAGTGCTCCACAATATCGGGCAAAGTGAAGCGTTTACAGAACTATGAAATGAGTGAGAAAAAAACTTGTTTTTTTATAAGATGCTGATGGAGTCGGCAATTTTTCTAATCTTTTACTTTTATGAGAAGATGGCTTTTCCTAAAAGTGGCCCCTAACCCGTTGGGAGAAGGTTGCCTCTCTCCGCCGGTGAGAAGATCCAATGTCTTCGGGGAGCCTCCAACCTAACATAAAATATGTAAGCCCTATAAAGTTAAGCCCCCCTTCGACGATCTTAGCACGGCTATTGATTTTGCTTGCAAGAAGATTATACAGTTTGAATGCCTCAGAACTCCCAATTTTTCATACACAAATCCAATGTGTCATATCAAATCTCAAAAATATGCTTAGAAGAAGCTCAACTTTTTAGGGCAACATTCCATTATCGCCCGAGGGCCTTAATCTGCATAATGGTATTCAATTACCCCACAAGCTATGAGTTGCCCCGGCGACCTCCATTTATTTTTCTCATAAGGTCAGATTCCTCAAATAAACTCCAAAATCTTTCATCATAAATGATGACTTTTCTCCAATATATACTTTAGATTTTCAAATTTCGGTGAACAATATTCCGTACAATAAAAAACACAAGCCAACTTCATTTACCTCGACACCAATGGCGTCGCCAAGGGGGGGGGGGGGGGCAGGGGGCACGTGTAATACTAGGCTACACGTTTTTACAACAGCCCGTATGTATCGATGTAAACGCATATCAGTGTTATTACAAAGGCATTAATACCGTCTAGCCTTATACCACGGTAGTATTAATAACGATACATAAGTAAAACGAACTAGGCCTACTGTGTCACCCACCAAATACTCGTGCGTGTGTCCTAGCAAATACTTCTGTCGTTGCTTTCGCTCGTAATCTTCGATGAAGATTGTACGGTACTGATGCTGAAGGTAATATACGTTATTCTAACCAGCAAAAGAAACCTCCCATTCTCTCCCTCAACCACAAGATTATTTACACATCACCGCAGATTGTGCGGTCAACTCCGACTCAACCCACCTCCCAAGCAGGATTGAATAAGCCCTGACCCACTCTAGCCCTAGCCACTGTTCCCACGTAAAAAAGAGTTGACCTTGTTTTTAATCCGTTACCCGGGTAAGCCCGTGTTCGTGGGAACGCGCTCTATGTCTTTATGGAGAAAAGTCTTCTGACACCCTGTCTGCAATTTCATGGTCCACTGGGCCAGGGGGACTTTATCTTAATGCACGATTAATGAAGTGGAAATACCATAAAAACACCTCAGTATCAGGGTTTTTGGAGCATCGGAGGAGTTAGCCTAATGTTGCACAGTGTAGACAGGATATACAGCATGTTTTAAAAATGTTTTGGAAATTTTGCAGACGAAATGTCTTGTCAATTCTTTTCAAAAAATTCTCAAAACATTTTCAAAATGTTTTCAAATCGTTTTTACTCTGTCTACACTGTGCAACTAACCGAAAACAAGCATGTTTTGAGTTTGTTGTAGGTGAAGTGTTTTGAGGATGTTTTACAAATGTTGCTCGTGTATACAGGCCTTTAGTCTAAAATGACTAGTTTCAAAGTAACTTTGGGGCGCTCAACAACAGCAACAATTAAAAACATAATAACAACAATCACAACCCTAATCACAACCATAATAATAACAACAACAACAACAATAACAGTAAAAACAATCGTTTAAAGGAGACCTAAACAAGTGTTGTTCTAAAGATTTTTAAAACACCTAAAATCATGTTAGTTCTTCAAATTTTATCTAACTGTCAGGAGAGGGATTACCTGCTGTAGAGTCTACTTTTTTGAACTCTAAGTAACACTAAGGATATGTTATTTAGAAAGAGTTTGGACGGGAAGTTTTAATGTATGCAATGCTTGAAGACACGCAGAGATTTTCCTTAATTAGCTACTGTACCCATTCTTCTGAGATAATTCTAAATAACAGCCTCCTGATCATAACTAATCCTTGTACAGTGAAGGTATAGATTTGTCAACAAAGCAAATAAATCGGCCTGTACTTTTACTGAACAAATATTATACATTAACGTGATCGAACGTTAATTTAGGTGTTACTTTGTAGTATTTACTGTGCAGTGACATTAGCAATCCATGCATGAAGCTTGAAATCCTCTCCTCGCCTGATCTGAACGTGCGACCGACTTTCGTAGATTGTTATATTTGGATCGTTGATTTCTTTTTGTGACTTCTCCGTCCTATTGAAATTACGCAACTCGGACTGGTTTTGTCGTGATCGATTTACTGCAAGTTTTGTAAATGATTTTCTGGCCGGTTTGGTACACCCTAATAATTTTGCGGGTGCTTGTATTTTGTACGTTCGACGGTGGACATGTTATCATCGTCACTACAAAGGTCAAATCTGTTAAGAGCTTTCCTCAACCTCTTAGCAGTAGACTTTTTGCCATTAATTACTGACCTTCTTTAATGAACGCATTTATAAAGAGCTGCCTAGCACTTAAAATAATCGTGCCCTTCGCTTAAATTGCCATGAGTCACAGTTCAGTAAGCAAAAATCGTATATTTAAAGAAAGATAGAGCTTGGCCAACTGAGATTGTCGCAACTAAGTCTGAGTGATTGATAAAATTCGTTATGGTCTTCACCGTTCGTATCCTTTTTTGTCGAGTAACTTGTTTTCAGCACTTAAATACTTTCGACAAGCTCTAAGTAGTGCGTCCCCCCAAGAGTCAAGGTCTTTGAGTACCCAGGCTTTATTTCTTAGCAAAAAAGGAAATAATACACTCTGCGAGTAAGGTATTTGTTTATTTCAGATTACTTTGATTATTATTATTGGTATTGCTATAAGAAATGTAAAGGTGCCACTCCTATTAAACTATAAACTCTTCCGTTGTTCAAAGAACACCACACAGTTTAAAAAAGGACAATTAAGAACAAGAAAAAGAAAAGAGATGGTAACTGAAAAACAACGTTAAATGATTGTCTGAAGGTATGATATTGAAAGATAGTGTGAAATGTCAGCACAAAGCCATGGACTTACAATACTTGGCAAGTGAGGAGTTTTTTCAATGAACTGAAAAACATCCAATTGGAATTATTTCATTATCTGTGACGGTTTTAAAGATATACAGTACCTCTTTAAGAATGAAATATTTCTGCATCGATTTGTTACTTATACCAACATACTGATGCGAAGTGTTGTATGGTGTTGGGTACCTTTTGCTAACCCCTTAAATAATCTCTTCATTCATACTTGGTAGTAACCCTGAACTCCTGTTGGTCCATTGTGGTCAGGTAACTGTGCGTTATCCCGCGATAAAACCCAAGTAACCGTTCTTTATCCTGAACGGATAAAAACGGACGAATCACCGTCCGGCGGAGGGGTGCAATAAACCCAAATATGACATATCAAATTTAACGTTTTGAGGGGGTCAGGAACCCATTTGTGTGAGTGAAGATAAACACCGGCTAACTTCACCTTCTCTTCTCGACTAGTGCTCAGAGGTAACGAGGCAGACGTGTACTAATCGCTCCCAATCTTCAGTGGCGTAGCCAATGGGGGGGGGGGGGAGCAGGGGCAAGTTGTCCCCCTGGAAAATACTTTGGGGAAATTTCAAGTTGACGAAATTATACTCCCTTTTCCTATTTATTTAAATTTTTATCAGTATAAGTAATCGTGAAAAATTTCTCATGCATAACTCGTATTTCAATGCAATGTATTTCCCAGATCTCATCTGTGTCACTGCAGCATGAAACGCGCTTGACTCGCGTTCCCTAGAAATGCCCCCTCTGCCGCAGCGTGAATGTTCTCTGGTGCACGTGCAGGGTATTTTGGTCAGTTCAACGTATACTGCGCAACACTGACAGGCTATAGGACCGGAGCATAGGATACCATCATCGAGATAGTTCCCTACGCATTGTTGAGCGAATGTTATGTTCATCAACTTGATGCACTATTGGATAATACGTTGCTAATAAATAGTAACGTAATCATAGCCTCGTGAACGAAATATTCCCTCATTTAATTATCACAATTTCCGTTGTTTTCGTTTCACAACCATCATATTTATATTCGATTTAAGGCTGTCAGCAATACATACCGGTATACTCAGAGTGTCCGATTTTTCCTTTTTATATATATTATGAACAAATTGTCTCCTTAAAAGTTTTCAGAACAAGAAAAGTATGGCACTCTAAGCATGCAAGAATGAGACACAGGGGGTGTCATTTTCTGCAATCTTAGGGTTGCTTTTAGCAAAATGTGCCCTGGTGGGACGCTCCCCGCGAACCGATGGTCGCGCTCCGCGTATCAGTCTCACCCGTCACTAAAGTTGACAACGCCCTGTGTTAGGTTAGGTTAGGTTAGCCGAGGTTTAACAGCCCAGTTTCGAACCTATTGGTTGACAGCGCCCAAGGTTAAGTTTAAGGATACAATGGCATTTAATCCTATAAGCTACCAGGCAGGTTATAGACTGATCTTACTCTGTGTTTAACCATGGATGTAGCTAAAACAATGGCTTACCGTCGTTTACATAGGCAGGGTTACGGGGGAGGCTCGCGGGCACTTGCCACTCCCCCATTTTTTCCAGAACTTAGTTTTTACGTCTTAGTCTGGTTGCTTTTGCTACAGGAATACAAACTGGAATTGACAGAGTTTCGCAAGTGATACTTAATTAAGTTGTACAATGTTTAAAAACGCATATATATTCTTCTAATATTCTTCCATTTAATGTCTCAACGCTGTTTTTTCGACACGCTTCGCGCACACCCGTTTTAAATATTTCATTTTCACTACTGAGATGTCTCAAACGTTAAATTTCTCGGCGCACTTCGCGTCACATCACAACAAAAGCCCCCTAGCTTTAGTTCTGAAAAGACGATCTGGGGCACCAAAGAGGGAGCCCCGAAAAAACTCAATTTTAAGTAATCCATTCTCCCTCCCCGCACTCTCTGCATTATCGATTCCGGCCGACTTTAATCATGCGGAGTAAAGATATAATGGAAAAAAAAAGTCAAATTGAGATATTTGTGATCGGTTCAGTGCTCATCTTATGAAATTTAAAGTTGAAGATAAAATGTTTCATTTTAATGCCTACAATTTCATAAATACCCAGGAGCTTCCGGAGTTCCCGCCCTGGTTGTCTAGACATAATTGCCCTGCAAACCTGGACAACCGTATGATGCTTACCTTATTTTTAAAGGTCTGGTTCGGAAAATTAATCTTATTAATCACTGAGGATGGGGGTGACAACGGGCCCATGGTGACATTGTTTTCATCTTATGTATATAGTAGTCAGGTTCAGGATCTTGTAGGCCATGTATAAACTTAGGTGACATTACTTGACGTCATGACAATTTTGTTGTTATCAGAAATTTACGTATTTTGTATGCACCTTGACCTTGAAAATATACTGAAACTGAAAATATGCTGAATCTGAAACTGAAAAATTTTTGGGAAATTTTCGAGCTTTGCCCCCCCCCCCCCCTGGAAAATATCCTAGCTACGCCACTGCCAATCCTGCTCCCGGTACCGCCACTTAACGTCCCCATCCGAACGGACGTGAGCGTTTCCCCAGTCTTTAGCCACTTCTGCAAAGGCCGGCCTAAGGCTTCTTTTCAACGCTGAATATTAGTTAAACGCGTTAGGCCTAGATTAACTTGTTCAACTCCCTCTGAAGTCTTAATCTGATACCTAGCTTAGGAACTGTGCAGCACAGACTAGCTTAGACACCTACATACATATGCACATCCACTATAGACTATGATTCACAGTTTGAAATTACCACCCTGCATTGCACGTGTTGTGAACACCGCGGACTTCCTATATAGATGGACTAAGCATGTAACGCTTACGTCCTATCAGTAGATGGCAGCCACCTTATAGGACAAAAATGCGCACTCAAAAGAGGCCACCGTGAAGCCATAATTTGTATGATTTGATGACGACTCTGTACTATTTGAAACAAAAGTTTAACTTGAATGGGAACAATATCATATCTCCGCAAAACATGTACTGACTTCAAACTTAACGTGCATTATTTCCATAAATGTTTCAAGTTTCTTGAAAAATCTGTTGAATTCAACTTGAGCAAGTTTAAATTAAACTATCACACACAAAACCATAGCAGACAGCCATCTTGCAACACCTAATCATAAGTATAATGGTGGCAATCTAACGTGCCGTATGCTCTTTCCGTGTATAGGAAGTCGGTGGTTATGCATGTGCGCTGTATGTATGCAGCTTATATGCAACTTATATAAGCCCTAGATCAGTGACCGCGAATCCATTTCTAAAGAAAGGACTACTTATCTATGCGACGCATTTGTATATTCAAAAGAACAAAAGGTACAGTTCTCAAGTTGTACTGGACCAAAAGTCACACAGCGGGACAAATAACAGGCTAGAGTCCCTAAGCCCCCAAATCCGTTGGTTCGGCTCCAGCATTTTAGGGTAAAACCTAAATTTCAAGAGAGTTTCTCACTGGAGAAGGGCGATATCATTTTATCGTAAAACCCAAATTCATGAAAAGACAGTTTATACTGCAGATATCCATTGTGGGAATGCGGGTACCATCAAATGCAGATTAAAAAGCAACCGTCACTCAAATGGTATACTTAGAAGAGACTTTGAAGGACAGGTGCGTGCAACAATCTTATGAATGCGCATGCTCATGGGCTTCATGGATTTCAAAATGTACTTGCAAGGCAAGTACTAATCGAAGCCTTGAGATGTGCCCACTTAGGCTTTCTTATAAACAAAACGAAGAATATTGTTGGGACTGGTTCCCCGACGGAGGAGAAATATTTCCCACACATGCAGGGGGCATGGTTCCTTGTATTTGTTTGAGGAGGTCTTTGTGGGAAAAAGCAGTATGTATCCTACTGATCACTGGTGTTTAAATAAAAGTACTCATCTGGATGTAACGATATCGATAAGCTATTATTTCTAATCAGTTGCCCAACCTGGATTTTAAGATATTGGTAGGCTATTGCTTTTATTAGTTGACTCGAAATCTTTTCACTTCGTTGAACATTGGCTAAGACTGTGTGATACACTATTTGTGAAGACACAAGCCTAATTTCCCTGCCAACACATCACATTAGGTCCTAATTGGGGCCAATTGGGGCCAAATCAGTTTTGTCAGGTGTTTTTCATTAGGCCCCAATTGGGCTATGTTCCAACTGGACCCCAGGTTAACCCACATGAGTTTACCACATCTCCTTCATTTTTCTCATGAGCCCAGTTGGGCCCCATTCAGAACCAAAGTAAATACCAACGTCAGCCCAAGCCCAATTAAGCCCAAGCTACCCAAATTAAACCCAATTGGAGCTCAACTGGGTTTGTTTGCTGGGCTACGCAAAAGTATCGACCCTGGACTGTATAATTAGCTTATCTAATATGCAGTAAACTAGTTGCAGTGTGTACGCTAATTAGCTCACTTTATGCACTAGAACACACCTAACAGTTAATGTTAGCGTTCTCTTGTTCTGTAACGTTAGGCTTTAGGCCTACATAACTGTGTTTGAGGAACACTTCGACAACTTTAACCCTCAGTAAAGGACCACGTATGGACAGTCGCGTAATTGCCCTCTATATATATGTATAGGGAGCAATTACGCGAACGTCGATACATGCATAGTCCTTTACTGCGAACTACGACAACTTTAATGTACCGTGGGTAGGCTATCTTTTCCTCTGTTTTAATTGACAAACTAAAACAAAAATTTAAAATACGATAGAGATGCGATTTACAATTCACACACGGTAATGAAATCTACGACAAATTTAATACCATGGAATTGGTGGTGGATCGTTCCCTGGACTTGGTTACTGTCGCAATCGCGTTAACGACGCTGTACACAGTACTAGCTAGCTGTATATATGCATGAACATTCGTACGTTGGTGGATTTGCTTACAGTGAATTGCGTGCGGTCGACGAAGTTGCTTGAGGAAACAGTTCCGACAAAACAAAGTGGCATATGTTGGAAAATGCAACCTTTCAACTTTATTTTGAAATCCATGAAATGTATAAATTGATATCAAACTATATTTACACCTTTTTCAACCAGAGAGGAAGCCTTCAATGCAGAACAATACCTTTGAATGTGGAACTACACGTACTTTATTTGCACATTACCACCTTACTACACGTTCATGTACCAACTGCTTACGATCATGTACAAAATTCATACGTTCATGTACTGATTTCATACGTTCATGTACTAAATGTCAGTACATGATCGTAAGAAATCAGTACATGATCGTATGAAATCAGTACATGAACGTAAGCAAACAGTACATGAACGTATGAAATCTGTACATGATCGTAAGCAGTTAGTACATGAACGTGTACTTTTACTACATCAAATTCGGTGAGCCTTTTGGCGGACTTCTGGTACGCCGAAAGGCTCACTCTGTATGGCGTGCGGAAGAGACAATAATAACATGATGATCTTACGTTTTTTACATGTACAACGTGTGTTTTAAGATGTACAACGTGTGATTTTACATGTACAACGTAACATTTAACATGATGAACTTATGGTTTTAGTACATGATGGTGTAAATTTACATCATGATCATATGAAGTTAGTACATCATCGTATATTTTTAGTACATGAACGTGTAATTTTAGTACATGAACGTATATTTTAAGAACATCATCATATTTGGTGAGCCTTTTGGCGTGCCATAGATGTGTAGTATTATCCCCATTAACTACCACAATTCAAATTTCAAGAATATTTCTGTCACTATTAGAATGTCTCCCAGCATTTTAATTCTAGGATCAACGATAAGGCCGACACTTCTTGAAAAGAAGGAGAAACCCCCGCCTTCGAACACTCCCCGAGCCCAGTGATCACTCAACATACTGAATACCTACCCACCCCCATCCTCTTGTGAACGCCCATGCCCCCCCCCCTCCCTCACACACACACACTTGCAAGAAACCTTCGTACTCCACTGCTACAAGCCATGCATTCACACCAGAGTCTAAAACAAATTGCAAAATTTAAAAGGATTTAGAAGCCAACTAGTGACTTACAGTATAAATGCCCAAGATCACATCTGAAGTTAGCATACAACTCAGCAGTCAACTATTTACATTTTGTATCCAACTGGCCTTAGTCGGCAGCTAAGTCCTAGGATAGTTGCCAAATGTGGGACTTAGCAGGATTTTGTGAGTATCGGCCCTGTTTAGTTTTTTCGTAAATATGAATTCGATGCAAAAACTCGCCTCCTTAACAAAATCGTCATGTTTAAAAATTCTTTTCATGTAATTCCTTACCTGTGTTATGTAAGTTTTAGAATTACAAACCGTTATCATTTGGATTATGATTAAAAATGTATAATGAGCCACAACTATAGTATAACCTGTCGCGCCGTACAATAACATAAAACAAATAAAAGAAACAGAACAAGATAAAAAACGAAAGTACAAAGAAAACACACATTAAAATCCTGCTCATATGTAGATTAAAGCAAGCAGTACCGATGAAGGAACATATCCAGCCGGGAGAGAATTCCAAAGGCGAGGATTAGCCACAACGAATGAACGTTCACCAAAAGAGGTACTGAATCTAGGAACAATTAAGTTAATTGTTGAGTAAGAGCTCAGCTGGTATTTTATTTTCTCCCTTTTTATCAATAGTAGACTAGAAAAATAAACAGGGGCATATTAACAAAAGCTTTAAAAACGAACGGATCATGCAAAATTGGTGAAATGTGTAAGAACTAAGGACAATTAAGAACAAGAAAGGGAAAAGAGATAGTAACTGAAAAACAACGTTAAATGATTGTCTGAAGGTATGATATTGAAAGATAGTGTGAAATGTCAGCACAAAGCCCTGGACTTACAATACTTGGCAAGTGAGGAGTTTTTTCAATGAATTGAAAAACATCCAATTGGAATTATTTCATTATCTGTGACGGTTTTAAAGATATACAGTACCTCTTTAAGAATGAAATATTTCTGCATCGATTTGTTACTTATACGAACATAATGATGCGAAGTGTTGTATGGTGTTGGGTACCTTTTGCTAACCCTTTAAATAATCTCTTCATTCATACTTGGTAGTAACCCTGAACTCCTGTTGGTCCATTGTGGTCAGGTAACTGTGCGTTATCCCGCGATAAAACCCAAGTAACCGTTCTTTATCCTGAACGGATAAAAAACGGACGAATCACCGTCCGGCGGAGGGGTGCAATAAACCCAAATATGACATATCAAATTTAACGTTTTGAGGGGGTCAGGAACCCATTTGTGTGAGTGAAGATAAACACCGGCTAACTTCACCTTCTCTTCTCGACTAGTGCTCAGAGGTAACGAGGCAGACGTGTACTAATCGCTCCCAATCTTCAGTGGCGTAGCCAATGGGGGGGGGGGGGGGAGCAGGGGCAAGTTGTCCCCCTGGAAAATACTTTGGGGAAATTTCAAGTTGACGAAATTATACTCCCTTTTCCTATTTATTTAAATTTTTATCAGTATAAGTAATCGTGAAAAATTTCTCATGCATAACTCGTATTTCAATGCAATGTATTTCCCAGATCTCATCTGTGTCACTGCAGCATGAAACGCGCTTGACTCGCGTTCCCTAGAAATGCCCCCTCTGCCGCAGCGTGAATGTTCTCTGGTGCACGTGCAGGGTATTTTGGTCAGTTCAACGTATACTGCGCAACACTGACAGGCTATAGGACCGGAGCATAGGATACCATCATCGAGATAGTTCCCTACGCATTGTTGAGCGAATGTTATGTTCATCAACTTGATGCACTATTGGATAATACGTTGCTAATAAATAGTAACGTAATCATAGCCTCGTGAACGAAATATTCCCTCATTTAATTATCACAATTTCCGTTGTTTTCGTTTCACAACCATCATATTTATATTCGATTTAAGATTGTCAGCAATACATACCGGTATACTCAGAGTGTCCGATTTTTCCTTTTTATATATATTATGAACAAATTGTCTCCTTAAAAGTTTTCAGAACAAGAAAAGTATGGCACTCTAAGCATGCAGGAATGAGACACAGGGGGTGTTATTTTCTGCAATCTTAGGGTTGCTTTTAGCAAAATGTGCCCTGGTGGGACGCTCCCCGCGAACCGATGGTCGCGCTCCGCGTATCAGTCTCACCCGTCACTAAAGTTGACAACGCCCTGTGTTAGGTTAGGTTAGGTTAGCCGAGGTTTAACAGCCCAGTTTCGAACCTATTGGTTGACAGCGCCCAAGGTTAAGTTTAAGGATACAATGGCATTTAATCCTATAAGCTACCAGGCAGGTTATAGACTGATCTTACTCTGTGTTTAACCATGGATGTAGCTAAAACAATGGCTTACCGTCGTTTACATAGGCAGGGTTACGGGGGGGGGGGGAGGCTCGCGGGCACTTGCCACTCCCCCATTTTTTCCAGAACTTAGTTTTTACGTCTTAGTCTGGTTGCTTTTGCTACAGGAATACAAACTGGAATTGACAGAGCTTCGCAAGTGATACTTAATTAAGTTGTACAATGTTTAAAAACGCATATATATTCTTCTAATATTCTTCCATTTAATGTCTCAACGCTGTTTTTTCGACACGCTTCGCGCACACCCGTTTTAAATATTTCAGTTTCACTACTGAGATGTCTCAAACGTTAAATTTCTCGGCGCACTTCGCGTCACATCACAACAAAAGCCCCCTAGCTTTAGTTCTGAAAAGACGATCTGGGGCACCAAAGAGGGAGCCCCGAAAAAACTCAATTTTAAGTAATCCATTCTCCCTCCCCGCACTCTCTGCATTATCGATTCCGGCCGACTTTAATCATGCGGAGTAAAGATATAATGGGAAAAAAAAGTCAAATTGAGATATTTGTGATCGGTTAAGTGCTCATCTTATGAAATTTAAAGTTGAAGATAAAATGTTTCATTTTAATGCCTACAATTTCATAAATACCCAGGAGCTTCCGGAGTTCCCGCCCTGGTTGTCTAGACATAATTGCCCTGCAAACCTGGACAACCGTATGATGCTTACCTTATTTTTAAAGGCCTGGTTCGGAAAATTAATCTTATTAATCACTGAGGATGGGGGTGACAACGGGCCCATGGTGACATTGTTTTCATCTTATGTATATAGTAGTCAGGTTCAGGATCTTGTAGGCCATGTATAAACTTAGGTGACATTACTTGACGTCATGACAGTTTTGTTGTTATCAGAAATTTACGTATTTTGTATGCACCTTGACCTTGAAAATATACTGAAACTGAAAATATGCTGAATCTGAAACTGAAAAATTTTTGGGAAATTTTCGAGCTTTGCCCCCCTGGAAAATATCCTAGCTACGCCACTGCCAATCCTGCTCCCGGTACCGCCACTTAACGTCCCCATCCGAACGGACGTGAGCGTTTCCCCAGTCTTTAGCCACTTCTGCAAAGGCCGGCCTAAGGCTTCTTTTCAACGCTGAATATTAGTTAAACGCGTTTGGCCTAGATTTACTTGTTCAACTCCCTCTGAAGTCTTAATCTGATACCTAGCTTAGGAACTGTGCAGCACAGACTAGCTTAGACACCTACATACATATGCACATCCACTATAGACTATGATTCACAGTTTGAAATTACCACCCTGCACTGCACGTGTTGTGAACACCGCGGACTTCCTCTATAGATGGACTGAGCATGTAACGCTTACGTCCTATCAGTAGATGGCAGCACCTTATAGGACAAAAATGCGCACTCAAAAGAGGCCACCGTGAAGCCATAATTTGTATGATTTGATGACGACTCTGTATTATTTGAAACAAAAGTTTAACTTGAATGGGAACAATATCATATCTCCGCAAAACATGTACTGACTTCAAACTTAACGTGCATTATTTCCATAAATGTTTCAAGTTTCTTGAAAAATCTGTTGAATTCAACTTGAGCAAGTTTAAATTAAACTATCACACACAAAACCATAGCAGACAGCCATCTTGCAACACCTAATCATAAGTATAATGGTGGCAATCTAACGTGCCGTATGCTCTTTCCGTGTATAGGAAGTCGGTGGTTATGCATGTGCGCTGTATGTATGCAGCCTATATGCAACTTATATAAGCCCTAGATCAGTGACCGCGAATCCATTTCTAAAGAAAGGACTACTTATCTATGCGACGCATTTGTATATTCAAAAGAACAAAAGGTACAGTTCTCAAGTTGTACTGGACCAAAAGTCACACACCGGGACAAATAACAGGCTAGAGTCCCTAAGCCCCCAAATCCGTTGGTTCGGCTCCAGCATTTTAGGGTAAAACCTAAATTTCAAGAGAGTTTCTCACTGGAGAAGGGCGATATCATTTTATCGTAAAACCCAAATTCATGAAAAGACAGTTTATACTGCAGATATCCATTGTGGGAATGCGGGTACCATCAAATGCAGATTAAAAAGCAACCGTCACTCAAATGGTATACTTAGAAGAGACTTTGAAGGACAGGTGCGTGCAACAATCTTATGAATGCGCATGCTCATGGGCTTCATGGATTTCAAAATGTACTTGCAAGGCAAGTACTAATCGAAGCCTTGAGATGTGCCCACTTAGGCTTTCTTATAAACAAAACGAAGAATATTGTTGGGACTGGTTCCCCGACGGAGGAGAAATATTTTCCACACATGCAGGGGGCATGGTTCCTTGTATTTGTTTGAGGAGGTCTTTGTGGGAAAAAGCAGTATGTATTCTACTGATCACTGGTGTTTAAATAAAAGTACTCATCTGGATGTAACGATATCGATAAGCTATTATTTCTAATCAGTTGCCCAACCTGGATTTTAAGATATTGGTAGGCTATTGCTTTTATTAGTTGACTCGAAATCTTTTCACTTCGTTGAACTTTGGCTAAGACTGTGTGATACACTATTTGTGAAGACACAAGCCTAATTTCCCTGCCAACACATCACATTAGGTCCTAATTGGGGCCAATTGGGGCCAAATCAGTTTTGTCAGGTGTTTTTCATTAGGCCCCAATTGGGCTATGTTCCAACTGGACCCCAGGTTAACCCACATGAGTTTGCCACATCTCCTTCATTTTTCTCATGAGCCCAATTGGGCCCCATTCAGAACCAAAGTAAATACCAACGTCAGCCCAAGCCCAATTAAGCCCAAGCTACCCAAATTAAACCCAATTGGAGCTCAACTGGGTTTGTTTGCTGGGCTACGCAAAAGTATCGACCCTGGACTGTATACTTAGCTTACCTAATATGCAGTAAACTAGTTGCAGTGTGTACGCTAATTAGCTCACTTTATGCACTAGGACACACCTAACAGTTAATGTTAGCGTTCTCTTGTTCTGTAACGTTAGGCTTTAGGCCTACATAACTGTGTTTGAGGAACACTTCGACAACTTTAACCCTCAGTAAAGGACCACGTATGGACAGTCGCGTAATTGCCCTCTATATATATGTATAGGGAGCAATTACGCGAACGTCGATACATGCATAGTGCTTTACTGCGAACTACGACAACTTTAATGTACCGTGGGTAGGCTATCTTTTCCTCTGTTTTAATTGACAAACTAAAACAAAAATTTAAAATACGATAGAGATGCGATTTACAATTCACACACGGTAATGAAATCTACGACAAATTTAATACCATGGAATTGGTGGTGGATCGTTCCCTGGACTTGGTTACTGTCGCAATCGCGTTAACGACGCTGTACACAGTACTAGCTAGCTGTATATATGCATGAACATTCGTACGTTGGTGGATTTGCTTACAGTGAATTGCGTGCGGTCGACGAAGTTGCTTGAGGAAACAGTTCCGACAAAACAAAGTGGCATATGTTGGAAAATGCAACCTTTCAACTTTATTTTGAAATCCATGAAATGTATAAATTGATATCAAACTATATTTACACCTTTTTCAACCAGAGAGGAAGCCTTCAATGCAGAACAATACCTTTGAATGTGGAACTACACGTACTTTATTTGCACATTACCACCTTACTACACGTTCATGTACCAACTGCTTACGATCATGTACAAAATTCATACGTTCATGTACTGATTTCATACGTTCATGTACTAAATGTCAGTACATGATCGTAAGAAATCAGTACATGATCGTATGAAATCAGTACATGAACGTAAGCAAACAGTACATGAACGTATGAAATCTGTACATGATCGTAAGCAGTTAGTACATGAACGTGTACTTTTACTACATCAAATTCGGTGAGCCTTTTGGCGGACTTCTGGTACGCCGAAAGGCTCCCTCTGTATGGCGTTCGGAAGAGACAATAATAACATGATGATCTTACGTTTTTACATGTACAACGTGTGTTTTAAGATGTACAACGTGTGATTTTACATGTACAACGTAACATTTGACATGATGAACTTATGGTTTTAGTACATGATGGTGTAAATTTACATCATGATCATATGAAGTTAGTACATCATCGTATATTTTTGGTACATGAACGTGTAATTTTAGTACATGAACGTGTAATTTTAGTACATGAACGTATATTTTAAGAACATCATCATATTTGGTGAGCCTTTTGGCGTGCCATAGATGTGTAGTATTATCCCCATTAACTACCACAATTCAACTTTCAAGAATATTTCTGTCACTATTAGAATGTCTCCCAGCATTTTAATTCTAGGATCAACGATAAGGCCGACACTTCTTGAAAAGAAGGAGAAACCCCCGCCTTCGAACACTCCCCGAGCCCAGTGATCACTCAACATACTGAATACCTACCCACCCCCATCCTCTTGTGAACGCCCATGCCCCCCCCCCCTCCCCACACACACACACACTTGCAAGAAACCTTCGTACTCCACTGCTACAAGCCATGCATTCACACCAGAGTCTAAAACAAATTGCAAAATTTAAAAGGATTTAGAAGCCAACTAGTGACTTACAGTATAAATGCCCAAGATCACATCTGAAGTTAGCATACAACTCAGCAGTCAACTATTTACATTTAGTATCCAACTGGCCTTAGTCGGCAGCTAAGTCCTAGGATAGTTGCCAAATGTGGGACTTAGCAGGATTTTGTGAGTATCGGCCCTGTTTAGTTTTTTCGTAAATATGAATTCGATGCAAAAACTCGCCTCCTTAACAAAATCGTTATGTTTAAAAATTCTTTTCATGTAATTCCTTACCTGTGTTATGTAAGTTTTAGAATTACAAACCGTTATCATTTGGATTATGATTCTACCTCGTTATTACATTCCCTTCAGGGCATTACATGAGATTGCATAATTGACTAGCCAGGATCAGTGCATGATTTGGAGTCGAAGAGAGCGGACGTATTTTGCTGACGCTCTCTTCTCTAGCCAGGCGTGGCATTTATTGTCCTTATGCCACGTTCGTTGCACTTCTACTACACTTTGTCAAATTTAATTGTTCGTCTTGGATTGCCACTTCATACCGAGGATATCTTACCTTCATGAGCTACTGCACTTCGCACCGCTAGATCATTAATTACTAGCACAAAAAGGAAAGAGCTTGAAGGCGGCGAGACATTGCAGCGCTAGGTTTGTAAGTATTCTCTGTAGCTTTCATTATCTTTAGTAGTGGTGTAGTGGAAGAATGTTACCTGACCTACTGAAAGCTCATTATTGTCAGTATTTTGCTCGACAATTTTTTTTTTTTTTTTGCTTCGTTGTCTAAAGCAAGAGTGAAGTAACCCGGTCGTTTCTTTTCATAGGCCTACATGCCAGTGTCAGGTTTCGCAGGAGGTATTTTGCCATCCTTGTGTCGTTAATGAAATTTAATTAGTACATTATTCTCCACTCATAGTATTTTGCTGTATGTGGAGGTTATTTGCAATTCAAGGAGTATATGTTCTCCACTCATAGTATTTTGCTGTATGTGGAAGCTATTTGCAGAAATTTTCTAAGTGGCTGTCCTAGCTCTGTCTAACAACTGCAAATCATTTTATTTGTGTGCACATTTGCTTATTGTGACAAGCCGTTCTATAATTTGGTATTTAGCAATACGGCGTAAGGTAGTCATCATTTGACCACAGAGCTCATTCTATTTGGCTCTTAAGAAATTGGCGAACCTACTATGGACGCCGAAGACTTAGACTACCATGACTCTGAGGAAATATTGCCTTTCCTAGACTCCCCAAAAGGGAAATTGGAGTCTAGTTTGCCAGGCCCCTCGAGGGAAGCTACATCCACCAAAAAGGTAGAACTCACAGATATGCTTGCACAAATGCAGGCCCAAATACAGTTGCTTACTGAAAAAGTTTGTAAGCCGTCACTGGATGAGCCTAAGGCCAAGTCCCGGTCTCCTAACATTCAGGAGGCACTGAGTGAAAGACCTACCTGTAATCAGGAAATTGGGGGTCATTTAGATTTTGATCAAGAAATTCAAAGATTGTTAGGGGCTTCTGATGAAGAGCCTGAAACTAATACAGTAAGTGAAATCATACTTGGGGGAGAATGTTCTGATGAACATTTATTTGACGAGCTAGTTTCTGATTTAACAGCAGCCACAAAATCTGGACCAAAAGTCCAGGACAAAGTCGCTTCTCTTATAACTAATGTTTGCTCTACCAAATTACCACCCAGCAAACTAAAAGAAAAAATTGAGAAGTATCAGACCCCCGAAAATATAGAGTTAATGCAGACGACCCAAGTCAACAAATTAATTTGGGACCATCTGCAGTTGGGAACCAGGACGAGAGACATTAAAATGCAAAAGATTCAAATGCTAAATATGAAGGCAATGACTGCTTTAACTAGTCTGCTCAATGATACTTTATATGTGAGCAAAGCCAAATTGGATAAGCGGTCCTTATTACTCAAAGTTACAGATGCCTTGGCATTTATTGGCAGTGCTAATGTGGACTTGAATCACTTACGTCGTGATTTAATCAAACCAGAGCTAAAACCAGAGTACAAAGGCTTGTGTGATAAATCTACACCACCCTCCAAATTTCTCTTTGGGGATGATATCCCACAAAAGCTGCGGGATATCAGCGATGCCAACAAACTTACTAAGCGCTGCATGTCCCCCCTTCGTGGGAGAGGGCAAAGCTATGGACGAATGAAAGTCAGAGGGCGCACACATGCAAGTCAACGGTATCAGCCTTTTTTAGGCAATCGTCAGGCCCAATGGAGACCGCCGTACAACAGAATGCCTCCAATAAAGAACCAGAACCAGAAATACCAAGCCAATTAAGCACTTCAGGTGAGGTTAGTTCATTGCTCATACACCCTTTACCTGTAAGAATAGCAGGTAGATTGAATTTTTTCTTGGCTCAATGGCAACATATCACTAGTGATCCTTGCATACTAAATTGTGTCACTGGCTATGACATAGAGTTTAACAAAGAAAAACCTATCAATTACCTTAAGTCCACACAGGTGAATGCCGCAATGAGCAAATCAGAAGATCTGGGATTGCAGCAAGAAATTACAAAGCTGCTTGCAAAAGGTGTTTTAGAACAAACTCATCATTCACCAAACGAGTTTATTTCCCCAGTGTTTTTGCGACCAAAACCTGATGGCACTTACCGTATGATTCTTAACCTAAAACATTTGAATGAAAGTGTGGCATACCACCATTTCAAAATTGACACACTGCAGTCTGCCTTGAGGCTTATGGAACCAAATTGTTTCATGGCATCTGTGGACTTGAAGGATGCCTATTATTCAGTGCCCATTAATCAAGCCAGTAGAAAATTTCTGAGACTACTACACAGAGGGTCTTTGTATCAATACACTTGTCTACCTAATGGGCTTGCTAGTGCTCCTCGCATATTTACCAAGGTACTTAAACCTGTTTTAGCAGAACTAAGGAGACTTGGAGTTTCTTGCCTGAGCTATATTGATGATATATATATTCAAGCCAACTCTAAATCAGAATGTATGTATGCAGTTTATCAAACAGTTTATCTGCTGCAAAAGGTAGGCTTTATAGTTCACCCAGAAAAGTCTGTACTCCAACCAAGTAACACCCTAAAATTTTTAGGGTTTGTTCTTGATTCACAAAATATGACCGTCCGACCAAAACCAGAGAGAATAATTAAATCTTTAGATGAAATAAGGAAATTTAAAAGTAAACAGTGGAAAACATTAAGGGAACTAGCCCACATAATTGGTCTCCTTGTATCATTATTCCCTGGTGTGCGATTTGGACCTCTCTATTATAGAGAGATGGAGATGATTAAAGTGAAACTCCTTAAACACTGTGGTGGAAATTATGATGCAGAAATTTATTTATCTGAAAATGAGCTTGCAGAACTAGTTTGGTGGCAAGAAAACCTTACTTCAGCCTCAAATAGGGTCCTAGAGACTGATCCTGATATTATCTTAGAGACAGATGCGTCCCAGCAAGGCTGGGGCGGTTATTCTCCCACCTTCTCTACAAAGGCTCAGGGCAGGTGGACGAACATAGAGAAAAGTCAACACATTAATGTGCTTGAAATTTTGGCAATATATTTTAGCCTTAAAGCTTTGCTTCCAAACTGTCAACATAAACATGTCAGGATTCTAACAGACAGTACAACAGCTGTAGCATATATCAATGCTATGGGGGGCACACATTCAAAACAATGCAATTCGCTCACCAAAACTATTTGGGAATGGTGTATTTCGAGAAAGGTTTGGCTGTCTTGCAGTCATTTGCCAGGCAAACACAATGTGCAGGCAGATGTTTTGTCACGTAATTTTGACACAAACACAGAATGGATGTTAAATCGTGAAGTGTTTCATACTATATCCAATTTATGGGGAAAGTTCGATGTTGACTTATTTGCCTCCCGCACAAACAAACAAATCTGTCCTTTTGTGTCATGGAAACCGGACCCAGATTCTTTGGCTATAGATGCCTTTTCCATTAATTGGCGAAATTTTTACTTTTATGCATTCCCTCCTTTCAGCCTGATTTCCCGAATTCTGCAAAAAATAATGAAAGATCGAGCAAAAGGGGTACTGATAGTCCCACAATGGCCAACCCAGCATTGGTATGCGAAACTACTAAACATGATCATCGATACGCCAAGAAGCCTACCTCTGGGGAAAAAGTTGCTAAGTCTGCCAGGAGAGGAGCACCGTGCACACCCGCTATCCCACAAACTGCAGTTGTTGGCATGCCTAGTGTCGGGCAACGACTACGAAACTTTGGGTTTTCAGAGGACACTATCGCTATACTCTTATCGTCCTGGAGACAGTCTACCCAGAAACAGTATCTCTCTTACCAAAACAAGTGGTTTGAATTCTGTTCTAGAAAACAGGTTAATTCATCCCGTCCCTCTGTAAAACAGGTTCTTCAATTTCTAACAAGTCTCTTTCAAGCGGGCTCGAGTTACAGCGCCATCAACACAGCTCGATCTTCGCTCTCGGCGCTGTTGGACCTGGAACACAGGAACACAGTTGGCTCTCACCCACTTATAAGAAGGTTTCTTAAAGGCGTTTACCAGCTCAGAACTCCTGAACCTAGGTACAGGACAATTTGGGACGTGTCTTCAGTTTTAAATGTTCTACGATCTTATTATCCTACTTGCAAGCTGACTCTTAAACAGCTTACACAAAAGTTGTTGATGCTCATAGCTCTAATTTCAGCCCAGCGGCTACAAACATTACAGCTGTTGAATATTGATAACCTTTACTTTTCTGACAAACAGGCTGTGTCTGTATTACCCAACAAACTTAAACAATCACGCCCAGGCTGCAAGCCAATGCAGGTTGTGTTGACCTCATACGATTCAGATGAAAAATTGGATGCTTATTCTTTACTTAAGTATTACGTGCAGACCACTTCATCAATAAGAGGAAGTGAATCCCAACTTTTCATAAGTTATGTACCCCCTCATAAGTCGGTGTCAAAAGATACCTTATCACGCTGGATAAAGGAAGTCTTAAATTTAGCGGGTATCGACGTGACTCAGTTTAGTGCACATAGCACCAGGGCTGCGGCGGTCTCTGCAGCGAGTAATAAGAATGTGCCTGTTGACGACATTTTAAAAACTGCAGGCTGGTCTTCAGAAAAAACATTCGCACGGTTTTATAAAAAGTCAGTTGAGCAAAATAATCCGTTTGTGACAGCAGTATTGGATGCTTAAAAAGTAAATTCCATGTCTTGCAACATGTATTCTTTATTTGTGGAAATGTGTATCTATTCGTTTATTACTTAAGTTCAAAATATATGAAAGAAGTGAACACTGAGAGTGTTATGTTGAGATAAAATGTCAAGCAAGTTAAGGTTGAGGTGGTAAGGTCATGGCTACGATACGTTGCCTTCATAATATGCTTTGTTGTTATTTAGGAGAAAGGCTAGGAGCCTGAGTACCAGATGTTTCAAGAACAATAATCATGGTTGCCAAGCTAGTAGACATTGAGACCTAACTGATACAGTGTGTACATACAGTCTATGCCTAAAGACAGAAATAGAAAGGAAAGTACTTATCCTGGAGTTTGGTTCTTTTTTGTGCATGCTTGAAACACCGCTTTAAAGTCTCATGTAATGCCCTGAAGGGAATGTAATAACGAGGTAGAATCTAAAAATTAAACGAGACCCTAAGGTTGATGTTTGATTGGGATTCTACCGAGTATTACATGAACGGAAGGGGATTACATGCCCGCCCATACACTGTCCGTACATACGGTGTGCATGCCGTACACGAACTTGAATCCCTCCCCGGGGGCGTTCCTTCACATGCCTCATGACTTTGAAAACTGATCCTGGCTAGTCAATTATGCAATCTCATGTAATCCCCTTCCGTTCATGTAATACTCGGTAGAATCCCAATCAAACAATAACCTTAGGGTCTCGTTTAATTTTTAGATTAAAAATGTATAATGCGCCACAACTATAGTATAACCTGTCGCGCCGTACAATAACATAAAACAAATAAAAGAAACAGAACAAGATAAAAAACGAAAGTACAAAGAAAACACACATTAAAATCCTGCTCATATGTAGATTAAAGCAAGCAGTACCGATGGAGGAACATATCCAGCCGGGAGAGAATTCCAAAGGCGAGGATTAGCCACAACGAATGAACGTTCACCAAAAGAGGTACTGAATCTAGGAACAATTAAGTTAATTGCTGAGTAAGAGCTCAGCTGGTATTTTATTTTCTCCCTTTTTATCACTAGTAGACTAGAAAAATAAACAGGGGCATATTAACAAAAGCTTTAAAAACGAACGGATCATGCAAAATTGGTGAAATGTGTAAGAACTTCGGGGTCAGATTGACAAGTCTTGGGGCGGCGTTTTGAAGTTTGTGTGATTTGTTAAAAAGATTGCCGGGATTCCCAAACAACATGCAGTTGAGATGGCAGGACATGAAAGCATGAAGCAAATTCTTGCAAGCATCCCCCAACAGCATCGTCCTGACTTGTCCAATTTTGAACAACTGAACAATGGCTAATCAATTTAAATAAGTTAATTGAGTATGAAACTTACAATTCTTTTCGAACTATACAATATTACGGACATTGCTTAGGGCATTTATTGATGCATTGAACCAAAATTGAATTAACAGAAATCTTGTAAAGCATTCTTTGAGAACCAATATTTAGGAATTCGGTCTAACTGTCATTAATCTTCATCTTACTCTTTATCAACCAGCTGTGAATATCTGCTGGCATTGATAGCATCAGTTTCTGAAAAATGGTAATTGGTTTAAAATTATAGGTACAGTTTTGTGTCATCAGCATACCTGTGGGCCTTTGTGAGTTGAGAGGACATGGCAACGACAACGACATCATAAATGATTGCGAAATCTACCATTTTAATTTAGGCAATAAGCGTCAACATATCATTTTATATCAGCATTATATAGATGCCGATTGAAAATGGTTTGGACCATTTGAAATTGATTTTATGCTGTGTAATATGTTTTTGGAATTTCATAATTGAGGTTAACTTTATTAATCACCTAATTACATTTCCTAAACATATTCAAAACTTCCGAGGTACGAGATTAAAAGGCATCTCCATGTAACAATATCATGCATCCACAAGCATTGCATGCGTCCACAAGCATTGTATTTAATGCGGTCTTTTATGTTTTTGTTTTTTTCAGTATCAACAACAACATACAAGTATGCCGTGGCAGTTTTCTCACCTATTTGTTTTGAAACTAATAAAGATATCCAAATCGATGAAAATACAGAATATGGAGTAACTGTTGGTGTACTAGATCCTTCCATAATAGACGTTTTTGGACCGTGTGTGTGGACAGGTAATTATTATATGCCCTAAACATTAATTTAGTAGGGTAGGCGTAGCAAGTGCGCAAAATCCATTTTCCTAAAACTCTGTTATTTCCATTGGGGGGAAGAGAGTGGGACCTTGCACTAGCTCCTTTGAATTCTTTGAATCATTTAGGTCTTTTATCCCTCCCCTCCCCCTCCAGACCACTTTTGCCGTTTAGTAGTAGCCATCATGGGTACTCTGTTAAGTTTTCCTACCAACCTTAATGAAATAATTTGGATAATTTCTCTTATTAGTTGAAGGTGTTTGCGGTGTCCTTTTTTGTACTTCTGTATTTGTCTTTCTGTAAGTTCATAATAATCCTGACAAAATTTACAAAACGAAAGGTGTTCATTCCAGGTTCTGAATTTACTGATAAAGTTATTTCTGTGTGTGTGTTGTTTCGAAGGAAATCTTGTTTTAATATATTTAAAACAAAATGAAAATGAAATACAAATCTCCAAATTTGTTGCCAGACTTGCCAAATTTATTGTCAACTCTGAAGACCGTCGGTTCTTGAGAACCATCTTTGCATGCTCCTGCCAAAACTAAGTTGCTCTCACACACATGATGTTTTATCCTCGGACGGTGACATACACAGAAATAAACCTAGTAGTAACAACAATAACAAAAATTGCAACAGGAACGGCAACCACGACGGGGAGGCGGCGGCAGCGGTGGTGATTAAAGCGCCATTTTACACTTGTTTTCATTCAAGTAATACTGTTTCCCGCCGTCTTCAGGGTGTGAAAAGACAAAAACTTTCTCACACACTCAACGCCAAACAAATGGTGGCGCTCCGCTGAGATAGATCTGCTGGCACTGACAAAAGAACTGCCAGAAACTGACTTGACCCCCCCCCCCCCCCGCTTGGATATCATAAATCGTCATTTTTAACAAAAAACGCCAATATTTAAAGAGAGATATCTTAAATTAGGAAAGCAGTCGTACAACTGGTTTGGAAGGACATGGTGTGTATTATTTGTACCTTTCTTAGGAAATGCAAATTTAGTACCATGCATTTTTAGGCAGACTATACCTTCATTTGGTGGGCCGTTACTGAAATTCAAGGGGTTATCTTTGTTCTATGCATGGTGCTCTACTCAGATCCCGATTTGGGGTTTAATGCTTTAAGTTCTACTTATCCGGATAAAATCCACGCCTGTAACTTATTTTTTATTTATCAGAAATAGTCAACCAGTAAGTTTAAAACAGCGTTATTTAAAAATGTAAATGTTGCGATTTCACTAAGATACATTGCTCTCAATATATTTTCAGGAATTTTCCGAAAAATTGAAACGGATTTGTTGATAAAGGTTTCTTTTGAGAGCTTGGATGGGTTCGATCAAGGGAAAAATTTCATCATAGTCGGAAAAGGATCTAATGCAAGCGACGCATCCAGTATCATCTTTACAAGAACTGGACATACATTATTAGATCCACAAAATCATCGTGACCGCTTTCACCTAAAGACCCTTTATCTTCGTCATGACGCTTTTTGGCTGGAGTTGATACAGTCGACGTTCAGCAGCAGTATAGAACTCAATATCCAGATGGAATTAGTGGAGCATGTCGGTTAGTTTATTAATTGCCACCACAATTTAACCTTAAGTTTTAATATCCTTCTTGTTGGGTCCTACCTTCAAAACGTCTGCAAATTGCCTTGGTATAACGACTTTGTAGGATGACAGCATTTAGTGGAGTAACAACATTCCAAACAATAGGGTTGGGAGAGGCTACCGATGGCGGTAAAAGAAGATCTCTCATAAAATTGTTTGACCAATGAAGTTAAGGTGAATGTTTACGGCCTTATTTCTAACCAATTGGCTTAAAGGGCCAAACCTCTCACCCCAAACTGCAATTTTGGAACTCGGGTACCGAAATTCTCAATTGGCTCAGCTCTTTGATTGACAGCTTATTCAAACAATGCACAGTACCAAAGCTTTCATTACACAACATGAATGGTGCTGAGAGTGTTTTGATTATATAAATTGAGATTTGCTATACTCACCTAGAATCAAGAAACTGAGATTGTATCTGGATGAGGATAAATTTCAGACAATTGTGAAGGGGCTTAAGTAAGAAGGTTAGGAGAATTGGTACTGTTTGGGGTGAGAGAACTGGTCCTTTAATTCGAGAGGTCACAGCCATTCTTTCAGAGTGGCTTACTTGTATTTTCCTTCCTAATGGATTATGCTGAGCAACGAACACAATGACAGTTTCCGTTGTTAAAGTATTCGGTATGATCCGATCAGGAATCGACCTCCCGACCTGAATACAACTCATACAGTTTAATAAAACTTATTAAAATTTTAGGCAAACGCTTCCACTGTAGATTGTAGCTTTTTTCAATCTGTTTGTCACAACAATCGGTTTTTTCAAAGTAATATCTACCGACTTTTAAAAGGTTTTTAAAGCAACTTCTCTTAGATCATTAACCCCAAAAGTGCACAAGTACCAACAAACAAATGTATATGGTAAAAGGGACATATAAATTACTTTTGCGATTGGTTGTAAAGTGAACAAATGCGCCTAGCTGTTATTGCAATCTGTTATGGAAGTTTTTACTTCACAGCAATCTGTTCCTGCATACCCCGAAGAAAATGGTGAAGCAAAGTCGAAATACGATAGCCCCCACAATCGAACTCCGAAAAATACACCCATACGTATTGCCCATACAAACCTGGAAGAAGTACAAATAATTCGTCATCATTTATTACTTGAATCCCGTGGAATGACCCCCCCCCCCCCCAAAAAAAAAGAAAAAAAAAACATATTTAACAAGGCTACTTTCGTCAATTGTGTCAGTCACTAGTACTTTTCAAGCTCAGATACCCTGTAGAAGAAGGCGCCCTTTTCGCTACTAAATTCATGTTACACAGAATTAGCATTGTTACTAAATTTGTAATGGCATGCCTATGATTAATTTGTCCAACTCCTTCGGATATTTGAAATTTGGAAATTGGGAACGAAATGCCACGAATAATTCTCAGTATCTCTTACATGGTGAGAAGCAGTAGCGTATCTGCCTGGACAGTGGGCAAGGTGCCCACTGGCTGGTTCGACCAGGAAAATCAGCCAAAGGCGTTACTTGACCATCGGGTTACCTGTCCTTTTTCGCCTGTACATGTGTTTGTCCTCTTTTAATATGCCTTCGGAGAGAATTTAGCAGGACAATTGTCAGGAGGGCTGAAGTCAGTTTCAGATCAGAGGAAACTGAGAAGTTCTGAGTGACACTTTTCTTAAAATCCGGGGAGATTCAAGTGAATTTCCTCATGAATATCGGCCAGCAATTCCCACCGTTTTTTTTTTTTTTTTTGGGGGGGGGGGGTAACATACGGATAATTCCGTACGCATAGCACTGATATCGTTACTCCAGAGAATCATTAATTAAAGTGGCCCACTTTTTGAAAAAAAATTGTACAAAGTTAATATTCACACGACATAAATCTCGGACAAGAGCCTGGAAAAAAATCGAGTGTCATTTTACAGTCCTAAAATATCTGACATGTTTCTAATTACAGTGAAAATTCCTACGAGTGCCCCAATCCTTTCAAAAAATTTTCTGTGAACAAAACAACATTACACAGTAAAGTTTACACGAGAAGTCAAAACGAAAAGAAGTGTCCAAAATGGTAGAAGAAACTTGCAAAAATGTCTTAGATGAATCCCAATCGCCAGATAGTTGGCCTACGGAAAGACGGAGTGTAGAGGTGTGCGCATGGGCTAAATATTTTGCTTGGTAAAATGGTATTGGTGCATTTTAAGTGAAAACATTCTGATCATTTTGAGGGCTGATTTGACAAGTTCATTATTGAACAAAGTTATTGCAAACAAAAACTCAAAGTAACGACTTCTTAGATTAGATTCTATTTACAAGCCTGAAAATGCCATTTCCGGCTGTGTGAGGGGTCGCAATGTTTTAACAGATGGCGGCGCTCCGTTTAGATAGTCTTTTGGACATAATTGTATATTTCTTCTTCCCCCAAAGTGAAATGCTCCTATATATACGCCTATGGCCTAGCTTCATGTAGGTTTCTAATAAAAACATCATGCTGTGATGTTTCTTCTGAAGAATACAAGATAGACCCCCAGTAGATAATAAAAACGGTGTGAGGTGTAACTTATGTCTGAGTTTGCTACATGATCTGTACCCTCAAATGTGTTTTAATTGTGTTCACATTGCGTGAAAAGCAATTAACACAAGCTTGACTGACCTGTTACCTAACCCCAAATGTTACGTAACTTTTTTTTTACTTTAATATATATGTTACTGTCAATCAATTAATCAGATGTGAAACGTGACTATATCAAATATGCGGGCAGTGAGATTCCTCCCTGAGGTAATAAAATGTAATCAGGCAGAGAAGGAAGATGTAACCAAAAGTAAGAAGGAACGTTTCATCATGAAAGTAACCCTCCGCCCCTTGAAGAGAATGTGAAACCTTTGCGAACGGGGGAGGGGATGAGGAAGGGAAATTTTACGGGGTAAAATATTGTTATTTGTCCCCCTAACAAGTGACCCCAGATACGCCACTGGTGTGAAGTACATTTTTATCTGAGGACGCTTGACTACTACAGACTAAGCGATTACACCACCAATTCGCTGACAATGTTTGATTTGCTAAGCAAATTAACCTTTTAAGAACCCCAATAAGCCCAATAATTATAATAGTTTTGAGAAAGTCTGATAAATATGTTTGGATGTTTCTTTCAAGTTCATAAACGGGGTAGCTAGGCCTTCGCCTACAGTTGCAGCTTAATTCTCAAAGGCAGTGTTCCACTTGGAGACTTTTAATCATGATTTGGGATAAATTTTCACAAAAAGGACAAAAAAATCAATGAATCAGTTGCTGTTTTGGATAGATTTGCAAAGTGCTTGACCTCTCAAAAAGTCGAGCAATCAACGCTATATATACTTAATTTGCTTATGATATCAAAAACAGCGTGTTATACTGTAAAATTCTTTCTAATTAGAGAACGTTTAAATTTTATAATCGTCTCTTCCCATTTCGCAGAAAATTGCGCTGGCGCTGAATTTAGATGTTACGACAACAGTTGCATTGATGAGAATGGTGTATTGAATGGATACCCTGACTGTCCAGATGGATCTGATGAGAGTCCTGACCGTAAGTAAACGCTGCTTTGCAAGGCAGTTCCCATCCTCCTCATCAGTAGCTGAGCTACCGTATAGTAAGATGAGGTCCTAATGGGCCAAAAAGTTTGTCAGTGCCCTTTTTAAAGTATTTTACATTATTCTTTCTCTGTACCATTCCCACCCTCTCTTATCAAATTCCGTAAAGCTCCGCCTTTGGTCCAGTTAATAAAATCAAATAATCGCATATTTCTTGTTTAAAATTGTTTTGTATTCAGAAATTGCATGATAGTCTTTGGTTGATCTTCATTTACTTTCATCCCATGCTCTTCCTCTCATACATTCACATTACGAACAGGAACATCAACGTAAGAGTTTTACTGGTCTGCTGGAATTCTTGTTCTCCTATTTGGAATTTGTTTCCATACGATAGTACAAACTCTTTCATTGTCGTTGTTACCACCAAGGCCTATGGTTGCATGGAACGAATTTGCACTTTCTAACTCACCAATAGATTCGTCATGCCAAAGTTCATCACACTAAAGTTGACAACTTCTAACATTTTTTTAAGCTGTAGAGATGTTAGCTGCGAATCACGGAAATCGCTATTTCTGGAACCTTAATTGGAAGCTGTAACTTTGAGGAGGTTTGAAATTAGTAATTGAAATAGAAAAAGGGAGATAGTTCCTCACTTTATATTCTTCATTCGACGAGCACGATAATGTGCCTGGCGACCATATTGATGCGCTTTGTCAGCATCCGGCTGGTTCGTCGCCCAAGTTTGTCAAAATATATATTTTTTAATTGAGAAGGGACGCTTTTCAAATAGTGTTTAATTAATAAAAGTTACAAAGACGCAGCTGAAAATACACGGGCTTCTGCATTTAAGTGAACACTGATGCAAAATGAAAAAGGATTTGCGTAAATTTTTCATGAAAAAAATAATGAAACAAAATTGGCGACATATGCGGCCAGTTTTAGGAAAAACAAGTTTCCTCAGCACCATTCAAAGTCTCGATAACACGTTGCTCGAAAAGGTGAGATATTTGGGCGGAGAATGCGCACCAAGTTACTAAGTTACCAAGTCTCTCTCCCTGACTGAACGGCAATTTCGTAGGCTACCAGGAGGTTTGACATAAGGGTCTTTGAACCCAGCAGCTGTTGCTACCAGCCTAGTGTTAAAGTCTTTGAACAATTACGGGTTCACATTCCTTCATTTATTTGAACTTTGGGGTAATCCTTAGTTTAAGTCGTACAAGAAATGTCGTATAAATCCTTTCGAATATGTCTTGCGCAGGCTTTGTTTTATTTTGTTATTATTGAAAAGACGCACTTGGATGGAAACATGAAGTATCATTCGAATTTTGAAATAGGTTCTGACTTACGAGAAAATTGAAATGTAATACCTCATGGGTCTCAACGGATAAACTCTTCCATTGGAAATATTGTGATCATACTTTTTTCTATCCAAAAGGTGGCTTCCGTGACTGCACCCTACCGAGTATGCCACTAGCATTGCATTACGCCTATACGGGTAACCTGACTCATGATTCGTGTACGCCGTGGGAAGAAACACCATATAGTGGTAGAGGTGAATATAGCTCAATCAAATCTGCTGAGACTCTTATCTAATTTGATCTTTTTTGAATTTTATCTTTACAATAAATTTTGAAGGATTTAATACTTTGGTCAGCTGTAGGCACGGCAAACAAGTGCATGGGGAAGGGGAGTGGGGGATAGCCAGAAGCAGCCAGCTGCCGATGGTAGAGGGGCAAAAAACTCTGTACTTGCCTGTACTTGCAAGGTGTAACTATTACACTGTTATACGCCAATAAAAAACTGCACGGGTATTAGTAAACTGGTTATTTGAAATAGTGGCCCTCGCTCAGGGACCGCGGAGACGGGGTGGGGGGAGGTAGCGGGGTTTTGGCTCCCGCCTTTTTTGCTGTCGGCATTTTCTGCCGCCTTAAACTGCGTTCATTTTATTGGACATATTGGGCCGCTTCGATAATTAGCCCCCGCACTTCAAATTGGCTCCGGGGCCCCTGCCGCTCCCTCATGTTCACGATCACATGTTGCATTGAAATCGTTTTTCTACGCCACTAATTGTGATTCATTCCAAAAATAATATAAAAAACCGTGACCTTGTTAGTTACATCAGTGAGACGTAACGACACACCAACACGACTGTGTTGACAGCGTCATCTAAATAAAACGGTTCAAGTCCACCCATAGGACCTTCTTTCCTACAGGTTATCATTTCTCTTCACTTTTAGGGTTATATGGGAAGATTTGCCGCAGCATTCCTGAATCTCATGTACGCTGGCCAGGATGCTGGAGTAAAAACAATGAAACTATGGAATTTGATTGGATACGATGTCCTATACATTCTTGTAAAAGTAAGTAATATGCAAAGGTGAGTAGTAAGAGGCGGAAGAAGGGGGTCAACATGAACCTTGTGAGAAAAAACACAGGACACAAAAGACAAAAACTGGTTTCGTTCTTAATATTATGCAATTTATCTCCAAATCGATGCATGAAAGACGGGCGACTTTTCTAATACTTTTAGGGGCGATAACAAGTCGGAAAAAGACACGAATTTCCCAGCTGTTAATCAGCCTTTTCGGGCAAAAGTTCCATTTTGTTGAAGAGCTTGTATAAAATTTTAAAGCGTGTGATCCCTACATTGTTTTCAACGGTCAATGCCTGATACTTGATAGATTTGCGTTCCCTATATTTTCAAAGGTTGTCCGACCTTTCGAATTTTCACCCAGTAAAGGCTCAAAATAATCCAAGCCAACACAATGCAGAATGTGCCTTTATCGTTTGGTGATCCTTACTCATTTCCTTGGGTTTTTGTCAGACTCCCGTCGGAATGCTCTACTATCGACTCAAGTGCCCGTCACCGCACTGCGCAAGTTCTGGTGTGCTCTAATATACCACGAATTTAGACGATCAAGGAAACATAACACATACTACACTGCAAAGTTAATTTTAAACCCCAACAACATTACAATCAAAGTTAATACAACCAATTGTTTTATACACCAATACCTATACTTCAGTTAGAAATGTAATTTGTTGCAGGTGCAGTTATCGATCTATGTAATGAGTTCACAATTAGTATGTTCCACAAGTTTTGTACCTTTCCACTTAATGGATCAATTTTCCACCATTGCAAACTCAAGTTTCTGTTTTGAAGTTCGAGCAGGCTGTTACCATGATATTGGAACGGATTATATGGACACTGGACAGTTTACCATTAACGGATTCAGATGTATTGATTGGAATATAGTCTCCGCCGAAGTTTTTGATATCCGTATGTATCCAGAAATAGGTGAGGAAATTTTGTTTTAGGTTCCCGTTATCTTGTTGAAAAAAGTCAACGATAAAAGACAAATAGCAGGAAAAATGTAAATATGTCATGTTAAGCAAATTGAAGCTACCTATCAACTGTTCCAGTTTAGAGAAAGACGAAATTTGAAAATTCGGGGTCATAAGTCAACAAAAGTTAAGATCCGGATTAACAAAATTTTCTAACTAGTATTATGTAGGTAAATTCATGACAGTTATTCAATGCTTCTTGCTTTTTTATTTCCTTTATTTTTCTTTCTAAGCGGGATCCAGCTGGCACCACCTATGTGTGAATAGAAGTTTATACCAAGTAAACGTTTATAACACCTGTATAAGTGGAAAAAATTGTAAAAAATTTAAGATTTGTAAATTAGGCCTATGCAGAGTTTTTGTAGTGTTGTTTTGACAGGGAACTGCTATTAGCAGCTCCCTGGTTTTAAGACATCCTCTTTGCATCCCTTAACATTTAAAAAAAAAACAATATAACAATATAATTCAAAATATCCTGTACCGTACTACCCATTCTTCAAAGGTTTGAGTTTTCCAAAGGTGATGGGGTAACAGGATCGATAATTCAAAACAAAGTTCAAGCATAGATACTGAACCTAAAATGGCGCGGTCGCTTCTCGTGGGAGCTGAAACGGTGGTGCAAAAGAGATGATGACTGTAAAGTTGTTTGGGGCCAACAAGTTAACTGATAACTATCGGTAGTATAAATACGTGTGATTTAAAAATAGTGCAAATCTTGCAAAAACCGTTCTTGAATTAATTTCACTTACATGGAACAGTTGCTTGCTTCTTTTGGGCTTTCAACACTTGACGATTAACGGAAACCACTGGTTTGAAGTTTATGGAACTACCGATTGATCGATTTCTATGATTTTCACAAGGGCGCATTTATGTGTGCGTTTACATTCTTACACTCTTACAAAGAAAATTCAAATAATGCTTGCCTTTTCAAGCAAGCAGGAGTACTCTTCAATTCGTCCTGAATATACACGCGGAAAGTGATGCCTTGTTTGTGTGTAGAACTCGCTTTGCAAATGCTTTGACACTGATTACTCGTCACAACAGAATTTTATTTGACGTACTCGCCTGAAATGTGGAATTTTAAAGAGTTTTATTTGTTTATTCTACGAAGCGATTGACTCAAGATTACTTCATAAACATTGCTCCTTGTACTTTCACCTACATTTCAAGATTCATGTTCTTCATATAAACCGCCACCAACACCAAAATGTAGCACAACGAGGAAGAAATATTGCAAAATATTACCGTCAAGTTTTATTGACTTTTGTTAATGTTTTCATATTGTTATGTTTGGAAAGTTCTTTTAAGTGATTTACTCATAATTAGTCCAGTATACATTTTTTATTTGATCAACGGTGAAGATTTTTCAACAAACAACTGCAGAAATCCAGACGGCAGGGAAAGACCGTGGTGCTTTTATTTGGACAACCAAGATAGACTGAAGAGCAGCTTTTGCGAAATCGATATTTGTGAGTATCAAATCACTGGGACAAGAGATAACGAGATTTTGATATAGACAAAGGGCCTTCTCTCGGCACCTGTCGCCAGTGGGCTGCATCACGTTCGCCAGAAAATATGTTTGTCCGAAGCAGAAGTATTTTACTTAGTAAAATAGTAAATATTCAGCCAGAAGGGACATTAATAGCTGGACTCAAGTGTATTTAATCTTTGGGTACAATTTTCTAAGGAAGTTCTCATTAAACAGCTAAAAAGATAATGATCATCGTTTCGCTCAAATTTAGGATATTAAGGAAACTTCAATCAGCAACATGTCGATCAAACCAGATATATTTGGCTGTGGAATTTGACTTTGTGGCTAGGTTTATGCCTTATTGCACTGTTATGGAGAAACCCTAGTGTTAAATATGCCCGATACCTGTAAATTTAGGAGGTTCATTAATTATTTTGATTGCACTGCAGGAAAACCTCCCCATACATCATCAAACGTTCCCAATCCATTTTCAACTCTGAATATCGTCAGGAGAGAAAAGAATTAATCGAAAAAGAGTTATATATTCTCTTTCATATTAAATATTCAGTTTTATATTAAATATTCAGTTGAAATCTGTCCCGAAATCCTCTCATTTGGAATTTGAAGACAAATGGCACCCGGCTATTCGCAATTACCTTATGAAAAGTACATAAAAAGGCAACCGTTACATGAAAAAGGAGGTAACCTTAGGTTTAAAGGGGCTCATTGAGTTGGTATCGATAACTTGATGAAAGTGTTTAAGGGTACAACCATTTAAAAATGCTTTTAATTAACATTATAAGTCAAGTTTGACAACCAATAGTTACGACTAAGTCAAACGTTCCAATTTTGTGTTGTCCTGAATTGTAACAGTTTTGTGTATTATTTGTAAAAGTGTATGGTCACAGATTTTTGAGAACCGAATTGAACCGTTAAGTACTCACTTATATAACATTTCTTTGTTTGTAAGATATGGGAATTGTCTTAGTTTGACCATTTGTCATTGATATGTGAGAAAAACTTAACACCTTTGGGAAAATTTGTTGAATTTTATGAACCAACTCAATGAGCCGCTTTAAGTTTCGTCAAGAATAACAGTGGATATTACTTTTCTGTATTAAGATATAATTTATTCCTTGGTTTTCATGTTTGTCTTCTAGGTGTGAGTGATTTTTTGCAACAGTTTCGGCGCTATACCAAAGTTAGTTTCGATATCACAAGTTACCGCTATTTAGACATCGGCAATCGACCTCCGAGTATACTTTCAGAGGAGGTCTGTGCAGAATATTGTCTTAACGAGCAGAGTTTCACTTGTCTGTCATATACGTAAGTGACCACTTCCATTTAGGCACATTTCTTAAATACATAGAAAACACTTAACACCAGGCGTAGGCAATATTTTCCATATTACAGGTGGAATTGATATGGGCGTTGTTCGTCGGGACGGAAAGAGAGAAAGAATGTCAAAAGGACACGTAAAACTCGTAATCACATGACACACCCATCCAACATACGCAGTTAAATGAGCTCCATCCGGGCGACTTGATGAGTCCCAGCTGAGACCCATTCGTGTTTATCAGATGTTCCCACCCGCGGCCCACCTGGGCTAGCCGTTACCAGATGAGGCCCAGCAGAAACCCAGCTGAGCTTCATTTGTTAATTTTGGTCCCAACTGGGCTGCCAATGGGCCTCAGTTGAGAAAGGTTAGTCCATTTTAGTTCCGCAAGGGGCAGTTGACAAACAAGAATGAGTCCTTCATGAGACCCAGCAAGTACCCCAGCTAGAGGCCTGTCAGGGCCCAACTGGACAAGTTGGCTGGCAATAAAGTACAATGTAAGACGAGTCAACGTTGCAAAAACTTCAGGGAAGAAAAAATTCAAGCAGGCGGGCAAAAATTTGTTCGATCAAATTAAAATGAAAAAAAAAAAACCCACCATTATTTTACTCAAATCGCCAAGTGCCTATTGACAAAATCGTTTTTAAGTTCGTTATAAACGGCACTTCCTATGTCTTTTGAGTTCAATTAAGTTACATCTATTATGGAACCTATCACCTACGTTCTGAAAATTTCCCATACTAGCTATATGCTTTAAAATGTTTGTTATACTCTCCTTCAAGGTTTTTTTTTCTAAAGCTTTTGTTTTATGTTTAGGGGTGAGGGTTAGGGGCGTGACCTCTTGCCCTGAGCTGACATCAATGAAACTTTGAACAATGCCTCATTCCTTTCTTTCCACTAATCGAACATCAGTTGTGCCTCTAAACTCAACAATTGTGATAAAACTATAAGTCAGCCTACAAGGATAAAGCTGACCAACTAAATCACACTCTGCCTTCCACACAAACGTTCGATAGACACTAAGAAAGAGTTTTCTGCTATTTGGTTTTATAATTTGTCATTTCAGTTTTAGATATGAAGGTACCAAGAACTTCCAGTCTAATAGCTGCAAATGGTCTGATACCGCACCTACCACAGTTGCACCTCAAGACGTATTTTTCGATTCACCAGAGGAAGACACTTTTGTAAACATACAGAACGGTAAGTTTGTTTTATAGCTGAGAACTCCATAGTACTGTAGAGGTCATATGCACGTGGTCTCAACGAGGCCGGCATACTGTGGGAAAGGATCATTCAGTGGCGGCGCCAGAATATCAACATGAAAGGGAACAAACCAAGCGCGAAACCGACGGAGCCCAAAGCGCACGTCCCAAAGTCAAGGAAGTTCTGAGGTTTTAGCATATCTCTGGATAAAAAATAAGTCTCTGGAGAGGTATATCATTTATTTCTTTCGACTAACCCAACTTCTACCGGACTAAAATTAGGGAGCAAAGAGGATGATAAGTCCAAAATTTGGGGTGCAAATACCCCTTTTTTGCTCATATGCGGAACCAGGATTTTTTCAAAAAAAAAAAGGGGGGGGGGGTTCCAAGTAATTATTCAAAACTTGACATCTACGTGAAGCGCCATCACTGGTTGGTGTGGAGCTTACCAAGATTTTATCTTTTGTGTAAATATACCTCGTAGATCGCCGTAAATGACACTTCTCGTGTCTTCACTTCTGCAAGTTACGGATTAACATTCATTATTGATATTTGAATTGCCTTAAGTATCAGCTAAGGTCATAGATTTTCAAAGGGTCTCATTTTGTTCGTAGAATCCACGTAGTCGCTAAGCACAGTGTTTATACAGTGCTTGTTCAGTTAACCGGCCTGTTCATGATATTCATGTTTTGCAGCTCCATTGAACCCTGCATACGCAGTGCTTTAACATGGCAGCGAGGAAAGGAAAACACAAATTTAGCAGAAACAAATTATATAGCAACATTTTAAAAACAGACAGATTATCAGTATCTCTGCTTTGTTGACGAAACTGGCTTAGCCTATGTACCGGTGCGTTCCCGGTACATGCGACATTGCAGTTATTTACCGAATTTGCAATGGCGTAGCCAGGATGGAATTTTTAGAGAGCCTGTGTAACAAATGGCGGTCCTGGTACCTCCTAAGGTGTGGTGCGTCAAGACTATCTAAGCTCCGCGCCACCATCAGTTGGCGCGGAGCGTACAAAAACATTTTGGGCTATACAAACCCTCCAGATGGCCGGAAACGGCACTTCGTAAGTGTTTTAAGCTGGATGTACCCACCTTGAAATACGAATCTTATATCTGGAACTTTTCAAATAATGAGAACAAAAATCAATCTATGAAAAATGGTGAACTGTGGCCTGGGGAGATGAGACTAAAGGTACTCGGTATCTCCCTTTCCCTTGGGAAAAATTATAAACTTCATGTGGACGTAGATCGCAAATTCAGCAACATTTGAATGGATCTCAGCTTTAGTACGAAAACTTAAATTAGTTGTGTCCCCCTCTGAGAAACTTTCTTTGCGTTAGATTTCCTAGATGCAAAATGGTGCTATGTTTGGCAATACTTTGAACTGATTATAGGCCTACGTTTAAGGATTTTCCTTTTGGGGAGCATGAAAAATTTCAACATACTCACTTTTAGTGTTTGTAGAGATTTTACAAGTGACATACATAATGTTGGTTTTTAGTGGTGTCCAGATGCAAAATGGTGCAGTATTTGTTGAGTCATTGGTACATTGAGTAGTCAAAATTAAAATACTACGAATAAATCTCGCAAAAAATTTAAACCACAAAGTATAAGTGTGGATCATGTGTGAAACACATGGATTCCGGACCTTGTGGACATATTACAAATCCGTCCGGATGCCATAGTCAGTCTATTAAAATGAGTACTTGTAGAAAAATAGTTCTACGGTGGCACTTGTCATGGGCAGGAGAGAGGCACGACATGGGCCTCCTTTTTAAGGATGAAAGGGAAGAAATATTCAAAGGTAGTACCTTATACCCTTACGGCATATTTTGAATGTGATAATTTATGGGAATGGTCGTGTAAGAATGGTCTTCAGTGTATGATTGCCTTGTTTTTAGTAAATGAACCAGCCATCCGAAACGCAGAAATGGTCTTAACCTAACAAAGGCACATTCGAGTTTGTCAGTGCAGATTATATACGGTATGTAATTAAGTAAAAGTAGGCATTTTGAAGTTATTACCTGATTTCATACGTGAGCACAAAATGTGTCTGACACACATTCATGCATGTTTTCTTAATATTTGCACATTTTTTTGTTTACTGTTTTTGAAGGAAATACTTCAAAGTATACTTCCGTTCAAACATTTTTTTTTTCTCAGTTACTTTATCAGGACGCAAATAACCGTTGGGGGGGGGGGGCTGAAGAAAATCTGGGGGCCTAGGCCACCAAGGCCCCGCCTGGCTATACGCTGATGCCGAATTGTGGTGTCTTTTTGTTCCACAGCACTCGATTTGTAGCGTAACTAAAAATGTGAATGCTATAGCGCTAACGAGTGTTACGCTGGCATGCACATCATTGAGCGTAACTGACTGCGAAAGATGACTGGCGGAGGGCGCAAGTCCGTGTACCGCAACGTATAATACCATCACATCACTCAGACAAATCTTACGGCAGGCCAATGGTTTGATAAGCAGCGGTAAATCGATGACAGCATTGAGATAGTAATAAGGTGTTTTGGGGGAGGCGACAGATGAAGTAAAAACTTGCCGAAGTTTAAATTTGCATAAGTTTCTGATTATTAGTCTACGCCATTTCAGCAGGCAGGCTACGACTATCTTTTCTGTGGAAAATATATTTTTTTACTCCTGAAAAGGGGGGGGGGGGGGGGTCCGGACCCCTTTGCACGTCTTATTTCGGGAAAAGGGGGGTCCGGACCCCTTGGACCCCTCCCCTGTATCCGCCCATGTTGCTTCACCCCCTTAGCGCAACTTGTGACTGATAACTACACATTCCAGCATCTTGGAAACAATTGCTGTACAATAGACGCCTGGATGGCAAGCTAGCAAGATGTAAAGAGCAGCGACGTCGGTGCATGACCTCCTCTATACGCCCTTAGCCCAATAGCTAGCCCTTAGCTAAATTCAATTTAACCGCGAGATTTGGAACATTTATCGAAGGACGTTTTCTGTGATTTCATTCCAAACCGGCCCTTACAATCTCAGCGAGGTCCTTTCAGAACCTGCAAACAAATTCATGCACAGTTGACTCACGGGTAGTTAAAGTTTGACAGCGAATTTACATCACACTCTAGAAAATCTTTTTGTGAATTTTAACAGGTCCCGGGTCGATCATAAGATCTTATGATCATAAGATCCCGACAGAACGGTAAATCCATGCTCAAATTTACGAATTTCAAGAAAACTAAGAAGGCACTGGTTGAAAAACTACAATAATAACTACATGTTTGATAAACTTAACCAGTTAATTGGTAAAATAAAGCAGAAGTCCTTGGTTAACTTTGCAATTACTCTGTGAATGGCATACTGACTGGGAATCCTTTATTGTTCACTTTGAGAAAAATACAGCTGAAAATCGGAGAAAACCCAACAAATTCCAATGCTTGAAACATTTAAATGGCTAGCAGTCTGAAAAATGAATGGCTTTTATGCATAAATCCTCAACGACGTCAAGCCCGCGTGTTTGGTCTAGCGGTAGAGTACCCGCCTCTCACGAGGAAGCCAGGGTTCTATTCCCAGGTCGAGTTACACCAATGACTCTAAAAGTGGAACCCACTGCCTTTGTGCGCGAGGCTACGCATAAACAATGGGGTAGAGAAAACAACTTAGTGAGCCACAACTGGAAAAGGAGCAATGGCCGGCTCGACTTGAACCAATATGTTGAAAATTGGGCCGTAAAAACTCCTTCTAATCTGTTCTTAACAACGTCATTCGTATTGTACGTATTCATTTACCTGTAAATGCGATAGTTTCATCTTTTCAGATGTTTAAATGTCATTACGAGTGTCGCTGTAGAGTAAACATCTGCCTTTAGGGGGTAAAAACTAATATATATTTTTAGAATGTGGACATTGATTCAAACGACATACTCGAAAGATGTGCATTCTGATTTGGGTTGTGTTAGGGGCAAGGAGTAATACGGCCAAGTTTACCTCGCATCCAAGAAGATTTCTTAATTAAATTGATGCAACCTGCTTAGAACTTTCAACTTCTTTTAAGATCTTCTCATTACCTTTAGAAAGTTTCATGTTTGCTGAAACTTTGTGCTCGTAGTCCTCGTCGGCAAATTCGGGTCCTGAATTCTGTAAATACATACAATAAATGTGATTTCATTTTATTTTATGTGTTTCGTTGTTAAAATAGTACAAGTTCCAAAAAACGAAGCAAAAAATTAAAAAAATCTATTTCAAAGTCATTCATTTAATTTTCTTAAAAAGAACTTTAAGAGACTGGCATAAATGATCTTAACCTTTGGAGTATCTACTTGGTATGCCCTTTATAACAACCGCGGTTTTATCTTTCATAGAATGCGATCCCTTTTTGGTTGGAATGCTGCCCGGTAAGTTATTTTTTCTTTGTTTCTTTTCTTTGTTTTTTTTTTCTTCGGGAGGGGGTGGACCATCAACTGTAAACATTGGCCTATTGCCTTTTAAGTAAACCTAAGATTTCTAAATTAAGCGTTCCTTAAAACGCTAACAAACTTACAAAACTCACTATACCTTATACGTATTTCAAACGTCTGGTGATCCACTATAGTAAACTCCTAATTCACCACAGCAAGGCTATTTGATAGCATAATGGGATGTATGCATAAAAAAGTAGATACTGGTTACTTCAACATTTGAGTAATTACTTCAATGTATATGCATAAAGTTTACTAGAAGCTTTAACTGCAAACTTCTTCTACTAGAATCCTTTGGACAACCTTTTACCCCAAAAGAAGTAAATACTTGGAATGATATGCATAAAACCGGAGGATTTACTAGAGGTCCTAGTAGATGCTTCACATGTACTCATTCAAAAGTACATGTGAAGTTGTATTTATATGTTTAATGGTGGGTATCAAAAAGGAATATTTTAATAAAAATTGTAGAGCTTTATTACAATGATTAGTAGTGTAAAGTAACGTAGTGTTCTTACCTGGAACCTAGGAAAAGGTCGGATTCCTTTCAGCATCCACCAGTTCCAGTGTCTTCTGTTCGATACATGCTCAATCCGGCATTTACCTCTGATACAATGCATTCACCATGTTTAGTGACATGCAAAGGATGACAGGTACATGTGTAATAATATGCAATTTATGTTCATTTATTATACAGGACAGATCATTAGTTCAAATCTTTGTGATATTGTTTCTGTCAAAAAATGCACAAAAGGAATAAGAGAATTCATTTTTTAACACACATGTGCCATTTTAAAAGTCTTTGCAAAGTTGTTGAAAGATATATGTATGATCTGAATGGTCTTTTGTGCGAGGGTTCTAAAGTTTTACCACAAGGAAGATTTGCTGTAACTATTAGACTGGATACTTGCCAAGTAAAGCATCTGCTACAAAGTAAAATTGAAAGATTTTGTATACCAAATCCAGCAATTACTTAATTTACTTTTGCCTTTACTTGACTTGCAACAACTTTACTTTGAATTTACTTTTTACTAAAAGTAATTACTTCCATTTTATGCATACGGCCCAATCGTTACGACTGTCACGCTATATTGAACCCCCAAATCATTGATTTGTTTAAGCAACAGTTTTGTCTCATATAACCGGCCTGGAAAGCAATAATGATGTTCATCTGTTTCAGTCATAGTCTGTTCATAGTATGAATGTTCTTCGAAAACACCGGAGTAAAATATGTAGGAAAGGATTACCGGAAATTTTCTGTTTTTTTTTTTTTTTTCGTTTCAAAGCTGGATGTCCTCTGCCCATAGGTATGAAGGAAGACTTGTATGATGACAGTAAAAATTCAAGCTATCGACCACAAATACATAACGACAATATTACGGCTTCGAGCGCATTGGGAGATAATAATGACCCACGATTTGCACGATTTGATGGCAATTCCTGCTGGAGGCCCGCTCCATTCGACAGTGAAGCCTGGATACAAGTTGACCTGGAAGGTCTGCATATCATCACTGGAATTGTTGTCCAAGCATGCGGGCCGGAGTTTCCAGACTGGGTTTATGAATTTACTGTGCAATCGAAAACTGCAAATAATCCGTTCGTCTCGCATCGCGACGCCAGAACAGAAACGGAGGTTGAGTATATTTTTTGACTGACTAGTTTTTTATTGAATCATGCAGGGTCCCTCGTTCGGCAGTAAAGTGACCCATGCTGACTACACATAATATTTAAAAGGGCGCTATCGTTTGTGGGAACCGTGTTTTAACAAGCCTTTATAAGTAAAAATACTTTTACTTATTGACAGTAATTAAGTTAACATAATCTTTTCATGGCATATCCGTCAGTAAATTTATCTTAAGCAATCATTTTCTGCGTGAAGTATAGAGTCATTCTTTCAAATATCTGAGTACAATTAAGTTACAAGCTAAATGGGCAGTAGGGAAGCTGACCTCGGGGTCACCAAAATATATTAACTGCTTTCAGCCGCAAATGGAAATGTACACTTGGAAAAGAAAATTACGATTTTATTCTGTATTCTTTTATGGGCGAACAAGAAAACTATGAAACTTACCATACTAACTTCACAAGTCATTATATAACCAGTTTAAGGACTAGTTGTCGGCAAAAGGGGGAAGAATCACCGGGAGATTTTAGGTCAACCTTTTCTGAACGTTATCGAATGTTCACAAATTTGTCCCGAAATCATCCCAGAAGCTGACCGCCCAACAAGGATTGTCAAATGCAAAAATGTAATCAAGAAGTGTTCCATCTCACTTAGTGTCGTACATAAATTACTCCAATTTTCTTGAAGACGGTTAACCCCACTTTGTTAATGCTACGAATCTGCTTATAGTTCACCTGTTAGTGAGTCAGCTATCTTGAGATGCAATGCATGATGGTACCTAGCATATTGCAGCAATGCGATACAAAATCCAACAAAATGCTCTGCGTGGGGAGTGCGTATACGTAAGTAATTCGAAGGTATGTACATATAATGCATAAATAAGCCAAACAAGGATTTATTAGCATTTCTACGTATAGTCTAAAAGCAATAATGAAAATAGGTTCAGATTTCGTGAAGTTATGTACGCCGAAAATAAAATTTTAAAATGGGGGAAAAGAGCTGAAAAAATGTTCCGACCAATGTGTTAAGTTTTTGGTATTTGTGATAAAAAAGGAAAAAGAAAGATCAAATAAGTACTCCATGTTCCGAAATTACCGAAAAAGTGATTATATTTAAAAACAAACATTATTTCTTGATATTTTCAGCAGTAAGGTACACCCTAGTCTTTGAATGGGTTGTCAAAATCTGACAGAAATATCAAGGCCATTTTGTTACTTTTTGTTATTCATGTTTAAAAGAGCCATGCCGACTAATTTCAAGGGATGGATTTTTCTAATGAATCTTTTGCTTTAAGTTCTAAGTGGGTGACACAATATATCTTACGATGTAAAGTATTGCAGTCTAAGATTCATTTTTCTGTATTCTTCCATGAAGGTACTCCAAGGAAATTACGAGAATCGGTGTGCAAGACTTGTAGAATTCGACCCGAGAATTTACGCGGAGTCTATCAGAGTTTTACCAGTATCCTCACATGGCAATCCTGGACTAAGATTTGAACTTCTCGGCTGTCGAAATGGTAACGTTAAGTTTGTTGTAGCCCTAAAGAGAAATAGCAAATATTTCATTGCTGTAAATCTCAGTCATGATATAATTTTACAGTGAGACTTTTTACAGAAATCCGCAATTACGGTCAAAAGATATTTTTTGACGTTTCGTCATATTGCACAATGACACCTACAGCTAAAAGTTCAGTTGAGATACTGTCAACAGTGTGATGTTACTGCCCTCAGTGCCCTGAAAAACATATAAACATATTGTAGGGATTTCACTTAAGACAGACACATGATGGGTCTACTTAAACCGAGAAATTTGACAAACTGATATTTGTATTTTATGGGAGTTATCAATTAGATTTTGTAACTGAGCACATCTTTCAACTGGTCCGACCATTAATCTGAGTACGGTGAATTTGTAAAGTGGGATTTTCCAGTCGAGAACATCATTATCATATGGAATCATTTTGGAGGAGTTTGAATGACGTTGTTTAATTTTCCGCATTTTGCCCTACCCATTTTTTATCATCATGACAAATTGTTGATTTGTGAAAATGTTAAATGCAATATTTATTTCCTTTCTAAAACGTCCAAAAGAAGAAAGGTCGTTCAAAATTTTCCATAATAATCCCAAATCATCAGTCTCATTTATCACTTTGCGTTCAGGTACTTTTTCTCCACAGATTGCGATTTTTCAACAGGATTGACAGACCTGCAAGCACCAGATTCTTCTATTACTGCTTCAAGTGCCTTGCGCCGAAACTACAATCCCAGATCCGCTCGAATTCAACCTCTTGGAATTCAGTCTGACATCAGACTAGGTTGGAGCCCTGAATTGCCCCCAAGAGATGCGGAACCATGGATTCAGGTAAATAGTAAAATTTGAAACTTTTAACCGTAGGTCCAATATGTCCAGTTGTCGAAAGATTTTTCTTTTGACCACTTACTACGGACTTCTGTAAATAGCCTAACTGTAGAATTTTATTCCTGTCGGAGCTGCGAGTTTGTGGGTAGTCTCCTTATTGGTGACTTTTCTCGTTTAAACATGACAAAAATTCATGCATTTTCCATCAATGAAATTTTTTTGCAGACTACCGATAACAGGCGTGCGGGGGTAATTATCTATGAGGGGTAAGAGCATCTTTAACGAATCATGTCAACGTTTATTTTGTTTTGCCCATGTTTTGCACGAATAAACCAACTGCTTTTGCTCTTGCAAGTGCCCCCCCCCCCCCTGCATCCCGCCTCGTACGCCTATGCTACTGAAACATTTAACAGCTGCAGAATTTCAACGGTTAGGATCGAAAAGATTCATTGATGCATTTCTTAGTAAGATATTAAAACTTAACTTGACCATTTCTTCAGCAGTAATATACTACTGTACAGTAGACCCCTGTGCCGCTATGTGTTGGAACGCTGCCCGATAAAAGCAAAAGAGTGAACTTAGTCACTCTTTGAAAGAGTGAAAAGTGTAAATTCACTTTATTAGTGCCAAAATGATTTCCAAGTATGATTTAACAGAAAAAGCATTCTATTAAATGCAAAAAAAGTTAAGTTTCCAACCAGTAGCTTAAAAACACCTTTTCATATTTTGCATTTATTTTTCATAGGAAGAGAAAGAATCGTAGCTGTTTTTCAAAGAGATCAAAGACCATGTTGTAGGTCACTGGAAGTCAAAACCAGAAAACCCTATTTAGCACTATATTGCAAGTTAGACGTTATCGACCCTGTTCATATTTAGTATGTGAATTTGTCATGCTGGAAAGAAGCACCCTATTGCAAGGGTGGATGTAAGGAAATTTGTTTGGGGCAAACTCAACTGGAGACCAAGACGTCTCAAAGAGTATCAGTGGATGTCGTGCAAAAATATTTCTTTTTTTTGGGGGGGGGGGGGGCATGAAGAGTTGTGACTGACTGCCCGAAAGATTATCTAAGCGGAGCTCCACCATCAGTTGGAGCTGAGCGTTTTGAAAAAAAAAGAAGCTTGTGGCAGTAGTGCTCCCGTTCCTGGTCAGGGAGCACTCGGATTCATTAAATCAGCTATAATTTATACCCAAGATAAAACAATAGTTATGAAGTAAGTTTCTCAGATCGTTTGCCTTTTGTTTTATTGCGTTTCTCCGGAAGTTGCTATCAGAACGCAAAATGTGCATAGGCCTATGATAAAAAATGATGATAGTAATGAAGAAATTGACAGATTGGAAAAAGGTTCGAAGAGTGCGGGATACCAGAAAACTTTGACAGCCATTTTGAGTATTGATTGGGTTTCTAAAAAGGACCAAAAAATCGAAAATTTGAAAAAGTGGTGCTACGCGCACATTTACTCTTTTTAAAATTTTTAAAGGAGGGGGGGGGGGGGGTTGGCCGACTCTCCAGAAACTCAGTAACGTGTTCACAGACCAATATGCTCCTGATTAAGTAACCATGGTGATCGGTAAACTCTTGAATTCGCTTTTAAAATTCTTTCGTGATGTGGGAGGATATTACCCAGCAAAGGATTATTTAGCAACTTTTCAGTGATGTTTTTCAATAGGAAACCCACAGGTTTGAGTTTAAATATTTTTGTGAATTTGTTGGGTAACAATTAAGCCATAGCATGGTGTGCTATTGCTAGACGCGTTTCGCCCAGAAAGATTAGTTTCGGGGCTCATCAGTAGCAGGGTAGTGTTACGGTAGGCAATGTTTGCCAAGAATGTCACGCAAAAGATAGGACAAACTTATCCAAAATAATACAAGAAATTCATGGTAGAATTCAATGTAGAATTTATGAATAAAGGTAACTCTCGGATTGCCGGGGTACGCCGATAAAAATTAGTGGCAGGCATAAGGGAGTTACGACGCGGTAGTCCTTTTTCGGTATAACCTTAACCGGCGCGTTATTTGCGTTGCTGACTTGTGTGTCAAAGTTAACTATTGAAATGTATTTAATCGTTGTTGGATAAGTTGTAGCGAGAAAGGTGTAGGATAGGTCGTGTTAACCAAAGTTATAGGCAGAACGCTGGGTAGATGGTACAGCCGATGTGGCAGTGAAGCGTTCTTGTGCTACACTGATTGCAATTCAGATAAACAAGTCAGGGCATGCAAGATGCGGACGTGAAATAAAACACCCAATTGGGGCAATCTGATTGACTGACACGATATTTGGCAAATCAAGGTTATTTCGACATCAAACAGCACCCCATTTTGTGCTTGAAGTTCTGGTAAAAAGATGCGCCTTTTTGGCAAAGTATAGCACGTTTGATCCAAATAAAAAATCGTGATGCTAGAATATATGGTGATAGATCTTCAAAATAAAGGTGAGAAGCAAAGGTGACCGTTCTCAAGTGATAAGTAAGAAATGAGTTGCAATTTTTTTTTTTTTTTACAGACGGTTAAAACCTTATTGGTACTTCGGTATATAAGCTAATACAAGAGTTCTGTTTGTGAGGATGTTGAATTCCACTAAAATCAGTGGAAGCATATTTAGAAGCGAATAGCCTTTCTCCTGTGTAAAATAGAGAAAGATCACAACCTGAGGATTGTCTAGGATTCAAAATGTACCAGTCAGGCCGTTTCACATCAGAGATTGAGAAGCAACCAACATTTAAAGGGGGGAAGGGGGGAAGGGGGTTGGCCGACTCTCCAAAATCTCAGTGACGTGTTCACAGACCATTATGCTCGTGATTAGTTAACCGTGGTTTTCGGTAAATTCTTGAATTCACTTTTGAAATACTTCTGTGATGTGAGAGGATGTTACCCAGCAGAGAATAATTTAGCAACTTTTCAGTGATGTTTCTCAATGGGAAACCCACAGGTATGAGTTTAAATATTTTTTTGACCTTGTTAGGTAACAAGCCATAGCATGGTGTGCTATTGCTAGACGCGTTTCGCCCAGAAAGATTAGAGTTTAAAAATTCATGGAGGTAAAATATACTAATATATCAAAATGACTTATATAAGCTTCCGTATTCAATCGCCAATCTCTCAAATTACCCAATCAAAACTGTAACTACGAATGAGAGTAAGCCTCATCTATAAAAATCATGGACAGTATGGTTACGAAAATCGTAACCATACTGTCCATGATTGTTTCTGTGCCAACGTACTTTGGTACGTTCTAAAGCTTAGAATACCACCCTTTCACGTTTGTTGGTCGATGTGATATACCTGAATATGCGGTACTGTTTTGGTTGCTTGTTGTAGATATCAATCCTTCGTTACTTTCGACTATAACTCTCTCGATACACATGAATGATGCAGGACTGCAGTATTTCTCATAATGCTTATCAGGCTAGTTAAAGAATCACTATCTTTAGGCTAATCATGCAATGCCGATGTAACGACGGTGATCAACCGGAAGTCTCAAACAATGCAGGCAGTTTTCACAGTGGCACTGCAGCTAGGGTTACTTCACGTTGAGTTTTACCAGGACCCTCTTTTTATGTTTCGTGCTGGTGTGCGGGCGGTTTTGTAAAATTTACCGCCACTATGTTCGGATTTCATGTACTTCTCACATGATCTGACAAGTTTTCCGTAATTTTGCTGCAATTAAGTTAGAATAAACCCTAGTAAAAGCAACAAATATTGCACCATTTTGTATCTAGACACCATAGAAAACCAGCGAAATTTCCAAACTCCCCACCTCTCCCCTCCTCTTAGACCCTTCACTAAGGTGGCGATGCATGTCCACCTTGCGAGAAAATAAATAGCCCTATATGTCAACACTAGATGGAGACAAAAAGAACAGAATACACCCCTATGCTAATTCTAAGAATGACCATCATTCTGATAATGATAATATACACAAGCAGCGGTGGGCCTTTGGACGTATGTTATGCCCACGGACTTCCTATATAAACATACACGGAGGATCATGGGAAAATTGGTCGCCATCGGTCGAACCAAAAAGACGTAGCAAGATGCCACCGACTGCTAGACCCAATAAAAGCTATGTATAACTCGACTTCCCATATACATTCACAAAGCAGACTGCACTAAGTTTCTATGCGTAGATTGTCGCTACCGTACGTGTGATCATCGCAGGATGACTGGCTGCTATGGTTTTGGTCAAAGAGAAGAATAAGGGGGGGGGGGGAGCGGTCGCCCCCCCCCCCCTGACTGACCAAAGTCATCTGTCGGCGCCCCTTATACTTTACTGTTACACCATTATTGGCAAAAGACATAAATTAAGGGCGTTCTTTTAAAGCCCAGATAACAAAATGCTCTTACACACACCAGTAACTGCACTGCCTGCACCTTGTTATGATGAAAAGGGCCATCTTTTCAAATAAAGGGATGGGTTTTGCCCGAACGTATCTTCATGTTTATACGCACTAGTGAATGTTGTCGCTGTGCCAAGTTAATTGTTTATCACACCAAACGTATTAATAAGCTTACAAAATACACAAATTGACATTAAATTCACCCTCCCGGCCAATAAAAGATGTTGCAAAGGGCGCAACAAGAATTGTAGCGCAAATAGTCCTCTTGTTGTTGGGGATAATTGTCAACATAGACAATAAGAAGAGTTTATAAAGATCCCAAAATATCTTCTACAACACTTTTAAAAATCATTCGAAGAGAACATTCCGGTTAACATAAAATAAAACTGTTATTATAGTGGTAGTGGTTTGAGAGTTTTAATGAACAGTTTCCATTTTGCTATTCTTCGAGTGACCATTCCCATGTCAAATGTTATTTCTTACACTGCACGATACTGCCATGAAAATGCTTATTTCTGTGCTTTCATGGTCTCAAGAGCCAGAAAATTGCATGTAATAAGCCTAAGTTTAGGTTACTTTTATTTATTATGAATTCGATGTCTACAGAGCAAAGTAGCCCTTTTGTCTTGGTTATTCAAGTCAATTAAGGGTAGGCGGTGCGCTTTAAGACGTCACATGGGTAGTCGACGAACCTTCAGTGCACATTTCAAGGAAAGACCCGAAATCATCAAACGTGATTTCATCGAAAGGCTTAAAGAGGCATTTTTTCAAAGCGAATTTATTGCCGGGATTGATTATCTTTTGTTTCGTCATTATGACCAGACTAGACGGGTTTCTGTTGCTTTGGCTCAAATAATGACCCAACTTCATCAGTAGTAAACCGTTATGAAATCGGTAAATAGTCATTTTGTCTCGTGATAGGACAATAGAAATATCAAACGAAATAACTTTTTGTGAAGCCCATTGAGCTTTGCTTTAGTTATAAGCACAACTTTCACTCGATCACTGACGGACTGATGCTTAGTTTTAGCCGTGACGAGATCATGGGGAAGTACATATCATGTGGGAGTAAACAAATTGCCGTTCGTTTTTGAGGCAAGTTCATAGTGTAATATAAAATAGCACAAGAGCCGTGTATTGTGACAATTCCCGGCAGGGTCGCTTTGTTACCTGTTGTTGTGTTAAAGGGATTTTAGGGGTAGCACCTTGCAATCCCTTTACAGCTAAGTAGGTTTAGGTGGGAACCATTTTTAACGAGGTGTAATATTTTTCCCCAGACTACTCTGTTTAGAGTGTCGGTCTCAAAATACCCGTTCCATCGATCTGAGAGGTATTTTGTTGTGCCAAAATTTTCTTTCGTTCAGCGCCATCATGAGTTCGCCCCCCCCCCCTACAAAATTTTGTCCCTTTCCCCACCTCCGAATTTTCTTGTACGGGGGCTCATGGATAGAAAATTTAAACATGTTTTAAAAGAAAAAACTTACTGAAGAGAAATAGCAAAAAAGTCTTCTACCAGGTGCGGAAAATCAAATGGAAAGCCTGAAAAGCCGTGGTTTCGATCGTGCTGAGGCTCAGGGTAGTTTCTCCTTCAAAGGGCCCCTGCCGACCATTTCCGCCCCCTCTGACATAAGTTCCTAGTTCCGCCACTGTCCTTAGTACCTTTTAAGATACACCTATAGCGTTTGGCAAGCCTAAGTTTAGCCTTGCGTAACTGCTTCCAAGAAAGAAATATAACAGGAGAGCTAGCGCCAAATTCTAAGATGAAACCTAGGCCTAGATGCGTACATAAATGCCATGGCTGTTCTCCGGCTGCGAACTACAAGCACTTGCGAGATCATACGACAGTACAGTGTGTGTATCACAAGACTAGAATACTACACTGCTCTAGTAGCTTGTCAGCGTTTAGCGACACTGTACGTGTACGCGGTATACTACAAGTACAATGCGACCGTTGTGTGAGCAAGTATACTGTATACACCTTGACTTACTCAAGTATTCTTTTGCAAAACAATAAAGTACATAAATGCAAAAAAAAAGTAGAAAAAAAAAACCCAGCTCACTTTAGGCCATATCGTAACCAAAAATTACCATGAAGTCTCGTTCCCGTCTACATGACTCACTGTACATGATGAGCTCGATTGTAGAGCAAACCACTCACCGAGAATCAAGAAACATTGAACGAACGAACTGTCCCTCGATAATGAGAAGCGTGCCTAAGGTACTGTTCATGACGTCAGACAGAGTACAATTGAAATGGAAGACAAATAGCGGGATCAATTTAAAACCTATATCTCTCTTTTTCGTTTCGCCATTTTTTGAACAAAGTTGCTGCTAAATTAGTTTGTTTCAGAAATTACTTTCTCAGTCTTTTCTTTTCTGCAGATTTCATATCCGGAACACAAAATTGTGAAAGCTGTCATCACTCAAGGATGCCCATTATCTGATGCCTATTTAAAGAGTTTCATTCTCTACTATACAGACGAGTCGGATGCAGATGATGAAGATGATATATTTCCTTATCTTGATCCATTAACCGGAGATGTAAAAGTACTAGTTTGGATTGATACACAATTTATATACCCCACTTGATTGGAACGTATGCTTATATATTAAAACGATTGTACTACATATGTAAAGTTTGGTAGCAATTGGTTTCGATTGCAAGGTTCCAAAGGCTCTTACGTCAACGTAGTATGCTAAATATAAAATAAAATCTTCAGAGATTTTAACAGTATTGCCTCTTATTTGGTTTTGAGCCTTTAGTTTGCTAATGTCACAGTGGCGAGTGGCCAAAGTTGACTGGCCATATGCTGTTTCAATATCCAGTTACAGCTTTCCATTATGTGTATCAGAAAATTATACTGGCACGATGATAAAAATAAATAAGGAGATACTCCTAGCTGCAATGTATGCGGATAAAGGAGGATAGGGTTCTAAGCATATAATTATAGGGATAAACTAAGCAATGCATCAAATCATACATCATCCTCGGGCTAACATTTGTAGAAGGTTCCTCAATGTGCAGAGAATTGCTTCTGTTTGTTTAACTTATAAAATATTTATTGTGACCCCAAACGACGGATTTTCTGCAAATACATCTATGATAATTCCTTTTATAAGTTCAGATTTTTTAGCAATTTTTTTTTCATTTAGGTTTTCACTGCCAATTCAAACACAGAGGCACTGGTACGGAACGATCTACCATATGAAATAACAGCAAAGTTTGTTCGACTAATTCCGATGACCTGGGGCGGTTCAGGTCATCCATGTATGAAGTTTGAAATCATCGGTTGTCCATACAAAAGTAAGCTTACCATTTTATTGTCCGTTTTATGCAAGCTCTATTCCGTGAATAACTTAAACTACAAATAATGCATGACATTGCAAGTTGTTGTATACTGCCGGGAAAGTCTCTAAGGACAGGAGTGTTCGAGAGAAAGAAAAATTACCATGCTTTGACTTGTCAAGGCATAGAATATTTCTCATTTCGAGTTCATTCATCAATACTACAAAATAGTTAAAGTTGTGCATTTGCATTTTTCATCTTCATTTGTTTTTGCTTTTCAACATTAGAAAATTCCGCCTTTTGAAACTGGGCGACATGGCTTTCCCAATTTTTTGACGATTGAAAACCAGCAAATAACTTACTGATCTCATGATACTTTTACCAGGTCTTTACCCGAAATAGTCTAATCTTTTTGCTAAAAATATCAAAAAATAGTGCATGTTTGTAAATTCGTGCATAACGTCTCTTAATCTGAAGAGACGTTAATGGTTCAAGATTTATTTCGAGACCAATTTAGTCACCGAATTCGATTCTGGTAACATTTTGCGTGGGAATACCAACGAATCCTTCACCTTCACGATGGCGGATGCCCATTATCTTTAGATGCACCATAAATATATTATCGCACTGTTGGATTTGGTGACTAATGCCGAAGTAGAAAATGTACAACTTTCAATTCAGGCAGAATTTTCTATGGAAGTGTAGCGATAGTAAGAAACTGCTTCAGGTACTTTAAAAAAATGTAATTTTCATATAAGTGTAAATAGGATGGTTGTTTCTAATTTTCTTTTTCAAATTCTTCCACATTATCTGTCTTAACTGGAGCGCACCTTTGCAATAATAATGCTACTTTAAAAATGCGAAACGCGGGGACAGACCAACAGTTTCATTACGAAAAAACCTTATGTACCCTACTCAAGGTGGCTATGAAGTGAACTATTCAAAAACACCTATCGTAAAGCAAAATTGGGCAGTTTGAACTCTCGTTTTCTAAACGAAAGAAATAAGAGTTTGATTCAATGGAATGAATCCCAGGTAACATAATACAAGCTTAAATAGTCCGTTACTTATGTTACTCCAGTCCCTAACCGAGTTTCCATTAAAGGCAATGTAAGATACTAGACTTGTTCATGCCTACCCCAAACTATTTTGCGTCACCGTCATCTCTGTTTACAAAGCATCCGATGATGCAATGTCATCATCAGGGGCAATAAAATCAATTTCTTGTGATTTGGTTTCCAGAAATTGCGGCTAAGTTTGATTTAACGGAGCCAATATCTGTAATCACAAAAGGTGAATTGTACTGCGCTCTGGTATAGCAAATATTTCCTTAAACAAGCACAAGTTAACGTCAGTGTAAAAGAGTGCCGCCCACGACTTGCATCTAGCTATGAACCAGCATTTTAAATCAGTGAATAATTCTGAAGTTACCATTCTATATAGCTTTCTGTAGGCTTTGAACTACTTTCAAAATCAACACCAGAAAGGATGTTCATAGGTATGGTGTAGTCATGTGCTAATTCTCCTCTCATAAGCTCCAGAACTGAAGAATATATCTGCCAACGAGACGATTAACACGATGCTTGAAACGAATAACAAATTTAAGACAGTTGTAATTGACCACTCTCAGGCCAGAATCGATTAGAGTACTTCCTGCCCAGGTGTCTTTACATCACTTTGACCCACTTTAAAGACCTTTTGCAACTTTGCTCAACGGAGAGAGGTTGTTTGTAAACAGATTTAACTGTTGTAAATATAGAGACAAGACTTCCTCTGGTAAAATTGGCTTAAATTTCTCGTTCAATGCTGACGACTCGTCTAGTATTGTTTTCTTAGGAGACGTAATCGGTCTATCTACCAGTAGTACGGCTTTAACAAAATGAATTATCCTGACGTATGCTTCACGACGTGACTAACCGCGCTACATTTAGCGTGTCAGTTGGGTTAAATGACAGTGGGGATCCACATGCCATGTTGTGGTCGTAGTGCATTCACTTCAAAATTAGGGCAGTCAGTTGTGACTACCGTAAGAATGAAAGCTGTATGCCCAACTTAAAGGAATTAACTTTCTTTAGGTATATATTTAATTGCCCAATATCTAAAGTATATTTCAAAGAATTTAGAAAGCAGATATATTTCTCCAGAATAAGACAAAATATTTAACAAGTGTTAATAATATGTCTGCATTTCTGTAGTTTGTGGAAGCTCTCTTAAGATTGGAACAAAAACTATCGGGGAGGATGTAGCTATCGTAGGCCAAGGATGCATTCCAGAGTCATTTGTACTGAATGGGCCAAGTACGCAAGGGACGTATGTAACAAGTGTTTCGACGCCTCGTATCGTTACATCATACCTAGAAGTACAACTGTTTCAAGAATACTCCATCACAGCTATAGTAACACAAGGTACCCTGAACAACAACGGCGAATGGGCGACAAAGTTCACTCTCGAATACGCCAGAGATGTTAATGATGGTTTTGGATTTGACTACAGACCGTATGTTCAAATTAACGGTCAAGTGGAGGTTTGCTCAGCTTTAAATACTGTGTACATTTTACAAACGAAATTAGTTTTGCAAGGTTCTGGTGCCTTTGGAAAGTTGTTCGGTAGTTGACTCAGATCATGTTTTAAAAAAGGCCTCCGTGTTTGGCCATGTATTACGTCCTACGTATTTGGCAGTTGGACCTTAGCAAATTTTATAACCTGCAGACAGGGTATTTGGGATTAATCAATTCCCACCTCCAATTATTACCTCATTTCCCATTAGGCATTCGAGTTAAGCACAGCATTAATTCAGGCTTCCAGCACTCAAATTGAAACAGATGTCAGTTTAAAGCACATCTTCTTTGGCATCAATGAATGTCTAACACTGAAACCGTTTTGAAAAGAAACTTTATTTTTTGTTTCTTCCTTTTGGGATATTTTAACGAATGTAAGGATATCAGCACAGTTTTCTTACGTCTTACCCGATTAACGATGTACTCTTTAACAATTAAAGAAACTTCTAATCAAACTGAAGCAAATACAAAACATGATTAAACATAAATTCTATCAATGCAAAAAATACGAAATTTATTAGAAGCTATTTACAGATAAACACGTAAGTTCACTTGCAAATAATGTGGGCACACATTTATGAAAGATTGCCATACAGCAACCCCCCCCCCCCCTTCCAACTACACTAGTACCAATATTCTCCTCTTGGCTACGATTTCTGATTCTACATAGCAGTCTTTACTCCATTTAGTAGAGATTTACAAATGTCACAAACAACGACCTCACCTCAACCTACCTTCAACTAGTTAAGAACAGTATGGGTTTAAAGAGGTCCTACAAAGAACAAAGGTTATGACCTGTAACATGCTACTACAATTACATTTTTTAATATTGTAGAAATAATTCCACTTGTGAAGTTTTAAACAGAGTCGTATTAAGGCATCTAAATTATTGATAAGGCTAATGACGTACATGACTTAACTTAATCAATATTTAAACATGTCTCTTGTCTAAGCATAGTTCGATCCATAACATATTCAATATTCATAAATGAGGTTCGTTTATATAAGCATGGCCCACCTTCAAGAAAAACAAAGGAATATAGTCCTTTATTATTTGGATTGCATTTGGAAGGAATATTCCTTCGTTTACTGTAATGAGCTGAGTTATTTGAAAAAAAAAATCAATTTTCTGTAAGACAAACCAGGACCGGTTTCCGATAAAGCCTTTCTTTCTCAGAACAAAGACCACTCTTACAAATTACAAATTGGAGGAGCAGTAATTAGTACATCTGGTTTGGAATTGAAAATCGTTGTACGGTTACCTTAATTGAAAGAAAACATTGGTGGGAATTTCTAAAAGTAGGATCAAGTTACCATAATTTGGGCTAATGCAGCAGTGCGATTGTTTCTTAAGAAAAAGAATACAATATTTTTCCAATTTTGAAATGAAAGAACGAAACTCTACGTCAATTTCCCTTCTTATATGGAATAGTTATGTCGTGGCATCTCATGAAAGATTGAGTTTGAATGCGAGTTCAATTAGATAGTCTTTTTCCTCTCAGGTAGACCAGCTGCATAGTAAAGTGCATAGAACACCCGACATCAACCCGGGATGTCTGGAGTTCGACACCCGACCTGGTCTTTACGACGGCAATCTAAAACCTTGTCGTCAACTATATATCAACCCAAATAATGGTCAATTGTTGACTTAAACCATGATCACAATTTACCAATTATTGTCAGGTTTTAGCAATTTTTAACCAAATAAACGATCAAATTGACCATGGTGTTTTGAGTTGGACTTTGAAAATTGAACTTACTGCCACCGCCTTTGGTGCCTACCGTACTTAACAATGGAGTGGGAAAAACAAGAAAGTGAACCGCAACTGGGAAAGGGTGTGGCTGGTTCGACTTTAACCAAATGGTTGGGAACGGATTCTTCAAACCTCATCTTACTTGCTTTCTTTTTTAATCACCATCATGGTTTATGGAATCTTTAACCGATAGCATTAAATATGAGTTGCCAGTATCCTATTCATGGATATGGTATTTCTCCATCTTAGAAATCATGTGTTATCATGTTTTGGGGGATCACTCTGATATTTTTCAAAAACTTTGCAGAATAACGTCAATAAGTTTGACTCCATATCAATTTACAAGGAAAGAAAGAATGTGAAACTGCAATCAAATTGTCTCAATGTTGACTCTTTGGCACAAAGGACGTACTGTTCCATGTCCGCATTTTAAAACACCGGCTTATCCTGTCATTCTTATCAACGTCTTTTTAACCCTTTCAACGTCTTTTTAACTTGTTGTTTAGGAATGGTATCGTACACAGCAAAACCAAAGACAATTATTGGTCAGAGGAACATCATTGTGAGTCCAATCACAAAAAAAAAAAAAAAAAAAAAAAAAAAAAAAATGTATTTATGACCACAGATAATCCACTTGAACCAACCTAGCATCCCCTAATCCTTGTCACAGCTGAATATTACTTTCGACACATCCTAGTGAGCATAAATGAGTGAACACTTCTTAGTGAGCGTATTAAGCAAACAGGCCTGCAAGCACTCTTGGTGCATGCTGTGTATTTTTCTCTATTCTCCACGTTTTGAATCTGATGCCAAACTTAAGGCTAGAAAAAGAAGGTTTCTTGAATTCCCATGATAAATTGAAGCTTCGGGTGAGATGTTACTGGCAATATCTATATTCTTGAAGCACATTTGACTTCAGGTGGCATACCATTAAAACTCACCAATTTAATCACATTACCTTGTCTTGTAACAGGTTTTTGAAGCCAACGATGACAGCGTAACACCAGTGATGAACCAACTTGACAGACCTATTTCTGTTACAAAGCTAAAGATAGCCTACTATAACGATAGAATAATGTCTGTAAATGGACCTTGCATTCGATTGGATCTTTTGGGTTGTAAAGTCTCGGGTACGATTTCTAAAGTTTTCTTTCTTTCATTTTGATTTGTTTATCATGTCAGCGAGTTAACAAAACAGAGCCCTTGGTTTCCTTTCGATAGAAACCTTATTCTACAGAAGCGTAAATTATCCAGCATTTAGTGCAATCAAGCTATGGACCTTTGATGCATTTTGTAATGGGAAGAAATAAAGTTTGTAATTTTACACTTTATAATGAAATCTTACATGGCAAACTGCTTGCATTTAAAATTGCAACTTACTTTACTTCCTTTTCATTAGTTCTGTTGGATGGTAAGTAGAAAACAATACGCCGACCATTTTCTTTTAAACTGGGTGTTGGAATTCGTGCTGGCAGTAAAAAGCAATCAAGGCTAACATTTGAATACTTTCGTTTGTTTGCGTTTGCTTAACTTTGAAACAGAAATAATTTCTGATAATTGGAGACACTATATATAAATTATCATTTCAAGTAGTGCCTTAAATAGGATCTTTTCACTGACGTCGCGCGTAGTGCAACATTTAATAGTGTGTTGTTTATTGCATCTTGGCCAGCTGTTTCTTAGCTAGCTACACTAAATGCACCCCGTTCTAGATTTTGCCCCCTAAAAGGGGCGGGCGTATGACGTTAGTAGACACTCTGCAAAACCAATGAGCAAGTAGTTATTTCACGACTTTTTGCAAAATGTCTCTTAATTTTCCTGTATATCAACTTCATCGGCATTTAATTCTTATACAGAAAGAGGTTTCCCGTGCGGCCCCGGTGGGCTTAAAAGCAGCGGATATTGCATGGGTAACGTGGTAAGCCGGGACATTGACGCATGTTCAACCACCTTTCATCACAGCAGTGATCTCGCTATTTTGAGTAATCCTTCAATTATTGCGGATGTTAATATTCAACTGAGACAAATTTTGCTCTCCGGGTTCTCCCATTACTTGATTGGTTTGCAGCAAGTCTCAGATGCACCATCAGACACATTCGTTTGGAAAGACGGTACTCCACTACTTTATCCAGAAAACTTTGATCCAGACCTAGAAATCGATTTTTCATCAACGCTCTGTGTAGCTATCGATGTTCTGGATGACTTTTCTTGGAAGGCTCTTCCTTGCCTGTCGCCCGAACTCTCTGCAGCAAGTCTTTGCCAGTTTGGTATGAATGCGTTGTTTTTGGAAATCGTTTACTTAATTCTATATCAACAATACGAAAGTGAACGTGCACTTTATTATTTTGCCTAACGTTTTTAAGATTGTAATTGGTGCCGCAAATTGTGACACTTACTAAATATTCGGCTGTTATTGTTACGGTTTGCACCAGATCGCCTTGAGAGAGAATAGTCCTTAACAAGGAATCAGTGCAATTTTGTCTTGTTTTGAGGGGCAATAAAGCCCCTCTAACTTGAGTTAGTGTAGTTGACTTTAATGTCCCTTGATTGGTTGTCGAAGATCACGAGACTTTTCCACCTTATATTTCAGATATTGATGAATGCTTACAAGAGGCAGATGACTGTTCTGATGGCTGTATAAATTATCCTGGTGGTTTTCTCTGTACTTGTCCACATGGGAGCTATCTTGACACTCATGAACAACATGACTGTGAATGTAATGTTTTTGTTTTAACTATGCAGTGAAAAATAGGACGATTTTGGAACACGCTTTTCCATCTATCAATGTTTTCCTTCGTCAGGATTTTGGTGATTTAGAGAAAATCACGGATTTTGAAAGATTTTTTCAGTGTTGAGAAAAACATCTCACAAAAGTTTCGTACAAACACGTGCAAAATGCAGGACGAAATTGAAACGATTTTTTTTTCTTACCCAAGGTGTAGGTTATAAGTTTCAATATTGATAGGTAGGATGGTTTTGGAGAAATTGGTAATTTTGGGGCCTCCAAGACCAACACCCAAACACCTTGTACACATAATACTGCAAACAAAGAAAGTTAAAAGCCAGACCCACATTAACTTAAGTAATCCGACACCCAGTTGCCCAAAAACACCTGACACTCATCATACTTGCATCGCCCTTCATTAATGAATAAAAATTAAAGGAAGGATACATATTTGAACAGGTGATTAATTAAAGAACTGGCATTCTGCGACACACAGCAAATAGCTTTGCTTTTTGTGGTGTTACTAATACTATCTGTTATTTTGCACACAGCGTTATGTGATTTGTACCAAATGCACACAACCTCTAGTGTTCCCGATAAATGTGTGGAATTCTATCCTGATGCTACATTCGAGAGAGCCAAGGAAGTGTGCCGGCAGTCGAACAGTCGTCTTTCAACTGCTGAAGAATTGCTCCTCTTACTGTCAGATTCGGATGTGAGTATGCAGCATTGGTTTTTTGTTCGGATATTAAAATAATACAACTGCATAATCCTTAGCCTCGTAATTTTCGGCCATCCTACCTCCCTTTAGGATGAGTGTTTATTATAATGCACGGATTATTTTTGTGTATACAACTTTAGGCTCAGAGTTACAATTTTTCAAGCAAGTCCTAGGTCATTGTAAACAATAGCAATAACTCTATCGATAACCTCCATACGCTTGAAAAGGACGAACCAGTGCTTGAACTTTTCTTCGGGTATTAATTTTGGAGCTTTTTACATTTTCTAAACCGTTTTATACGCCCTTTGTCAGTTTTCTTTTCCGTTTATTCTTTTAGAAGCTATTAATTGTGACTTGTTATCCAGGCGACATAACTTGAACATATATTAGCATAACATTATTTCAAAGCAGTTTCTTCAACTCTTGCAATCCGAACAATTTCATCCCACATCAAGTTTATGGACTGCAACTGCTCAACTGAGCAGTCTCGTCCGGTTATTTCACTCATTCCTAAGCCTGGTAAAGATTCAGAAAAACTACATAATCACCGTCCTATTTGTATAATTAATGTAGATTATAAGATTGCGGAAAAAGCCTTAGCAATTAGACTCAGATCAGTTATTTCTTCTCTTATTGGGCCCACCCAGACAGGTTTCGTTAAAGGCCGCTTTATTGGAGAAAATATAAGGTGTGTTTAAGATCTGATTGATCATACTTCAGATAATAATATTCCTGGCTTTATGTTTTTCATAGATTTTGAAAAAGCTTTTGACATGATTAAATGGGATTTTATTCAGGCATTTCTTAGGTACTTTAAGCTGGACAGCGACTTTAGAAAATGGGTATCTATCCTTAATCAAAATAGTAACGCATGTGTGATCAGTAATGGTTATTCTACGGAGTACTTTCGTGTCAGCAGGGGAGTCAGACAAGGTTGCCCATTAAGCCTTGATTTATTTGTTTTATGTGCAGAAGTTATGGCTCTGCACTTTAAAAAATGTTGTGTAGAATTTACACAACGTTGTCTGACTAGTCCACCAATCAACAAATGTGTAGAAAGTAAAGTACACATGGTTGGGTAAAACATTTACACAAACATGTGTAGAATTTACACAACACTGTGGTATTTATACACATGTTGTGTAAATTTATTACACAACCATGTGTTCCTTCTACACGTTTGTTGATCGGTAGACTTGCCACACAATGTTACCGAAATTCTACACAACATTTTTTTAGAGTGTATGTATTTTATACACTAATGATATACCATGTATTCATGTTGATGCCTTTGAGTACAAAATCTTAAAATATGCGGACGACACAGCTTTTATTTTGGATAACTGTATTATTTCCCCGCAAAAGATTTTTGACATTCTTAATCAATTTAATGTCGCCTCCGGCCTGTCAATTAATGGCTTTAAGTCAATACTGTTTCCCCTTGGCCCACTCGTTAGAAATTTTACTTTTTTTCATACAAAGGAATTACTGTAAATTGTGGACCTACTACATACTTGGGAGAGTCTTTTACAAATAATAGGGAAGATTTTTTCGAACTTAACTACCCTCCTAAGCTATCTAGGCTAAAAAGGACTCTCCGTTCTTGGGCAATGAGAGACATGACCCCTATAGGCCGAAACATCAGTACAAAGTCATTTGGACTTTCACAACTTGTCTTTTTGTTTCTCGTTTTACTTAGCTCACCACATACTTTATTAAAAGAGGTTGAAAAGGTTATCTACGATTACATTTGGTGTGGCCGTATGGTAAAAGTTAAACGCACGACATAATTAAAATCTATTATTTTTTTACCAGGGCCCTCGAGCCCTATGGTTATGAATTACTTTTCCTTTGTAATTTCCACCGACGTGACATTAGTCTGCCTGCACATAATTTTGTTTTTCAAGTAATAGAAGCTTGGTGTGATTGCACTTTTACAACTCCCACCAAAAAATTTTGGCAACCAGATTATCTGGAACAACTCGTATGTTAACATTAATGGCAAAGTTATATTGAACGAAAGTCTGTATAGAAAGGGAATTTACCTTTTTGACAACAATAAGAAGCCACTTGATTACTTTAACTTTACTCAAATCTATATCCCGACTGAACTTTCATTTATTAAGTATTGGGGGCTGATAAAAGCTATCCCTAGCCATTGGAGAAATTCTTTAAATAATACCGTCGACAACACTCAGACAAATGGTATTTCGCTACATCAGGTGAATGAATTGTACGTCGGTTGCTCGACTTGTCTATCCTATTTTCCGTGCATCGGGGTATTTATACTACCCAAGAATTAAGATATTTTTCTTTAATCCGTAACTCTGTCACTTTACACTCCTCAACCTTTATTCAACCACCAAATTTTAGCTCAAAGATGCTTTTTATTATGAACTACTTTTTTTGGGGGGGGGCTTATCATAGACAATTTTTGAACTTATCACGGTTGAAGCTGTTTTTTGCATTAAAAAAAAATAAAAAAAATGTCAAAATTTACGAATTTTGGTAAAAAAATTGCTTTCGGTACCTTTCAAGCCGGCAACATCTCTTTTCTCGTTTTGGAACTACCTTCACACATCTCAAACATTCTCAGACCGTATCAACTCAGAGGAATGCAGGGTTTTGGAGAAAACGCTCCATAAAGTTGAAAAATGTGAAAAATATTGTCGAAAACGACCCAAAACAAGACCTCCTTTCAAAATTTCATAATTCTCTAACCCTTCAACCTATTTTCCTCATTCAAAAACCAGAATGCTCCTTATGAATTTCCTAACACAAATCTAATCACAAAATTGGTTCCTCCTTACCAGTTAGACTGGTGTTTTAGTCAAGATCACTGTTGTTGTAGTTCTCCATACATATAGTATGTACGAAGCCTGCACACAGTGTCATTGTAAAAATATATATTGTTCCACTTCTTTAGGGATGTTGCTGGAGTAGAAAAATCTTTAACCCTTTTCCGGGCACCTAGATGACCTAACCACTATCCTAACAAGACCCTATGGCACAATAAACCAGTTACAATTTATTTTCTCTCATGACATTCCAAAGCCCTCCCAACGATAAAAAAGTCTCCCGAATCACTCTTTAATCCTTATTTGTTATCCCTTAGTGGTTTTTATCACTTGAATCCATCTGATGGCTGATATTTGACCTTGAAAACGGACGTATACGTTCATTCGACGTCCGTTTTCAAGGTCAAATATCAGCCATCAGATGGATTCAAGTGATAAAAACCACTAAGGGATAACAAATAAGGATTAAAGAGTGATTCGGGAGACTTTTTTATCGTTGGGAGGGCTTTGGAATGTCATGAGAGAAAATAAATTGTAACTGGTTTATTGTGCCATAGGGTCTTGTTAGGATAGTGGTTAGGTCATCTAGGTGCCCGGAAAAGGGTTAAAGATTTTTCTACTCCAGCAACATCCCTAAAGAAGTGGAACAATATATATTTTTACAATGAGGACAGATGGTCCAATATTTTCAGTATGCCCTTCAAAAGTGTTACCGAGCCCAAACTTCAGTATTTTCAGTTTAAATTCTTACACAGAATTGTATATACAAATAAATTAGTCTTTTCTTTAAAAATGGTGGATTCTCCACTCTGCTCGTTGTGCAACGTAAGTGAAGAAACAGTGGATCATTTATTTTGAGGTTGTAGTATGGTTTCAAGTTTTATTTTAGATGTAGAAAAACAGATTTTAAGCAAATTTTCTTCTCAAAAGAGGACTTCTTTTTGGCTCCCAAGGGTAATGCTACAACCCGTATAATTTTGAAATATTATATATGAAGTACTTTATTTTCTGTTGTTCACGTAAAATGAAAAACGTTGGAAATAGAGAGATTTAACCAAAAGTTCAATTTTGCATTGAAAGTCGAAAGTTATGAAAGGAATCTCAGAATTTTCAATAATGTGTTGAAGATACTATAAAACCATTGATAATTAACCATCATTGTGGGTAATGAGTACTACAAACATTGTATATTATTTGAACGCACAACCCACTAAATGATAAAAAAATGTGAGTGCCTGTAATTAATTATGAAATGAGTGCTTGATGAACGAGGATAAATAATCATTTTCATTTATTTTGGGTCGAAACACTAGTTTCGCCTTAACGTTTCCACACACTTTTTCTATAGGAATACGCAAACGGACAAGGGCGCCCTCCTAGATTTACAAACTAGGTACAATTACTTAAAGTTATCAAATTTACGGACACTTAGCTGTTAACACGAGCGGATGGCTGGCCATTGAAATAACGTTAGGTATAGGTTTTTACGTTAGGGCGAATCCTTTTTTTTTCTTGAATAGTGACGTCATGGAGGAAAAAGGTGTATGTAGCTTGTAACGCTGACCTCTTGCTAAGTAACCTGAGTTATTTCGTTTTGTTTGATACGTCATCTTGGTGCAATGTTTTCCCCTTTTTCCTTTTATTCTTTTTCACTTTCATCAATGGTCAGCTCATATTACAAAAAGTCTGGATTGAGCCCGAAGATCCACAAGACTTTCGCTGCTATGTGGCTGAAATAGATATTTCCTCAAGTGAAGTTGATTGCGAGACTAACAACACATTCATTTGCATTTTAGGTAGATATGGTTATTTCATTTTACACTAAACTATTTTAAGGATATTGTGATGAAGCGTTTCCCAAATAATTTTGTGTTCGCCATCTTTCAAAAAAAAAAAAAAAAAAAAAATACACGTAGTTCTCACATATCTGTGCCACCTGTTTACTCATATTTCTACAACGATCCATGTATGTCGGCGATACAGATTTGCCGGTTGCTATTTGTTGGCACAAGTTTGCCACGTCCATGTCAGGTTAGTCAGTGGTATGACTTAGGAAAGGTGATTGAAATCAAATTTGATTTTAACAAACAGTTCGTAGTCAAAACAAGTGGCTCTTAATTCAAGGAATTCCCCACAGACAAGTATTTTTGAGTGGAAGACAAAAGAAAATTTGTTCCTTTCACGTGCCTTTAGGATAACTGCATTTCAATCACATATGGTATTTTTCTCTTGAGATTTAGCGTAAATGGAAAATTTGTGATGTAATAGAGACACATAAATTTGATATTTCATTCAATTCATGTGTGTTTTATGCTGCTGAAGGGTATACTATGCGACATTATTTCCAGCACCCCCCGAATGCATGGTTGTAATAATGTAAAGTTTATAGGATATGATATTCAAATATCTGAATCATAATCAAATTAAGAACAAACAGGACATTCAATAATTAAGAAAAACAAAGAGCCTGACACAATGTGCCCATATTACATACCTTCCTGTATCTTTGTTGAAGAAAAGGATATCTTATGTTAGGAAAAGGGTATTGCAACATGGTTTGAATGATTTGCTGTAGGTTTGTTTATGCTCTCCTTCGAGACCTAGTCCAAAAAAACGTAGGAGTATGCCTTTTCAAAGGGAAGGAAAGATGTATAATCTCTAATCGATCTCTACCCAAACACCCTAAAACACGGGTTTGCTCCTAGAAATTTTGTTTGGTTTTAACATGCCATTACGCGCGGTAACTGGCACAGGTTGACAAACTGCTTTTCAAAGATTTTAGAGTAGATACTACGCTTACATTCAGAACGTAACTCACTTTTTAACTCAAAGTTTCTTCAGTTTGTCAATGGTAGAATACGCACATGAAACGCCGATGGTGCCTAGTACAAATGGGAATAAATATAAAGCCTACTTGCAAAAAGCAGTATTGTTGCTCCGATTACATCACTGTAGAGTGGAAACCACGAATAGCTTTTACAATCCTTTGTGAGATGGATGAGACAATTAAACCCTCCCCTTTTATCAGAAGAAAAATCAATAATTAGATATTTAACCATTAAATTTTTTTAGATCATGTAACTAAGCCTTAGACAGGAGAGGCTTTTCGCATTAATATAGTAGCGTATTCGACTAAATATACAATGTTAAAATAATGTGTTTACTCGCTGTCAAACATTGTCTCCATGGAATACATTTCATTTTTTTTTTTTTCGAAAGATAACCTCCCTCCCACCTTCGCGTTTAATACTTCTGTGTCTGCTCCTGATTATTATTTAACTGAAAACTCGATGTATCTCACTTGGACCGGCCTTCCACCATGGTTTGACTCTGAGACCTCAGCTGTTTTGGATATTAGAGTCCAGAGCAACAATATTGTGAGGTAAGAAAACAAATAGTTTGATTGTAAACATAATCAAATGTACTTAAACCTATAATAACTGTTCAATAATTAATTTGAAGGAATATTCTGTGAGCAAACGTTAATTAATTTCAAAATTTGCAGAAAGATTAACTTTGAAGAGATGAAAACTTCATCTCAGTACCAAATATAGTTGAAAAGGCACTAATGTTTAAATTAATGCTATCTTTACTTGAGATTTGGTGCATTATTGGAAATCTGTGATGTCATCGCTCGGCATATAAAGACATTGCATTCCAATTCATTAATAATTTTAAAAAGCCTGTCAAATCAAAAGGAGAAAATATCAAAGCAACTCATGGTTTTCATATTGTCTACTTGTATTGATGTCGTCTTGAATTTAATGCCTATCGAGGGTATTGACTGAGTCTCCTAAGATCACAACACTGTGGAAGAAAATAACATGAATATACGTTATGGAATTGTCGAAAAGGCGCTTCTCAAAATATATAAAAAATAAAGAAATATAATTGAGGACTGGGATACTAAATTTAGAATAATATTATCCATACAAGAGTATTTGGGAAGGCATAATCCCATTAACGACAAAACAAAGGTTATTCTGACATTTTTGGAAGTTAAAGGGCAGTGTCTTATAATATAAATTTCAAGTGTCTCAATTGATTCATTCTGATATGATTAATTCGGTTTCTCACGTTTAGAATCTACTTCGTTTACATAAATCTCCGTGTAAACGATAATGATGGCAGTTGCTTTGATAAACTGACCTTATGGGAAAACTTGATTTCGGGAGGGAGAAGAATGCAGGGAGAATATTGCGGAAACTTGCATGATTTCACACTGGATACTGAAACTTACCATGTAACCTTTACTCTGAAAATTGGAGAGCTACGACGTAACCTACCAAGATACCTTAGTTTACAACTGTTATATGAGGGTAGAGGTAAGTAAGCAGACTCAAAATTATCACTTCCGGGTTCTTAGCCGTTTTCTTAGCATTGCTTGTTCTTGCTTTCCAACGGCCAGCAGAGTGGCTTTTAATATGTTAATTTTGATAACTTATCCGCTTGATAATGTCCGCAAAGAACATTAAATGGGGTAAAGTACCCTACACCTCTTTTGAGGCAGTCTACCATGTAGGAGCTTGTTGCTCTAAATTTATAAGGTGATGACTTTGGTTTGTGAATAGACCCATACACCCTGGCCGTTTGTCGAACACTCAAGTAAGGTGGATGTAAAATATATGTTAGTCATTGTGGTAATTGAAAGATTCTCGCTGATTTTGAGCAAATCGTGTATCTGTGTGTGTACAATGCACACACAATCACACACAAAGTAATCAACGATGACTACTGCTTTCAGAGATATTTACAAGAATTAACATTATACGACTATGAAGTGAATATGATGATCACTTGATATCGAACGACACCAGGCCCAGAAAACCATGAAAATCTAAAAAAAAAAAAAAAAAAAAGGTAAACGTGTACACCGTTTCCAATCCCATGAATATTCTCGTTGATCCTGGGAGAGGGATGAGTGGGGAATGTCTTCAATGGAAAAACTGGTTGGGGACATGGTGTTTTGTCGTCCAATAAATCAACAGATAAAAAGACAGAAAAAAATTATGGAATAAAGATGACTTTGTGATGAGAAAAGACTCTGTTATCCTGTTAAAATAATGCCCCCCTTACTCAAACCCCATATATCTGGCCCATGTCTGGTGAAGATATGGTATTAGTATCTGTCTTAAAAAAATTGGCAGATATAACTTGATATAACATAAAGAAATGTATGCTCAATATTAAAAATGTTACAATGGCTCAAATTTTATGTGGGACAGATAAGGTCCATTTATGGCAAATGCATATATGGAAATTTATACCTGGCCCATATCTGGTCCAGCAATGGAATTTGTATCTGGCTTGAACAAACATTAGGAAGATGTAATTTGATATATCATAAAGGAATAAATAGCCCATATAAAATTTGGTATGGCCTAAATTTCCCATTTTTAGAGTCCTTGGTATGACTCGACTTGTGAATAGGGCCTTCCGCGTGAGAGGCGGATGCTCTTACCGTTAGACCAAACAAGCGGTGTGCATCTATTATGATATTTAAACCAGTTGTATCTGGCTGGTTATGGCCATATAAAACTTAACTTACATATCTGGTCAAACATTTCATCAAGTTATATATGGAAGTTGATATGAGCCTATACATTTATTTGCATATCTGGGAAGGCATTTCACCAAATTATATCTGATATCTTGATATATAGCTATTTAAAACTTTGATTGCTTATCTGAAGAGGCACTTCTTCAAATTATATTTGGCTTCATATGGCTGTGTGAAACTTGATATCATGTTTCAAGATACTCATGTAGGGTTTTATATCTGGCTTCATATGGCCACATAAAACTTTAAAACAGCCAGATGTTTCCAGATTTAAGCTAGGCATAAATTTTGACTAAAGGCAAGCATTTTGATGCGCCATCTATCTACGTTTTTTCTGTCCCTGTGAACTTGCGTGGTAGTTTGTGGGCGTTTGCTTGTGACTGGATTGCCTGTATGGGAATCCGGTCCTGGATATGATGTGATATGATTCATTCATGTTTTTTTTTTTTTATTTTTTTTTATTTATAGAATGTTCCACACAAGAATGTGATGTGTACTGTAAATCTAATGGGCTTGTTATATCAGACTCACAAGGGCAACTGAAAACTTTCAACTTCCCCGAAATTCTTCCACCTTATTATTCCTGTGTTTGGACAATACAGCTCCCAAAAGGGTCCTTCGTTAAACTTATTTTCCGAGAAGTGATCATTCCTTGTTCTGCGAACTATGTTGTGAAGGTATTTTCGAGACAACTTTCTGGTACACACTTACTCGACGAGGCCAACTATTCCTCACTGTGTGAGCACTCGGAGGCTTGGACCATCTCAGAGACAAGTAAACTAATAATCGCCTATCAGACAGGACTGAATCAGGAATCTGAAGGTTTCGAGGCCTCTTATGAGACGTCGGGTATAAGGACAATGATTTATATATCTTTGTTATGTAATTTTTTATTAATTTATAACAGTAAAAATAACCTCTGATGTGAAAGGGTCCCAATAGATTCGATTTTTTTACAATCAAATGATGTCACAAGTGTTTCACAACAGAGTTACAGAAGGACCCTTATTTTTCGTCACAATGTAGAATAGATTTAAATAAGTCAACATTCTAAGTGCAACCGGGAAATGGCGACATAGGCAAAACTTTACCTACGAGTATATGTTCTTGCGCATGCTCTGCGCCAACTAGTTTTGTTAGCGTGAATGAGTTAATAAGCAACACCAGTTCCTTAGCGTAAATCATAATGATTCCAATTAATCATAGACAATTAGACCTAGGGTTAGCCGAAAAAAGTAGTATACCTCTCCAGAGACGTACTTTTTCATATAGAGATACGCTGAAATCTCAGAGCTCCCAACCCCTCTCCGCTTTGAACTCGGTTTAGGGCTGCCTATGAAAATTTTACCCACTCCCTCTTACAATATTCTTTGCGCCTAGTTTGATCCTGAATTTTGACATTCTCAGTGGCGCTGCCTCTTATTACAGATCCCAACTCACACCAGCGAAGGTTCTTGGATCTAGCTACAAGACAGATGTTTAAAGTGTCAGTTAACATGTCTTGAAGGGAAAATGCATTCGTCCCAAAATGGATTTTTTAAGTACTAGTCTGCCGTATATCATGGTTGGCACTTGAGAGTCATGTGGCAACATTTTTCTGATTAAATTGTGATGAAAATTAAAGAGTGAGTAAAACCATTCGCGTCCCAACTTAAATATGATCTCATTGAGCTACTTGTTATATGAAGAGTCTTGTCTGACTAAAGTTGCAATTTAAATTATTTTATTTAAATTCACTACAAAATTGTACATTTTCGTTTATTGATTCTTTAATGTATACCGTTTCTTGTTAGCAGTGGGAGTTACATGCATGACAGCTACGTGTCATCTGAGTGGAAGATGCGGGCAATGGGCGAGACTTGAGCATTTGGTTAAAGGAGAAGTTCTTCTCAGGGGAATGTTAATATGGTTTAGCCAGTCAATGGGTGCCAAAATATTGTCCGTTCAAAGGGTTTGCCAGCAACTGATAGGAACTGACCCTCGGCGGTCTTCAATTTATTTGTCTGTTTCGCACTATGTCCGCAGAAATGACGAGCTACACTCCGATTGTCATTACAGACAAGGTTTCTTATCAGCAAAACGCGCAGTCTATGGATTGTAAAGCTTTACGAGAATCCAATTCCCCTTTTTCAACTGGTTTAATTACCCGTCTGTGCATTACGACAGCTGTTGATCCCCTGCGTGTGTTTCTCGTGGAAATGAGAGGTCTAAGTAAGATGAGGGTTATGGCACGCCAAAAGGCTCACAAAATATGATGATGTTCTAAAAATACACGTTCTTGTACTAAAATTACACGTTCATGTACTAAAATAACACGTTCATGTACCAAAAATATACGATGATGTACTAACTTCATATGATCATGATGTTAATTTACACCATCATGTACTAAAACCATAAGTTCATCATGTTAAATGTTACGTTGTACATGTAAAATCACACGTTGTACATCTTTAAACACACGTTGTACATGTAAAAACGTAAGGTCATCATGTTATTATTGTCTCTTCCCCACGCCACACAGAGTGAGCCTTTCGGCGTACCAGAAGTCCGCCAAAAGGCTCACCGAATTTGATGTAGTAAAAGTACACGTTCATGTACTTACTGCTTACGATCATGTACAAATTTCATACGTTCATGTACTGTTTGCTTACGTTCATGTACTGATTTCATACGATCATGTACTGATTTCTTACGATCATGCACTGACATTTAGTACATGATCGTATGAAATCAATACATGAACGTATGAAATCAGTACATGAACGTTTGAAATTTGTACATGATCGTATGCAGTTAGTACATGAACGTGTACTTTTACTACATCAAATTCGGTGAGCCTTTTGGCGGACTTCTGGTACGCCGAAAAGCTCACTCTGTATGGCGTGCCGAAGAGACAATAATAACATGATGATCTTACGTTTTTACATGTACAACGTGTGTTTTAAGATGTACAACGTGTGATTTTACATGTGCAACGTAACATTTAACATGATGAACTTATGGTTTTAGTACATGATGGTGTAAACTTACATCATGATCATATGAAATTAGTACATCATCGTATACTTTTGGTACATGAACGTGTAATTTTAGTACATGAACGTGTATTTTTAGAACATCATCATTTTTGGTGAGCCTTTTGGCGTGCCATAGAGGGTCAGACACGGCAAAGTCTCTGCAATCTCTGGGTAGCTACGTGATTGCCCGCTTTAATGTGACGATCTTTTCCGTTAAGATCCAGCCATTTTGCCGAAGAAGACCTACAACGTCCTTCCTAGCAATAACGTCAAAGGGCCAATCATCTCACCCCGAACTAAAATTCTTGTGAGGGATTAACGGAAATATTCAATTGGCTAAGCACTTCGTTAGACAGCTAGTTCATACAAGTACCATTGCTCATATTAGGGAGTGGACTGTACTGAGAGTCCCTTTGATCACATATTGGGGTCTTTACTCACCCTGAAGCAATAAACTGACATTGTGTTTGAATGAAGATGGATTTGACACAGTTGTGTGAGGGGCTTAAGTAGGTAGGTTAGGAGAATGGTAGCTGTTAGGGGTGAGAGGATCAGACCTTTAACCTTTGCCCAATATTTCTCTTGTTCTAAGTATATGGCATTCTTTTCATCTGAATTTTCAAAATAAATGCACACAACTTTTATAACGTTTTCGACAAACAGTGTTTACTTAAAGCTATTATTTTACCCTGCTATAGACACTCCAGGATGTAGACTAGAACCAAAGGAGGGCGTCGAAGACGTTTGTATCCTCACAGAGTGCAACTTTCCAAGTGCATTCGTAGCCAGTCCAAACTATCCACTTCTACTCATGGATCCACTTATATGTCTTTGGAAGATCGAAACATCCCCCAAGTCTTTCATGCATTTCCAGTTCGTTGATATCAACGTCCAAGACACCCAGCCTTGTGACATGAAATATGTGCTTATTACAGAGGAAAGCCGAGAGGTCCGATTCTGTGGATATATCAATGACAAGTTACCCTATTACGTATCTGACAGAAATGCACTAAGCGTACGATTTTCATTTCTCAATGGCAATTTTCTTGCTAAATACGAAGAAATGGCATTTGTGCCATCAACTTCTGTTGTTCTGAGCAGTGATTCAGGTATTTTGTTAATTTGATAAATTTCACTAACATAAAAATAAACAAATACATTGATATTGGTGCGTAAGGTCAGCTAAAAGCACGTGAAATTGCAAAGAGAAAACAAAACAGGTACAGTGTGAGTTTTAAACAAAAGAGAAGAGTGACACCAGCGTAAACATGTTTTGAATAAAAAAGTTATTTTGGGATCGTCTCTAGTCCCTTCACCGTAATTATAGGGTGGTTTGCGTTTCATGAGCAATATCATGAGATATAGGTTTTAAATTGATCCGGCTATTTTGTCTTCCATTTCAACTGTACTGTCCATGACGTCATGGACAGTACCTTAGGCACGCTTCTCATCTTCGAGAGACAGTTCTTTCGTTCAATGTTTCTTGATTCTCAGTGAGTTGTTTGCTCTTGGATTCAGTTCATTATGTAGAGTGAGTCATGTAAATGGGAACGAGACTACATGGTCACTTTTTGTTATGATATGGCCCAAAATGAGCGAATTTTATACAGGCATTTATGTACTATATTTTTTTGTAAAAGAATGCTTGAGTAAGTCAAATTTGTATACAATATTCTTGCTCATCTCACAACGGCCGCATTGTACCTGTAGTATATTGCGCACAATGTCGCTAAATGCGAACTAGCTAAAGAGCATTGTGACACAGTGCACACACACTGCACTGTCCCATCTCTAAAGTGCTTGTAGTTCGAAGAACAACCTTGACATCTATGTTCGCATCTAGCTGGGCCTACGTGTAATCTTTAATCTTAGCATTTATCGTTAACTTTCTTCAGTGTTATATTTCTCACTTGGAAGCAGTAACGTAAGGCTTGAGGTAGGCTTGCCAAATGCAAAATGTATCTTGAGAAGTAATAATAACTTGTACTTCTCTATGCACAAAACCATAACAGGCAGTCATCTCGCTATAGCAACACGTACAGTAGCGACAATCTGCTCATAGATACATTATCACCCACGTACGTATGGTTTTGTATAAGATTTTGGACTTTTGTCAGGGGCTAAAATCGACAGATTTTGCAAGAAAGTTGTTACATTTTGGAAATAATGTAGTACGTTGAGATCAAAATTACCTAACGAATTGAAAGATATGATATTGATTCCCGTTCACGTCCAAATTAAAGTTTGTTTGAAATATTGCAGGACTCGAAGTTTGTCGTCAAATCACCCAAAAAGTTAAAGCTTATCGGCGGCCGTGCTATCTTTTGTTTCGAACGGTGGCAACCAGGGGCGCAAATCTCTGTTTGAGAGTGGGGGCGAAAATGCTTATGATGTGCCCATGAGTACTGAACTGTGCACGCTTGGCGGGCACCGCGAGCGCGAAGAGCGAAGCCCCAAACGACTCCTGGTGGGATCCAGGGGCAGAGCTCTTGTTTTCTGGCGTTTCCAAAGCTTCAGAAAAACTGTTTTCGAATGAAAAAAAAAACGAAAAAAGGTGACCATATTTTTAGGTCTACTCAATTTTTTTTTTTTTTTTTTTTGGGGGGGGGGCAAATTACGATTTGGCCCCACACTTTTTTCACTTAAGGGGGCGAAGGCCCCCTTGCCCCCCCCCCCCCCGGGATTTGCGCCCATGGTGGCAACCAATTTTTCCATGATCTTCTGTACATGTATATAGGAACTTAGTGGGAATAACATACGCCCAAAGACCCACGGCTGTTTGTGTATTTTATCATTCACAGAATGATGGTCATTCTCAGAATTAGCATAGGGGTCTATACTTTTCTTTTTGTCTGGATTCAGGGTTACCATAGGCCTAATTGTTTTCTCGCAAGGAGCACATGCATCGCCACCCTGGTGAAGAGGTCTAACTGGTGGGGTGGGGAGTTTGGAAACTTTGTTAGCTTTCCGCAATGGTGTCTAGATGTGCCATAAGTTGCTGCTCTTACTAGAGTTTCCTCTAACTTCATTGAAGCAATAGTAGGGAAAATCTGTCAGATCATTAGATCCATGAAATCCGGACACTCATGGTGGCGGTAATTTTACAAAACCGCCCGGACACCAGCAAGAAACAGTAAAAACAGCACGTGTCATGGTAAAACCGAACGTCTGGTAACCTTACCTGCAGTGCCACTGTGAGCGCTGTAGGCATTCTTTGCGACTTCTGGTTGATCACTGCCATTACATCGGCATTGCACGAATAGCCTAAGTCCTAGGTGCATGGTAGTTCTTCAATTAGCCTGATAAGCATTATGAGAAATAGTGCAGTCCTGCATCATTCATGCGCATCACGAGATTCCGAGTCGAATAGTAACAAACGGTTGATATCTACAACAAGCAACCAACTCAGTACTGCATTGATTATGTTCAGGTATATAACATCGGCCCCAAAACGTAAAAGGACGATATTCCAAGTTTTACTACGTACCCAGTTACATTGGCACAGCACTAACAGTCATGGACAGTAAGTGGTTACGATTTTCGTAACCACATTTCTAGTCTCATCAATAAACTCCAACAAATGTTTATTTCATTTAGATATAATGCATTATCAGAGTTACAGAAGTGTCCTCAATTCTTATATTCTTTGGCGGTATGGGGCTTCAAAAAGTGACCGTTAACTTTTCGAAGGCAATTTTATTCTGATTCTGTAAATATTGACTTTAGAATCGTGAGTTAGTTAATAACTAAGATGAATTTAACGGTTCATGTTTAGAAACAAGAGAATATCAAGTAAACGATACACTTTTAGGAAAACACATTACATTTTTCAATTAAACTGCAACCGTATGTCATTAGTTCAAATTGCTACAGAAGCCAGTGATATGTGGTCCATTGCAGCTTGCGTGGTGTTTCATAATTTGTTTTACAGGATACGAGTGTCCTGAAGGCTGGTACCTCTTTAACAGGCGTTGCTTTGTGATCAAAAGTGCAGAAAATCTTCTAAGATGGACAGAAGCTTTATCGTCTTGTATAGATGAGACTTCCAATCTTGTTTCCATAAGAAACAAAGCAGAAATGAACTTTATCCATGGTCTCATTGTGAACGGAAGCCGAAGTGCAACCATTTTCTACATTGGTGAGGACCTTTATATTTAAATTTTCTTTACCGGATCTGTCAATAACCAATTTTTAGCAATTTTTAATAAATGTTAATGTGGTGTTCCACAGAGATACCAGGTATTTCAATAAAGGAGGATGGAGTGGTGGGGGGACGAAAATTCTGAAACACCAGTTAGTGTGGGGGGTCCAGAAAATGAAAAAAAAATGTTAAAAAAAAAAACTCGCGACCCCATGGAAAGTCAGAAATGGCATTTCTCGTGCTGTTAAGAGTAATCTAAACAGAGATCTTTGAGCTAGCTTTCATGTTTCACTTTATCTCTAAAACAAGAACAAACTGCACAATGGTGAGAAAAGTACTAAACGAAATGTTCTACCAGCATTCGATGTAATTGAAATCTATAGAAGGTTAGTTATTTGAAAATGAGCATGCAAGCGCTTTCTACAAAGGGTTTCAGCTATTTGTTACATAAAATAATGATGATTAAGATGAAACTTTCTTTTAAGCTTTCAGCAGCTTCAGTAACTGGCAAAAATTCTTGCTAAACTTTAATTGATGATGCTTAACAGGTTATGCATCGAAGACCCTCCAGCAATTTTCATCTTACGTTTCAGGGAACCTTACAGGACTATATGTTGTTCAGCAGCCTGCTTTGACCAGGTTTAAACATATCCGCAATCTTTACGTCAGTAGCCTTGCACAAAAAATACTTTCATTGCTTTTTCACGTTTTGGTTCTTATTTAGGTCTTTACCGTGACCCTGAGATGGACAACTATATATGGACGGATGGAAGTCCGCTGAGTTATACTGACTGGTACTCACGAAAATAGTGAGTTTAGATTGTTTTTTTTTTTTTTTTTATATGTCTTTTGTTTCAATGTGGAAGTTCAGTAATAATAACAATAAATAAAAAACCAGCTCGAACGAACAAAGAAGTCCCAACCCTACTCTACAACAGGGTAGTATGACAATTTTTACACCAAAAGGTAATTTCATAAGAGTTCAGCACTCAAAACCACATATAATGTACCTATCTTTACTATGTGTTTTACTAAATATTTTTGTAAACTCAAATTCTGGAACACATGATGTTGGTGCGGGATTGTTTTCTTCATCTTGATGATTTTGAGGACGTGTTCACTTTCATAACCTTCTTAAACGAATCCTCGAACCGCCCTATTTCCATCACCAATTATTGTGTGAGACCAGCAAAAGTATCAAAACCAATTAATTACTCATAGCAAAAGTATGCACGTAAATAAGGGAAGTTGCCTCATCTATGGTAAAATAATATTGGCAAAAACTGAAATGATTTTGGTTAGATTAAAAACTCTCTTAACTCTGTAGAGGTCGATCGGTTAAAGATTATTAGTTCATCAAAATAAATAGGCTTATGCACTACAAAACCTGAAGACATCGTTTGTGAACACAATATTTTCTCTAAGAGAGTAACATATAAATGATCCTTACCGATTTTCATAGAGGTTAAAGGTCATTTGGGGTCATTAGATGTCAAAGTCTGACAAGCTTGTTTGCACAATATTACAAAAAAGTCTTGTAGGTCCGTCATGCTTGGCATGGATGTGATGCATAGTGACTAAGTGATCCCTATAGTTTTGGTGGATGTAAAAGGTCATGTGGAGTCACCGATTGTTAAATTCTGAAAATCTTGTTAACATGACATCTCAAGGTAGGAAGCTTGAACAAATTTATACTTGGTATGTGGATGAGTTATACTAAGAGAGAAAGCCTGGTATTTTGGTGGAGTTCAAAGGTCATTTAGGGTCACCAATGGACAAAGTGTAATATTCTTGTTGACACGATATCTAATGGTGGGAAGCTTGGAGAAATTTCATTAATGTTTTGTCGATGCATTATGGTGAGGAGCAGAATTCCCTTGTTTTTGGTGGAGTTAAAATGTCCCTTGGGGTCACAAGGGGTCAATTTGGTTAGTTAGATAAGATTTTGTTGCTCACCAACACGAATGTGTTACTTAGTGTTACACAGGAGGTCAAAGTCTCAATACCAAGTTTACACTATTATGGTTGGGGTTTTGAGTACCGCAGAATTTCACTCAGAATATGTGGATGCATATGGCTGGACTGGTTCAAGGCTTATTTTCTACGTGGTCAACAGGTTGTGATGATAAATAATTTGCGGTCAAAACGATTTCCTGTGAGTTTTCGTGCTCCACAAGGATCTTGTTGTGGACAGCGATTGTTTAATATACTGTAAGCCAGTTTTCTGTTTGAATTTGCTGCGACTCACTATCCAAGTATTCGCGGATATGGAGATGATCATAGCATATACCTTGGTATGAATGGGGTGACCCTACTGATCTCAAAGCTTGAAATGTGTCCGGAAGATTTCAAGGACTGGATGATGTGTAATAAACTTAAACTGAATGAGAACGGATGGGTGCAGCGCCTGCAAAATTATGATGCCAAAGTAGTTTCTAACAAAAACAGGTTATTCCCATCCAAGACTTGCTGAAAGAATTGCATTGGCTCCTAGTGTTTTAAAGGAACTGATTCAAGATCTTGCTTCTTGTTTATAAATTCCTACACAATTTGACATTTCTTTACCTTTCCAGCATGTTCTCATATTAAATAAATATGAACTTAGACCTGATGCCACACTCAATCTGGTTTTTCCTAGACATATATCCATGTTCAGCTAGCTCGCGCTAGCTGTCGAGGGTCCCAAGTTATGAAATGATTTGTCCCCTTCAATAATGAGTCAGCATGCTCCCTGGAACATTTTTAGTCCTTATCCAAAACCCACCTATTTAGCTGTACCTTTGACGGTATTTGATAGATCAACTCTTTTTTTTTACCACTTTCTTTTTTTATAACGCCTTAGAATAATTATTTAAAGTACTGCACCATATAAACTTCATCAACTTGAACTTGATGCAATGTAGTGAGCAGAACCTGGTCAAATGTCATCTGGGATCTTAATTGTAGGAATCCTGGATGCCTTTCATGTATATTTTATAGGTACATTTCGGAGTTCAGTTTAAAAAGCATTATAGAGCACTTCAATTTCAGAGGCAGGGAATCATTAAGCCTTTTGGGTTTCTGGTGAAGTAAATGCACCTGGTATTTGACGTACTGTAAAAGAGCATATGCTTCTCACTTAGGGCCCCGGCATTGACTCCCAGATCGAGTCAAACCAAAGACGAAGAAAATGGAACCAGAAGCCGTTATGTGGGATATTCTGTATAGACAAAGGATCAGGGAAACAGTCCAGTGGCTTCATTTGGAAGAAAGACTGTACGTGCTAGATGAATACAAAAAATTATAAAATACGGCTTTAATCTCCAATTTCTTAATCATCCTTTTATAGCGAGTACCAAGAAATACAACCAGAAGGAACCAGAACTGAGGCTTGCACGGCGATAAATATGAAGAGTTTTCGAACCACCGACAATTGGTTTGACATTCCATGTGCTGAAAGAACTACTGACAGTTTCATCTGCGCACAACCAGCAAACCATCCAGGTGAACCAATACTTGTTATGGTGTAATTCATGCACTTTGTAGGCAAAAATGAGAAAATGGGAAACAATTCATGTGTTCGTAGTGTGTAATGAAATCTCTGATATCCATTTAACGAACAGTATCGGGATCGTTAAGCCAGTAAATGTACGTTAGTGAAAGCCCCGTGGCACAAGAGCCTGATCATACCGCTTCTTTTAATTTCAGATGAGACTTATGCGGTCTTCACCCCAATACATATAAGGAATCTGGGTATGTTGAGTCTTTTTAAGATTTAATTGAACTCTTTCACGTGTTTTCTTGCATATGTACAATATGAGTCAGAAGCAACAGAAAAAATTAAACCAAAAGATTTTTGAATTAAACTCATACATTGAGTCGTTTAGTAAGAAATAGGTAAAAGCAATATTAAAATGGGGAACTGATTTAATGACTGAAGGGAAAAATAACTTCAGCCGACTATATTTTGGAGGTGATGACGGTACGTACTCTTATATTCGAGTAACGCGGTCTCACGGCGACAACCCCGCACTTGCGCAAGGTTGCAATTCTTTAACAAACCACCTTTCAGTCTACACTCATCCAAATATTCCAGTGATTGCCTGATTCAGTCCGCCATAACAAGGATGTATTAGCTCTTCTAAATTCGTTTGTTAGCTATATTATTGATGGTTGTTCACTGCAGCAACTTTTGATTCCCAGCCTTTCATTGCATATATTGGCCGCATAGAATTACATGTAGACCACAAACTGACCATTTTCTTTAGCTACCATGATTCGGTATTGATGGTGGCAACATCAACCTGCATCCGGATAAGGTACACTATTGGTCTTGGACACCAGCATGAGATTCTTTAAAATAAACAAAAACCTTTCTAGGGAGGAACATTAGAGTCTTAAACCTAATCGCCCTCATCTTTTCAAAATATGTATCATCCTTCTCTTTTCTCCTACAGCATGTGAGATTGGATACTATCGATTCGGGGATATATGTGTTAAACTTGTGCCTTTAGCACATTCGGTTGAAGTGAAGGACATTTGCCCAAGTGGTGCAGGCACGGCTTCCCTACGCTTTCTGATGTCAAATTTACGACAGTTTGAATATTATTTATCTTATATTTGGCAACTGGGTGAGGAAGAGTCTATCGTAGGTATAATAGTCATAACCAGCAACGGTAACGATGACATGGTGTGCTTCCAGCGTCAACAACTGGGAACATTTCAGATAAACTACAGTTCATGTACAGCTGAAGAAATGTTTACGTTATGTGCGACGGAAACAACTGGTAATAGACTCATTCATGTTTACCAACAAATGACGTTTTAGAGATGTAAATAAAATGGTCTCACCTCTAGTTCAATCAAACTCTTAACCTTAGGCCGCAACAAATGGCGTCACCAACCAGACTTTGTGCTCGGCGATTTAGTGGACTGGTATTGTCGCCGCACGCAACAACTCGGTCCCGAGTAATAGTTGTCGAGCTGCAAGCTGCTTCCCGACATACACAGGGCTGATGTATTGGTGAATAATTTCTTTAACAGATCTTCGAGATTTTGGTAGAAAATTATAGGTGCAGTTAGTACTGTCGAGTTGCAGTCGAGGATGTCGAATCTAGAAAATTTGATGGAGTTGGTTCACAACGTCTTTCCCGCGTCGCTTAGAGCCTGTGCGTTGGCACGCAGAATAAAAAAAAATCAGAACCTATATTTCATTGTAACGACAGTTTGAGCTCGCTTTACCAACTCTTTTGACTCCAAGCCACGTTTTCGTTTGCTTGTGAACGCTAAATAAATCTTTAAATACTGTTTTGCAATATTATATGGCTGGAATAATTAAAACAGATGATGGGTTCTTGTCTAAGAAAATTATTCCATCAAACAGGAAATCCAGGATAAAAGTTTTAAAAAATAACACCATGATGGATGACTTCAAAGAGGGTGGGGTTTAGTCGGTGACGTCCCTGTTTCTGAGGAGATAATGCAAAATAGGAAATGTTAGCACAAAGTTTTAAATCCTGTCCAACTTTTTCTCCTTAACTTTTTCTTCTTTATACTGACTTTTAAATCGATGTAATTGTCCCCGCTATCACTGTTGAAGTAATTTAAAATTTTTTAGACCACACAATATGAAATATGATCTGCCAGCATGATTTATACAAAAGCAAAGAGCATGTATTGTAATGTTTATTTTTTCGTAATTGTATTATTTGGCATTTTCATAACAGATCATGTGCAGAACTGCAGTTTATCCCAATTCCGGTGTGATTCAGGTGAATGCCTTAATGTTGCATTTGTGTGTGATTTCGTGTCTGACTGCCAAGATGGAAGTGATGAGATGGGATGTTCGAGTGTGACAAACGACGATGAAGGTAATATTGCCAATGAATATGACTTTTGCTCGCTGATATGCATTTTTCAAAAGGCTGTCCATGGTTGTCAACGAATTTGATTGAACCCTTTGTAGTGAGTTAGGGGTTAAAGGACCAGTTCTCTCACCCCAAACAGTACCAATCCTCCTAACCTTCTTACTTAAGCCCCTCCCACAATTGTCTGAAATTCATCCTCATCCAGATACAATCTCAGTTTATTGCTTCCAGGTGAGTATAGAAAAACTCAATTTATATAATCAAACACTCTCAGTACCATTCATGGCTTGTAATATAAGCTTTGGTACTCTGTATTGTTTGAATTACCTGTCAATCAAAGAGCTATGCCAATTGAGAATTTCAGTACCCGGGTTCCAGAATTGCAGTTTGGGGTGAGAGGTTTGGCCCTTTAAGTTAAGTTCTATTGTTTGTCAGTTAGATTTTTTCCTTAAGCAGTGTGTATTGACCCAATTTTGTTGGTTGTTTGTAAAATACTCAGAAACATTTCCATTTTACGTTTCTGATGTCATGCCTTTGATCGAAGTTGTGTGGTTAATTTAAGGATGTAGGTCTACGTAAATACCTGATCAATACGAAGAAAATGCGATAAATTTATTGTTAAGGAAAACTTAAATTTCACTTTCTCACCATAAGATCACGAACCAATCATACTGATAAAGAAACTCAGTTGGATATGTTCAATATGTTCAATATAAAAGTATTGCAGGAAATTTTTTTTTTCTTTCAGATCAAAATTCTAAACTTTTGATGGTGTAAAATTCAGTTATGCAATGCTGGCGCTGCTTTAAATTAAAATAGAAAAGTTTAGTTTAGCCAAAAAGGCAATTAACAAAAGAAACCAAAAGGAAATAAATCTTCAAAAGCGGGGTAAGACTTGCCCTCATATTGCACATATAACGTTTTCCAGATATTAGAAATGTTCCAAAGTGAATCTTAGGGCAGCAGAGGTTATATGGCAGTTCGGGAGATAACCGTTTTCGGGTGAAAATGAGAATTCACCCGATCGGGAGAAAATTTGCAGCATGAACATTCATGAGCAGCTTAGTGTGTACCTATTCACAGTCGTCGCTTTGTTTTATAAATGTGGATATGTTCATATACAAGGTAATTGTTCACCACCACAAACAGAAATCTTAAGGAACTTTCAAGAACGTATTAATGAGCTCAATTTCTAGCAAGAGTAACTTCAACAACTTTCTGCAGAAAAAATTGAACAAATATTGCGGCTGTGTCGAGTCTATAATTTAAGCTTAGGACACAGAACGTGACAAAATTCCTCGATAACTCAAAATTTGCGCGGTGAACTACCAAACATGATCCGGCTTTTTTGTTCCCCTAGCAACAAAGTTTCTAAATATTCCAAAATTAATCTTTCCTAAGACCGATTAAATTTTCCAGGTGTTTTGAACGTTTGTTTCCGTTTAAATTGCGCGGTAGGATCGCAAAGCATCAAGGGAGAAATTTGAAAATGGCGCTATCCATGGCCGTATTTTCCCCCGATCGGGTGAAAAATCCTTTTCCCCCGATAGAGGTTATCTCCCAAACTGTATGGATTCCTTTCATTGACAAAGATTGCCTTGCTTCTTAGTGTTTTCTTTGTCTGTTGTGTTGACCTTCACGTTAAGTTAGATACGACTTCCTAGTGGGGAATGAAAAGTTTTCTTGACAATCATGCAATTACAATCTGGAAACATGGGGTTGAAAAGGACAAAACTGGTTGTTAAGTTTAGAGAACGTGAGAAAAAAAAACTATCCTTTAATGTGAAGACTTCATGTACTACTGTATTTTCTTGTTCGAAGTTCTTTTTTTTTTTTTGCTGAAAATGTGCAATAGTACTTTATCCGCACATATTTTAAGCAATTTTAAAATTTAACCAAATTTTCAAATTTAACCAATGAGTACCCTCTACCATTCTAAACTTGATTTGATATTAGGCACTTCTTTTGAAATAAGTAGACTGCACACGACTTTGAGATGTTCTTTTCGCACTCGTACAATGGCAGTCTACATTACCTTTATGCACCTTTTGCCCGGATGCGATCAGACGTTTGTTTGTGTAGTGTATTAACAAGCCTCGTACACTAAATTTCTTTGAAGTTTGTATGTACATTTAAATCTCATTAGAAACATAAGATCACAAAATATGAGTAGTGCACAAGTATTAGCATGATAAAAGAGACATTTGTGTTACCACCGTGTCAGCTTGAACGAATAAGGACCTGCCTTTTATATGGCGCAATGGAGTTAGTTATAAAATATTCCTGTCAGTGATATTAGGTGCACTTAAAATGTTTTAAAGTCCTCTTAATTACTTACAATAATTGTAAAGGAATACAATTTTTTTACCTGACTGATTTTTTATGTCAACAGCTTTCGAAGAAGAATGTCTACAGAATAACTTCAAGTGCAACGATGGCGCTTGTATACAAATATCGTTTGTTTGTGATTTTGTCAAGCATTGTCCAGATGGAAGTGATGAGATAAGTTGTGGTAAATAAGAAACAAACTATCTAAACATATTTTATTATAATTTGATAAAACGTCCGGTAATAAACGTTACTGTCTAGTGGAAAACTTTAGGAACCACTCAAGATATAGCTATGCATCATTTTGTTTACAAGTGGTTTGAAGTTTAAAACGTTATTAATCTAAAATATTCATTTGAAGTCCTCTGCTTCCTCCCATTAAGGAGAAGGAAGATTGTTTTAACAAAGATAAAATATGATTTCCTCATCTTTAATTTTGCTTGGATGACTCCCAACAACATTTCGTACTTGATGCCAAACCAGGGTCCACGTCCAAATGTCTGATTCGCCGGATGTGCGGTTAAAACAGCTCTATAGTAACTATCTTTGCAATGATGAGCAACACTTATCAAAAGCAAACATGTATAATTCATCTGCAAAGGACCACGACTATGAACTAAACTGAATAAATGATTTTTACTGACAGATATTTTACATTTCCAGAATATCCAGCGTGCACATCAGATGAAGCTACTTGCACTAACAAACAATGTATTCCCCTGAAAAAGTGGTGCAATATCGTTCCAGATTGCGTTGACGGATCGGATGAGATTTTCTGTGGTAAAATGCTTCGGATACCAATTTTTGGCATGAATTATTTATTGACAGTTTACCGTATTCAACGTTACAATTATACCTTTTGCAAATGTGATTAAAAGGTTAAAATAAGTTTAAATATAAAAAAAAACCTTTTTAAACATCTCAGCTCCCTGCTTTTTAAGGATTTGAAAGCCCATATAAGCAATTTTGCACCTTGTCTTAATAGCTAGTATTAAGTTGTTATTGGTATCGTATCGTAACGGGGTGTTTGAAAGTGCAGCAGAATGATAATGATGAGGGTAGCAAAATAAGTCAAGTTTTACATCCAACAGTTTCAAAATTAGTAAAAGTTTTACATTTTTACATTTTTACACTGATCTGTAATGGTTCAGTATGTATTTTGAAAAGCTGTGCTTCTGGTCACACATTTTTTAAAACAAAATTGAATTTCGTACTCAAAAAAGAAGTATTTCTGTGTAGTATACGGAGACTGTCTTAATATTATATGTAGCAGAAAGCTGACTGGTTTGGTAAATCTTATGAATCAACTCAGGGTTCTTTTTCAACAGTCACTTCAGGGAGAAACTTTCAGTGCTATTCTGGAGATTGGCTTCCAGCTCAAGGATACTGTGATGGTCAAAGAGACTGCCCTGGGAGGGGTTTTGAAGACGAACCAGAAAGTTGTGGTAGGTCACGTTTCACAGTGTAAAACATTTGATACTTTAGAATCTTAAGATGACTTTTTTCTCTTCTACTAGTTGCCACTTATTAGATTATATATACACTAGTGGGGTAAGTTTTAAAGCAGCCATTCGTCATCTTAAACTACAGTTTCATGTTGAATCATAAACACAGCTTTTTGACTAACATTTAATTTCAATATGCGTTAGACCATCTGCACTGAGACTTCCTGATAACAAATTATGCCTTAAAATAAGAAACTAGGATTGCATGTGGATAACCATGGGCTTACGACAGTCGTCGACAAGGAAGACAACCGATTTCAGAAATTGGGACGCATGAGGAATTTCTTAACCTATTAGAAATTTCACCCGAGTCCCACCAAAAGCAATGTTTGGTGGAGTAATCAAATTTTACCCGATTGCCTGCTTAACTCATTCAAGCACCCTCCAAGAAACCACAAACTTGAAAAGAGAGAGCTTGCAGAAGATGAAAACAAAGGTGGGATAAAACCGGCCAGATGTGCCACTGTTTGCGAGGTGTGAAAGGCAAGCAGTAGGGCAACTTCTTATCTGGTTTCTGTTGACCTTTATTCACTGAAGCAAAAAGGTGTGAACAGTTTTTATAGGCAGGGAAACTCAACATGCGGGCATTATTATGAGGGACTGACGAGGAACTCTGATACACTTGAGGGCACCGGACGAGCGGCAAGGCGAATAAAGATTTGCGCTTGTAGTTAGTAGCGAGTTTTGGGGAATCCCAGGAAATGACATTCTCACATTCTCAACCCCTCCAAAAAATCTTAACTGTGCCGGTGCTCTTGACGTGTTCATGGGGAGTTTTTTTTTTTTAAAACCACGTAGGAAATGAAGCGAAAACAAACATTACCGCGAGGTTTTCACAAGAATATTGAATAGCAAGGAGGGCACAATAAATTCGTCATAGCCAGTCTTCAATTCTGCTGTTCATGATTGTGTTTTACTTGGGAAGAATGTTTCTATGAAGGGAAACTGGTAGATTATATAGTTAATTTGTAATACGGCATTGCAAGATTAATAAAAAGTTATTGCTTCAAATGCAAGTAGCCTAATAGTTGCGATGCCCATTTTATCATGGTATTCTTAGAGACTTCTTCTACTTCAAAACTTTGATAGTTACTGGGAAAGAACCTTGGCTTTTCCCTAGCTTTGGCTGCTAGAAACGTTTACTGCTAGTAGTCAATGCATTTATAGCAATACATTAAAAAGATAAATGAACGCTTAGGGGGCAATAGTTTGCACGAAAAGTACTTGCCAAATAAAATCAACTGCCAGACTCAGCAACCGGCCGTGAAAGGATATGCCTGAAGATAGGGCCAAGCTCTACCCCGATAGGGATCCAGAAACTTAAAGTCTAGTTATGAGTTGGTTAGTTAGAGTTTAACAGCCCGGTTTCCAACCAGTTTTTAAAAAAGCAACAAATCTGAAACTGATGTTTAACAGTAGTTTAAACAAAATATGGAAAAAGCGCGCCCATCGATCAAAATGCTCTGTCAGTTCAAAAGAAAGTAGCTTACATTAAAAGAATTAGAATTTTCAAGGGTGATAAATTCTTTATTAAATTCGTTTTCATTTTTAGTTTTTACTTTTTTTCCCTCGATATATTTTCGAAGGTTTTGTAGGTCAATTTGGAAAAGAAAAAATCATGGAATTTCACTTTGCTACGCAAGCACATAGTTCGGGTTGCAAAGTTTATACTTTTCCAAAGAGGATCATAATGCATTTAACAAAACAGTGTCATGTTTGTTTGAATTCTTCCATTCATTACTTAAAACTTCAGACTACTTCCAAGCCAACTTTTCGTGTGATTCGAGACGACAAATTCTGTGCAAAAATGGTGCTTGTGCTGACAATACCATATTATGTTTGATGGACCATGATAGATATGGAATCGTGAAAGGATGCAGAGACCTTACTCATCTACAGTATTGTGGTAAGTGATTTTAATTTGGTTTCAAAAACACGGCACGGGCATTACTAATGGTGACTAAATATTAAACACGTAATAATCTTTGGAATCTCTAGGTGTTTAATCGTAGAGAAGACTTCCTTCTCAGGAACAGTATTATTATTTGACGAAAAGTTAAATGAACGCTTAATTTCAAAGTAAAGTCACAGCATCACATCTTTACTAAGAATGATATGTTTCAACTGAGACATGAGAGATTGTCTAATGGGTGTTTTTCTCTTTATCTATGTCGTTAATTTAAAGTAATCTTAATCAAATTAATACTATCTTTTTGAAATAAACCACTTCGTTCGGCAAAGGGAAATTGCAACCACACCTACCTAAACAGTGTTTTAAAATGTCCTGCTTCATGATTGGCTGTGAATATTTTGTAAAAGCACAAACGTGAGATTTACAGACGAGAAAACGCTTGGTTAGATTGAATATGCAATATTGAAGTCCTGAGATCTGATGATAGATACTTTGAATACAACTCAGGAGAAATTTGTGAGATTTCGCTGCTGATTCAAAATACGTCTGGACCAACTGCTCGCTCGTGACCTCTAAAGTTAATCCCTAAATTGTTGGTATCTCATTTGGTTTTCTACGATAACGTCATTTTAACAAATTAGAATTGTGTTTAAGCATTGGTTGTCCTTTGATGAAGATCTCTTAATTATCCATTTGTATTTATTATATCTTGGCTAGGGGTAGTATCATCTTCTCTCCGTTTTCTTCGCAGAACTGTTTGATTGCCCTGATTTGTTCTTCAAATGCCCAAATTCTTACTGTGTCCCTCAACACTATCGATGCGATAGCAAGAATGACTGTCCAGGAGGAGAAGACGAAGTTAATTGCGGTACGAAACACAAACTACTAACAACGGCATCGTATGACTTAATTAATAGGCCTATGTAATAATGCGATAATCTAAGTATTTCACCAATATGCTGGGTTTACCGGCATCACTGAAGAGTTAACCGCAAAGTCTTAGTTCCTACACCAAAAAACAGGGTTAGTTTTGTTCGGAAAAACGAGTTTATTGAAAAACTCAGTTCGATAAACTTATCTTCTCGATCGAAAAACAGACCTATTAAAAAAAAAACTGGTCTCATCAACCGAAAAGCTGATTTGACCGAAAATTGTGTATATCGCGTGGGAAAAAATGTCGTTTTCAGACCAATTGACCACCCTTCTCTATGTTCTTCGGTCAAAAAATGGATTCTTTTTTTTTTTTGGGGGGGGGGTGGGGGGGGGTGGAGTTGTTTTAAGTTGAAATACCCTGTGAGTTCTTTCACTAAAGCTGTGCCATGGTTTTCTATAACCTACTAAATAAGTAGTAGAGACCCTGCTTCACAGTGTTTTATCATGCAGGTGCAGCCACTTAGAAATTTTGCACGCGTAAGTTAACGGATGAGTTCCGTGTTAATATGTTGCAAAAACACCGTAGACACATTTTGTCTTTGGAAAAACGATAGTACACCTACTCTCAGGAATGACTAGGCTTTGAGCATTGGGTATGGCAACACCGATAAATAAACCCCGAGGTATCCAAAGTATTAATCGCACCATTAATGTGAAACTAGTTTACCCCTTGCAATTTCTCATCCGTGAAATTGTCTTGCATAGCATTTACAAAATCCATTGGGGCTCAGTAAATTTTCTCCTTGGGCACAGTTTAGAGGTATTGATAACATGTTGCATTTCCACGTATTGATATATTTTCTTTCCAACAGATGCCTATTTGTGCCCAGGTGCTTATAAGTGTCGTGGTTCCGAAGGTTGTTTGGCCCAGCGTCATATTTGTGACAATATTTCACAATGTCCTGATGGAGATGATGAATATTTTTGCGGTGTGTACTTGAGTTACAACATTCGATGAAACGTGTTTTCCAGAGACGTTTCATGACGAATGGACCCACTTAAATTGTCTAGTTGAAGTCATGTTTTGCCTAATATGATCGTACTAGGTAGTAAGACATAATGCTCCATGCAATGTATTCAATCAAAGGAAAGATTTAACTTCTCTGCCTAATTCGCCAAGTGATTGTTAGCAACCCTAGAAGACACAAAAAGAAGAAGAAAAAGTCATTCATAATATTACTACACCTCATGTAGTGGGATTATAAAGTTGATAACTTGAATAATGCATAATTGTGAAAATCGGTTTGAAAGTACAAATTTAACGAAGGCTCGATCAGCATGGTGTTGTAGCAACGACCACGGTAATCTCTTAACGATATTGTAACAACAATTCATGATACGTTTGAACTGTTTGCAGGAAATAAATGTCCTGAAGGATGTGGATGCTCTGGACTAAGCTACATGTGTAAAGGTGCTGCTTGGAATACAAATGTAACATTAGCAATACCAAAGAATATCAAACAATTGTAAGTGTGAAAACAACGCTATGCCAAACTATTTTTTTAATTTAACTGAGACGAGTGTATCAGTTTCATTATGATCTACTGTACACTTTTCAACTCATGAAATACATTTTACGCTCCCGACATTCACAGAATGGTCAGTAAATGAGTAAGTTTAGACGTCTGTTTAAGAATAGTCTTGGAGATTTCAAGGTGTTTCTGCACCTTTTTAATTTTGGTAGGTTAAATGTAACTAATAATTTCTGGTTGAAAAGAACTGGTATCCTGTCGCAATAATAACTGGTGTTGCTGTAAGGGAATATAGAGAGCTATGGCACCTCCTCTCATGTGAGAATAAATCCCTCTACTCTTGGAAATCGTGTAATTTTTTCGGGGCCTGTAACCCGTAAGTAAGGTAGTTCTAACAATTGGCTGATTTAAAAGAAGGTTCCAAGGTCAATATCTTGTTTGTTAACTGGTTAAGGAGGAACTAATTGAAAGCACTCTGAAAAAAGTTTTACCGATATTTCAAGTAGGATACTCAAGATTATGAGCAGGCAAAGTTGTCACATTCTCATCTAAAAGTCAACGTGATGGCAGTACATATGACATTATATCTTCAAATTACTTAGCAGCCTTTTATTTTTTTTTTTAAATTTACTACCAATTTACTCCTCACCTATCCCACGTTACCACACTGTGATCCTAAAAACAACAAGAACTTAATCAATTTGCATTCCCGAAAGGGAGGACCCGTTTCTTCTAACTTCAAGGTCAACATGAATTATTTCTTGTCTATGGGAGGGATGATGTGGCCTAAGCTACCATCAATTTCACTCTAAAATGCAATCTTATAAACTCATTTGTTGTTTCGCAAGATACACTTGCCCGATTTCAATTGAAGTTTTGCTAAATTTTGCACATTCGGACTTCTTTCAGATATTGACCCATGGCCCTTTCCCAGCTGTGCGTGGCCCAGTGGCCGGTTTTCTCTATAAATCCATTCTTATATACTGATCACCAATCAGAATATACACTATTGTACATCAATCGCTGACGTTCCTCGGTGTGTCATTTCCCTACGTTTGGATAATACTCATGACACCGTGAAGCACATATAGGGACAGAGTTATTTTGTAGATATTGTAACATCTTAAATGCACACTAGATAAGCAGGTCACCTTGCACTACGTGTCCTACATTACTATGTGTAATTATATTCAAAGCCATCATCTGAGACTACTCTTTGGTTCTTGATCGCAATTTCTTTTCAGAGCCCTACTGAATTTGAAACCGAAGCAACGGATAAAGAGGCAATTGAAACAGGACTTCATGGTCACTATATATGATGCAACATTCCTCAGTATAGAAGAGTACCCGCTACTATTTACTCTGTAAGTTTAGTTCTCCCTTTTAGTTAAACGTTAAGTTTGTCTTCAGCACAGCATTCTTATAGTCTACAGTAGATGGAATGGTTTCAGTCCGTAGGTCAAACTATTATTTTCGAAATTACAGTAGCGGTCAAGGAAACTCTCTAAAAACCTTGCTATAGTAATGCACAGAGAATTGGATATATTTGGAGAAATTCCTTTCCTATTCTGTAATTAAACAGCAATTTTTTACTATAACTGACATTTCAATCCTACATAAAATTTCTCCTCAACAGAGATCTTACTGGAAATGGAATTACGCATCTGGGAAATAGAACTTTCCAATCAAACAAGAATTTAAGGAAATTGTGAGTATCGTAATCTCTCTTTGGAAACTAAACATTTATGGAAGTTTAGACAATTATACGCTTTTCTGAACACCCTTTTCCTCATTGTTAAACATATTTCGATGCAAAACATGCGTCTCTAAGCCTATTCCTAGACATTTCGTTATAAAACGTACAATTTCTAGTCATTTTAGAATTAAAATCATAATACTTTTTTTAGAATGAAATATCACATGATGTACATGCAATGTCATGCCAGTTAAATGTACCCTTCCCCATACACACTAGAAAATTTAACCCTTGAAATGACTTCGTAACGCCAGCTACCTCAAACTGGGGTATATCTCTGATATCGTGGAAAACTAGAAAACATTAAAGGTATTGCAGTATAGGCATGTAATGGGGCCTCAGGCATTTTTCGAATTTAAACATTGGATTGCACTCAGTGGAAGTATTTTAACATAACAAAATACTTTCACTTGTGACAAATGTACATGTGCTCCCAAGCTCGTCATAGAAATTTATTTCACTACGTTTAGTAAAGTTTTCTGATTGGCTAAACAGGCTGCAAGGCCAGGCGTAAAGTGCATAGATTCTTCGGCAAACAGTCACTCTTTCTGTGTAAAATCGAGAGGGAAACTGAGGTCTTATGTTAGCTATCTAAATGAGACTTACTTATGTGACAACAAAGTGTCACAACATTTTCGCAAAAAAATTTGGAGATTTGCACGTCGTTACAATATTGCGGTCCATATTGTTAATTCCTTGTCGTAGGCAGGCAAGGAATCTTAGCGATGGTAATGTCGTGTGTGTATGTGTGTATGTGTGTGTGTGTGTGTATGTTTGTGACACTTGCTTGTAAACACGATATCTTAAAATAGGAATGTCCGACACTTTTCATATTTGGTATATACATTTATCATGTTTAGAGGAAGAACCCTATTGTTTTTGGTAGAGGTCAAGGGTCATTTGAGGTCACTAGCAGTAAAATTGCGAAAACTTCGAAAATGGCTTGAAAACACGATATCGTCAGATAGGAGTGACTGACACTTCTCATACTTGGTATATAAGTTTGTCATGGTGAGAGGAAGAACCCGATTTTTTTGGTTGAGGTCAAAGGTCATTTGAGGTCACCAGCTGTAAAATTGCAAAAATGCCGAAAATGGCCTGTAAAAAGGATATCTTCAAATAGGAGTGACCGACACTCTTCGTACTTGGTATTTAGATTTGTTATGTTGAGAAGAAAAACCCTTTTGTTTTTGGTAGAGGTCAAAGGTCATTTGAGGTCACCAGCGGTAAAATTGCGAAAATGCCGAAAATCGCTTGTAAACACGATATCTTCAGATAGGATTGCCCGACAATTTTAATACTTGGTATATAGATTTGTCAGGTTGAGAGGAAGAACCCTGTTGTTATTGGTAGAGGTCAAAGTTCATTTGAGGTCCCCAGCGGTAAAATTGCGAAAACGCCGAAAATGGCTTGTAAACATGATATCTTCAGGTAGGAGTTACCAACACTTATATTTGGTATATGAATTTTTCATGTTGAGAGAGAGAACCCTATGTGTTTTTGGTAGAGGTCAAAGGTCATTTGAGGTCACTAGCAGTAAAATTGCGAAAACTTCGAAAATGGCTTGTGAACATGATATCTTCAGATAGGAGTGACTGACACTTCTCACACTTGGTATATAGGTTTGGCATGTTGAGAGGAAGAACCCTATTGTTTTTGGTTGAGGTCAAAGGTCATTTGAGGTAACCAGTGGTAAAATTGCGAAAATGCTGAAAATGGCTTGTAAACACGATATCTTCAGACAGGAGTGACCGATACTCTTCATATTTGGTTTAAAGATTTGTCATGTTTAGGGAAAGAAGCCTATTGCTTTTGGTTGAAGTCAAAGGTAATTTGAGATCACCAGCGGTAAAATTGGGAAAATGCCGAAAATGGCTTTTATACATGATTTCTTCAGATAGGAGTGACCGACACTTCTCATACTTGGTATGGAGGTTTGTCATGTTAAGAGGAAGAAGCCCATTGCTTTTGGTATAGGTCAAAGGTCATTTGAGGTCACCAGCGGTAAAATTGCAAAACTTCTGTGCCTAAAATGTAAAGAAAACTTATCAAGCACTGTCAATTTGAAAGCCGGTAAGGTATTTGATGGCAAGGAATCACTAAGCCTTTTGACTTTCTGGTTACTAAATGTAATGGAAAGGATACGTCAGTTTAGCAAATGTCAATGGGCCAGAAATCATGTCTTTACGTGTTAATTAAAGAAATGCATTGTTATATATCAAAATACGGTGTGCAATTGTTTCACTTTTACAAAATAATTATTGATTTTTCTGCCTGACAGAAATCTGTCTTTAAATGAAATCAACTTTCTTGATCAGAATTCTTTTCATGGGCTAACCAGATTAACAACATTGTAAGTAAAAATGCACCGAATTACCGTAAGTACGATGATGGCGCTTAGTGGAATTTATTGTTTGTATAAAAAACAATAAGCTGCATAACATTTCAATTTTGTTAAAAGAAAACCCAGGCTTAGACAATACGATGCACAGTTGCTTAGGCCTATGTCTATAATTCAAAAGCATTTTTATAACATCAGACATGCAAATGGTTTTCTGAGTCATCACATAATGGATGTCTTCATTTTGCTTGCCATCCATTGAATGTAAACAGGGAATGATTTTTTTTTTTCAACCACAGTGTTTCCTATAGACCTTGTGCATGTAATGTCACAAAGCGGAAAGTACGTCCTCCTTTTGTGAGCAAAACAAACCAACATCGACAAATGCAGACAACAGATATTTCAACCAGTCGAATATGCGCATTATCTGCAGTGCGTTTTCTTATGCGTGTGGCCACGTGTTCCATTGTTTTGCCCCAAAGTATGACGTCAATGTGTCGTCAATGCACACGGTGTATTATCCGGTGGTTAATTGCATAAGTCTGCGTAAAATTTTCTGCGCGTTAAATTTTGACCCAAAACGGTTAATTTAATATGTAAGAATGACTTTTTTGCGAAATACATTGTAATCAACTAGTACCTAAACCTTGACGTTTTTCTTTGCAGAGATTTAAGCGGGAATCGTTTGACAGAAGTCATTGGATCACCATTTAAAAGCCTTCGAATGCTCACGCATCTGTAAGTGATTGAACACCAGCTACACGTCTTTATTTACTGAATATAGAGGGATGATTACATTGACCACCCCCTAGTCAAACATTTGGGGGTTAACCCCGATCCTTCCTGGGACTTACGTCAATGCCTGCCGGGTCATTCCAAATACTTTAAAAGAATGGAACCTTCTAAAAGTTTTTTTTGGTGCTCATTATTAATAACATTGATGTAGGGAAAACAAACCATTGAGCCACAACTGGAACAAAGCCGTGGCCGACTCGACTTAAATCAATTGGTTAGAAACGGACGGTAAACTCCATCTATGCTAACCTAATCCTTAAGTACACATAACAACCATTCATTTCTGCTTTTAAAGGAAGGGTTTAAGGTCACAACAGGATTTGTTTTGTTAGAGGGGAACTTATTCTGAGCATTTTGGTGAAATATGCATTGAAATCCGATTTGTGGTTCCCAAGATATTAGCACGAAAATTTTTTTGCATTTTCAACAAAAAGTTAACTTGAATCAAATACATGTGACATCACATCCCCACATTAATGAGCAGTGTTTTTTTTTTTTTTCTTTAAACTTGATACTGGATTTTCTCCTCAACTATCCCATATAATTAAAATGTGATTGCATAAGTAGCATGAGAATTTTACAAACTTTCCATCCTCCACAGGGAGGTCATACTCCTTTTAACTTCAAAGTCAAGATAACAGTCTGATGAAACCAAGGGAAACAAAACATTCTTTGTCAATGTGAGGAAGTGATAAAAGCTCTGCTGCCCTCAAACTCACTTTTGAAAACAAATCTACTGACTTGATTTACTGATATCTCCAGAAATACATTTCCGATTCGAATGGAACTTTCACCACACTCTGGAGATTTTGTTCCTCTTTCACATATGAAAATTATATTTTTGGTTAAACTTCCCCTTTGAATAATATAAAAACGTCCATATTAACTCAAGTTTATCTTCTTCGCTTCCATAAACAGTTTCCTTCAAGACTCAAACGTCATCACCTCAGACCCCGAATTTGTCTATGGACTTGAAAGTATTCAAGTTTTGTAAGTACTAATATGTCTTTTGTGAAACTGAAAAGTTCAAAAATTCATGCAACTATTACAGATATGTAAATTTAAATAACCCCTGATATAGCGCACAGCCAGGGGGTATCTATAACCCATCCCACTCCACCCCGATGAAATATGTGTGCATTAATCTTTACTTGAAGCAATATACTTGAACTCAAGTTGACGTTATTATGTGAGATAATGGACCAATCGTATAACGAAGGCTTAGGTAGGGGATCTAGCTGAATATGGCGATACGAGATGAGATAGACGCTCAGACAGGAAGAGTAAAGATTTCAGTTCTATATCAGCATGATTAATGATCTTTATTTAGTTCAACTTCAATCAACGGCCAGCAAAAAAAGATTGTTTAAATCATGTACACGGTGACTACATGCTTCTTCTTCGAGGTCTGTTGCACAAGCGTCCAGCTTGCAGGCTCGGTCTTGTGAATCGTGCGAGCTCTGAACACCTGCAGTCCCCTGATTGGTTAAAAGTTATGACGCACCTATATAAATTAGTATTATGATATAAATGACCAATGAGGAGGCTGCAAAGGGCGAATTTGGCCAAACTTCGAAAATATGGGTTACAGTGTGCACGTGGAACTAGGGAAATGCCATATGTCACGTCCACCGGTAACACGTGGCGGGAAACAGGAAGTGCCCTGGGAATCCAGAACAAAAGGAAGGGAGCGTTGCTCGTAAACAACAAGATGGCGTCTGCTTAAGGTCATGGAAAGTGCACCATACTACATAACATTAACCATCCGTTATTACAGGCAAAGACTTTTTCAATAAGTTGCCATTTTTTCACATTTCATATTTTTTTTTTTCAGTCATTCGGACCGAAATTATTACTGCTGCCTTTTGGAAGATACTGAAACCCTACGTGAGTGTCTCCCTCCACGAGATGAGTTTTCTAGCTGCACGGACCTTATACGATCAGTCACTCAAAAAATAATTATATGGATCATGGCCGTCTGTGCTCTCTCTGGCAATATTATTGTTATCATCCTAAGATTACGCAAGAAGAAGCACACTGGCCAAATGAAAAAGACTTCTGCTCAACCCGTCCTTGTTATGAACTTAGCGATAGCCGATCTCTTGATGGGATGCTACCTTTTGATGATTGCAATTGCCGACGCCAGTTATAGAGGTCGTTATGGACTTTATGCAGATATATGGCAGACAAGTTTTTACTGTCGACTCGCTGGATTTCTTTCTACGATAAGTAGTGTTGCTTCAGTACTCACCTTAACAGTGATTAGCCTCGATCGCTGCCAGAGTGTACTGTACCCATTGTCACCCAATAGATTAAGTGCGAGATCCGCTTTCAATGTGTGTTTATTAATTTGGACAGCAATGGTTATAGTAAGTGCCTTACCGGCCGTTGTGTTTGAAGGGAACTATTATGGGCGTTCAAGTGTCTGCCTGGCTCTTCCCATAACGCCTGCTAGACCGAGTGGATGGATATATTCTTTTGTTCTGTTTATAATCCTCAACGTTTTCCTCTTAATTATAATAATGACATGTTACACTATCATCTTCATAATTGCAAGACGATCCACTAAATTTTCAACATCGTTGAGTAAATCAGATGAGCAGATGAAACGAGAACAGCTTCAGATTGCTTTTAAAGTGTCTCTCTTAGTCGCATCAGATTTGGCATGTTGGTTGCCTATCGTCATTATGGGATTCCTCGCGATGACCCCACGCGCAGTCACCGGGGATGTCTACGCGTGGACAGCTATTGTCGTATTGCCAATTAATTCTGCTGTCAACCCTTATCTGTACACCTTTTTCATCGAAAGGGTCCGCAAAGTAGAACAGACGTCACTTGCAAAATCGCTAACGAGCTCGGACAACCGAGTGTTAATATCTGCAAGCTCGTCCCCGACAGTTCAGAGAGCTGTGACTCCTGTAACAAATGACAAAGGTGAGTAGCACTAAATGCAGCCAACTCCCACCCTTAAAGTGAACTTTTGTAGACGTCCACAGACATTCTGAATTAATAAAACAATGTTAATTGCCTAAATTGGCAGCAAGTTCAAAAATGCAGTGTGTAAACGACATCTACTGTGCTGAGATTGTTCAAAGGTCTAATGTAATCATCTTGAAGCAACCATGTGAGATTGTGTTTTGCAGAGGATAAAGTGGACACAGTAGTGCGAGGGGCTTAGATAAGCTGGGAGAATTGGAACTGTTTAAGGTTACAGGATTACACCTTAAATTTTGCATTAGGTAACTTATCATGTATAATTTGTACAGTCATGAAGTATATATTCTCTCATTTCCCAAAGAATCTCCATATACACGTTATTTATGACACAAACGATAGCGTATGTGCATCTGATGCAGGGTGAGGAAAGTGTGGCTTGTCAGCAAAAATCTGTCGTGGAAAATAAGAGGATTGAAAAGTAAACTTCCTTGAAAGAAAACTTTCAGAGAAAATCCGTATTGATTATGTCAGAATTTTTTACGGTTTACGAGAACTACTGTACCTCTGCTTTAGCATCTCATACCCAACTTTGTCCTTTCCTTTTACTAGACCTTCAAATTTTGAAGAAATAGCGGATCACTGCCAATTTAATCTCCCACCAAATCCGGTTACTGCTTCTTTGTCACCAGTCAGATTATCCCGTTAGTTAACTGCAAGCCTGCTGCGTGCGTTAAAGTGCTCCGCTAGTAAATTTTATAGAAACCCTAAGCTTTTGCTGAAGGAGCACGCAAACGGAAACGCGCGAGCCAAAACGGACGCAACTGAAGGTACACGTGCCGCAGGAATGTAGTTTTGTGAGATATATAATATTTGTTTGCACCCGAATCGAACGCAATCGTACAAGCGTATGGCAGTGAGCCATATAACTAGAGATTGCACGTAAATTCGGAAAACGCATTGATATTGAAGCCAACATGGGGCCGAGTGATTTAGATTAGTTTACTTCAAGTCGTTTAAATTCACGAATGTTTCTTGGCATAGTGATTTTACTTTGGTGAGTGAGGTCAAACCATGCTATTTCACGAATCAACTGCTTCGATATTGGCCACAGTCCTTCTAAAATAAGGCCCGACTTTTTTTGAATTCTTGAATGACAGCTTTTTGTGTGATACTGATATTGTATTGTGAAAGAGCAAATTAAATATATTCTCCCTACATTGTTGTAATTCAAATCAGTAATATGCAAACTCGACTCTGACTGTGATTTTGAAATAAAAATGTCCTAAAAGATCGATTTGGCCTTTCCCACTCTGCGAAAAAAAAAAAAAAAAACACTCTACGAACAAAAAAAAAGAAAAAGAAAGGGACTAGTGTGCGTACGTAAACAGGCCGGTAGGCAAAGAAAGCTTAGGATTGTCTCTCCCTGTAGGTAAATCCATGGTCGTGAGACTGTGTCCGCCATTTTTGCACTTTTTGCAGAGTTTTCCGTGGTCTTTTTTTTTTTTTTTAAATTTGAGCCAAAGATCGAAAAAAAAAAAGACCCGAGACTTTAAAAACGCACCTACGAAAGACTTGTTTACTACTTCGCGTGTAAACGGAAACTGTCCAAAGGATTTAAGCCACTGTTTAGCTATTACAGAGGCATGCGATGTTCTACTTCTAGTCCTTGAAGTTGAACAGGACTCTGTGCTACGTCCACCGCTAGACGGAGTTAGGTCTTACCGTTAAGCGTAGTACACGGTCCTTTTCAAGGACTAGCCATGTTCCAGTGTAATTTAAATGATACTGGAATGGAGGAAGTAACGTTACCCCTAGGCTAGGTGAACAGCATGACATCGGCTTAGGCGAGGACAAGTCCCCCAAATATTAATGTATTACTATAACTCGCTTAAATAAGACTACACGGCCAAAAGTAATAATATCCGGTTAGGTAAACATTTCAGCGTCATGCTCCCAGTCCAATACTCCAAAGGCAACTCAGCAAGCTGATAGATGTCAACCATGAACTCGAAAACTTAAGTTAGGTTCTCGTTAGTTACACGGTACGAAGGCTTAGCTACATGGCCTACGTTAGAACTCATCGAAGAAAAGGAAACAAGACCAAAAAATACAACAATATCATTAAAGACGTACCATTCACAGAAGATATTTCACCGTTCATCTTGTTCTCTGGTTGGTTCAGAGCAAGATAGCCTGGCAGCCTTTTTCTGAATAGTATTAATCGGTCCAGTTTGTAATCAGATACTAACTTTAGGGCTAACGTTGGGGCTAACGTTAACACTCAGCAGCGAGCGCTAACGTTAGTACAAACGACTCTCGCCTCCTAATAGTATCAGATATAGGCTATTACAGAGTCCCCGTGCGAGCTGTGGCTTAAATAAAAATGAAAACATGCAGTTGATCCATGGCACATCGCGATGGCTAGCTCTTTTGACTTAGGCTACGTTGATCACAATAGCAATGCCAGCCTCCATTTTGAGCTTTCCCGCTAAACATTACAACTTACACTGTTACTTGTGTTAGGCCTACTTACAAATTGTTAGTTACGACTTTGCCGCGACCGGCCGTAAACGTTGTATCGCTATGCCTATATACAGCACTGCACTGTAACAAAAATATACAAACACCATGTGAGCCTGTTAGTGTACGTTACTGTACTGTTGGCAGTTTACATAAAATAGAGGCTTTTCACATGACGTAACAATACTCTCCGGCGACCATGTTGGACTACTTTAACTACGTTGTAAACCACACTGGACGCGCTTGCTCGTTGAATTTGTACACACCGTGCATATCACATCCACACTGTGCAGTGCGTTCGGCACAAAGCAACGTGTGTTTGGCATGAATGTCCTCCAGCATGGCGGTTCCGTGACGCAATTGCAAAGTCTCTATAGCTGAATAGGAGACCAGTGTGTCAACGTAAACGGTTGTTCAGGCTAACGTGAAACGACTTGAAGTTAACTAACCTACATCAGGTGACCTTCAATTGACTTCACTACGTTATTGTGGAATGCGTCTTCCTCCCATATAGCCCACTGACGTATGGTGACAATCCGCATTGGACCTGAAGAGGGCGAAGGCGGTTCTAGAAAGCTAGGACCACTTACTTAACCCTTGTTCTAGTCTGAGTCTAACCTAAACCAAAAACATAATCCACACACCAAACCAAACAGAATTCCCGCTCTACCCGCTCGCATTCCATGCTGTGACGTTGCTTCTTGAAAAAGCAACATATTAGACACCCCAGTAGATCAAAGGGGTTGTGGGGTGTTACTAATATCTGAGTTTGTTCCATGATCTGTGACCTCAAATGAGCTATATGTTTTCATTGTGTTCACACTGCGTGAAAAGCAATTAAAAATGCTGACTGACCTGTTAGCTAACCCCAAATGTTACGTAACTTTTTGTGCATTGAAACACATCTTTTACTGTCAATCAATAAATCAGATATGAAACTTGACTTAATCAAGTCTGCATGTAGTGGGCTTCTTTTCCTCCCTGAAGCAGTAAGAGTTAATCAGGCAGAGAGGAAGAATGTAACAAAAAGCAAGAGGGATCGTTTCATCATGAAGTGCAGCAATATGTCACCACATGCTTGGAGAAACCGCGCACCGTGCGATTGCGTTCGTTACACTCAATCGATAACGGACGCACAAAGAACGGAGTACAAAACTCATGCTTTAATTACACATTTACATTCTTGCAGCACGAGCATAAGCTTAGGATTTCTCTGGGAGGCAAAACAATGCAACACGTGGCCATACGAATATAAATTCGCCCCGTGCGTTTAGCAGAAGATGGGCGTATGCGACTAGTGGCTGCACTGAGAAACTAGTTTTGTCACAAATACCACCTTTGTCACAATCTTCGCCCACTCTTGTCACAACGGAGGTCACGACTTTTGTCACACACATTTTGCCCACTTTTTTCATACACGTTGAGAAAATTTGGTATGCCTTTAAGTCATAATCAGTACGTTTCAAGTAGTTGAGGCACGATTATATGTTCAGTTTCAAGCAAATCCCCTCTGTTAGCTGTAGTACTCACAAGGAGAGGGAAAGGAACCCGCTCAATAACTTTACCAAAATGGTTTCGTGCACCAAGTTGTGCACGGAAATCCTGTAAAGTTTTGGTCTAGCCCCTCACTCCAACTTTGAAGATCACTATAGGATTTCTTTCATTAAGGCTGGAATGAGAATCTTGCTCTCATTTTGAATAAAATTGTAAGACATTACCAAGAAACAATTTTTAATCAGAATTTAAGGCCAACAATTTATGACCATGTAGGAATGCTTAAAGACGGTGCTTCGAAAATTAGTTGTTTGACTCAAGTTAGTGCAAATCTCACATGGTTGGTGACGGAAGGGACGGAGTGTCCCTTGAAAATTTCCCCGGTGGGGCCACTTCATACCGAGCTCAGAAAGGGGCGAAAAGAAGAATGAGGAAAAGGGGAAAGAAAGAGACGACCAAGTATAGAGAAAGAAAGGAAAAAATAGAGAGCAGTAGAAGACGCGTACAAACCGCACAGATGTATGTTTTCGTAACTCTTCATTTTGTAGATCAAATGCATAAAAGAGATCAAGGGCGACGAGGTGAAGGGGAATTTAAAAAAATACAGAAGAGTCCTAACATCTTTTACTAATATGTTGGTTTCTTTTCCAAGCGTTGGTGGTGGACACTTTTCAGTCATCTCGTAGCAGTCATGCTGCTTCATGCTCCTTGAATATTATCTTTTCTGAGCTCTTCGCATTACAAAGGTGAAAAAGACTGAAAAATACGGTCTGAAGTACAGGGTGACATCACTACTCGGTAAAGAAATATACGTTTAGCGCTTGTGGCAACTTTTCGTTTAAGTCACCAGTCCGCAATCGTGCCACTAACAAAATTTGGGTCTTCAGACGATACGACAGTTCGATAGTGTGTATAGATAGGACATGACAAATAGTTGACTTTCAAATTAGAATAAGGTGTCTTCGTGTATTGTAAATAACTGGGTACACTGTGCCATTAGTTCCTGCAGCCCGTTGTTGATATTTTGCCCATTGTTCCATTCACAGTAAAAGAGATACGGAAGTTTTAGCTCATTATGCTACCTGGGACCCTGTTTCTCGTCGTAGGCTACAGAAATTCGCATAAGTACAATATGCATAAGGCCTACGACTTCCTTGGTACAAGGCCCAGAATTAATTTTAGGCAATGATCGCGAAAGTTAAACATTACATGTCCTCTTTAATATATCTTCTGTTTACTGTCATAGCATCACCATGCATGCACGTTATATGGCAATCAAAGGGAGGGACATATTGTGGGTGACACGCACGTTAGCTGACCCGTATGGACCCCAATGATTTGTGCACCCAAATATTGGTGAAGCCGAGCTGACCGGGAACCTACTTATCTATATTGCAAGGGCCCATGACTCGAATAATGTTGGGGTCAACAAAGAAGAATTACGCTGTTTGGGCCCATGCTCTCGACGTGAGTCGCACGTATGGGAGAATCAAGCAAGCTGGTTATTCAAACTACACGGGCCAATTCGATTTATCCAAGACCATGTGCCCAAACATAATTCTGGCATTTGAGGCCAAGTTTAACCGTAGATCTCAGCCCGTACCCATGCATAACTAGAATGCCATAATGAATGTAGTTGCAGGGCCATAATGCCAATTTTGCAATCACGAAAAAGGTCAACTAACTTTATTATGATGGTTTGCTATGCTGTCCATGCACTTGTTCCAGTCTTCTTTTCTTTCCTATGCAGCCATCAGATGTCTGACTTCACTATTTGACCCTTCCAAGAGTTTTCCATATTCCCGGCTTCACCTTTCATATTTAAGAGATCCCCTTAAGAGGATCCCCTTCCGTTGTCGTACCTTCGGTCTTCCGATAGGCCTATGGAGATATCGTAAGCCCACCTCGCCTATCTTACAGTTATCAACTTCGTTGCGCCCAGGGCAGTTTGGTACCTTCTAATGACAGTTGAATATAAACCAAACATTTCGACCAAACATTCGTTGCAGTGCCAGTATCACCCAAAAAATTGACGTATTTATCCCCTCAATGGTAAAATTACATCCCGCAAAGTAACACCCAAATGGGTGTTTATACGCCAGTAAATATGGTAAATGTAACCCCTACCCCGACAAATAAGGGAGTACTCTTGGGTGGGTGAAAGCCGAAAAGAAGCATCCACACAGATTGTCAGTTTTCTATGGTAACGCCCCTAGGTTGTCCGTTTAACGGGAGAACTGCTCCTCAGGATTTCGCCCAAAGTCCTTGATCCCTTGGTGTATTCAAAAGTTATTTTTGTCGTTTCTTCATTCTCTTAATTCGAATTTTCAAGTCGGTTTCTTATTTCACTGTTCCAAGCCACAAACGTTTTTTCTGAACCATCCCCTCTCAGAACCGCCCGACATGATTATGAGTTGTGGATGTAATTATCTAAAATCATTTTTCTTGCTACGTGCCCCTCTGATTTGCAAAAGTGAATACTAAACCACAACCCCTGTTTAGTAAGCATAGGTTTACCTGTGTAACACTTCTCACTTCAACTTAGCCGATGTATGACAAAAGTGGGCAAAGTGTGTGTGACAAAAGGAGTGTCCTGTATAATTGCGACAAATATGGATTATTGTCGTGACAAAAGTCGTGCTCTCTGTTGTGAAAAATGTGGGCGATGTAAGTGACAAAAGTGGTATTCGTGACAAAAGTAGGCAAAAATTTTGACAAAAGTGGTTGGTGAGACAAAAGTGGTATTTGTGACAAAACTAGTTGCTACAATGGGTAACAAATGAGTTGTCTACCATTGTCGGTTTGTTTGCCCGGCCAAAGGGAAGCGTACATTTTCCTCTGTTACATCATTTTTTGGTTTTAAGTTTCTACATGGACCAGTAATTCATAATAGGCCAAAGGATAATGGGTTAATACTTTTGCGTGTGTTTAAGCTGTTACACACGTAAAAGCAGTGTGTTATGAGTGACAGGCACAACGCGAAGATGTTTTGTCACATCAGTTGAGCTGTTGAGTATTACAAGGAAACCTACGTTGCGAATATTTGTCGGCTAATTGCAGTTTCGAAGGGAAGATGTAAGAAACTAGCATGATACTTTCGATGATTGCTAAGAAAAGGTGGTCTTGAAAATCTTGATCATGTTTTTTTTTTTTTTTTTTTTTTGGGGGGGGGGGGTCTGCTTTCTGTAGCTGTGTAAGACAAGTGAAGCATAACCACTTTGTTTGCATATATAATTTCGATTATGTAGCATATTTTCTTTCTGAAATGTTTAGATATATCTGCATTATAATTTGGCTAGGAGATCCTAAGCACCTTTTTCAGAATGTATCATAACAATAGAATAATTAACTGAAAGTATTTCTCTCTAAGATCAAAGCAGTGTCACAAAATCTGCATTGGCTGCCATGAGAAGCAACCGAGTTATTGCTCCATCTGGTACGGAGAGATACAGAAGTCACCAGTTATCCACACTCGTCTCAAACAGCCACCTAAACTTTACAATCGAGGATAAAGAAGATATCATTGAAGACGTGAGAAAAGCATTGCAATACTTACATAACAGAGGCATTCCCCACGGAAAAATAAACAATGAACATATTATTATTGATGAGGTTTGTAAACTTTAATTCACTAAAATATCGTTTTCTCTAACCGACGTCCTCTAATTCTGATAAAACAAGCCTAAGAAACGACGGGAATGTTACTTCTCCTTTTCCTTATGTCTAAAAATGACAATGGGACCACAATTAGACAAGGAAGGTTGGGAGTACCTTTTAACAGAAGGGGGAATGGTTTTCAGAGGATAAAATGTGTAAAGTCAGTGGGAATTAAATTTTCCAGGGAACACGCGATCTCTTTATAGTCGATGTTGCCCCTCCAAATTTGCTGCCCTTTAAACCCTGACCCTGTCCCCCCAAAGTTGGGTCTGAGATCACAGCAAGTTTTGATATTTTAGATGGGTATTAGCATGTTGTAAACGTTTCGGTTAAATTTTGATTCGAATCCGATGAGTGGTTCACAAGATATAAGCAGTTGCGTCACATTTTCAAAAAGAAGCTTCTTGGAGCAAGCACATACGACATTATATCATGACATAAGTGAACAGTTTCTTTTTATCTTCACAGCCAAGAATCTCCTCAAGTATCCATTATTATCAGAATGTGATTTCATAATTGGCATAAGAGTTTTACAAACTGTACGTTCCCAGCACGAATCCCTCTGTTAACTGCAACGTCAGCTCAACAGTGTGAAAACAAAGGGAACGAAGAATCCCTTATCAATGTAGAGAAGTAGTATTTATACCTCAGTATGGCGATGGAGGTAAATAATACCTGCATGGCCGTACGGGACTTGACCCAAACCCAGTTCCCCAACCAGAGCATAGTCTCTGCCCACCTTAGGCACCGAAGTTTGCTCGAACTAGGAAACTTTCACAAATGGGAGCTCTATCCCCGGCACCCGACAAGTACGGCCTCTATAACCCTTGCTGCCCTCAGAAAAATTTGTGGCACAAATCAAGTGAATTCATTGATATCCAGATTAATACGTATCCAGTTTTTATGGAAGTTTCATAAGATTGCATCAATTTGGTTCCTCCTTCACAAAGGCCTATGAAATATTTTTTTATTTATTTATTTACTATTTATTTTGCTTAAACTTCCCCTTTAAACAACGGATCTGGGTTGAAGTCAGACGCAAGGCATAGAATTTTCCCCACTTCATGTGAAAAGATGGTTGAGTCCTTGGGTAGCCTATGTTTGGTCAACCATTAAATCCTTCTGACAAACTGTAGCTTCATATGACGGTACTGTCGTTGTACTGTGCCGACGCTTTTCTTTTCCCCTTTTATACTTTTAAATTGCGTTGATTCCTGTAACATGTCGTTTTGGCATAATTTTAAGATGATTCTTTCCTGTACTCCATCTTGCTTTCCTTTCTGTATGGGGAAAAAAGGAGAGGTGAAGTTACTTGGCAATTACTGGTTATACTTAAATGTTTACTTAATGTTACTGTTATTTGTACTTGAAATTGTAACGTTTCCCTTAATAATCTTTTTTTTTATTTCCTCTTCAGCTACCTCATGGAAACAAACGAGCGTATCTCCTTATGGCAAGCACAACCAAACCTGAACCTGACAGCGACAAAGCAAAAACATCCGACATTGAACTGACAGAAATGAATGTAGGCCCTGCAAAATTTAATGATTTCTTTGAGAAAGATCTACGGGACTTTGAATCATTTTGTTCAGGAACTGAGTCGATGGTATCAAGCAAATAGTTGTTTAAACATTGAAAAAAATTCCATCAATATGTTTTTTCTTAGAAGGTTGTAGTTTTATTAAGGCTAGGTAAGATTAGGGTTTCTGAAATCAACTAATACAAGTAGGCATTCTGTACTTGCGGACTAGTGCTTGCGTCGAAGAGTTTTGGACACAGTACCAACATTACTATTGTGAGCTTTGAAATGGTACTACTGCCTACACTAGCATCAGTTTCTTCAAGTTCATTAAGAAAGCAGTGTTATGTGCATTAAACTTATTCCCATTTAATAATGAAATTCTTGAGAACTTAAAATATATTTTCCTTCTTTTCTTTTGCAATTCATGACAGAAATATCTGTGAGATTGCCACCTTCACCATAGCTCGCAACAATAACCGGCGACTATTTGACAATTTGTGCGTGCAAGTTCAGCTGTTCTAATTGTAGCAAGTGCAACTAAAATCGGCCGTTTCCCAATGGTGTATCATATGAGCACGTTGTAGTAGGCTATCATTTTGTTAAATTCGGGTAGATGCGCACTGTTAAACAAGGTGTTTCTTGATTGGTTGTCGCCATTGTATTGTATAGATTGCATTCTTTGTTAGAGTTAGGGATTAGTTTAAGGATAAGAGTTATCGTTAACCAGTTAGGATATTTCTTGTTAAACAGTACGTATCGCCCCTTAACTTCAGCAAGGAATTGTGCAAAAATGATGTCCAGATACAGATAGAAACTGCAAGAAAATTATAATTCACTTTGAAAACGGAAGTTTTGATAATGAGCATAAAGTCTGACCTTTCAAGCTGTAAAATAATCATATTGTTGTATCCAATTTCGTTACCTTCAATTCATGCATGCAAAAGTAACACATGTCCACCAACATGTATGGTTTCGTCACACAGCATGCTACTACATGCATAATGATGGTAACGTGAACGTGTCGACCTCCTGAAATAGTCACAAATGCAATTTAATTTTTTCTATCGATATATAGTTATTAGTTTCGTACTAACGAAGATAGGCATGCATTACGGAAATATAGCAAATATCCCACCATTAAGAACTGTGCTCATAACATGATGATTTGCTCACATTTAATTTTGCTTTCTGCCTTTTCAAAGGAAGGTCACTTCGAAAATCAGTTACACAGAAAGGTGAACTTATCAGAAAAAAAATAATAAAAAAAATAAACAGAATTGAAATAAAAGCGTACCGAATAACGAAACTATTAAGGTGAAGAAAAATGAGCTTTGGGGTGTTTTATTAATTGCACGTACCATCGAAGCAATTGTGCACTTGAAAAAAGGGAAGAGATTCAATTTCAAATTAAAGTATATATTAGGAATAAGAAATAAATCCTAGAAAACGTGTGAACTAAACGCATTTTTGGTGGGTTTTTTCCTCTGCCTTGTAAGAAGAACAGAAATATTCCACGCCATGTTGTTCAAACACTATCACAAAACCATTTTCCTAACCGAGGATATCTCACTTTAAAGATTGGTTATTTTAGTTAAAAAGTACCTCTGTTTTTTTTTTTCAACAAAGCCTCATAAAGTTATTTAATGTGGGCATATTGCTTAAAATTCCTTTTTTATTCTTTATAAATGAAGGTCATGTTTGTCCTTGAAATTTGATACTATTGTAATGTTTGAATACTTTTTCCTGTAGATCTAGCATTACCTTTCACCATACATAGAGTACAATCAACAACATTGCTTAATATTGCCTGCGACCGCATCATAATTATAAGTACACTGAATGCAATGTTTAATTAATGTGCCACGATCACAGATTCCCTATGATGTATAAAATCTAAAGAAAAATTTGCATAACTTTAAAAATTTGTACCTTCCGAATGCTATATGCTATCGAGATGCCGTTTCACCTTCTTAAAAGAGAAAAATTTTCTGCTTATTTTGAAGTTAACGAATTTTGTCTCCAGAACATGCCTTTAACTTTTAATTACTTATATAGATATAAAGATATGAGAGAGTAGAGTTCCTCCGTTTGTGCCTCAAACTGAAAAGACTAATACTCTGAAAAATTACCAATGTCATATCGATGATCAATGTATTATTGTTAATGTTGCTCTTCCATTGTGTTGTCCTTACATTGATTGAGACAGGATGACGAATGGTTCGTCTCGGAGTGTTGTGTCCGTTGGAGTTTGTAAAAGGAAGTCAACAAAAAAATTTTGTTTTAGGTAACATAAGAAAAAAAAAAAGATGATTTCGTTATCCAGGTAAAAAGTAAGGCCTCTTCGAGTTTGACCAAAAGAAGGAAAATGTTTCTGCACGACTCCCATGGTAACGCTCACCCGTCAAATTTGAAGCTTATAAAGTTCAGCTTTATGTCTTTCGAACATCTCACAGTCATATAATGTGGGACTGGCTACGAAGGAGAAAATTTGTAGTATTTTCCCCCTACTTTTTGTTTTGACTTATTGATGATATTTAATGAGTAGGATATTTTTCCCTTTTTCTCCCTAAGTAACAAGTCTTGTATAGATAAGAGACATAAGAGAAAATCCTTTCATGTTGGCATCTTCGAATTATTTCGTTCGTTTCTTCTGAGGGGGTGTCAGAGTGTTTTCATGGGGGCATGATATGAGATGAGTGATTAGTATTAGAGAATCTCAGGGGATGGACTATCATTATTTGAGTTTTATAAGTTTTTTAGATGTAACCTGATTTGCATCCATTTGCAGAGATACACTACGTTTAACAAGCTATCACACAGATGCACATGCACACGTTCCTTGGCAACGTACCTCCTGTCCTGTACTGATCCAACGCACCACACTCAAGGAGATGAAATTCCGTTTTCTGGTTCACTTACTATGTGTTATTAGTTGCTTCTCGTCACAAGGAGGACAGAATGGTAGAAATTTGTGACGAAAGTTGGCGTGGTCTCGAGCCAACGAATGTAAATACCATCGACTTGATCATACAAGACCAGGCAGGAGGGTGAGGGCCTTGGAGGCCCACGCCCCCCCCCCCCCCCCCAAAAAAAAAAAGGCCGATGTTGTGTTATATTATATATATTGAATATTGTATATTGAAGCAAAAACAAAAAATGCCCAAATGATGCATTACATATACACATATAATTATGCTGCTTTCCAGCCCAATTCTCTAAAGGTCAACGGGTGGATAATCAGAGGCGTTCAGTAGCTACCGGATGAGGTGGGACAGCAGGGCGATAGGTTCTCATCAATGAAAATCCGGAAATTTGCCAGCCTCTATGTGACCAGGCGCAGTTTTAGACTATAGACTTCGTTATGTTTCGGGGTAGAGGTAGCTTGAAACGACGGGATATAATTTTTGTAAATATGAGAATCGGCACTGACAGACTGATGACTATGATGATAAATAAATACACTACCACACCATACATAAAGATTGAACTTACAGGCCTATATTCATGTCAAGTACAGGTATTTTTTATTCAAGAAGAATGAATTTAAGGTTGCTGAGAGACTATAAGCAATCGGTTTGTTAACCGACACTCATAGGTTAGATATTTAGTAAGACTAGATTTTAGTGTCTCACCAACACGAAATGTTTCATAAAGTGTCATCTTGTTAAAACGGTTCAAGTCCATCACTTTAGTCGCCTTTTGAGGTAGTCGGGAAATACTATAGGCATAGGAAAAACCCCTGCATTGAGGCACATCTGACTATAGCTACTGCCATTTTAAGAAGGAATATTCAACAGACAATTTTTTTCCGTCAACTCGATTATTTTAACGCTACCATAAAAATCGCCGACGGCATCTTTAATAAAGTTTCATAATGCAACCATTTACCTGTGTCATATCAAGACTAACATGACGGTTTCACTACGCTCTGATTCATTCAAGAGAAGTCAATCACGACGTGAGAAGTGAGAATCGCTGAATGTTGTGTCCAGTAGCGTGGCTAGCCTTCGTTTCCAGGGGAACAAACACCCATATTTTCCTATTTTGTTTTAATTAAGCGATGCACATTTCTGCGCTTAGTAGGCACGCATCTTTTGGCCCGCAAAGCGCTTCTAAAATTTTACGCCCCTTGATCATTTTTTTTCTCAAAACGTTGAATATTAAAACAAAGGATATTTAGAGTTTTTTGTACTAGAGCGATATCACACCACGCCCTTAACAGCTCACAGTTCAGAAGGTAACCGATCGTTAAAAGTGTGAATATGGGCGTTATGTGCGGAGCGCAAAGCGTGGTGTAAATTTCGACTCTCTTAAACAAATATTTCAAAATATGGAGCTTGCATTACAAGCAATTTTAAATTGTGAGTTCCCTGTTAGAAAGTTTGATACGTTTGGGAATAATTTGAGAATATGCCAGCCCTCCCTCCCCGGTAACGTTCATAGGACACTGAAAAGCGTTATGTTTGTATCTCAGTAGTAATATTATGTAATAACCACTTTGCGGAAACCACATTAGCAAGCAAGCCGCAGGTAGCGTTCGCAATACAGTGTGACGTGAAAGTCACCAAAAGAGTACGGGAAAGGCTATGAAAGCGCATTCAGGTATTCAGTCAGTACTTCGCTGTCTCCGCGTCCCCGACTCCCAGCCCAGTATCCTGTTCGCTCTATAGGAGCCTAATGTGGGCTGTTATAGACCAGGCGGAGAAGGGGGGGGGGGTATCGTCACCCGAAAGCAAAATTTATGAGACCAAGTGTATTTGGTCAATTTTGGGTCGCTGATTCCGAAAATCGAGGGTATACGGGCTGCATCCGGGCTTTTCTGAGCCATTTTGACGTTTAAAATTCAAAGGGCGCCCTCTATTTATCAAAAATCTCGTTTTCTCCATATATTTACGGTCCAGTCATTAACTGATGTGAGATTTGGTTCTAATATTCTGTAAATATAATGTCAACTGATAAATACGGGGAAATATTATTATTCATATTAATATGCTAATTAGATAAAGTTAAAGGTCAAGTTATAATGTTAGCAGAGAAATAGGCCGAGGGTTTGAGTCATGGGAAATTACATCAAAATAGACCTGCCTTACACCCTACAAACACCATAGATACTCATTTTAGAGCAAGCGACAGGGTTGGCGCTATCTGACGACCCCCTGCCTCCCCACCTGGGAACAATGGACCCCTTTTGAAGAATTAAATTGTATAAGTGTAATGCCGACAGCTAGGACTGTGTTGGTCATCGCACGATCTTTGTTTGTAGGTTGACTTCTTTCTCCAGTTATTAATTATATACAATTTATACCATTGTAGTTATGGGGAACAAATATAGTACCAGTGTTGTCCAATCAAGGCTTGACATAAATCGCATGAAATCATTTGGAGAGAACATTTAAAGTAATTTCATTTGCCGACTCTTAATCGGCACGTTTCGAAGAATCGGTCCCCGCTATATGGCACAGGGAGGAATATGTGCATTCACACGGATGTGTACGAAGGCGTGATCGAGGGAATAGCTCAACTGACTGTGGGCTCAGCATAGGCTCAGGAGTGATTTTTTAAGTGCACGACTATTCATTTAAGTGGGTCATTTGCATGGATGGTGTTGCCTAGAGCCGGAAGTTCGGATTTACTTGAGAAATCTCGATCCCTTGTGGGACAATGATATTACTACTTCGGATAGCATTGTAACGCGGAATAAACGAAAAATAGATAAATATAAAAATTCGCAAGATACATGCTTTTAAATTATAACATGTGCACTTATGTCATAGCCTTCAATTTGCTATCCGCAAATATTTTATGGAAAAAAATCTCACTGCCATCTGTTCTCCCTTTTTAGTCAAATAAAAGCGACACAAATTACATTTTGAAGCAGACCAAAATGCTTTTGGCAGAAATGTGTGCATACGTGTATGGAAGGGGGGGGGGGGGGGCTATAGACACGTCTCGAACATCTTCCCACCTACGTCGCCTGCTCAATCGGCAGATTTGGAGAAGACTTGAACGAAAGGGAGGGAAGTGGAGTATAGATCACCCATGAGTTTTGATGCAATTCTACCCCAACAGCCTACGTAAGTAGTACGTCAATAATATTGGTTTTAAAGGTGCGATTGTGATAGAATATCTCATTGATTTATTGCAAAGGTCAGTCTTACGTGTATTTCGTATGAGGGCATAGGAGTTTGAGACGAGTTCCAGAAAAAAACGTAATTTAGGGAATAAATTCCAAATTTTGGGTAGCAAAAAGTAAGTTGTAGTCAGACGTCCATCAGAGTAAACTTGAAGCCAAAGTTGAGGAAGTAGCCTATGAAACATGTTTACATCAATATTTAAATTCTTGACATATTAATTTCCTACCCAAACATGAGATGATGGAGTAAAAGTTCACTTGACCTTTCTTTCAGTGACCAAACAGAATACTTGGCTTTCATGGAACAATGGCAGAAAGTACCACAGGGGCCAAGCAAACTGCAAAAGTTCTTGATACTTTATAATTCCTTAGCTAAACGTGACAATTTGTATACATACATTATATATATTTCCAGGAACAAGGCTATCCAAAGTAGTAATCACTGTCCCACAAGGGATCGAGATTTCCCAAGTAAATCCGAACTTCCGGCCCCAGGTAACACCACCCCTGAAAATGAGCCACTTTGATGAATAGCCGCGCACTTAAAAATTCTCTCCTGAGCCTATTCTGAGTCCACGTACCGGGCAGTTGAGTAATTCCTCGACCACGCCTTCATACACATCCACTGTGAATGGCATTTTTATGCACATATTCCTCCCGATGCCATAGAGCGGGAACCGATTCTGAGAACCGTGCCGACTAAGGCTCGGTAAATGGAATCACTTTAATGTTCTCTCGGAAAGATGTCATAGAATATATGTCAAGCCTTGATTGGACTACCAAATGGAAAGTTTTTTACAAAAACGATCATTTGCTCATTTTACACCAAAATTTCTAATTATGCTTCGAAATGATATGTCTAGGTGAAAGTAACCCATGAAACACCAATTTTCGTTCGAAATACATGATTTTTGACGATTTCAAAATTTGTGACGTCATAATTTTGGGGAATTTCCCCCAAATAAAGCGTCATTTTATGTCACACAAACGCGATTTACGATAAATTATAGACCCAAATAACACCAACTCTTTTTCTCCTGCTACCTATGACATGCAGGAACGCGTTTAGCCATTTCGATATATTTGTGGTTAGAAGTATTATTCCTTTGAATTATAAATTTGGGGTGAAAAGCGAATTTTTGCTTAAAGACATCAATTCCCGTAAATAAATGTTTTATGACAAAATTAAAAGGCGTGCCCAATCAAAAAAGTATTCACTGTGTGTGTGTAATAGCATGGACATCACAAATCCAAATTTGCCAGACATTAAATCACAACCCCGAGCACAACATTTAGCTAAAAACCGAAAAATAACAAACGCCCATACACTTTAACGCATTTGTGAGGTTAATAATCGAAACTTTTCGATATAACTAGTACTACATCTGTCTCCCATAACTAAAATTGTATGTATTGTTTATAATTAATAACTGGAGAAAAAAGTCAACTCACAAACCACGATCGTGCAATGACCAGCACAACCCTAGTTGTCGGCATTACACTTATGCAACTTAAGTCTTCAAAAGGGGTCCATTGTTCCCAGATGAGGAGGGGGAGGGGTCGTCAGATAGGGCCAACCCTGCCGCTTGCTCTAAAATTAATATTTATGGTGTTTGTAGGGTGTAAGGCAGGTCTATTTTGATGTAATTTCCCATGACTCAAACCCTCGGCCTATTTCTCTGCTAACATTATAACTTGACCTTTAACTTTATCTAATTAGCATATTAATATGAATACTAATATTTCTCCGTATTTATCAGTTGACATTATATCTACGGAATATTAGAACCAAATCTCACATCAGTTAATGACTTGACCGTAAATATATGGAGAAAACGAGATTTTTGATAAATAGAGGGCGCCCTTTGAACTTTAAACGTCAAAATGGCGCAGAAAAGGCCGGATATAGCCCGTATACTCTCGATTTTCGGAATCAGCACCCAATATTGACCAAATCCACTTGGTCTCATAAATTTGGCTTCTGGTTGACGATGCCCCCCCCCCCCCCCCCCCCCCACCTTCTCCGCCTGGTCTATTTCGACTTGCCGAAAATTATTCAATAACAGAGTTTTGCAGGTGCTTCTCGAGAAAACTTTTTAAGGTTTTCAGTATGTAATTTTTTTTCACTTTGCCGTGCTCGTAACAGTTATAAATTTAAAGTACGCCAAGCTGCAGAAAAATTTCTCGTTTCATTTCTTCCATATTCGTTACAATCGTCGAGCCAGCCGTAACACCAGTCCCAAGTGCACAACATTTTGTATGTAACAGTTAGATGTCTACCTAACCGGGAATTTTTATTTTTGGCCGTGTTGCTTTATTTGGGCGAGCTGTACATTAATATTTGGGCGACTTGTCGTATGTGCATGCCGTGTACACGGTTTAACTAAGCCTTAGGCCTAGTTCCAGCTGTCCAGCAACGTTTAAATCACACTAGAACACTGCATTTGTAATAGCCAGAAACTGGATAAATCCTTTAGAACGATTTGCGATTACGCATGAAGGAGTACGCAAGTCTTTCTTAGGCGTTTTTTAAAGTCTTGGGTCATTTTTTCGATCTTTGGCTCAGATTTAAAAAAAAAAAAAAGCGGGGGAGGACTCTGCCAATCAACTCAGTGCCAAGCACCGCTTGGTTCAAAATTGGCGGACACTCAGTCTCTCGTCCATGGATTTACGTACAGGCCTGTTTACGTACGCACACTAGCCCCTATGTCTGTGTTTTTTTTTTGTTTTTTTTTTTTGTTTTTTTGTTTTTTTGAGAGAGAGAAAGGCCATGTCGATCTTTTAGAACAGATTTGTTTCAAAATCACAGTCACGGCCAGGGTGTCGTATTACTGAGTTGAATTACAACAACATAGGGGAAAATATTTGAGTTACTCTTTCATAATACGATATCAGTATTACACAAAAGGCTACCTTTCAAGAATTCAAGAAGAGGCAGGTTTTAGAAGGATCGTGGCCAAGTTCGAAGCAGTTGATCCGTGAAATAGCATGATTTGACCTTACTCACCAAAGTAAAAAAACAAATCTGCTTAGTAACATTCGTGAAGTGAAACGACTTGAGTAAACTCACCTACACCACGTTACCTCCTGTCGGCTTCAATTTCGAGGCATATTCCGCATTGACGTGCGTCATCCAGTAATGTAGCTCAGTAGTCTTATTTTATATGACGTTCATGTCTAACAAAATGTACGCGCCCCGTGATTGGTAACGGTTTCTGCATGTCATTATGCCGACCGGTTCGAGAGTAACAGGTCAGTGTTTAACCAATCAGAATTCACGATTCTAAATGACCAGTCAGTAGAGATGGCGGAACTTACATTCCATCTTTTTTCTAAAGTCCTCCGGACTCTGTGGCAAAGAGCCGTTCGGCAAAACCAACCTTTTAACTGCTTCCCAAAGAAGCCACTTCGACTGAAGGACAACACTTGACCAACCTCATGGCCCTCAGACCATTTTCATCATTGGTCTGTCATGTAATACACATGATCTTAGCCAAAAGGCAGAGAAGCGATGAAACACCACCTACACCACCTGTACCGATCAATCAAGAGCAATGTTAACCCCAAGAAGGACAACAAGTCTCGTTGTTTAAACACTGACTAGGTTTTTCTCGAACACACCGATAGTAATAGTGATATGCAGAAACCACTAGATATTAAATGCACATGCGAGTGAGAGAATTTTTGTCTGCCATGTATGCTATGACGATCAACGCGCCCATACAACTTTGCACGCGCACGAGTGATTACTTTCTATCGGTTCTATTCGCGCACTGCGCTTTGTTAAGGACGCATATCGATCAAAGCACGTTTCACTGGCATGAGCAAGGAAAGCGCTAATGTATGCGCTGGTTTTGCACGTAGAACAAGAACCCAAAGGTATGGCTGTTTTCCAATCACGGAGTTTATGAGAAGCGATAGGGCGGTGTGAGCTCCACACATTTTAGGCCTACAAATCATGCGCAATGTAAGAAAAAGAAAACCCAATACAGAGTTTTGTCGGTGGAAGAAAAGAAATAAATCACTTTGTCGGATTTATGTTGGAGAATAATTCATTCCTACTCCAAATTTGAAAAAATAAGGGACTCGGTTTCGTCTCGTCCACTATTTTCAAGGATTCAGAATCTCGACGGCTTATTTACCGATAATATTCCGACAAAAATGCTTATTCGTCTCCTATGGCTCGGACTCCTTTCCTTTGACTTGTGATTCTGTTTTATATGTTATTGTAGCAGATATGTCAGTAATTCCTGCGGAATTTTTGAACACCTCAAATTTCATGGTTTGTCGTTTTTCAGCAAGCCAACCGATGGGAGGACGTGGGATAATTCTGCAGGGTGGGACAACACCTTTTGGAAAAGAAGTCTGCTTGCATGTAAAAATGTGGCACTATTTAGACTTGTTCCCTACAACCGTAGTCCGAGTTGAGTAAGTAACAGTAAGTTACAGGTATATGACTGGGTTTAGCGGGCATAAAAATACTATGTGTTTTTTGGAACTTCCACCGAAAACGACACGTAATGTTACAACAAACTGTTTCGCACTGAATTGCGAATATTTTTCCAGTGATGGATTTCTGGGTTACATCCGCTTTAACAAACGCAACATGCAGACGAGTCACTACGCTCAGAGACTCAGACCCTTAGATATGGTCCGAACCCTATTGAGGAATGTAGCTATTTTATCACCGCTCTTATCTGCGCTTCAGCGTTTTTCTGTATACATGAAGTACTTACCAAAATAAACCACCGACATTATATGCATATTTAGTAATCTTACTAATTACTTGCATTCAGCATGATTTTTGCAATAATGCATATTTGCATCATTCATCATCCTCGATTCTAACCTCGTTGCACTATTGTATGAAAACTGTTTATTATCTACGAACATCACTAAAGCATCGCTTCAATACGTGTTGTTTATCGTTATGTCTTTGAAAAAAAAGTGTGCAGATTGGATCATATTTCGATATCCACGTAGCCTTATAAAAAATGAAGGGAATCCGTGCAGGGAATGGATTTTTGTCCCATTCCACTCTGGTTGTGTTTCAATGATTCAACTCTACTGGGCTACTTTTATTCAATTCATCTGTCACCACTTTTTCGGGAATTCCGTTGGTGAGGGCGGGCTTTACCTTCTACGAACAAAGCCGTACATACAGAGAGTTGCGACAACTGAAACTTGGGCTTCATTTGGGGCCAATGGTATCTCGTGGCAACACTGTGCGTTGTCTTTGTTGTGTAGCTTTTACGTTCAAATTTCGATTCTGAAGAGACGGGGGCTTTACCGTGGGGCATTGCTAAAGAAAACAGTGGCCTATTTTAGTTTAAATAAGCTGATGAAGGGGGTAGGGTAGGATATATATGAATTGAAGTGTATTTGGGGGAGGTGGTTAAGGATGTTTTTGATAATGTTGGGACGAATCTGTACTTTTTTCCGTCATAATTTTGTCAATCAGAAAGCATTTCAATAAATGGAATTTAAGATAAAAAATATCTTAAGAAATGTTAAGGGAAGGAAAAATATATGAACATCCACATTTCAGGATCCCAAAACGTTTGAAAATCACTACCGCTAGTCACGGGTACCGACCACACTATTTACTACTCTTTGCTAGCTTTTTATACTCGGCGCACTGAACTGGCATTCCACTTTATTGTGCCCTTTTGGAGAATTCTCATTGAAAGTCACCACTATACATGTAACCTCAAAGGTACCCCTTTAACCCCTGGGTGGAAATGGGCAATTGAGAAAAGGCATCTCCCCCAAGGATACAAGATAATGACCCAGGTGTAATTTGAACCGAGCACCCTCAGATTACAAGTCCCAGAGAGGGCTCTCGGAGCCAATGTTAAAGTGAGGCAGGGGATAATCTTCAGGGTGGCACCAAACGTTCAATAATATAGTAGTAGATTAAGGCTGCCAGCAAAAATGCCCGTGAAGTCCCCCCCCCCCTCCCTCCACAGTCCGTGAGTCAAGCACCTGAAAGGTCTAGAGCCGTTCCCCAAACTAATTTTTAAGCAACGATATCACAATTTTCCTCTTATTTCTCTATAAGGTATCTTGAAACATATTTTATAACTTCAATATCACAACACTCAATGGAAAATAATAATAATAATAATAATAATAATAATAATAATAATAATAATAATAATAATAATAATAATAATAATAATAATAATAATAATAATAATAATAATAATAATAATAATAATAATAATAATAATAATAATAATAATAATAATAATAATAATAATAATAATAATAATAATAATAATAATAATAATAATAATAATAATAATAATAATAATAATAATAATAATAATAATAATAATAATAATAATAATAATAATAATAATAATAATAATAATAATAATAATAATAATAATAATAATAATAATAATAATAATAATAATAATAATAATAATAATAATAATAATAATAATAATAATAATAATAATAATAATAATAATAATAATAATAATAATAATAATAATAATAATAATAATAATAATAATAATAATAATAATAATAATAATAATAATAATAATAATAATAATAATAATAATAATAATAATAATAATAATAATAATAATAATAATAATAATAATAATAATAATAATAATAATAATAATAATACCTGGTATGACTCGTCCAGGATTTGAACCCCGGACTCCCTTGCTGAGAGGCGGATGCTCTAACCACGAGGACAGCCATTCCAGTAAATTTCATATTTGAAAGGAAAAATTGTTGTCACGTGACGCTCAAGAGACAATCATAAAACAAGACAGTCTACTTCACTACTTTAAGTTGAGGTGACTGCTCTTGCCTTTTAAAGAGTAAGGCCCATGGGCTTAGAAGAGTGTTCCAACCTGTGGGAGGAAGGGCGGGGGTCGGGATGAACCGCGTTCCCCACTTGGAAAATTCTTTGAGTATTTAGTTTGAACAGATGCAATTTGATGCAAAAAATTGGATTGTGCGAATTTTACACATTATTACGACACAGGGCAACAAAGGGGAGGTTTTCCAATCACGCTTCCTACGCCCGTGAGTAGACCATCATGTTCTTATCAAGACAAATGTCGAAGTAATAATAAAGTAATTCTATTTGGACAAGTAAAGAGCAGGATCGCTTGTCTGAAGATGGTATCTAAGGGTCAACAGTGTACCCCTTTCCAATGAGATAGTCCGTAATATATACCCTCAGCTAACATTAAGTGTACCACTAAGCATCGACTTCCATCAAATTTGGTCCATTATTAATTCCTTATCTTAGAAATGGATTGCAGTTTGCCCTCCGGTTCCAATAAGGCCACTCTAAGTCGTTCGATAATTCTCTACCACGTTATTCGCGACCCTTGTATTGTGTAACCAACTTTGATACATGCATGTGACCTTTGTTTGGAAAACAAAATGTCGAAGTTGTTTGATATACTGTAGTTTGCTGTAATTTTGATACCAGATTTTTTTAACTTTCAAAGCTGGTTTGATCTGATGCCTTCTTTTTTATTTCAAAAGATGACACTTGAACTGATTTTAGCGGCATTGCCAACGCTTACCGACCCACATTTCAGTTTTGAGTAGCACCAAACGCATTTGCTAAGTAGCACTTTATTTCTCCCGTCCGTGTTGTCACTAGAAATAAGATGACGAATTTAACCCTCATCGCTCAAAAGGGACCCGAGTGTCATTGGCAAGTGTTTGACAGTAACTACCAAAGTAGAAAAAATGTGACTAAATCAAGTTTGTTGGTAGTCTGCTCATATTTCTTTTTAAGTGACTTTTAAACTTCCAGTCTCTGAACTCCTTAATAATGCCATTTTTCGTCCCTATGGTGTAGGTTCCTTGGTTAACCAGTATGCTTCCTGATCTTCAAACGCCAAAACTAAAAGTTCTGATGGTACAAAAAACCTCAAATACTAAGAGATGGAAACAATAGGAGCATGATCAGCCCGGCCTTAATTTTACATGATTTTACTCTTAAGCTACTATCAATTGCACATGTGTTAGCTTTTCCAGAGAAGTGATGTTCAAAAAATGGTCAAATCCGTATGACAGATTGGAAAAGGGATGATTAACGTAGTCACTAAAATGAAATTGATAAGTTTGGGCCGTTCGTTTTCTAGAGCATTTGGATAAGTCTCGCATGGCGACTTTGATCTACATTTGCTCCCTGAAAGAAAGAAAAGAAAAATACTAAAACTGTGTCAGCGATGTTACCATACAGAATCGTAGTAAAACCCACGTTAAGGGCTATAATGACTAATAGCAAACAACGTCCCTCCACTGTTAGTAAAAGAAAATTCTATAATATTGAAGGGTAACCTTTTTATTACAACACAAACCTATGACAAATTTTTTGCGTACTTCAAAGATTCTGTTCATAGCCAGTATCAAGACCCTTTTATCGTTGTTATCAGATTACAACCCAAGGATTTTGTTGGATAGATAATGACTCTTGAAATTTAAGAAGAGGGCTGTCTTACCCAGAATATGGAGAATTGTAACATGTATTTACCCGCATAATCAAATAGTCACGTGAAATATCTTAATTTAACAAGCGCAAGTCAAATCAACTGTCAATTAAATTACTTGCTAACCGAAGAACAAAAGAAGAAGGTTGCGATATTACCTTGTGAACAGGGCTTATTTTATTCAAGTACGTTTTGAAAACCGTAAAAGAAAGCAATAGTCTGTCAACCTTATGGGTACTGTGATAGTTCGTGACTCCCTTTCTTTTTTCATTGAATATGACCTCGCTTTTCCAACTAGTACCTGCTTGGTGTTTCGAGAACATGTATGTGGTAGATGTTTACACAAAAGAAAGCAAGAAAAAACATTGATTGATACCTCAAGTTGATTGATATCGATGTCTTTCAAAATTTCAAAATTTAAACGTTGAAGGAACTTACACTTCATGAGGGTCCATCGGTTGTTGCTAAATATTAATACTATAGAGCACTTGTTAATGTAAATGAAAGCCGGAATCAATGCCTGATACAGTGCAGTCCCTGTGCATTATTTTATAGCAGTCATGAGGCATTTCGTGTTATTAAACAAAATGACGGAAGGAATTATGTATATCCGGCTGAAATACTTCTATACGTCCATGGCATAGCTTCACGTGAGCTTTTCTACCAAAAAAAATCAATAAATCTGTCCTCTGATTGATATGTGAGGCCTTTGCGAATGGGGAAGGGGGAGAAGGAAGGGAAGTTTTCACCGGGTTAATATTTCCCCCCTCCCCTTGGCACGTGATCCCAGATACACCACTGGTAGAATGCCGACGGAAATGTTCCAAACTATTGCTGTTTCAGCGATAGCTGCCATTCATGGACATCCGTAGAATGACTAACAAAAATCAAGATAAAAAGAATGAAGGGGTGGGGACAAAATTCGTGAATGATCAAAAGACCTTTACTCCCACAGTTGGGTTTAACAGAGATGGTTCCAGTAATTGCTTGGTTTAAGATCAAGTTCTCCTACTAGGGGACGTAACCTAGACCCCGAAAAAATAACGAACCACCAAAAAGATGATGAAAAGGGAAATTTTTCTCCGAAAATACCTTAGTGGAACTATGAAAACAAAAGTGACTGAAATCTAGTAGTTTTTCTGAGATTCGGATTCGTTTGGAAGAAATTCTGAAAAGTTCCGGGTCTTAAAAAGAACGTTACTTTTGAGTCATCAGGTTGCTCTTGTCTAAAACAAATTTAACAACACTGAGGGTCGATGCGATAAAATGCACTTAACTTTTTCTGCACATTAAGTCTGGCGAAACTTCAATAATTTCCCCATTGGGAGTTACAGACTCTCTGCTGGTAAAGCGCCATCATAGTTTGACTAGCGTCAACTAAATTATGGAGAAAATGGATTACACATATCTGTAAACGACTTTTCTCAGGCCAGGGAAGACCTAAAGTTATTTGGCGGTGCACTCAGTGGTGTAGCTGGACATTTTCTCAGGCGGCAAGCCTCCAAATTTTCCAAATTTTTGTTAAAGCTTCAACAACACATAACAAAGAAGATAGTTTTCGACGCGGAAAACGCCCCATAAATTTTCCCCCTGCCCCCCCCCCCCTGCAAATACGCCACTGTGCTCAGAACAATGCTGCAATGTATTTATTCTGCTTGCTTGTTGTTTTTTTAATCTGCATGGATTCTTTTGGGTGGGCAAAAGATATTTTTGTGCCTTAATATTTTTGATGAGGCGATTGTTACCCTGTTCCTAAGGATCCACTGTCCTAGGTATGTCAAGTTGAATCTAATCAGATGAATTGTTCCCAGATATTTTCACACAAAGGGTGCAATCTTTTCATTTTATTTATTATTTTTTTGAATCATCATTTCCATACAATTTCTCCGATTTAGAAAAGTTGAGAATTGGAAAGTAACATTCTCAAAACTCTTCGGAGAATCACCCAGATTGGTTTTAAACTGACCGTGCACTAATTCAACTGTACCAGGGACGGTCCGTAACACACTTCCCAATTGTACACTGCAGAAATGTTAGAAAGTTTCTCATAAGATTACGAGACTTTTAGATCCCTTTTTTCCGTCCAAAGTAATTTATCGCGAATAACAGAGATTTTTTTAAGTGGAGAAAACAGCTTCTGATGGAACGGTTTCTTTTTCCCTTGTGTATTTTTTTCTTTAATTTCTTTTTTTTCTTTTGATAAGACTTAGTACTGAATAATGAAGGAAACGAACATAATAACTTCTACAAATAATCCAACTTCAAATTATTCTGGAATTGCGTACCGTTACGTTTCATTTTTGTAAAGAGGAAAATAATAAATTGATGGATGGTTACATAAATGATACACGAAACGTTGGATGAAATATGAATAAATAAAAGATTGGGCGAATGACGGTAAATCGGAATAAATGAACAAACGACTATTGAATAAAAACAAAATAGAAAAATAAAACATTTTCACCTTTTGCGGCAAATTTAAACTAAGCATTACACAACTGGGTTGCAGGTATTTTCAAAAAATTCCAAACAGTCATATCTAAATATTCCTTACAATTCATGAATTTTTATGGAAGTATAAGGGTACGTCAAAATGTCTTTTTCCTTGCTTAGCTGCAGAATGTACCTCAAAGATTCTGACCGTTAAAAAATAAGGATAATTCTAGATTGTTCCCAATCGTTGACAGAAAATCTTCAGTAAAACTTAGAAAAATCCCACAAATGCAGATAACACCCACGTGGCCTTTTTGTAATTTGCTCTGCTTTCCTAATTTCGTAATTAACTTAAGATAATTGATGCCAATTTTTGTAGCATTTTCGTATGGCGGGTTATTCTTAAAGATCAGTTTAAAAGGTAAAATATTTCTCCCAAAGGCTATAACCTACGCAAGGGCTGTTTAGAAATTACTATGAGGGTCAAGATTTATTATCCCTCGTACGTAGGTGACGAGTTGAAGAGTTTGATCTTTTTGTTATTTCAAAGAGCCTTTATTATGAGGGATAAAATTCAAGATCCCCCATACACGCATTAATGTAATAGACACGGAATGTGTAGTCGGAAGTATGGAGGTTTACGTACAATCAACCATTTTCATCGATTGCACCTTGTCGAAAAATGGACAGAACCTGTTATATCGGGTAAACGCTTTCCAGTTAGCATGTGGAAAATTGTCAGAGTAAAACCATTAAGTTTTCCCGACACGCCAGTTAAACCACTATGTCCTTCTTTCCTTCAGAGAGTTGGCAGAATGATGGTTTGTTGCTAGGGTACCGACCCGTAAATCTATTGAACTAACCTCGGTTGCTTTGAGTGTACTTTAGGAAGTTACAGTCAGCGTTTGCTGTTCAAAATCAGCGTATGCTTGGTATTCAGTGTGATTAATGCCAACGGTAGGATTTACACCATAGTCTAAAAGCATTTACTTATCATGAAATGACAAGACTAGTTCAGCTTGTCTTTCAGTAATTAAGCCACCAGCTACATTTTTAAGTTGGAGTGTTGCGGACAGGTTGCATTGTACTTTTTCCCTTCCGAGATATTCGCTAACAAACAAATTTGCAAAATGGGACGAAATATTTACATTTGCACCAGATTGCACGTCTGTCTTGTCTCCATGACAGTATGGATAATGTATAGAGCTTGCTCAGCCGAGAACGTCCAGGACTCTTTACCAGGTATGTATATCGTCATGTTATTGCGCTGTTGTTTGCTTAATTTACCCTTACTCTTTGGATCCAAACGAGTGAAATTAGCGAAGGGAACTGGAAACGAAAGATTCATTCGATAAACGTGGAAAATGAACCTTTCTTCGAGTTATGGACTTTTCAGTCTTAACCTTTTAATGACTAGTAACATGTTTCAGTCTCTAAATGTACGAATTTGTTTTACACTTGTACTGATTTCTTGGCTATAAGGAACGAAAACGATACATACATTAGCATGAATTTTAAAAAGAGTCAATATCAGGAACATGTGGGTAAATTGAAGAAGGAAACGTAAATGCCAGAGGGCCGGCACGTTTTATGTAACACTTGTATATTTTTAGTTTGCAACCGTTAATTTTCGAGACTGTAAAATAACAAATCCTCACCAACAAGTTATTGAGCTACCTTGAACTAGAATCCTGAATTCAGAGAACCTTCGTGGTGGATGGACAGAGGACCCGGGGTCATAAAAAATGTGACAGTAGCTAAGATATTTGAAAATGTAGGATAGGGGAAAATGAGCCCATGTGAATGCAGCTGTTGTGTGGAGAACATTAATCCAGTTTGGCCTTAAAAAAAAAAAAAAAAAAAAAAAACTGATGGGATATATTTCCCAATCAAAACGGATCTTCCCCTTTGTGGTTCGGTAAGACGTACAGATGAACTGTGTAAAAGGTGCCAGGCACTGAAACTCACACTTATTTGTACTCTCTGGCTTTATTCAAGCTTTGAGATCAAAATGAAAGACCCGCAATCAGTTTAAACGTTTACACTCAACACACTTCATTTATTCAGATTGGTATTGAATGGGAAGGCTTTATGACATCATGGATTAAGTTTTTTCATGTAATTTAATAGTTAAGGGGGGTGGAGCACTTTGGGTTAGGTGAAACGAAGCGGACGAACAAGTATGGTACGAGGTATTCCAATAAATCGAGACTCTTCACCCAAATCTTTTCACATAAGTAACAAGCGAAGGAACAGCACTATTAACAGTTCATTGCACAATGTTCGTTTTATCCGAATTGCAAACATAGCCTAATCACCGAATGATCACACGCTGGTGAACTAGCTTTTCCTACAAAACACCCCTTGTGTGTTTGTGCTGTAATGCTAATTTCATGGCTGCATATTAGAAAATCAAAAAGCATATTTGCTAGGAAAACTTGAATAGCATGTCAACACTGAAATCCCCTGCACTTTTAACACACAAAGCCGGAAACTGTACAAATGTGTCAGAGTAGTGTTGGTAATAAAGTCCGAATGTCAACTGGCCTGTTAACGGTTAAGGGATAGTATAAGGTCTATGCTGGTAGATCAATATTCACTAACCTATTTCACTTTTGTTTCAGAAAAATTACATTTCATTTGTAAAGGACACTTTAGTTCACTCAAGGTTTGCAACGGAGTACCAACACATAATAGTCTAGCTATATAGTGTACTTTCTCATCTCTTTCAACACCTATGAGGTTTATGACGGCAACGTACAGCACACTAAAATCAGTTATTTCTAAAAAAAATGTATAGATCGTATATAACATAAAAGGGTATTGTGACGAAGCGATGGGAAGTGTAATCAGTTTAAAATGATTGAGAATAAACTAATACATACAATCTTGTTCAGAAGGGCAATCAGAGTTTGAAATCGAATGTAAACCCGCTCCATCCTGTTTCCTTTGATTCTTCCTATTTTAACTGATTATTTTCCAAAGGCAACGGACATCGAAGAAATCTTTGTACTGAGAAAAAAAAAACATTAATTCTGGGTCAGTTACTGTTGACTGCAATTTTGGTATTAGTTTTTTGTTAAAAAGTCCACACATACAAGACGTCGGACCAGCATGTTTGTTACTAGTTGAAACTCAGTTAATGATTGTGGTACTACAGAATTTAAATTTCTAAAAACAAACCATTATGGCCTTTTGAGGTCAGAAGAATCGGAAATGGAAATGTTTTTTTATTTGTTATAGCGAAAAGTAAATTACACCTGTTTGATGGAAGCTACTTGCTTCTATGATATATTATACTTATAATAACTTGGATTTATAGAGTGCACATATTCAAAGTTTTCAAGGCGCTATAATGTTGAAGTATATATGAAAACCTACCTAGAAGAGACAGGTAAGAATAACAAAGACATAAATTTTTAAATTTCCTCACTGACAAATTCCATCGGTGTATCTGTCATTTCACAGCTTACATTGTTGTGTAACACTTAATCGTCTTGTAATGTTTGCACTTCGTTTAAAACCGTCAACCACGCAATAACTTGTAATGTCTTCCTGCTATTAAAATGCACATGATGTTTGACCCGATTAATAACGGTAAAACCAAAGCACCAGCTATAAGATTGTTGAACAGACACTGCATCGTTGCCCCCCAAAAATTGCCTTCCTTCAAAAGAAAGTGCTACGAACTTTCATATTACTTCAAGAAAGACGCAGACTTTTCAAACATCCAGATGAATGAACATCATCAGATGTTATTAATTTTGTTTCTTCTGTTATATGTGACGTACAGCCATGCTTCCAAATTTCATGTTTACATTAAATTGGCAGTTGCTATCTTTTCTCGCAGTAATATAATGCTTCAACGAAATGATTTTGCGTGTTTTAAATTAGTAGTTTTATATGGCTCGTTGAACTCGTGCGGAAATAAATTTAACTTCTCTTTTAATAATCAAACGCTATAATGAGAGTAGGAATTGTTAGAAGACAATTTTTTCTTGACAACTTTGTTTTTTCTTTAATTTTTTTTATTTATTTATTTATTTTTTCTTACATAAAGCTTTCAATTTGGGCCTATATTGAGAAGGAATGAAGTTTGATCAAATTTAGATGTTGGGAAAAAGTATTGCAGTCCCGCAAAAGTGATAAAAATTAAATTTATTTTCTTGGCCATAAGCGGCCTTATATATTTTCTCGGCACTGTCTTTATTTGCCCTAACAGATCGACTATTTCTCCCCGAAAGTTAAGCAAACCGCACATGACCGGTCCCTATCGAACACCAATGCTTTTTATGAACACTTGAAAGCGCATTGTTGTTGCTAAAGTCTTCACCGATTTAGGATCACAAAAGAAGCCAAAACAACCAAGTACCACAAAACCTACATGACCGACAGCCCCTGATCTTAGGTTTAGATGTACTAAGTAACAATGACAAAATTCCTTTGCATGAACGAGTGTATTGAGATGTTCAGATATGAGTCTGCCGTGTGCCATCGGTTGCGAATGAGTCATTTTACCAATTTTCAAAATGGAGGCCATGCTTCAGAAGGCATAACAATCTTAATAATAAAATTTGATAGAACCGCCTATCAAAACGAGTAAGGTGCCATATGAAGGAAAGTAAAATTTTTATAACATGGTATTAGATATGGTGGGTTTCACAGTGAAATAACATTTTGGAGAAAACAGTAATTTTAACCGAGTTTTCCGAAATTTCTGTTACATCAATTCACATATTTATTTTTACACCTCTCAAGATAATGCATTGGAACTTCCATAAAATATTTCTTATACATAGGTACCATAACATTAACCCAACACGTTTATTTCAAATTGAGTTTAATACCTAAAACAGCATTTCACACTATTCTCAATTTCAAGGCGATCGATCTGTATCACATATAATGATACGACGGGTATTTTTGAACAAAAAGTGATTAACCAGGATTTCTGATAGGGAAGAGGGGCACCGGCAGAGGGATATTTTTGTACAGTTGAGTCAACATGTAGTGCTCACTGTTTGTGAGAATCACAAGATATATCAAGTCTGAATGGATAGCCTTTAGGGGCGTCGATGAAGCTCATGATGTGCGCATGCGCGCAAAGCTCGCGAAAATTGTTTTCTCTCGTTTGTATTTTTTTCTCTCGTCAGAATTTCCATTTTTTTGCATGTAAAACATGGAGGTTTGAACAGGACATTGTATGGCAGATACAGTCTTTGATAGGTTGATTGTTATAGTGTTTTTACTTTAAACGATTGTTTCGATGATAACGAGAAAAGTTAGTTTTTTTACATGAAATAACAAGAAGGGATGCACGTGAACTAACTTTGACTGGAAAAGTTTTCTTATAAAAATTGATGCGAATAGAGTATGGTGGTTCAACTTTCACTGTGAGTCTTACCCAGAAAGGATGCCAACACTCTTTTTGAAATTTATTTGCCATAAAGTAAAAGAGACCATGAATGGTGCACCCGACAAGAACGACAGCTTTATCCAATTGAGGATCCAGCCACCCAAAGCTGTGCTACAAGTGATGGTTAAAACAATGTGAGGATTCAAACGGTTTAGACTTAGAGTGCGTTTAAATTTCTCGAGTTTTGCTTGAAGAATGTTGAAAATATTTGGCTTTCGTGGAAATAAAATGGAAACACGCTTCCAGTTGTTTCTCATTGTACCCAATTTCAATTTTCTTAACTAACTTATATATTGTCCCTCCCCAAACTTTCTTGTGCTCTTCCTTGCAGCGATGCGAACCCTTGTACAGTGGTTCTAAGCTGCCATGTCCATAGAATTTCATTCCTTCAGGAATGTGTTTAATTCGAAAGCTAGGATATTCCATAATTTGGAAAACATTTTTGTATGGACAACCACATCCTTGGACTCTTATCTCTAAGAAATATCTGGAATTAAAATATACTTTGAATTTTAAGGTTCCGACCATCCATAACTTAAGAATTTTAAGGGCAACGATGCTTCAACTTATCGTTGATTGCCAGATGAAATAACTCGACGAATCTGCATGGGATTTGTTATAAACTTTTCTTCTGAAGTTTACGGCATTATTTACACTAAGTTACTGGCATTATTGGAACACACCTTCGTAACATACACTTTTCAAGGCCGGAGATCCGGCCACTCTTGCAGTATGAACGAACTGTGCAAAAAGTTTTTAATCCTATTGCAAAATTTGTAAAAACAAACACAGATTGAAACAAACAGTTCACATGTAGAGTTAATCACCGTAAACAACGTGAAGATCACATATAACTCCCATGGAAATCCCCCGTATGTTCCATCTGAACCCCATATGTATACCACAAAAATACCACACATGCCCCATATTGGACCCATATGGAACCCACATTGGCCCCATATATTTTCAACATATGACCAGCATAAGCATTGAATTGTCATATATTGGCCCCGCATGGGGTCCCCTATAGGCCCGCATGTGGCAAATCCAAATTGGCGCTATATGGCGCATCATATTTCCCCACATAGGACCCACATATCATTGTTTCATACGGCATTGATTAAACCAGCGCAAATACAACCAAATGATGTAAATTTTGGTTTGAAACATAGTATTTACCTATATCAGCGACAACGGGGTGATTTCAAAGTGCTTGCATAACACTTCTGAGATATGTGGATTCGAACCAATGAAGGCGTCACAACGTCAAGGACTCGATTAACCTTTGGGGTACTTAATAAAATTGCTTTCTAAGAATTGGAGGGCAGATGCACACTGTTTTTCTTGATTAGCTGTTGCTATTATATTGTATCGATTGTATTCTTTGTTAGCGTTGGGGATTGGGTCACGGGAATTAGCCCTGTCGTTAGCCAGTTAGGAAGTTTCTTGCTAAACACTGCGAATCGCCCCGAATTAGACACATAGAAATTCCGTATTGGGAGTTACTCTTCTGTCCATTTACACATTTTATGGACAGACACAAAATAATATTTCGTGCTGTAAACGTACCTAATGAAAGCCGAATCCTTCATAATCCTTGTAATTTTGCAAGCTTCTGTTAAGGAGTGAAATTTACTTTTTGACTATTGTCTAAACTCTTTGGTGAATGAAAATTGAGAAAAAAGTCCACACTGATTTGATTGGAAATAAACTTTAAAGAACAGGAACATCACTAAATGAAAGATGTGATGTCACTCCAGACGGTGAGTGGTAACTGCAGTTTTTCACCCTTTAGTCTAGATAGTTCAATTTTCGCAACTTACGTCATGCATTCTCAGCTCAATTCACGAAATGGGTAGAGCTTGCGTGGTACTGTTGGTTGAATGGTATGGCTCTCTATTCAAAAGCTTTCGCAATCTACAATTGTTGCTTCATCTGTGTAAAACTCTCCGTGAAGATACCACAATAGGATCTTGTTGAATTCATTTTTTTTTTTTTAATTAAAACTTTGACTTTGTACATTTCGTCATGTTTGACAATATAGGCTTTAAAAGAAAATTTTCAAAGAATCCTTTCCACTCTGACAGTTGACACTCTTATTTTCTTCTTCTTTGACAGCTTGGTCAGTTCTAGTACTGATTCATATATATAATTGCGGTAGGCAGCAATTTGAATAATTTACCAGACTCTGTCCCCCCCCCCCCCTTTTTCTTTTGATCGACAATTTGCATTAGACAAGTCTTGTCCTTCATATTTCCAACACTGTTCATGAGTAGGAAGCCAAATTTAAACAATTCCGTTGTTGATATAGGTTCCTTATTGGAAACAAATACCACTTAATTTAAATTATCTTCCGAAGAGGAGGGCCAAGTACCTTACAACTTGTTAAACGACATGAAGAATCGTTTTATAGCATGGAGAGTAGCATATTAAAGGCAAAATATAGCGGCTGCGCATACTCCAGGGCTTCTACGCTCTAAAACCGTTATAGTTAAAGACGCAAGTAATCAAGCCATTGTCGAATTAAGGCCTTTTTCATGATAAAGAGTAACTAGACTTTTACTTGGTAACTTTTGATCATTTTTGAGGTTAGTAATTTGACCATAGTTCGAGCCACTTCACAGTTGACCAAAACAATGATCGAATTTACTATGGTAGTACTTTAAGAGTGTACATAAACGTTGATATATGTTTTGAAAATAAAATCAAAGGTAAATGACTAAACCAACGTTAAGATCACTGTATTTTTTTATTATTACTTACGTCCGAAGCGTTCTTTTGTCTTATTTTATTCCATAGGATGCGACTCGTTTTTGGTCAACAGCTTACCACGTAAGTCCATACAGTCTTCTGTGGTTTTGAAGAAAGTAATTGACACTTGCAGAGAAACTTCAAATTTATTGATATCAAACTACACTGTCCCATAATTATCCTAAATTATAACCCTGAAAGCTTTGTGGTTGTGTTCTTTACGTTAAAATCTTTAAAATTTATGTATTTAGCTAGAAGTTAGAGCACGGAAGATCAATTTGTTGTAACTCGGCCGTTTTTAAGGCAGCCTTTCTGTCAAGTGAGAAACACTGCTGAATGCAATTTACAAAACCTGTTTAAGCAACCCTTATTACACAATTCTTTTACAGGTAACTGTCCACTTCCGTTGGGAATGATAGAAAATCTATTTGAAGAAGACGGAAAACACGGACGTAGAATTTTTGACGAAAATATAACAGCTTCGAGTTTCATTGGAGCAAACTTCTCGGCGGAGTTTTCACGTCTGTCTAGTAACTCTTGCTGGAAAAACAGTTCTACAGATTCTGAACCCTGGCTGCAGGTTGAGTTACAGGGACTTTTTAAAATTTCGGGTATCGTTATGCAGGGGTGTGGAGATGGCGTATTGGGATGGGTTTCAGAGTTTAAGATTCAATCAAAAACAGCGGACAATCCTTTCGTTTCACACATAGACAGGAACGAAGACACTGAGGTAAGCATTTTGACACCCAGGTGTTGCGATTTCTGTATTTATTCTTCTCTTTACCTGTCATATTTGGTTGAGTTTTCTCCAAATGGGTGATATAAATTCCAATCATGTCTTATTTTTTAAAAGCTATTACTATAAACTAAAAGTAGACGAGTTCAAACTTGCTGCAGAATGATAAATGGTAACAGTTGAAAAGTTTTAACTGTTTATCATTACATTAAGAAAACCCTTGCACTGCACGCATGAATCCGTTAAATAAGCTCCAGAATGTTAAAATGCAAAACGCTAATTCTGTCTTTGTATCAGGGACCAACTCATTAAAGTTCGAGGATTTTTCCGCATATTATATTATATACTTGGTCAAAAATCAAGTGATCCAATTATTGAATACCTTTGTCTCCGTCTAATGCCAAATTTCAGCACTGCACTTGGATATTTGATGGTACAAGGATCCTTTTTGAAACTTTAACAGCTTTAACATTGTAAACAGTGAGCTTAAGTTTGGACAAAATATTGCCCTATTGAGTGTTTCCACGAATGTCAACGCCCCAGACCCTAGTTGACCTGAGGAAAAACAATAGAGTGTTTTTCTTTTACATTGCTAAGAAGTTAGTTGCCAGCCGACCTGATAAGGGTTAATTTTTCCCTGTAGTGAGCGTGTCTAATCAATTATGACATCACCCGTGAAAATAGTCTACAGTTAGAAAGATATAACTGGTGGGAGGTACCTATGAGCCAATGTCCAATTGTCGAATGGATAGATGGTACAGTCATGTTATCCAGAACTAAGTGATAAGTTTAAAGATTATAGCGGGGTGACTTTAAAAAAGTAGCTTTTTCTTAAAAATAATAATAGCAGTGTTTCTCTCTCTCTCTCTCTCTTGAGATTTCGCTGAAAATTTGTTGCTTTTGAACGCCATCTCTTCCACATTTATTTCCCCATCTAGCGAAGAGTCGGCATATGTCTACATTTTGATATTCACCAATGAAAGATGAGTGTGCAACTGAATAAACAATTTCTTCACATTTTTTAAAGTAAAGAAAGTGAATATAAAAAATGCTCATTTTCGTTCGGCAGGTTTAAGACCTTAAACGTTTTATATGCTACGCATTAAATCAAATCGTTCAACGGTCACTTCTTTACAGACGGAAGTTGTTGAGGGACTTCTGATTTGAGGAGTAACTGAGGAATTTACCTTGTGCCTTAGGGCAACCCTTCTGGCAAAAAATATTTAAGTGTAAATGATGTTCTCTTCGAATTTCATGAAGTAAATAATCGTTAATTAGCAACGGTGAATGTAAACGCTGTGATAAAAAGTAATTGCTTACTAACTGACTGACTGGCTGACTGACTGACTGGCTGACTGACTGGCTGACTGACTGACTGACTGACTTACTGACTAACTGACTAACTGACTGACTGATTGACTGACTGACTGAATGACTGACTGACTAATTAAAACTAAGTAAAACCAACTAAAACTAACAAAAACTAACTAAATCTAACTAAAACTAATTAAAACTAACTAAAACTAACAAAAACTAACTTTAACTAACTATAACTAACTGTAACTAACTATAACTAACTGTAACTAACTATAACTAACTATAACTAACTGTAACTAACTTTAACTAACTATAACTAACTGTAACTAACTATAACTAACTATAACTAACTGTAACTAACTATAACTAACTGTAACTAACTATAACTAACTAACTAACTTACTAACTTATGTTATAATATTCAACCAGGCAGAAAAAGGTGTTATTTGTGTTTTTCTCTCTGTGTGATCTGTGAAAGGTGCTGCAGGGAAATAGAAATGGCGCATGTAGAGAGCTTGTGATATTCGACCCACCCATTTACGCCGAAGCCCTGCGTATTCTACCTGTATCATGGCGTGACAGTGTCGGCCTTCGGTTTGAGCTGCTTGGTTGCCGTGATGGTAAGTTGCGTCAGGCAGATTTCGAACTGGAACGTTTCCTAACTACATTGAAAAAATTGGTCATTGACCTATGTAGGAGTAGTAAATAAGTTTACCTGGAATTATATTTTCAAAAAGAAACATTTTCACTTCCATAAAGAAAACTGGGCATGCTCAGCGTGCATTTCGGCGCCAAGAAGAATAAACGTTGACTTTGTGTTTGCTCAACCTACAACTGTAGGAAAACGTATTGAAATGAAATAGCTTGGATAAAATTAGAAACAATTATACTATGGAGCGCTAAGGAATTACTTTTGATATGTAATGAATTTTTGTACTTTTTTTATATGTTTTGAATCGATGTACAAGTATTGTTCTTTAAAAGCTGTTTAACAATGTAAAATATCATAACTCTCAAGGTGGATTTTTTATATTACCCATCTTACCACCTCCCTTTCGTAATCCCAACTGATTTTCCATTGGTTACTTTTTCAACATGTATTAAATTTATGTGAACAGAAATATTTCTTTCAAAGATTGTGACGCATCTACGGGACTGACGGACAGCCACGCTCTCGACGTCGCCATTACGGCGTCAAGTATCTTAGATGAAGATCATGTCCCTGGGAATGCGCGTATTCAGCCTTTTGGAATTCAATCTACCATTAGGCTTGGTTGGCAGCCTGATATATCACATGATGCAGAACCCTGGATCCAGGTAAAGGAAACATTTGTCTTCCTTGGCGTGCATCTGAATAAAAAGACGTTTTAACTTCAGTTTACTCCTTGACGCAGTTACCTATGAACTGTAATAATTTAAAATGAAACGGCAAAAAAGAAAACAAAATCAAAATTTAGAAAATGAAAGTTATGATGATATCGGTGCAAATTTTGTTTTGTATACAACACCTTTACCTCACAGTTAATCAAAGTGAACATTAGCCAACTTGTGAATGTTCCTATGCTCTTTATGATAGTGCGAAAAGAGGACCCGCTTCCCACTTCCCACTTCATGCTAGAGAAAACTGGTCCCAACCCTACTTTCGAAACATTCATGATAGTCCGTGAAATTGCTGACCATTTCTTTAGGCCTATTATATTGTTTTTGTCTTTAGGTATCGATAAACAAAAGTTGAGCAACTGAGAAACGAATTTCCACTTTCAATTTGTTTGATATTCAACTTAACATAACATTAACTGATTTAGACAAATACATGGCCGTCCTCGCAAGGCTAGCTGTCAAAACTTATTGAATTGTTGAGCAATGAACCGATCCATCACTCGGTGGACAATAACATCTACTGCCTATCATCATATAATTTATCAAAAACAGATTGCACACGGTGCATTGAGAGAATTTAATTTTTACAGCTAAAGAAGGGTCGTTATTTACCATTTATTTTAAGTTTTCTGAACTATGTCTTTACCAGATCACCTATCTGAACCGTTTCAACATCAAGGCTGTGATTACACAAGGTTGCGACACAACTGATTCCTTCTTGAGAAGTTTCACGGTTTCATACTCAGTAAACCAAAATGTTGATGAACAGAAAGACATCAAAACTGTGATGGATCCTATTTCGGGAAATCCAATGGTGATACTTTTTTCTTCTTTCCTTTTTTTAATGTTGTATCGTTAATATACAATAGAGCTTTAAACAGTAACTTTTTACAGGAAATCCTTTGTCATTTCGGTGTTACCCTTAACCACTGAATAACCAAACACAGTATACTTCCTTAAGACAAGTATTACATACAAAACAGTCTGATAATATGATATTGATATATGTGTTATTAGAAAAAATAGTGTCGAAGGTTGAAATAAGATTAGCACACCATACCTTCCTGGAGACAAGTATGATTGGATATTTAAAATTCTCCTGGGAACAAATTTTTTCTTCAATGCTTATATTTAGTCAGTTGGGAAGCAAACTTCACGTTTGTGACCATTATTGCGCAATCTTTAGTCTTTACACTCCCAGCACACGCGATGAAATGCACTCTGGAAGACCGTACTCGAGCTAGCGTACGCAGATCGAAAACAAACACCAGTTAAAAATATCAATTAATTCTTATTCAAGGTCTTACGTTATTGAGTATTTTGGGGCAATTAAAGGAAAATAGAAAGTAAAATATACAAATAAGAAACTCGTTTAGTACATAGCGATTGTCAGGGGGTGAACTTTGGCCAGAGCCTTCCTCATAAGCTGTCCGAGAAAACCGAAGGAACGGGAGCTCATTTGCGAAGTTTAAAACTACACATTTTCCTTCTTAAAGGTTAAAATATGTTGAAATATTTTGAAAGAGACATAGTAAATAATATTTGCAAAATATGGTGGAACCTTTCTTGTTATCTTGTCATCTTTCCTGAAAATGCTAAAAAGAACTCTTGTGTCTATGTTCTGCTTCATCTATTCACTGTATGTACATACTGCCAAGTAGGGTGATGAAGCTCCGCGACTCCAGCATGTAAAGTAAGTCGATGCAGTACGGGGATCCTGCGTATTAGCGAGAAACGGAAAACAGATGGAGAGTTCCAGTCGATTTAATGATGATTTATTCGTTGATTAAGTTTTCCGCAAAATATGATCAAGTTTTAATCATTCTGCCGGCAAAAAGGATAAATTATCTACAGCTAGGTTACTCAAGTGCTCCTCGACTGAAGTCTGATGCATGAGTGTCCAGCTCGCAGGCTCGGTCTTGGAAACCTCGTGCGAGATCCGAAGACCTGAAGTCCCCTAATTGGTCAAAAGTTATGACGCACCAATGTTAATGGGTGTAATGATATAGATGACCAATGAGGAGGCTGCAAAGGGAGAAATTGGCCACACCTTGAAAATATGGGTCACATCATTCACGTGGAACTAAGGCGATGTAATATGTCACGTCCACCGGTAACACGTGACGAGAAACAGGGAGGGCCCTGGGAATCTAGAACAAAAGGAAGGGCTAGTTGCTCGTAAACAACAAGATAGCGTCTGCTAAAGGTCATGGAGAGTGCACCATACTACATAACAATACTTACGCATCATTTACGTAGGCTATGTACACTGCGATTCGTGACATTGTGTTGAATCTTGTATCGTAGTGCCGCAACATGCTAGGTATCAACATGCATTGCCTTTCAAGATGGCTTATTTACTAACATGTATATGCAGGGAGATTGGTTGTATAGTACGGCCTCCCAGAATGCATCTCACCGCGAGTGCTGACGGTGTAAAGATTACGCAATAACGGTCACAAATCTGAGGTCTGCTTCCCAACTGCAGTGCGACTATCAAATACCGTCGCCTTTGTCTACGGTCTGACTAACTGATGTTTGGCTGATATAGAAGCATTCTTAGGGTTTTTCGTCTTAATATATCTCGTTTATCGATTTCTTCACCTACTTAGAAATCGTTCTCTTTAATAGCAAATCTCGCTGTTGTGAAACCCTTAGCCCAACAATGTATTTGGCAATGGGCAGTTCTTTGTAGTTGACTTATCGATACAAAAAAATGGTCTTTATGAAAATGCTTAAGTAACGAAGTTTTGCAATTCACAGAGAAGAACCAAAACAGAGTTCTATATAAGGTTAATGGACATTTTGCGAGTTTCCTTTCTTGTGAATAAAGACTGTCAGGTGCGGATCCAGAATTTTCCAAAGGGGGAGAGGGGGTGAACTTAGAATAAGCGGGTAATGACGTTGTATGGTAATCTTCTGTCTAAAATGTCTACTTCTGCCCGAAAGGCCAAGCGGAGCGCCACCATCTGTTGGCGCGGAGAGCACAGAAAATTTTGAAAAATCACTTCTACTACCCATAAAGGTGTGTCTAGACCTCTCTTTATGGGGGGGGGGGGGGACTGATGCGAGGCTGTGAGATGTGAAGCCTTTTAGTTTTTTTTAATGTGAAAATACGTGATCTGACACATTATTTATACGATATTTGGTATGCTCAAAGAGACCCATTATTATGTATTTTATGAACTATTTTCTAAGAAAAATAACCGCATTGAATCAAATTCGCACCTATTGCTGGCAAATAAGTGGGTTTGCGCAGAGCGCAAGAAAATCTTGTTATAAATTGCCTCTCCGGTCGCTGGAAAAGGCACGTTCCAGGCCTGTTCACCGTATATAAGTAGGAAAAACTAGCACATTGTTAAAATAATCAATGAAATGCAAAACTATGCTGATGGAAGGCGCTGCTCCTTCGATCACCCCCACCCCACCCCCGGCTGCGCACCTGCCTCACTAAACCCTCCAGGACATCTGCATCGTCATTTTTTTTTATTTTCTCTTAATTTCCATTTGAAGTGAAAAAAATATTAAAAAAAGATATATCAAAAGGCCAGGGCCAAGGAATTTCCGTGGTGCATGCGAAGTGACGAAATTTGGAATAATGAATAGCGGAACAGGACAATGCACGGCAGCAGGCCCACTATCTAAGCGGAGCGCCACCATTAAGTTGGCTTTAAGCGTACGCCAAAAGTTTAGTAAGAATGTTTTCCAGATCGCTGGGTTTGGCGTTTTAATTGGGCTTTGTGCTTAAGTTTTTAACATCTGGCTTAACCTGCTGGGTTCACGGCCTCTTTTATAGTTGCGAGTTACATTGTTCCCCCTTACTCTGATTCTTATGCGGAACACCACGCACAACGACATGAAGGCTCCGTTTCAAAATCTTGTGTGGTATATTACCCAACAAGTGCCCCCCCCCCCCCCCTTTTGGAAACATTTTTTTGATATTTGAGGGTCTTTGGATGCAATATATTGAGACCAATCCAAGGTCTAGAAGTATCCACCGTCAAAAAGCAGTTCCCTGGTTCCAGTAAATAAATAATAGAACCTAGTGGGGGGGGGGGGGACTTCTCTATCTCTATCATCAGCTGGAACAGGAAAGTGACCAAATACAAGTTACTCCTGAGCGCAGAAAACTTTCACTTGCCACGCACTCCAACAACATCTGAACCACCTCTGTCTTGCGATTCCATGTTTGAAATTAATTAAAATGCTGGAGCAGGAGCTGTGGCAGTATAGCCATCATTTGGAAAGATACCTAAACATCATACTTAGTCTAGAAAAAAATTCTCGCCACCCCTGAAGAAATATAGTCAGAGGTTTTGGAAGAAGTCCATATCCAGTCCATATCAACGGTTTCTTCCCATTCGATCCCTACACTCCGTACGCATCAAATACAAACATACCAGTGCGCGACGAAATAGAAATCAAAATCAACGTATAGCCCAATTCTCCGTTGTAAGCATCAACAACTATACAAGGGATTTAATTCTAACGTGTTGCATCACAATTAACGCTTAAGGCATATTTCAGAAATGTTACATGCGTTTTGTGTCCCTCCGACATGCATGTTTTTGATCGCTCTCCCTCTTTACCAGGTGTGCCTCTGGGTCTTGGCACATTGGCCAATCTAACGGGAGGAGGATGGGGCAATTGGTGACGGTAAGACGCCACCAAGTATACACCCATATCTGCTCCACTGAGGCCACCCAGCTAGCCACATCAACATGATTTGGTTCATATGTTTGCACGCCCCTGCTCGACACCGTAATGAACCACCGTTGGAAACTGAGACACGACTGACGTGCCGACCTTCCACAGCCACTTCATCGCACACAAGGTCTGACGTGCGACTATGTAAACATAGGTCAGTCAGTGACGCTCATAACCTGAAGACAAATTGGCCGACAGCTATTTATATACATTATTCAAATCTTGTTGTTGTGCCCAGGGAGTTAGTAGATAGCCTAATATCATACGAGGTACGTGTATCTGCGTTTGTGTTGTGAGGGAAAGGATGAGCCTGAAATATCCCCCTTGAATATGCTTGTAGATAGACAGTATGTTTATTTTAGTGTAATTGTTACTTTTGATGTGACGAAAAAGGGGAGGGACTGGGGCCGTAACCTCCCCCGCCCCCTTGGATCCGGGCCTGACTGTGAACAATCGTAATAACCTTCAGCTGATCTCTGAATTCATTTATTTTAGCGTTTTAAAGGTAACTCAGACTCAAAATATTTGGTAAGAAACAGTATACCAATCGAAGTCCGAGCTTACTTGTTACGCTTGAACGGAATAGGATGGGGCGGCACTGGACCTCCTTGCATGAAGTTTGAGGTAGTCGGATGCAGACACGAAGGTAAGTTAGTTGTTGTTTTGGTTTTTAATGCCTTCTTAATTCCCTCTTCAATGCATCCATCAATTTCGTTAAACGGTTAGAAGAGCAATAAACCTATGCAGTTGAAAAAGTGGAATCAAAAGAAGAACAACAGAGAGGGTTTTTTTTTTTCTCTCTTTGGCTAAGCATATATATCGTGTAAAAAATATAGCCTTACAAAATCAAAAAGAACTGCAACATTGCGACTTACTTTTTTGCACATGTAAAAATTAAAACTACTTCGTTTGGCGCCAGTAAGTGGCTGAACATTGCAACCGTAGATCGCAGAGTTGTCAGAAGTTATACCTTTTTGAATCTTAAACATTTTTTTTTTTTTTTTGGCCTCAAAGTTTGTAGAGGATCGCTCGGTGTTGGAAAAGGGATTCTTGGTGAAGTCACATCTAACCAAGATCGTAATGCTTGTGTTCCTGATTCCTATGAAGTTCATGGATCACCTATATGGGGACCAGTGGGAGCTTCCTTTTCTTCTCCAGACAATATCGTAAATACACTAGAAATAACGCTTCCCGAGGAATTCTCAATAACCGGTGTTATAACTCAAGGAATAGCGAACTCAAATAGACAACCAGCATGGGCAACAAAGTTTACAATTGAATATGCCAGTAGAGATGAAACAGGAACTTCTAATTTCAGACCATATGTCGACATCAATGGCGTTACAGAGGTATTCTACTAAACTGCTTTTATTTAAATATTTCATCGAGACTTGTTTAAACTAAATTGACACGACGTGAAGTGGTCCATTTAATGGCTCTACAACATAACGAGTTGTAATCTCTTTAGGTTTACTTTGCGCTACCAAGGTATTATTTAATTGGGAGGAAAACACTCCCTAATGAATGTAGGGAGATAAACCCCTAGTATTTTCCAAGTGCTCAAAGAAAAGGAGACCTCCGTGAATTTAGAAGTGGGTGTCCTCACCAGGGAGGTGTGATTAATAACACCTCCCTTGTTGAACAAACTCCTCACCAATCCTGAATCCTTATGAAGCTTAAAGCAGTTGGGAAATGTCCTTTCTGACCATCCGGGTGGTTTGTACAACCAAACAGTTTTTATCCCTGTGCGCCAACCGATGTTGTTCTTCGGTTAACCCTTTACCGTTGTGCTCCGATCGGGGCATAGTGGCGCGCCTCGGGATTGGGCGGAAAAGCGGACGTAGCCCGCTCCGCATCGGCTTCCGCAGGCCATTGACCTCGTGACCTTAAACTATTGTCTCTCTCGCTGTTGTGGCCGAATTTCGGGTAGCTACTTGCAGTTTCGAGCTCCGCGTGAAACAGTAAAGTTGTGTGACAGCCGAGCTCTCCGCATGGGTCCAAAAGGACCTAAACAACGGTAAAGGGTTAAAGCAGTCAAACATGAACTCACACCATCCCCTTGACACAAGGAAAAAATTCGACGAGCATGTACTTGTAAGTATTACTACTTTATAGGAAAATTTAACGTTTTCCTGCCAAGCGGGTGGTAAACATAAAATGTATATTTCTGTCTACAGTTCTCTCTTTAAAACATTATCGGTCCAAGTTAAAAATAATTTTTCTGAAAACGTTGCCTTTTGTGTAAAACTTATGTAACTAAAGTAATAACTACTGACACAGATTACTCGGGGCGATGCGCACTGTTTCTGGCTAAAGATAGCTCTAATCCTAAGCTAATCCCTAACCGGAACAAATAATACAATCGATACAATACAATGACAGCAGCCAATCAAGAAACACCTTGTTAAACAGTGCACATCAACCCGATTATTCCGAAACTCAATTTCTACCTTCGTTTATTATCGTCGATTCACTGAACGAGGCACGCTGTTTAAAAATAAACTTCTTAGCTGCCCGCAACGGGAATTAGCCTTAACCTGATTCCTAAAATAATCTATTAACTATAATGGCAAGGGCCAATCAAGAAATTCCTACCAACACCATTTCACATCAGTTGGACTCGTTTATGGAGTGTCGTAGAAATTGCGTCGTGGTCTGAAGAATCAAAATGATATCTCTTTTTCCCATTCATCGTTTCTGTAGGTCTTTAATGCTAACTTTGACCGTGTGACACCAGTAACTACAACTTTTGACAGACCTTTTCCTGCCATTAAATTGAAAATCCGCTACTACAACGATATGGTAAAATCATTAAATGGACCTTGCATTAGATATGATTTAACTGGCTGCAAAATTTCCGGTAAGTAAAGAACACTATTTCCTTATCTGATAAAAACTCTGTGAACAGTTTTACAGCATGAATATTAATAATATATCTATTTTCCTGAACGGTGCTTTTCTAAGTCACATATATCCCAAACTAACCTTCTGAACTGAGAGAAATTAAAACCGTAATCTGGGCAATTTATTGGGATTCAGATTGTCGAAGGTCAGAGAGCGGAGAAAAAATGTATTGGCTTCGGCTTTAGCAGGTAGGATCCACAAAGGATCCACAGGCACCACTAAAATAACGCATATTTAGATTGAGAAAAGTTTAGTGGCGGTCAACTACTACACTAGAAGCGCACCGTGCCTGGTGGCTTTCGATTATTTATTCCACCTTCAACAGCCAAGCATAATGAAATAAGCTAAAAGACATTATAAATACCCCTGTGCATCAGAATTTAAAGGTAAAAGGTCAAAAGTAAAAATCACCCAGCAATTGACAACACAAGTCTCTAAAACAATACCATGAAATAACATTCTACAACCAATCCACGGAAAACACCTTTCCCCTTAGATTTACAGTGGAATGCTCTGACCACCGTGACCTGGTGACTGAGCGATTGAGGCTTAATATATCGCATATAAACTACGTTGATGCACTAAAGTCACTTCAATAGATTGAACGATCTCGTATATTTTCAATATTTTAAGGAAATTAATGTAGCTGGATCGGTTATACTTAAGAATATTTTATTACATTATATCTGTGGAAGGACATGAAGTAAGGACGCAGTGGTCACTGAGTATCACTTCAATGTTTCGTTTGGTGTTCGTGCCTTTTTGCCCACAATGGAACAAGTACTGCACTTCCTCTGTTCATTCATTTAGTCAACCTATGAAATTTAAATCATGGAAAGTTTGGCTAAACAAATTTGTAATCATCAAATAGCAGGGTTTTTCAGCTTATTTGTTGAGAACGACACTTTATTGCTGTTACCGTACATATTAGCCATGTAAATGATCTCACACTTTTTTTGTTATTCAAACGCAAGATTGAAACGTTGATATTGAAAGAACAATATTTGAACACCAGCTTTTATTAATTTTTTATTTACGAAAACTGCTCCAATCTTCTTTTTTAATTCATTCCTTAGAACACGGCTATCCATGCGGACAGAGACAAGTAAATCGTAGAGGTTATTGCATGGGCACTGTACCAAGCGGTGATGATGACACCTGTACTACATTATTTCATAAAAAGAGTAGACTAGCTGTACTCAGCGATCCACTTGTCGCCGACGTATTTAGAGTTAATCAACGTCAACTTTTGAGACCTGGGTACTCATACTATCGTATTGGATTGGAACACGTTCTTGGGCAGTCAAGCTCCGATACTCTGGCACCATTCGTTTGGAACGACGGCACTCCCTTACTTGACCTCAACAGATTTGCATCGGATGTTACATTCACAAACAAAACTGAACAATGCGTAGCAATTAACTTCTTTGATCGTTTTTCCTGGGAAATACTTTCGTGTAATTCTTCAGCCGTTAGTTTAGCCAGCTTTTGCCAATTTGGTACGTTTTATGTTGAAAGATAAGGGGTTGGTGTTAAGGCACGGTTTCATTTCAATAAGACCCTCTTTGTAACCTAGTTGCAAAGTAATTTTGTTGTAAATTGCGTGCATATTAACTTTTTCATCATTCACAATTTGGTCTCAAAATCTGTAGTAACGTTTAAAGCTGGTTTGCTAAATACAACCAGTGCCTCTTCATATTTTTCTATACAGCATTTTTAAAGTTTTAAAAATATGTGGCAAAATGGTTGAATGTCAAAAACCAATGTAAAATATTTCCAAGATTATCAAGGTTATCTTATAACAAATACACCCTGATTAAGATGTCTAATGTAAAATTAGTGGACAAACTGAAATTTCTGCATAATCACCAATGAGAAGCTCTAGTCCAGTTAAAATAGTAAATTCATTACTATTTAATATCAATAGAAGGAAACTATCGAAGAGTTAACGAATGTGATAGTTAGCTCTTGTCGACGATATATATCATGTTTTTCTTAAATGTTTAATGTATACCGCTCCCCCTTTTCATTATATTAAGATATCGATGAATGCCTTCACGAAGTTCACACCTGTTCTCATCAATGTATTAACTTCCCTGGTGGATATGCCTGTTCCTGCCCTGATGGAATGTTTCTAGATCCAGGCAACCAACAAGTGTGTAAATGTAAGACTAAGATAATGTGATTTGGTTGATTTGGTTTAGCAAAAGAGACGTCAAAGCCCATGCCAATTCTAATTTGACTACAACTATCAATTGGTTTTCAATTTATTTTAGGAGGACAATACAAATATAACGTAGGGCTGCAAATTTCTCTCCATTGATTTAAAAGAATGTGTCTATCAATTATTAATGAGTTTTTTTTTTAGAAAGCTGATTTTACCTGCAAACGGGTTAAAGTTTTTTTTTTTTTTTTTGAGCGTCTAGGCAAGAAAGAACAACTATTGAAGAACGGTCATCATGCTGTCAATTTATGTTGAATAGCTACGTTGCAATAAATACAGATGAGTAGCTTATCTTTCAGTAGCAATCCATTCAGCATTCAAGCTGTGCCCTTAAAGTACCAATCCCCTCACCCCAAACGACACTTTTTGTATGGGGTTACATAAACTCTCAATTGGCTCAGCTTTTTGATAGACTGCTAATTCACACAATGCACAGTACCAAAGCTTATATTAAACGGCATGAACTGCACTGGGAGCGTTTTCATTTTACACATTGAGCTTTCCTATAATCACCATGAAGCAATGTAAATTGAGATTGTGTCTGAATGAGAGTGAATATAAGGCAATTTTGGGAGGGGCTTAAGTAGGAAGGTTAGGAGAATTGGTATTGTTTTGGGTGAGAGAATTGCTTCTTTAAGGCAAATTGACCAACTGTAACAAATACTTCTGTTATAACTACAACTGGTGAAAGGGCCCGGCTTTCTAAAATGGGGTCACTTCTCTCATTGGACAAATTTACGAATTCCATATAACCAAATGTTCTCTCTTCGGTCATACTCTTACTGTGCCAGCCCGATGTCATGATTGTAGAAGTGTTTAAACCTGCTGTACTGACATAAGTGGTTGACCAGCTATGGTTGAAAAAAAAAAGTTTACTAAAGTGGTTGGGTGGATATGACTTAATTACAAAAGTGGTAAATGTATGACAGAACTGGTCAAATTTATTACAAAAGTGGTGACTTATTACCAAAGTAGTAACTATAACAAAAGTGGCTGTTACACACACCTTGGGGAACTCTGACACCTGTACGAAAAGATCTTCCGATGAGCTGCTTACATTGAATCGCATGGAATATATCCCATGCTTAAAGAGTAAATTAAAGGCATTAGCCTCATTTTTGGTCAGTAGGAATAGTTTTTTTTTTTTTTTTTTTTTAAGTACGCATTTTCACTACTCTGGAGTATGGACATGTTACCGCAATATTTGTTCTTATTCGGAATTGTTTAATTCAGAACAGTATTCCTGAAAAGGGGATTACCGAATGAGACGTTTTGAGCACCATTGGCGTATTCCAAGATGTCTTAGCACAATTTCGACGTATATGGTGTTACTTAGAACTATTTGGTCTATGACTGACTATAAAAGAGAGCTTATAAGCTCCTAATTGACGAAGTAATAACTTTGATAAAATTAAACGTAAAATTGACTCATTTCTGGTTTAAGGTGTTCAGGCGTATGACTTAAACTGTCCAACCTTCATACAAAGTCGTGAATTCGATTTATCATTGATATTTATTTTGCGCTTTCTCCGGAAACTACGAGAAAACATATATATATTCAAAACACTGTAGATAGCTTTAACATGTGTTTTGGTTTTCACATCTCAACACCTCTTGTACATAGTCTGGTACAAATGATGTTCGGACCCAACAGTAAGACCGATGTTCTAATGCCATATAGAGATATAGAGAGATAAAATATAAAGAAACAGGCTGAAGGACCTAAGTGCACATGCTAATGTGCTGTATTTACAATTACTGTTTTTATTTAATGTCGTCTTTTATAGCCCTGTGTGATACTCTTCACCTCCACCCTGCCGGGAATTCTTGTGTACAATTTTTTTCCGAGGATACATATAATAACGGAAGCCAGCGGTGTGTGCAAAAATCAGGTCGTTTATTGGAAACCGGTGAACTTACTCGAGTTACAAGAGAAATGAAAGTAATTGAAGTTTTTTTTTTTTATTAAGCCTAAATGAATACATACAGAAAGATTTCCTGTAAACTTAAGACAGTGCCTTAAAAAAGCCTATATAATCTCTTGAATAAAAGTTTTCCTTCCTGTATGTGGGAGCAACTTGAAAACATTTTTTTTTATATTTCGAATTCTGTATTAACTTTTTTTACTTATGGGATTCAAGCAATTGTAGGTAGTTGTGGTGCAACCCATTTGTGTTATGTTTTCATAAATCCTATCTTAGATTCAGGTTCTAGAGGGCTACCCGCATGCAGGTTCTCTTACACAGAACATTGCGTAACCCTGCATCAAATGTATATCTTCATTTTATCTGTCGTAGTTCCCACATCATTATGTTTAACGTATACAAATGCAAGACAAAATCCACTTTTCTTTTAACAATTTGCCTTATCATTTAAATTCCCTTTCTTTCTTTTAATTTGTTCTATTTCAGGGAAAACTTCCCTTTTTAAGCAGTTGGGTGTGGAGAGAAGAAATCGTTGGGAACACTTGTTATGTCGCTGAAATCAATATTTTAAGCGGGCAAGCTGAGACTGTTCGTACATCTTGTGACTTTACAAATACCTTCATCTGTCTATATGGTATGTATTTTCGTAAACGTCATAATACGTCAAAAATTGCCACTGCGATTCAAAGAACTTTCACTACATTAATGTCAAGAATATCTCGTAAATGAACGAATTCCTTTTGAATGCAATTGCTACAATTACAAAGGTTTTCATATATCTTTGACACATAAGTATTTACAGATAAATATTGAGAACCAACGACATTCTTAAAAGCCAGTACGTTCCATTACGGGTTTAAAGGAACCTCTAAGAGTGATAGCTATAACATGAGTGAAGGATTTGTGGTTTCAGACTACTAATCAAAAGATGAAATATACACTAGTCTGCCAAAACTTGAGGTTAGTAATTACTTCAACCTTCGTCAGTGTAATGGCACAAGAGGTTAGCACAACCTTTCAAGTAAAAATTCAAAATGGGAAGCAGCAGGAACATATTGCACCCGGATTAAAAAAAAGGTACTATACGCTCCTCAAACCCTTAACAAAACAAGGTACTTTACACTAAACTGCATTTGAAATGCAACGCGGTAGCAAACTCTTACTCGAATTCCAGAAAAGGGGGATAAAACGAGTATAAAAACATTCCAAACAGATAAGTGAAGTCGTAAACGAAGAGTACGGAAACCTAGCCGAAGCAAAGAAAGCTGCAGCTAGAGTTTTCGGATTCTGCATTGTTGCGTTGGATTTCTATGAAAATGGGACGTGAATAAGTACATGAAAACTTTGTTCTGTACTCCTTTGATAGATATTTTGCCACCAACGCTGCATTTTAATACTTCATCTTCTGGATCGCATTATTTGGTGACCAATGATTCTCTTAATTTGGCGTGGTATGGACTACCGCCATGGTTTGGAGCTCTTACATCGGCAACATTGGATATTACAGTAAAACGAACAAATATCATAAGGTAATTTATTCCACAAAAGTGATAACCACTATATGAAAAGCTCTCTCAGACTATAAAAATATAGGTTCTGTAACAAAAAATTTGATATTTTAAAAAGAAAGTATTATTATTCATATCGCGCTGGGTATATTTTAAATTTTGATCGTGTCCAATTTATTCCGTCTTTGTTGTTTGCTGTATATCAATTTATTACCAATTTGAAAGTAAATAAATATTTAAAAAGAAACTCAAAAAGAAAACCGCTTTAAGTGCGAAAGTAATGACAGAGGACACTTAACTGATGATATCAATGAATCCTAAAATCTATTCAAAGAATGTTGTAAATTAAGTTCCCATTAAGTGTTTCTTACCACAAATACATGTGTACTAGTATTTCGAAAATATTTCCCATATGTTGAAAAAGAAAAATTTATTCGAGAAATTTTCCATTGAATATTTACTTTGTATTCTATAGACAAAATATAAATGAATAAGACATCTTGACATCACATCGCCTTTCAGGGTTAGGAGACCAGTTGTTTGCCCTAATTTTTAAATCCTCTATGTGGGTAATCCTTCGTGTGGGTATGTTTGATTAAAAAACGAGCAGTGTCTACAACTCTACACCAAGTTGTCAAACTTCGCTTCTGTTAAAACAGGGACGTAGTTGTTATTAGATCCTCAAACTGGAAGAAAAGGGGAAACGGAATAAGATGTAATTTGTCTCAAACTTCGTTTAACCAAATCTTACAAAGCATTTAGTCTTAGATGTCTTAAAACCCCAACGACATTGAGCAACAAGCAGAATGAAAGTAGAACTTGGGGAGTGGAATTAATATTTTATGAATCTTACAAACTGTGTCCTGAACTAAAACTTCCAAGTTAAGAGTACTGAACATGATGACTTTATCATGTATGAATTTTACCAGTTTTGTTTTATTTAGTTTTATCTGAAAAATGTAATATTAGGATATTGTGGGAAAATACACTTGTCGTGCACTAAATAAAAGTATTTTCAGAAATAAAATTATGCCTAATTCGTCCTTCCAACACATTAATATTACATTTTTAAAGCCCTGAAATTATATCGCTTAGCATAATTAAAATTAAGGTCCCCTGACTTTCACGGTTAGGTTTTGAACCTTTTACAAAAACTGGTTTTGTAACCCACATTTTAAAATTACCTTATTCAGGGAAAAATAATTCCAATTAAATTTGTTGTGTATCCTACATGTGATTTATTAAGTGTCATGGATAATGCAGTAAAATTGCCACAAAGAATGGACCAACAACCGTTGCAATGTTATAATTACTGTCAAACTTATTTTATGTTACCAGAGGAGAATATTCAATGCATGTCAGTGTTTGCGTTTCCACAGAATTTATTTTCTGCACATCGTACTTCGAATGAAGGAAGAACGAAGTATAGTAACGTGCTTAGACAAGCTCACAATGTGGAACTTAGTGCCTATTAATAGAAGGGTAAACCAGGGAGAGTTTTGTGGTGAGCTGTCCGGTTTCAACGTCGAATCTACTACCCACCGTGTGTCCTTTACTCTTGACATAGGAGAACTAAGTCTTGGTTTACCGTCATACCTCACGGTGCAACTGTTCTATGAAAGCCGAGGTTAGTCGTTCAAAAATCGGACTTTTTCTTTTTGAAAGCATATCACGCGTACTTACTGAAGTGTTCGAAAACACTAGTCAACACCTTTATCTTCTCAAGTCTGTGATTCTACTTCTTTTATTTTTCGTTTTCGTGATCATTATCATTACTGATATCATGTCATATTTCAAAGCATAAGTTATTTATCTCGCAAAAGGTGTTTTGACCCACTAGGAGTGTTACATATTACTACATTTAGTTTATTGTCATGCGATATGTGACTCACTATTCTTCCTCCTTCGAAATCATTATTGAAGTTGTTTCTACTCCCTTTTAAATAAAAATAGTATAATTGTGTCATGGATAGAACAGCATTACAGTAGACAGTAAAAACATTTCAGATTGTTCATCTCCCTTCTCGTTGCAAACGCTTATGCCAATCTGATTTCAGTTTGAACAAATATTCACTACAAAATTACATTACCCTTATGTCTTCCAAATTAAAAGAATCCTAAAATGAAAGTTAATGCATATCATTATTTAACAAATATTTCATTTTTTTTAGATTGTTCTCTCCGACAATGCAATGTGTATTGTGCATCAGCTAACACTGAAATAACTGCACCGGAAGGGCAAATTCAAACATTTAACTTTCCCAACACGCTTCCCCCTTTCTATTCCTGTACTTGGAAAATTATATTAACACCTGGATCGTATGTGAACTTGACTTTTGAAGAAGTGATGCTGCCATGCAGCAGTGGATATCCTATCAAGATTTTCTCAAGACGTCATCAAATAACACAACGATTGGATGAAGTGAACTTTGCAGAACTTTGTGAATTGAAAGAAACGCTGACAATCTCAGAAACTAATGAACTTATGGTATCATTCGGTACTGGACTTACTGGTCAGTTTCATGGTTTCAAAGCAACGTACAGGACTTCAGGTATCAAACGTTATTTAGGATTTTCCTTAATCATTTTCAATAGGAAAGTATTATTATTTAATGAAAATTTTACGTAAAGTTTCGAACCAATTTGTTTAGGCCTGGCCGTTAACCGCTCTTTTTTTCCAGTTTTGGATCACTAGCTTGATATTCTCTATTCCATTGCTTGTTAATATTAATGAACAACACGAAACATAACTTAAGCACTCAGAACGATGTGACGGTTCTCATTAAGACCCAAATCTTTTTAAAATGAATCATACACGCTAAATGTTGAAAAATGGGAAAAGAAACATGAGTAAAACGACTTTCTTTTCGGCGTGTTTCCCGTCAGTTATGAAGACGGACGTCAAGTCAGCCACTGAATCCCCATTTACTCATCTTTGCTAAAACATGTCTTCCAAATGCATTTTCTATTTATTTCTATTTCTGCATAAAAAAATCAGTAAATTTATTTACAATGTCAAAATCTGATGGAACAATTCCACACGCATGAAATAATGTCCTACGTGATTCAGCAAATTTCGGAAAACTAACAGTTTATATCGCAATAAATGTAAAAAGATTATGATTCATTACATTTCTGGCAAATCTCAATTAGCGGCGTGTAAATGGTGTATGAAGTATGTAGTTGTCGGATGGGTATGACTAAATAAAAAAAAAAAATTTACATAAACTAAACATTTTCGTCCTCTAAAGTTATCATCAGGTCATCAAAATAGCAAATAATTCAGTACCATGATACTTGCTATATCGCAAAATGTCTGATTAGCCTAAAATAAATTCGATATATTGTGAGTTTGAAGGGCCATAGCAGACGATCTTAAGTTGTTGTTATAGCAGCAGCTAAATCTCAAAATTTTCCTCTTTTTAACTTTAAAGTATCCTTTATAATATTTTATCACTCTAATACTGTAAATACTAGGTTAATAAAGCAGCCACTTGGAAGAATGCTCTTGCCTTTAGAGGGCATAGCTTTATTTACAAATTGATGACATAACAGTGAACAAACCTTTTCTACTTTGGTCGCAAGCAGGTAAAACAATGCTTCCCGATGACTCGAAATAGTTCATTATTATGTTTCGAGACGTGACCCTTTTTTGTTATATTAGGTGTCCGTTTTTCGTTTAAAGTAATAAGGTTCGTCTAAAAGGAATGTCGGCATTTTGCCTTAATTATAAGACAACTTAAAGATAAGCTTCTAGCGTTCTTTCATTTGTGTTTCTCTTATATCTTTTCTTTACTGTTAAAGATATTCCTGGTTGCAACATACGACCGACAGAAGGAAATGTAGAACTTTGTCGACGAATATCTTGCAATTTTTCTAAAGCTTTCATAGCAAGTCCAAACTATCCCTTGCCACCAAATGAGCACGCTATTTGCCGATATCTTATCACAACATCACCCGGAACCTATATTGTACTGACAATACATGAATTTACCATACCAAACAATCCTGACTGCAATGCTGAATACTTGCTACTAAAAGGCGGAAGCAAGGAGCAAAAAATTTGTGGTCGCGTCCGTAAACACCTAAGGACCATGACATACACTACAGATTTTAATGAATTGGATATCCAGTTCACTTCCCAGAATGGCATTTTCTTGAGTTCCTATGAAGAACTGTTTTTTACTTCTTCAACACCATTAGAATTAAAAAGTGACGCAGGTAAGGGCTAACCACTTTAAATGCGATACCTCTTAAAATGTGATTACTAAGTAGTCTTCAAAATGATTTGTACAGGTGCATTCTTCAACGTACAATAGTGTCTTCAGTTTCTTAGTATACAATTGAATAACTAAATGACTTTAATTCTCAAACATAAGTGATAACCGGATTTTTTGACAGATTTTATCATTGGTAACGATATGCAATTGGCAGCAGTACCGTCCTGGACGGCATGGATTTTCCTCAACACTACGCTCTGTGTTTTTCCAAATAACGTGTGAAATCTACATTGCCATTTTTATGTGACACTTTACGCTGTAAACGTCAAGTCACTGGGCCTCGTAATTATTGAGATTATAAATCGTATTATTGGACACGGATTATTTAAAAAGTGATTGGGAAGGTATTAAACAATTTAACTTTTTCTATAAATTTATTGTTAGTTCAAGTTTTAACCAATTTCTAACACAATCCAGATTTCCAATGCACCGAAGGATGGTACTTATACGATAAACGCTGTTTTTTCAAGAACGAAACCAAGGCCAATGTCACTTGGAGTGAGGCTGAATCCTTATGCGTCACAGGAAGTGATGGTTCCAATTTAGCATCTATTAAAAACAAACGGGACATGAACTTTCTACACACAATTTTGGTCGATGGGATGACAAACTCTCACATATATTACATCGGTAAGTACAGAACGGCGTTGTCAGAAGCAGAACCAGTACATAAGCGCTGTTAACAGCATTGTATTCTATATTACGGTGATGTATTGTTTGATCAAAATAAGGCAAAACGCTGCTATTGGGGCCCTCTTATGTTTATTTTGGGGGCTATGCCCCTGTAATCGATATACGACAATCCAGAAAGAGCATTTGTACCCCGTCTAGTCACTCTTTTCTGCAGAGTGAATATAAGTAAGATGGGGTTATAGGGGTTCAACCATCCCCAGACCTTTTTTTTCTAAGTCCTCTCGAACCTTTGGCAAAGGGCCGTTCGGCGAATCTATACTTTAAACCACTCCCCAACGAAAATATACGTTCACTGAAGGATAACACTATACCAATCTTATGGCTCTCAGACCATTTATATCGTTGGTCTGTAATGTATGGCCCCATTCTAGGCTGGATGAAAAAAGATACTACACATGACCCTTGCCAAAATAGCCGAGAAGCGGAGATTAAGACGTTCAACTGTCCCCAGGAAGGCGAGCCTGGGTTTATGTTTTAATTCAATACACAAGGAATGTATAATATAAGGCCAATAGGTCTCTAGTCTGTAGCTCAAATGATGTGGCTGTGTATGATTGTTGTACAGGGGGAAGTCAAAAGGAAAAAAATGCCGTGGCCTATTTTTTAAACTTTTGACCTCGTTGTGATATGTTTAGTAATAAGTAGGTAACAATTAAGGGGAACAAAAACAGAAAAAAAGACAGAGAATTTTCCGTAAAACTATTCTTTTTTTCTTTAATAGTGCTGTACGTGAATAAAGCGTACAATTTTAAAAGTCAAATTTCATATGGCCACGTGCTATTTCACCCGGTGGGAGCCCCTTATAGCTTTATTCACACGTGCTTCTGAACCAATCACCAAAAGGACTATCGACAATCTTGTCTGGGCTAAACATAACATGTTGCAGCAAAATATGTTGGCACAGTCATTATCTAACGCGTGTATCTATATAGCCACCCGTCCAAGGAGCATCCGAATTGTGTATATATTTTTAGGATTTTGTGCTCATTTTACTAGTACTTCCCATTCAAATTCAGTTAATAGGCCGTCAATTCCCCTCCCAGAAACATTGGAGGCATTTTCAGTTAAAAGTTTCGCGGCAATGCGCATTGTGTAACAAGAAATTTCCTGGCTAATGATAACCCTAATCCATAACTTAATCCCTAACCCGAACAAAGAATACAATCAATACAATAAAGTGACAACAGCCAATCAAGAAAAACCTTGTTAAACAGTGCGCATCTACCCAAATTTTCTTGCGCTTCGCACTCATTGAAGGTGTCTGCCGCTTGGATACTCCGCTGCAATTTTAGGGCCTTAGTTAAAATTATGCCTGATTCAGTGAGTCACTAATAAAAATGACCACCTTGTATGAAAAAAAAACGAGTTTAGTAATAATACTGCCTCAATTGATGAACACAGGGCATACTAAAGAGGACAATTATCTTTTATCCATAGTAATCCTCACTTCAGTTAATCTGAACCGTTTTTTCTGAAGCAATTATCTCTATAAAGTACAACAGACACCTTATTGAGTACTGTCAACTAACCTTCGTTGAAAGGGGAAGGAGGACTTTTCAGGCCCTTTTTCTCGCAGCGTCCGCACCAAAAAAAAAAAAGAGATCTTTTAAGGTTTATCCTTCACTCTAAAAACACTATGGTCAACTATGCACCGACCCAAACAATGGTCAAATGGTTGACTTTAAGTATGATCAAAAAGTGACCACTTTATGGTCAGATTTGACCATTAAATGGTCACTTTAACTAAAGATGTGGTTAAAAAAATTTGACCATAGTTTAGGTCGGTGCATTTTTGACCGAATCAATGGTCAAATTGACCATAGACTTTTTAGAGTGTTGTGTCATGAATATTTCAAAATGTCGACTGCTTAGATTCTCTTCCAAACAAGCTAAGTGTAATTTTCGGCACAGTCTCCAACGGCGCTTTTTCAAATTTCACTTGCCCTGCACCAACTGATTGTGGCACCCCGTTTTGTGTTTTGTGAAAAATAACATAATTTGGGAGAATGGTTTGTAACGTACAAAATACATCTCATCCTTCGATCGACATCTATCTAAAACATAAAGCTTGACCCACGCCTCCAGATGATTGCCTATTTTCTTCATTTTTAAAAACAATACCATATTGAGATTTGTGTTCTGCTGAATAAAGAATTATATTGCTCAAAAGTCCTCGCAATTGACATTTGGACATCAATAGCTAGTTGTTGGTTACGTGCTACAAGGTAAGTTTTTTAATTCCTCATATCTAGCCAGTGAAAACCAAAAGTTGTCCAACCCTGTTGTAGATGGTCCCTTTTTGTTAAATAGTAAAGGACCCTAAGATTTTCTGTAAATAGCTTTGGTTGTTAAGGAACTACCAATATTTGAAATTACCCAAAGTTTTGAAAATTTGCACAAACTGTCAGCTATGTTTTCAACTGACCGTTTTCTTTCAAACTATCAGCTCAGGTCTGGGTCTCTTGGAAAACATTCAGACCCACCGTTGGTTAAAACGTGTTCATCACTTGGTCACTGGCCAGTTCTCTCACCCAAACAGTTCTAAATTCTTGTAACTTTCCTATTGAAGCTCCTCCCACAATTGCCTGAAACACGTCTTCATCTAGACACAATCTCACTCCATTGCCTCAGGGTGAGTAAAAAATGTTCATTTGTATAATCAAAACACTCTCAGTATACAGTTCCTGCTGTGAAATAGAACCTTTAGTACTAGTACTCTGCATTGTTTGAATTAGTTGTCAATCGTTAAGCTGAGCCAATTGAGAAATTCGGTTAACCTCTCAAAGAATTGTAGTTTGGGGTGAGAGGATTGGTCCTTTAGGGATCATCTGGTGGGCAAGCGTTTACCAATAGTTCGTTGGATTAGAGATAGTTATAATTCGGAGAGTATTCACCCAACCTTTTCAGAATGTACGTTACAACCACATCTTAATTGAATTAATTTGATCGAAACAAATACTTGTAACATCTGCTGAACTTTCTGTAATGATTCTACACTACATAATTGATTTTCAGGGCTCAAGTGTCACCTTTAACATTGCAATTCGATGATGCTATTACAAGAAGAGAACACATTCACCTTAATCACTGGGAATTCTCCCTACTTATTTGTGAAGAATTTTCAATTTTGAGGACGTTTTCTTTCTAAAGATAAAAATTTACCTTTCCGTCTTCTTTAAATGACATGTAAGTCCACCTAAAAGTTTGCATATAAATTAAATAAGCCTTTACAAAACTCCATGCTACTTTCTTTTGATCTTTTTAATCATATCCATCCCCCCTTTTTTTGTAGGTCTATGCATTTCTCGACGATCGGGGAAGTTCAAATGGGTCGACGGAAGTCCGTTAAGCTACACCAATTGGTATTCAAGGGAAGGGTGAGACACGAATAAAATATGTTACAAAATAAAGCATTACCAACGGGTTATTGTAAAGTTCATGTACGCAATTTTGCTTTATTGAAAATGAAATTCAAATATTTGGAAATGGTATAACTTTGGTTGCAGTGAACTGGTATGGTAAATTATCCGCAAATTAGCCTCATGGCTGAATAGTTAAAGTGACAAACCCCAGGTAAAATTGTTAACCAGTTAATAGGCCTATCTTAATTTCTGAAAAAACTTTTACTTCATTGTATAGTTTCCTTTGAACTATATTTTATCTCATCAAATCTTCGTGATAGGCAAATAACCCAAATTTTTATGAGTATGCTTATTTGAGTACTCAAGATATTTTGCAGTTTGGAAAAAGTCATTGATATATGAGGAAATTCACGTCTATCTAAAATACAAGGGCAATTGTGTTATTGTTTGGCCCAAAATAAGATTTTTTTAATCTTTTGAAAATAAGGTCGTCTGGCTAGTTTCGTTTGTTTACACCCGAATTCGCCAAGTCAAGGAATTGACAAAGCTGGGTTTTAGATGTGAAGACCACAAAAATGTATAAAATTGTAGTAATTTAATTGAAATTTGTCAGACGTTGACATTTTTAAATGGTGATTTCTGGTTTGCACTTACTCATGCATAAACAGGAGGTTAATATGCAAATCTTGTGATGTCTGGGCAGGGACATGATATATAATGGCTTATGTTATCCTTTTTGTTCTTGCAATCTTCATTTCAAGGACAATTTCATCATTAGTATGTCCTGCGGGTGAATTTGAAAGTCTAGGTTGTGTCCTTGAAATCATCAGTATCAACTAATAAACCATAAACTAAGTAATTAAGAGAAAAAATTTTTAGTGATAAAAAGAAGTGTCAATAATGAGCAACACTGTATATCATTATTTTAGAAGAAGCAACAAGTTGCTGAAGAAACATTGAAAATATGAAGAGGTATACTTTGAGAACCGCATAAGATACTGCCAGGATTGCAAATGATTGTCCGTAGTAAAGCTTACTCCTTAACTGCCAAGTAACGTCAATGCCTTTTCCTGACATGTCACTCTACCTTAAAGTCTAACACCATTCTTGTCCTAATGACCTCGTTAACTACTTTCTTTTCTTTCTTTTCTTACGTTTTTCTTTGTTAAGAATGTACCTTGAAATTCAACCAGATGGGGGTGGGACCGAGAAATGCACATCTTTAGAAATTAGGAGCATCGGTGTTACTAATAACTGGTTTGATGTTCCATGTGCTGCAAAAACCACAAATAAATTTGTTTGCTCCAGAGCAGCATCTGTTAAAGGTAGGAAGTTTTATGAAGCAATTACGTCCCTTTACGAAAGATAAAACCTGTAAAAGAAAGTAGACCTATTTCTATAGTAACATAAGCCGAGTGTTTTTTTTTTTCTTTTTCAGTGGTTTGCCTTTGTCTTTATTCCAGGATAAAACAGGGGTCGATTCCCAGACCGAATCATTCCAAATTGAACTTGAAAAGTGTAACCTACTTCATCTGTTGTGAGTGATTCTCCCAACAGTAAAAAGAGCAGAGAAACGATCCGGTCACTCCCAACTGGGATACAAGGCCGTTGGTGTCACAGGATTGAACAAGAAATCTACTAGGTTGGGTCATAAAGTGCAACAAGCCAAATCAAATTTAAAATCTTCAACGATAATTTGCAAGTCGCAAATTCAGAGTAACACTTGTCTCTGTCGCTTTTTATTTTATTGCAGCTTCATCGATTGTTACTGAGACACATGTTATTTGGGGCAACGAATGTAAGTTATTATTAATTTAATTAAAAGGCGATCACATTGGATACGCGTCGATTGCATTTTAGTCCTTGTGACATCAATCAAGATCATCAGCTTGTGTGAATTTTGGATACAGACTATAAATTGAAACTATAACTCATCCCCGACTTCTTTATCAGGGCATGGGATGATTAAATTTAAAACGCAAGTTTCTTAACCTTTTTTTCGAAAAAAAAACCCCTTGAAAGGCCAATCCTCTCACCCCGATCTACAATTTTTGCAGTGTTTTATCAATGTTCTCAACATGAGAGGTTGATCCCACGAACACACAGTCGTGCAGTCTAAATATCTAGTCGTAAATTTAATTCAGCGGGTGCACAGTTATTGTTATCTTTTGTCTACTTTTCCCATTCGAGTTAAAATGTTCATTTCAACTCGAAATTGAAAAATTTAAAACAAGAGTGGCATTAATTTTCCATAGAATCTGCATTTATTGATAAAATTATTGCTAAATGCATCGTTTTGAAGAAAATACAGCATCAAAATATACCCAGTGCAGGCAACCTTGAGAAAGTGAACTGGCAGTAAAGGACAGATCTCCTAATCCGTTGCCAGTTATTCCCAATTCATTGCCAACTCTGACCACTATCAGTTCTGTGGAGTCATTTTGGCATGAATTGGCGCAGCTCTTTGATAGACAGCTGATTCACACAATGCTGAGTAACAAAGCTAATATTACAAAGCACAAACTGTACTGAGAGTGTTATAATTATACATGTTGAGCTTTGCTTTACTCACCCTGAAGCAATACACTGAGACTGCGTCTGGATGAGGATGAATTTCAAACAATTGTGGGAGGGGCTAAGGAAAGAAGGTCAGAAGAATAGGTACTCTTTGGGGTTAAAGAATTAGGCCTTTAATCTCGAGTTCTACGAAACTGAACAGCTGATTGGTTATTGCAGAGGACGTTTTGAACTCTTTGTATGATGTCACCATTTTTTGGAACCTAGGCGGATATTCAAACAGCTATAATAAAATGTATTTGGTAATTTTTGTTACATTCTCATCATTCAATTTAATTTCAAATGAGTTTGCATTCTTTATGCAGTAGTCACGTAGAAATAGACTGAAACAACAGTAAACATTGCTGTCACGTCCTGGTTAAGCATCCTAATAATGTTTTCCATTGCTAAATTGTTTTGTGCTTCCTGTTTCTACTTTTGTAGTCTGTCCAGAAGGCTACAGGTATATGAATAACGTCTGTATCATTCTGCTATCAACTGGAGTATCAGAGAGGAATATTTCTGAAGAGCTTTGTCCCACCGGATCAGATGTAATGTCGAAACCATTTTTGATTTTAAATATGAGACAGTTGCAGTATTATCTGGCATATATATGGGAAACACGTGGTATTACTTCAACCTTCCAAGTAGTTGTAGCACAGAGAAATAAAGTAGAAGTGCTGTGCTTTCGACCCCGACGATCTGGTGGCTTTTTCGTTGAAGATAATTGTTCAGTTGAAAATCGTTTTGTGCTTTGTGAGAAAGAGAGCATGGGTAAATATTTTTTTTACAAGTCTTATGTTCTAAACTCAGTTTCAGGTGAACAAAACCACCAGAGCGACTTCACTTTATCAAGGTCCAACAGAGTTGTGGCACATTTACATCATCATTATTTATCAAAATAAGAACTATTCGGGATGTCTGTTTGCTGTTTTCAAGTTGTACGTCAGTCTGTTGGTCTGCCTGTCTGCCTGTGTGGTAGTTTGTCCCTTTTCACTAATAGTATGTCTGTCTGTTTGTATGTCTGTCTGTCTGTCTTCGTATATTTTTTCAAATTTCATATTTCCCTCCTGTTTGCGCCTACCCATCAAACAATAAAACCGCAATGTTCATTAACTAAAACATAAATGTTACGGTAAGTAATTGTCTCCCTATATAGAAATGTTTTGGGGTTCCCTCTATTACCCCTCTGTCTATTTTTTTAGGCTTAAAAACGGGTCTACGACATTTTTAATTGTTACGGTCGAGTAATCTTGAGTTGCTTAAAGGCTGACTTCGCATTTCCCATGTTGAATGTATTTTATATAGCAAATAATACTAGTGATAACATGTCCTTGGCGTAATATACTGCACACGTTTATGTTTTCTCTTTATCTGCAGCTCGTGATCAAAATTGCACGCCTCGTCAATTTCAATGCGTCTCTGATGGGGAGTGTCTTAACATGGTGTATGTCTGTGACTTTGTCCTTGATTGCAAAGATGGTAGCGACGAAATGGGATGTCGTAGCAACAACAACACGGTCGAAGGTGTGTCCTTTCTTTTAAGATTACAACAAGGGGTAAATAATGTGAACATTGCAACCCAAAATATCAAACAAACTAACAAATGAATTTTATTTTCAAACATACTAATGATCAATGTTGTACACTGAAGAGAAATAAAATACTTGAATATGTTACTAATCATTACGAATGAATTTACACTTCCAGTTTCTGATCCCAGAGCGCCTTTGTTGAAAAACTAATAGAAAATTGTTTTGAAAACAATGACAATATTATTGCATGTGAGTAAGAGGTTTTGGTAAATATCTTCCATATCCATATATCTATATCTTTCATAAAATGTATAAATCTCGTGGGTGCGACGGACTTATTATCCATTTGAATAAAAAAGTCTGGCAAACAATAGAAAATTTATTAGTAGAATCATTGAGTTATGGTGACTTTTGTGGGGATATGATTTATAAACACAGCAGATGGGTCATTACTTTCATTCCAAAACAAACAGACCCATCGCAGACCCATAACACTGCTAAATACTGATTATACTATAAAAAATGCTTCATATGCCTAAAATTTGTCCTGCAGAAGTTTATTGGTCGACAACAGGCTCAAAAGGCGTTCTATAGGTGAAAGCATTTGATACGTTCAATCTCGATCTTGGCTTCCCGGTTTTATTTTTACCATTGATTGAAAGAAACGTTCGATTCGCTTGACTGACAATATATTTATTTATTCCTGTTTCCCTTTAAGTTCGGCGTAAGCACAAAGAACTGGGTAGAGGCATTTTTATGGGAAGTACTACATCTATCCTAAATGCGTCAATTCATCAAACCGTTTTAAATTACAGCGGGGTGTGAGGCAGGGGATGCCGTTTCAGCCCTTTTTTACTCAAATAATATGCTGAGTCCTTGGAAAATATTGCAAAATGATACAATAAGAAATATCAATTGATAACAATGAGGTAAAATAAGTGCCATATGCTTACGACGATGAATTCTTTTTGGATGACTCGGAGCAGTGTCAAACGCCGGTTTTCTCTGAAGGTGTGAGGGCGGTATGCATTATGTTCGGTGATCTCCGGTCTTGAAGCTTTTTTCAAAATGCTGCAAAATGGTGCAAAATTTTCGGCCTTGAGAGTATCAGTCATGAAAGTTAAATTGCGGTGGTAAATGGGGATACGACTAAAAAGCTTGCATCCTTGTGGGCAATGTTATGCCATGCCCCCCAACTTTTGTAGTAGGTTTGTGTAAAAATTTGCCTACCTTTAGGAGTCAAAATAAAAATACATTAGTGATCGGCGAAAGCACACGGGCGCGTTTTGGGTTCTTTTGCTGGAAAAATCGTTATTCTGCCATAACGGCCAGCTAAGCGGAGCGCCACTACTGTTTGGCCACCCGAAGGGACGTATAAAAAAAATATAATAAAAATAACATTGTCCTGACCTATACCTGGAACCCGAGCAGTTGTAATATTTCTGTCGTTTGCAATAAAATATTCGCTTCAAAATACGTTCGCATACTGCAAAGTTAAAAGGAAGTACGAAAAAGATTCTTCGATACGAAAAAGGTAATTTTGTCCTTAAGACTACACTCTAAAATCAAACGAGTGAACTTAGTCACTCTTTGATCGAGTGAAAAGTATAAATTCACTCCATAAGAGTGATAATTCACTCCAAGAGGAGTGAAGTTCCCTCCAAAAAGAGTGAAGTTCCCTCCAAAAAGAGCGAAGTTCACTCCAAAAAGGGGGGAAGTTTCACTCTTGATGGAGTGTCCACAGTGATCGCTCTTAAAAAAAAGAGCGATCATTGCAGGCACTCGTGAAAGAGTGAATTTTCCTTCTTCCTTTAGTGAATTTCACTCTTTTTGGAGCGAACTTCACTCTTTTTGGAGGGAACTTCACTCCTCTTGGAGTGAATTTTCACTCTAATGGAGTGAATTGACACTTTTCACTCGATCAAAGAGCGACTAAGTTCACATTTTTGATTTAAGAGTGTATATGAGAAGAGCGTCACCTTTATTGGCTCCAAGCGTGAAGAAAATTTTGAAGGCAGGAATCGAAAGGATGCAGAGGTTCTCCTTATCTTCAGTCTGTGTTAGGATTCTTCTGGAATTGCAGATTTATCTTTAAAAATGTATTTTTTCCTTTAGAACCTTTTGTGTCCCAGGTTACGTCATTTTGTACGGGTAATATGACATTAATGCTAACTCTAGACCGATACCGATGCTCAGCATGACCTTCAATTTGAGTAGAAGAGTTTTGATCGTCTACATTACCTTTCAAAGCTCTCAAATTTAAATGCAACTTTAAGAGTTTGTGGTTCTAGGTATTTCATTTCAAGTGGTAAAAATGTTAGTGTTCAAGGTTTCGCTTTATCTTAGCTTGCCTTTTTTATTTCTTATTCTTTCAAGACCTCCTAGGTTTATTAAAGATTGAATTAGAAAGTGTTAGTTTCTATTTCATACAAGGCGGGAACCCAAGCAAAATCAAATGTCCTTTAATTGCTAGTTGGGTTAGAGACGAGAGGCTCAAGTTACACGTATTCCAACTTTCATTAATACCTTAACCCTTTACCGTTGTTTGGGTCCTTTTGGACCCATGCGGAGAGCTCGGCTGTCACCCATCTTTACTGTTTCACGCGGAGCTCGAATTTGCGAGTAGCTACCCGAAAATTCGGCCACAACAGCGAGAGAGACAATAGTTTAAGGTCACGGGATCAATGGCCTACGGAAGCCGATGCGGGGCGGGCTACTTCAGCTTTTCCACCCAATCCCGAGGCGCGCAAATATGCCCCGATTGGAGCACAACGGTAAAGGGTTAAAGTGTAGTTGGATGAAAAGGTATTGTGGTGAGCTAAATAATTCTTGGGAAGTTTTCAAAGATAATCCTTAACGGCGAGGGTAAAAACCATTTGACTTATCGCGAAGTAATGAACCTTAACCACGTTGTTAATTTCCCCTTTTTGTAATATTTTGGTAACATTGACTCAATTCCAAGTCGCTTAAGACCGGGCGGGAGGGAGGGGGATACTCATGATAAAGACATCTGTTGCTTTGATATGTTAATGAAGGCTCTCTGTTAAAAATGTCACAGACGTGTTTTAAATATACCGAGCAAAAATCAAGAAATACCAAACGGATATGAAGAAAGTACTGTCAATTTCTTGAAACAAAGTAACAGGGCCTTTTCTGTTTTCTCTATGTATTTCTTTTATTATTTTTCGTTCTGTAAATCTACAGAATTTTTCAACAGTGCATCCTTTACATCTCAGTTAACTTATAAACATCTCAAAAGAACATTCGACTGCCGGCTACATAAATTTAATGGAGCAAGGACCTTGCCAATTTTACAGTATTATATTGAAAAAAATGTAATGATATACCACGTTTGACTGTCTGAATACAAACCAAACGAATTTATATTTTTTTTACAAAGTATAGGTTTATCCATTTATCCCCAAATAATGGGTGTTAAAATGTCATTATATACCAGTAGGAAGGACAGGAGTGATTTGAGTTCCTTCTGTTACAACAGAAGTGAATATTACAGCATTTATTTTGGGGTTGTAGATTTGGGCCTTTTTTATTTTTCTTTTCTTTTTTTTAAACAACCTTTCCCTTTCAAACAAGATATACTTTACGGTTTTAGTCGAGAACATATGGAAAACTACATTTATCAAAAAACGTGTTTTAAAATAGATGTTTTTAAGATTTCATTGATATTCAACCGTAATTTTTAATCAGCAATGCATTTTTATGTACAGTACTGTGACAACCCTCTTAAATAACAATCAATTACTCATGGAAACATTTACTATACATGCAATAACTGAAATGTCAAAATTGTTGATGCTGATGTGTTATGAATTAAAAAGATGGAAGAAAAAGCAAAATACCGTCAAATAGTTCAACACTTTACATCCAGTAATCGATTTAATTTATTCCCAATTATACCTTTTCGGAAAGTGTTTAAGACAAGAAGTTTCCCTGTAATTTTTGAAACCAAATCAGGTGCACTAAATGTAAAATGCAAAATGACTTGATTTTACAATTTGTTTCTGATATTTGAATACAAGACATGTAACTCAGTCCGTTGTACGAAAACTTGACATTTAAATTACAGCCATGTTACAGATAAAGAACTTCTTATATTTCCTTTATTCTTCTTTCCTGTTTTGATCAGATTCTTCAATTGAATGTTTGAAGTCTCATTTTCGGTGCATCGATGGTACTTGCATCCATGCTTCATTTCTCTGTGACTTTAAATACGACTGTCCTGACAGAAGTGACGAAACTTATTGTGGTAATAATTACCGTATCATTCACTGTTTGCTTGATCAAGAAGCATTACCTAAACCAGGCAGTATGTTTGGTAAAATCCATCTTGAGGGAGGGATTTCTAAGGAGAGGGCGTCTTACAATGTTATGAAAACTTATAAGTACGTATAAGACATATGATGATGACCCATATGCTGCTTTCAGCGGTAAAGCTGTACGACAATGTTATTCGTACTTACTTTTAGGGACTATTACTAGCATCAGCGGGGACCATGGACTAATGACCCCCTCATAATGATCTGGTTGTGAGGTTAACTAAAATATTGGCCATGACAAAAATGAACAGGATAGGTGATCATCAAATACCACCATGATATAGGCTATCCTAATTACCCCCAAGGGATTAATATCCCTTCCCTTCCGGTTAACTAAGTATTCCGTGTCAATATTGTGAAATGTAATAAATGACTCCCACGGAAAATGTTATAATGTTTTGGAAATCATGTAAGGTTAGCGACTAAGGATATAACCAACTTGGGAAACTAAACAAGGATTAGTTTTCTAACGTAAAAAATAAGACTGAAGTTACGAAATATATTTGTTGAGACTTAACAAGTCAGGTAAGAGGTAAACTTTGAAAATGTCTGTTGCGGTCATAGGGAAAGTGGTAGCATGAGGAGGATTTGGGCCTATTGAAAAAATATAATATAACTCAATTTTTTACCCAGAAAGATGCAAAACCCCCATAGCTTCCGGGACTAATTTCCAATTCGTCCAAGGACAACACTCGAAGAAACTCGAACTTCGAATTTTGTTTCGCTTTGTTCGCCAAAATATTTTCCCCCAAGACTTCTTTTGCCATTAGTCCCCTTCTCTCATTTTGGTATTTTTTCACCACCAATGGCAGAGATAAACTTCTGTTCATTGATAAAAAAATTATGTAATTTACAATTGAAATGTCACAATCTCTATAATTTTGCTTTAAAAGAGTACCCAATTTGCGAAATGGATCAGTACCAATGCAACAACAAACAATGCATTCCTATAGCCCAACGTTGTAACCTTCAAAGAGACTGTGCAGACTCATCAGATGAGGACGATTGTAGTAAGTTCCACTCTTCGTATTCCTTTTCAAAGGCTTAATCATGTCGTGCTTTGCGAAAACTTTTACTCGAGGGTATTTTTAAATTTTGCCAAATTACTATAAAAAGATGGGCCGATTTCTCAAATCCAGAATTAGAAGCGCTGTGGTCTAAGAAAGTTGAGAGAAAACAAAACCCTCTAAGTTAACTTGTGAGGTGTATTTAACATTAACAATTGTCATCTTAAAAAAAAATATCGAGTTTCTTGTATGAATGAACGTCTTTTTAGGAACTCTAACAATTATCATAAGGAAATTTCAGATTAAAATATGTTTTACTAATGTTTTCTTAAGGACCTTCAAGGTGCTTGACCGTTATTTATTGTATTTGGCTGTTTTAATCAGTGCTTACGTTAAGATTTGTAAGTTAGGATTCTTTCAAGGGTTACCTATAGTAGTTGGCTTCCCTAGAAAATATTTTTACCGAATTGTGAGTACGGTTCACAGAGCGACAGAAAATAACATTCTACTTCAAGGATGTTTATCTTTACGTTAAATCAAACAAACATAAAATATTATGTAATATCTGCATTTACCTAACTGCACAGGTACTTCACGTTCAGGCTTTCAATGCTACTCTGGTAGTTGGATTCCGTTTGAGAATTACTGTGATGGTCATCGCGATTGTCCCGGAAAATCCTTCGAAGATGAGCTAGAGACGTGTGGTGAGTTCCAACATTTGCATAATTCCTGTTGCTTTTAATGCAATTTAATGAATACCCACTGCTTACAAAAAAAGTTTGTCACATTATTTTCCGAAGGCAGCCTTAAAGAATTTAGGGAACACCATGTCGTAGTCATTCCTTATTAAAATGAACAAACAAGAAGGTGTTATTTTCGTATTCCCTACAAAGTGCTGTTCTTTGAATCAACACGTCATTTCACGACTGTAGCTAATGGGTCTCAGTAGAATATAGTGCACAATCGTTAGGCTAAGGGATTTTTCGCCTCCGTTCTCCTCTCATGTGGTCTAAATGAATTAACCACATATTTGATTTTAACCCGGCCTTTTGATTGTAATTTCCATTTATTTGCCTCGTCAGTGTCAGCCGCATTGACCATGCAGTGTGCCAAATTATGTGCATTAAATTTATAAAAAAAAGTACATGTGCGACATTATGCGTAGTTGAGCATATTTAGTATTTTATTGTCAGTGTCATATTTCCGGCATGACTGTTATACTGGCTATTATTAACGAAGGTTACGTTTTGTTTTTGTCTTTTGCTTCAGATTATCTACAACAAAACTTCAGCTGTAATAGTAGTTCACATTTTCTGTGCAAAAATGGTGGCTGCATTGTTAATACGGAACTGTGCTTAATGAAATATGATAAATATGGCATTATCGACGGCTGCAGAGATGCAACGCACCTTCAAAACTGCGGTAATTATTCATCGGTTTTCATTATTTAATATTTCGTTTCAGGTTTTACCCACCATCCATTTAGCAATTATTCTGAAATTTAGTTATTCGTAGATTTTCTTCCCGTTAAACAACATGGGAGAGTCACACATGCAGAAATAATGTGTCACTGTGATTTTTCGTCTTCATGTACAGAACAAAAAAAAAAAAAATAAAATAAAGAACAAAAAAAAAATAAAGAAAGAAAGAATATATATAATGAACACAGAAAATGCCCTGTCCCAATATGAAACAAAGCGACAGGCAGATTTCACTGAACTACCATTAACTTCTTCGTTTTGATTTCGTAAGATGCCTGTGCCACTTTCTCAAGTACAATCTTTAAAAAATTAGGACCTATTTCGTTTAACAGTCGAACTAGATCACGAAAGATCTTATGTATATCAAAAAGTATTTAATAGTCTCTCTCTCTCTCTGTTTTCGCAAACATTTTTCCTTACAGAACTATTCGAATGCGCTGACTACACTTTTAAGTGTCCAAATTCCTACTGTATTCAGCAACATTTTCGGTGTGATGGGAAGGACGATTGCCCAAGTGGAGAGGATGAAGCAAGTTGTGGTGTGTGTATTGTATTTTCTGTGAAACGTATTTTCCACCAAGTACTTACAAAATTTACCTAACGTTACGCTAGGCATTTCGTGTTCATGTCAGTGTGGGAATACTGAGTCAAGTTCAAGGGAATGAATTTACATCGATGTGTTTCTTTCAAAAATGTTTCATCAATTGTTTGTTGTCCACAAAGTGACATGACTGTTCTTTTTCGTCACAAATTGGGCATGAGCCAGTTTTGAAAGGTGACACGTAGCAGAGAGAGAGGTAAAGTAAGAAAAGCGTGGAAATGCTAGAAGAGGTTGAGTTTTGGAAACGATAATCTCAACTTTCGCAGTTTCCATAAATCTGCTGTTACACTTTCCCCTCGTTTAATACATCGGTCAGTATTACACATAATGCCCATTTAATCCAAATCATGAGGTGTGAGATCCATGAAGCAAAAGCGTGGCACGATGTGCGAAATATGTGCCATGCAGTTTCATATTTATTATCTCTCATAACATCACCGCAAACAAGGACTAAACAGGATGGCGTCTTTACTAGTCACTGTATGATATCGGTTGACTAGTCAGTGGTAAAACTTGTCAGTGCATTAGTCCATGCGGTCTCGACTAATCAACCGACAGTTCGTGATCCCTTACATAGCCACAGACTAAATACATTCTAGTCAGTCAAATTTGTTTATAGAGTAACCCTTATGAATAATATTTTGCTCTCAGTGATACCGTAATGATCCTCACAAATATACTTCCAGATTACGTTGTACGTGATTCTGCTGGTTTTGAGGTAAGAGTATGGAAGCTCACTTGCTGTCCAGTAATAGTACTTTTCAAATGATGACAAGAATTCATCTTTCCTTGAATTACCAAAATACTATGGGTCATATCCTTTATTTTGCTTGCTTAGCTAGGGTCAGTCAATAAAGCTTCTTAGGCTCACACTTGCCCCTTTCCATCTGAAAGGTTTCAATACATAAGTCCATTATAAAAATCAGGCAAAATTTAATACGTCGAACTTTTAACTTGCTCGCTAGTACTTTTGCATGTCAAATGTTTACTCCTTTTTTGAAATGCAGAAACTTATTCCTGTGAAGGAGCTTACAAGTGCCGGGGATCATTAAACTGTGTGTCTCAACGGAACGTTTGCGATGGTATTGTTCAGTGCCCAAAAGGGGACGATGAACTCTTTTGCAGTAAGTGTTCCTTCTTCCACCTACTTAGCAACACTGAGGATCTCTTATTCTTCTCACTGTTTATAGCTCGGCACAATTAATCTATTTTCGGGAAAAAGAAAAACGAATGTGTTTTGTTCATAAGTTTAAAACCAAGAACAGTTAATAAAAGTGAACTAAGTTTGTCTTGAAATTGTTTACAGAAAATTCCTCCAAACATGAATATATCATGTACCATAGAAAAAACGTACACCTACATAATGTGAAGTTTGTAATTCTTTGCGAGAATAAAAAGAAACAAAGGCAAATTTTACATGAAACTTTTGAACAACCTTATGTAAAAGCACTGAAGGGCTTAATATTTTGATTAATATTTGAAGGATATATCAGTCAACCTTACACACAGTTCCACCATGTTGTTATACCATTACTTTGTTACATTTCCTCAAGGCGTGATAAAAAAAAATCAAATGTGTATCCTGAGTAAAAAATCTATCACGGCCTAACCGTCTTTACTTGTAAAATTTTTCAGGTTCAAGGGCTTACTGCTAGGTCAGATCGTTCTTTAAGTACTATTATTTTACTTTTTTGCTCAATGTTAATCCTTCCTGAAATTTATTTTAGGCCAATCTTATTTTTACCTTTTTTTTTTAAGACAAACAGTGCCCCGATGGATGTTTTTGTTCTGGATTAAGCTATCTGTGTGACGAGGTTATGTGGGATCCAGAGCTTGTATCCAAAATACCGAATGATGTAAAACAGCTGTAAGTTTAACGTGTTTTTAGCATGTAACGTTTGGCACAGATATCTTGTTTTTCTCATTTTAAGATGGATTTGTACAGAAAGAAAAAAAAAAAACCCAGGGCAGGGTAGAGAATACACACAACCGAACTTGTATTGGGGAGTTTTTATTCTACCAAACCTTTATAGTAAATGGGGTCTTGCATACAAAATCGATAATACCATATTCCTAGCAAAACCGCCGCCCCATCCCCCCCCCCCCCCCTAAAAGAAACTAACTGGAACAGAAAAAATGAATGGGATGAGAGTCATAACAATCCATTTTTCGAAGTCATTACCTGTGGGACTGAGGGGCATCTTCATCAACTCAGCTGGTTTATTTTTCGCATTTTCCCCGAAACGCTTTGTTTTCCTTTCGTCACCGTGCGGTCGTATGTATGAAATTTCGTATAGAACTAACAAAGCAAGTATACTGCTGCTTTTTTATTGACAGATCCCTGATCAATGTGTTACCAATGAAACGGACAAAGCGACAGGCAGACATCGATAGTGAAGTAACGATATATGATGCAACTTATCTTATCATTCAAAATTACCCATTCCTATTCACTTTGTAAGATTTTTCATTGTTCATACATAACAATAGATATATTTGAATTTAATATTGAAACTATTCAAACGTTAAACTAAACATTGTGTTTATTTCACTTAGTTGTTATTATAGAATTATTATGAGTATTGTGTTAGGTTGTTTGTGTTTGTTATATTACCTAGCCATTTCGGGGGACAACCATGTTCGGGTGGAAGTGAAAATTCACACGATCTGGGAAAATTCAGCATGAATATTCCGTGTGTAATACTTCACATTCTTCTCATTGTCTGATAATTTTTTATACATTTGAATAGGAGGCACTTTACCAGCACATACCGAGATCACACGAAACTTTCAACAACGTGTAAACGAAGGCAATTGCTGGGTCGGGTCACTTACACAACTTTTTGTAGAGAGGTGGAGAGCATTGCACAATTTTCGCTGTTAGGTCGAGTTTACAGAAATTTGCGCGGTTGAATATCAAACATGATCTTGCTATGCTGTTCTCCTGGTGGAAATAAAATTTCTTAATATGGCAAAATTTCTCTTCCCCTAAAGGACTGTATACACAAGCAACATTTGTAAAACATTCTCAAAACACTTCACCTGCAACAAACCAAAAACATGCTTGTTTTCGGTTTGTTGCACAGCCTGTCTAGCAGACAGAGCAAAAAACAATTTGAAACATTTTGAAAATGCTTTGAGAATGTTTTGAAAAAAATTGACAGGACATTTCTTTCGCAACATTTCCAAAGCATTTTCAAAACATGCTGTATACCTTGTCTACACTGTACAACAAACCGAAAACAAGCATGTTTTGGATTTGTTTCCAATGGATGCTTTGGAAATGTTTTGGGAATGTTTTGCAAATGTTGCTCGTGTATACAGGCCTTCACAGCGAAGAAACTTTTCAGGTATTTTGGCCTTTGTCTTTGCTGACTTTGGGCGGAGGGATCGCAAAGTATCATGGGAGAAAATTGAAAATGGCGCCACCGACGGCAATCTTTTGCCCCGATCCGGTGGAAAACCATTTTGCCCCGAAAGAGGTTTTCTCCCGAATTGTTTTATCTGTTTCATGAAATATATTATTTCACGAATTCTTTTATAGAAGTAATCACATTCCAGTTAAATCTTTTTACATTTTACTGCTTGCATTACTTGAAAGCAAATTTCAAAGAAGTTTGAAGTAAGTTAAGAAGCAAATTATATCTAGATATTTAGTACTGGTAGTAAACATTCCGAATTAAATTATGGAAACAGAAAATACTATTTATTCGTAATGGAAATATATATACTTGCAGAGAAATAGTTGGTACGGACATCACCGACCTCGGCAATGACACCTTTATATCGAGTAGTAACTTGCAGTTACTGTAAGTATCTGAAATTTACTTTTAGATTTAATTAGAATAAAGTGAAAATACATTTTACCCTTCCCTCCAAATGGCATTTCAGAACATTTTTAGCAAGCTTTTGCTTGATCGAGTAAGAAGAACATTCTCTATGAGAACCTACACCTTAAAGAGAGCCTGTACATTATTGAAAAGAGCAAAGACAGGAGATTTCATTGAATAAAAATTCATTGAATAACCCTGCAAAAGAAAACAAAAACAAAACCATAAAGAAACAAACCAATTCTTAAACAAAAATAAAAACAAATATTCATTATTTTGATACGTAATTGTGCTGGTTAACTTTAAATGGTACAATAAAGGCTGTTAGATGTTGGATGAGAAAAGTTTTATTTTTTGGAAATGTCATGTTTCTTGGTAAGATACCATAAAGCATCTTGCAGGAAGGGATCAATTTCAAGTCTCTTTTTTAAGAATTTTTCATGTAGAAACCTCACATAGTTTTTGTTTTATCTCAGAGGATCATGCCCATCTCAGTTTTAATTCATAAACACATAAATAACAAGTGAGTTCATTTCCCACGTGCGCTGAAGTAAACGTCAATTACCCTACACTATGTACTGAGAAATGTACTGTGCGCGTACAGAAATCGTTTTTAAAATGCAAGCTAACCCCAGCCAACATGCCCAGCTGGACCCCAGCTGGGACCCATTCGTGTTTGTCAGGTGTTTCCACGTGGGGCCCAACTGGGCTAGCCTTTCCCAGCTGAAGCTCAGCTAGGCTTCAGTTATTGAAGCGGGGATCATTTGAGCATCAGCTGGGAAAGGCTAGCCCAGTTGGGCCCCACAAGGGAACACCTGACAAGCACGGATGTGTCCCAGCCGAAACCCAGCTGGGGTCCGGCGGGGCATGTAAGCTGGGACATCTCGTGACAATGGAACTTTCTGGTACACATCCTAGTTATGCGCGCCGATCACCGAATGGAACTGTGGGCATGTAATTCAACACCTCCGCACCTCCGTTTGTACCCCCTGGAGGAATCAGCCCTTCTATCAATGAAGGGAAAGGAGTTTTAAATCTACGTTAATAATATCTTTGGCTACCGAAAACAGACGCGCCACACCGTAGAAGCCAACTATCTTCTTACAACTCCCGGTTTATATGCAGTGATTCCCCATACAATACTGTGTGCCACTTCCCGTGCCACCAGCTAACTAATATGCAGACAGCATTCAGTACAGGCATTGCATTTGTTATGTGAGTTGCCTCCTGTGGGCTGGGAGTTGTAGAATATGGCCACGGTATTTCCTGCCCGTCTAGAGGTGACTAAAGGGACGACCTAACACCGTATTTGAACTGTATTTGAAAACGATCTTGAACTGTATTGGAAACCACATTTTAACTTTACCTTGTTAGCTAGTTGAAACCGTGTTAACACTGTATAACACGATCTTGTTAGTGTGTTGTTAAATATTTTTCTAAGTTTTTCAACTATCAATTGACTTAAAATTGGTAGAAACGATTGAGTTTTAAATGTATCAGACTGAAAAGATGAACAAATGTACGTGGTACTCCCCCTTTCTTTCGGCTTGGGTTGTTCGCTTCCATCTTAAGACACTAGTCATGAAGTCATTTGAAGTCATTACTTCATGACTAGTGTCTGCAAATCTGCAAATTGCAATAGTTTTGTCGGTTCCCAGCTATCGCCTGGGTCCGCTCAGCCTTCGGGATGACTTAATCGTCGGTTTTAAATATATTATAAGTGAAATATTTCGTTTAAAAAGCTCCAACATAGCATTAAAAGCAAATAGCTCTAGTCATTACAAATCATTCAATCTCAACAATAAACCTCATCAATAGCGTCTTCTCATTCTTGAGCAACAAGCAACTGAATTTCTGTATAAAACGAACTTACTTCTTAAAAAGAAGGTCACCATACTGACTAACGTGTAATTATTTATCACACTTTGCCAATAAATGCTGGTTTTAAAAGGATCAAATTTCCTTGTACAGCAAAGCCAATATTTCTCATTCAGACCAGTGCACCCTCGCATTTATCCTCTTAGTGTTTTTAGTGGTAGCTGGTCTGGCTTTTTTGTCCACTTTTTAATAACCGCCACCGCTCATTAGCACTGTCCCAAAAGAATGTCCTCCTTAGCTGATTGAATTTTTGCTATTGTTGGGTATCAAGTACTGTACCAGATAAGGCATTCCGTTTTCCGGTCAGATTTATTTATTTAATTATATATTTATTTATTTCTTTTTTTAATATGCATGTACCAGGTTAGCGCAGAAATGAAGGAAAGACGGAAGATACTGAACTGTTCTTTTAACCTTGTGTGCTAAATTACAAAAGCATTTTTTTCATCACATTAGTTTCTCTTTACTGCAGGAATCTTTCATACAACGGCATTATCTATTTGAACTCGCGCACTTTCTCTGGTCTAATAAATCTAAGAGTTTTGTAAGTATCATTCTCAAATGGTTTCATTACACTATGGGTTGTCAAAAATTATGTCACAATGTCAGAATTATCTTTCGCCGCTACACCTATGACGTTTGAAAGCAAAGTCTTTGCCTCCAAATTAATTGACGTTATACTGAGTTAATGCAGTTTCATAGAGAGTTAAATTTACTTTGGCTTTGAAATTCGGAAACTATGACTAACCAGTAGTGTTTTGATTGCATGTGCATGACATATTCAAACTGGTACAATCGAACACTTTCATACGCAGTTAGGAGTTCAGAATTATTCACGTTTACATTAGGCTTAGGAAGATTCGTGACCCGGCATTTCTTCTTGGGCACAAAGCCGCGATATATGACTGGGTTTCATATAAATTGGAACTTTTAACATTTCCCAAAATATTGGGTATGAATCGTGAGTAAACACTCTACCGATAACCATGGGCGTCCGCAGGTATAGGCAAGGCGGGGGGGGGGGGGAATCAAAAATTTGAAAAAAAGTATAAAAATTAAAGCAAAAACCTGAACAAAACGTGTTTTACAAGTTTCTTTGCGAAAAATAGGCTTTAGAAATGCCATTTCCGGCGATCTGGGAGGCATTTTGGACTGAAATTTTCGCATGCTTTGTGTCAATTCATGGTGACTTGGAGGTTTTGCCCCTCCCTAGAAATTTTGCCCCCCTCCCGACTTTTTTTCTGCGGACGCCCATGCCGATAACCACTTTGATATGGTAGAAGCCATTTAAAACGTCCTTAACTTGCAGATGTCACCCACTCATAAAAGCTGGCATGGGCGTTAAAATATCCAAACTGTGGAATAAAAATTGGAATAAGGCTAAGAAGAAAGAACTTGTGTATGTAACAAATATTCAACTTGCCCAAGGTATGTTTAATATATTATAACCTGCCATTTCTCTTTAAATCAACATTGTAATTCCACACAGGGATCTGAAAGCTAATCCCTTGACTCAAGTTGAAGGAACTCCTTTTCAAGGTCTCAACTTGCTAAAATTTTTGTAAGTATACATGATATTTTACTGCAAATATAGAACATATGGAGAGGCAAGGGTGAACCTTCTAATCCAGACAACTTTTGCCATTGTAATGTACAACAGCGAAATTAAGAGGGAACCCACAAAAGTGTACTAATCTCTACAAGTAAGCACAATCTACGTCGCAGGTTTTCAGAATTATGCTCCGTTGTGTCAACCATAAGTATACACATATATCTAAGCTTTGGTGCGAAGTTTTAGGTATATTTTTCGTCTCTTTTGAAGACCATGGCAAAAAGGGAGTAAAACGATTATTCTAGTCATTAGCTTTTAAATGACAAGAAATATTTTATCCTGGGAAAATGACTTGTTTTTAGGATCTATGCTAGTTACATCGTTAAAGTTTACAATACCTTGTCATAACTCCGTCTGATAACGTACTTTTTTCTCAGATCTCTACAAAAGACGGACGTATTCACTTCTGATAGAGATTTTCTAACTGGTCTGGACAGCATACATACTTTGTAAGTAATGAGGCGCTCACATTGTGAGCGCTCACATTGTGAATTTTTGTCAAATGTTTTGTCAATGCTCCCCAATGCTCTCCATCAATGCTCTCCATCTTGTCATTTAGGGCCAATAATTTGCCAAACACTGTTAATACATGATTTGCAATAGAGTATAAGATTTAAATTATCACTCATTTTTGTACCAGAGTTAATAAGAAGTCACAAAAATTGGATTGGAATCCGATCCGAATCCGTTGCAGTGTGACATTCGCTTAATACAAAACTAAGTATGAGAATGACTTCAACGAACGTGATACGCCTAATTATAAACTCTGTATGTAAACATTAACAGACATTTGAAAAACAACTTGGTTTTTTTTTTTTTTTTTTTTTTTTTGTCTTTTGTTTTTGAATACATGTGAAATAATGTGATATTACCCCATTAATTTTCCACTCCTTTCTCATTTCCTAGTCATTCTGATCGATTTTACTACTGCTGTCTCCTGGAAGATACTTCACCTGTCACAGAATGTTTACCACCGCCAGATGAGTTTTCCAGTTGCACAGATCTTATACGATCTGTTATTCTGAAATTTTTGATAGGGATAATGTCTCTCAGTGCTCTTTCGGGGAACATAATTGTCATCGTTATAAGATTGATAAAGAGAAAAGGTCATACCGAATCGAAACGAGTAGGTGAAACCGCCCAGCCAATATTAATCATGAATCTAGCAATAGCCGATCTGTTAATGGGTTGCTACCTTTTTATGATTGCAATTGCTGATCTCGGCTATCTTGGACGCTACGGACTTCACTCCGACGAATGGCAAACTAGCTTTCCCTGTCGTTTTGCGGGATATCTTTCAACGATCAGCAGTATTACATCGGTCCTGTTCCTCACCATCATAAGTATCGATCGATGTCATAACGTTCTGTATCCATTATCTCCACGTCGACTTCGGGAGAAATCTACTGCTATCGTTTGCGTGTGTGTCTGGATAACCACAATATTTTTCAGTATTTTGCCTGTAGTGATTTTCGAAGAAAACTACTATGGACGATCAAGCGTGTGTCTAGCTCTTCCCTTAACGGCTGACAGGCCCAGTGGCTGGGCATACTCATTTTTTCTCTTCATTATACTAAATATGATTTTTTTTATAATTATTGCAGTCTGTTACACTATTATTTTCGTAATTGCGAGACGATCGAAACAGTTTTCAGCCTCCCTAATGAATGCCGATAACAAATTCAACGAGGAACAACTACAAATTGCTCTTAAGGTGTCTTTCCTGGTCATATCGGATTTTGTCTGTTGGATGCCAATAATTATAATGGGGTTCCTGGCGCTTACTCCTAGAGCAGTAACCGGTGAGGTCTATGCGTGGACGGCTATTGTTATTTTGCCAATAAATTCTGCTGTAAATCCACACCTTTACACGTTTCTTATCGGCAGAGCCAGCAAAAAAGGACAAACAGGTTCAAACCGAAACACTGACCATTCTTTGCTGACACCTGACTCCTCTCCAGGGCAACCAAGAAGGAAAAATCCTGCTCATGTTGAATCAGGTTAGGACAGGTTACTAGATATTATTGATGTGATGTCAAAATAAAAAGTGCGCATTCGTTTGGAAGAATAACAAACCAATGCAAACAAATGCAGGCAGCTGTTGGTCAACCAATCAGATATGCACGTACCTAGGCTTTGTACAAAGCGGGACAAATTCTGCGTGCTATCAACTAATCTATGTCTGTATATATGTCCTACACACAAACCACTGGTGCAAACGCCTGTGAGCTGTTATTTCTCCAAAATAACGTCAGTTAATGAAAGAAGGTCTCTTGTATAATATGAAAGCTTCAATTTAACGATTTATTTTATCTGCATGCCTGAAATCCATTTGGAACAACCTTCTCCGGCCCCTTCGACGCTTAAACATTAGATGGGGAAGTGGGGGTGGTGGTATATATCTTACTTGTTTTGTTTTCTACGATTCATCATTTTTCCAGGATCATCAATGTTATTAAATCATTGAGACAACCCCCAAAGAACAAAAAGATCACTCTTGATAGAAGCAAGCATGTGCGCCAATTAACCTGGTCCCAACTAGTTGGTTAGACCTGGACTTCAATACATAGGCCGTCCTAAACTGCAAATGATATGTTTGTCAAAAGGCCGTAAATAAGTTCTCTGGAAGTTAGTTGCACATCTGTTTAAGAACATTTTTAACTTGTTCCCGCCATTGTTTTTAGAATGCAGGTTCTCCTACAAAGTTAGTACCGCAAGTCATTACAGTAATTCACAGTGACGTTGACGTTAATATTATGTTCAAACGCTGTTCAAATCACCGCGCTTATCATTATTTGTGGCTATCTCAACCGCAGTGGAATTAGCATTTCCTATAGCTTCATCCCACATGTTCCTTGTTTTATTTCTGAATTCATTTGTAGCAACCAAGCTTGTATACTCTTTGTGACAAATGTATAACCCTATATTCTCTTACTTTTCAAAAGAAACCGGCATCGCTAAGGCAGTTTTGGCAAACCTGAGAGCCAACAGAGTAATTATGCCAACCAGGAGGGATCGTTTCCACAAGTACAAATTATCAACGCTTCAGGAAAGTCGGAAATTTAAGTTGGCTGAGCCAGACAAACAAGACATCGTCTCAGATATTGGGAAGGCCATGCATCACTTACATACTTTGGGTATTGCACACGGCTACATTAATGCAGAACACGTCATTATTGATGAGGTAAGCCTTTTCATTCCCAAATAGTGTGCACTTTTGAACTGTACGGTAGAAATTAAAAAAAAAAAACTGAGTCAACTATTGCATTATACATGAATAGCACACGTGTTATTTGGACAAAATCGTCTATTCTTGCAATTGGAGAAACAGAGAGTCCTTGGGTAACCATGTTTCAAATCTGGCAAAAGTGTGTCTTTCCGTTATCTCTCTTCCTTTGAATTTTAAAGCAATTTTTCTACTGTTTTTCTTAGTTACTCCCTTCATATAACTATTTCATAGTATTGAAAAACCGATGGGTCTAATTAAGTGTGCGTAAGTCCTGTAATCAATGAAAAACCACGTTGCTTGACCAGGACCACTCTTCTTCAATATAACATGGAATTATCTGAGCAAAACAATGATGACGAAGACGTATATCATGTTTTATCAAACTAATTTACGTAACAATGAAGTGTTTTTACTGTTTTGCAGTTACCCCACGGAAACAAACGAGCATTCCTACAGATGCCTAACAGAAGTAATCGGGACTCCGAAGTGCTGGCAGAAAAATCATCTGGAATTGAGTTGAATGAAATGAAATCAGCAAAGTATGAATTTCAGGCTGATGAAGAACAGCTACATAAACTTGAAGAAGTAATAAAGAGATTGTGATCTATAGGTTACCCTTCAAGATACGTCTTACTTCAATTATTACATAAAAAGAGGGTTTGCTATACAAAACGATTTACATTAATTTGTTAAGACGTTAATGTATTCTTTCCTCCTAATCTTTTAAATCAACTTTTGGCATCAATTTTCGAAATAATTCTGTTACAAGATTTAATATTCCCTTTTACCTGACCTTGAGCTTTTTATTGTTTAATGTTTCAGTAAGGCGAGATTTGTGAATTAACGTTTTCCTGTCCCTATCAATAGGGGCATGTTTGTAAAACATCAACCTTTCTCAAGAGATGATTTATCTGAGAACATGATACTTTTAATTCTGAAATTTTGTGTGGAGTTCCTGTCTTAGCGTGAGGTCATCAACCATAAAATCCAGCAAATGGTTATAAGGATGGTTTCATGCTTTGTTAGTTGCTGCAAAACATTTTTCCCGTCAATGAATAACTCAACGAACTGAAGTTGTTTGAAGCTAACCTGTGCATGGGTTTTATGCTGCTAAAGTATATATTAAATTTGTACCCTGATTTTTCTGTGCGTTATCAACTTCACTGTAAAAGTCCAGGCCATGTTCTTGGGAGAGGCACAGTTTTGTACACCAATTTCTCCTTCACGCTTGCAGTGAACCACGAGACCTAGTAAATAAATGTCCAAAACATTTCATCATCGTGGTTTGAACCAAACTTACTTAAACAAAGTTCCCCGGAGGTGAGGGGACTCGAGATAACTGAAATCGTTGATCCCGTCTCCTTTCGTCATAACACAGGCGGATGTAAGTGAAACGATCAGGGAAGTTGTTTTTTACAAAACTGCGTCGGTGACATTTTAAGAGGTTCATGGACTTTTTCGTTACATTATAGGGATAAAAAACTGTATCTTAGCGAAAATGTACGTAAGAATTCGTAGCAAAAGCATTGTTAAAGTCTCAAACAACCTTTAATTTTGAAGTGTTGGTGACAAATATCAGCCACTATGTACGAAACACGACAATGCTGACTTCTTCCACTTAAATAATAGGGAGACGCCGAGTAAAAAATATCTTGGCTACAATCATCTCACAATTCTTATCGAGAGTATCGTACAAGTTTACCATGGTGGAAGAGTAGTTGCAAATTTGTTTGAGTTTTCAAAGAGGCTAGATGCAAATTGGTGCAAGATTTTGATTTTCGACTTTGACAGGAGCAGTGTTAAAAGTTGTTTTGGTTCATGTGGATAAAACTTAATATTTTGTGTCTTCATGTGTATTCTTATGCCATTAACGCTACCTTACGAAGTAAAACTTATCATTAAATTGTATACTTTTAGGAGTCAAAACAAAAGAGCATCGATCGGTATAAAAGCAAAAGGGATCATTTTAATTTGCTGTTTTTCTTGTTCATATTACGCCATTCTGCTATAAAGATTTACTAAGCGGAGCGCTACCATAGTTTGGCGCGGAGCGTGGAGAAAATTTCGAAAAATCAGACCCTTTAGATGGCCGGAAATAGCATTTTCCAGACTTATACGAAAAATGTAACGAGTCATTATCTTTTTTTGTCGTTTGCAATAAAATGCTCACTTCAAAATATGTTCGCAAACTGCAAAAGTGATCAGAGAGTTAAGAGCTACTTTTACCACCAAAATGTAATTTTTTTTAAGGACTGGGTGAAGCTTCACCATTGGTTGGCGCGGAGCAAAGAGAACATTTCGAAAATTCACAACCCCTCACATGGCCAAAATTGCGTGTTCATGCTTGTAAAGAGAAACTAAACATGCATTTTCTATCTTTAGCTTTTGTTTACAAAACTAACTATCTGTCTGACTTGGTTAAATTAAGACTCCGCTGTATTGATGAAATTTTCTGTAACTGAATTACTCCCATCTGTTAATGATTTTACCCCTAACATCTCTTGCGTTATAAATGGAAAACTATTTCTCCCCACATCTCAACATCCTCCGCCCCCTGTCCCCGTCTTGTACGTCTATGCCAGCCGGGGAAGGAGTCTAAGGAGGCCCTCCCTTTTAAGAAATCTTGAAAAGGCAGTTGCCCTTAGAGGCAATCGGTGCCACCAGTGGCACACAGAGGCTACCTTTTTAAAGTAAAAATTGGTTTTTGACAGAATTTGCCTATTTGTAGGGATTAAAAAAAATTGGCATCTCACTGAGGGGCCTTGCAGAGACAATCCTTCCTCTTTGAAAATTTTTGAAAAAATGGGTGGCCTTATATTCCAATTTCTAGACTAACCTTATGTTTAACGTTAGCCATGGATTGTTTCAGCCCCATCCATGGTTATGAACACAGAGTAAAATCGGTATAGTTCAAACCCCACCTTCTACTAGTTTGTAGGACAATATTACCTCGGGGTCTAGGTTGGTGACTTGCCAGTTTTTGCATTCTTTCACTGCATTCCCAAAGTGTACAACCCAGAGACTGTGTACAAGGTGGTCAAATTCTTTAGTTCGGGCTTACAACCTTCCAGTGTTAGTTGCACCTTACTGTTTCAGGTATTCTTAAATTCCTGGACAACACCTCCCTGTTCACTGGAATGCACTGATCATAACACCCGTGCCTTGCGTATACAAGAGAATGTTCAATCTGCAATCTGCCGGGAGGCGAGGACATTCCTGTGGAGCCCGAGTCGGGCCGCTTCATGCGACACTGACGAAATCTGGGTTAATTTGTTGCATGAAAATACGAGTTATTTATGACAAATGTCTCACAGTTGACAGTTTCTTATTCTCACAAAAAAATTGAGAAAAAGGACAAGGGCATATCATTTCATGAAATCTCCCCAATTACATCACATTTCCCCCAAATTATTTTTCAGGGGGCAACTTGCCCCCCCCCCCTTCCCCCAGTAACTAAGCCACTTTAGTTCTCCTTAGTGAGGCTTATAAACCATAGCTTATACCAACACCAAAATGAACGATCCAACACTAGTTCCCTCTGCATGACTCAATGGGTTACCTTTCGGGAAAACCAAAAAGGAGAAATTCGAGCCCCATCATGTATATTCAGTGTAGAGTAGACCAAAGGAATGAACCTTTATAGTGCAGTTTTATAGTGAAACATTTGTTGGCAGCTGAGCTGCAAGTAGTTAACTGTAAATTTTACAGTTTCACACAGTGAACCATTAAATTAATTTGAATTAAAGTAAGTATACTGTAAAGTTTTACAGTACTACGGAAAGCTGAACCTGTTTGACGAATACCAATAAAAATAATTCACTGTATATTGAACGGTTGCAGGAACCGGATACAGTGACATTTGAGGTTCACCCAACCGGTATTTACAAGTGTAATCACACTTTTTCTGAAGTCTTCCCTTCTCTCTGGCAAAGGGCCGTTCGGCGAAACCGAAACTTTGTCTGCTTCCCGAAGAAGCTATTACGTCCACTGAAGGGCAATACGTGCAATCAAACAAAAATTGGGTAGTTACGTTTCTCATGTTCTGAGACTTCCATTGTTGAGTAGATAAGGCTTATGAATTTTAAAAGACAAACAACCCGGTTCTATTAAATAAATTACCGTATTGTAACTGTGAGTTGCAATCACAGGTGGTTGGTATCAATAATGAAAGCTTTTACATTTTACAAACAAACTGCAGTGAAACATAGTGCGAAGAATTACGTATACAATTATTAAACCCTCGAAACTACACTATTTCACCTGGAGGAAACTGAATATTCATGAACACTAAATATTCTCCTCGCCAAAATGTATACGTGTACCAATAGGATACTTGTTCATGGGAAATATGTACGCGTTTTATATCCAGTAAAGCAATGCAACATGATTGAAGCATTCAACACGAAGTAAATTCACATGCTGCTGCCCACTATTTACAGAAGGTTACTGTATAGAAACGACTACAGTATCTTACTGAAAGAGGATACCCTAAATTCAAATAGAAATTACAGCAATTCTTTAAAAGTGTAACATAATATTTGTCCCAAATTGATACTGTTGAAAAGTTTAAAGACCTTTTATTCTGCAGTTCTAATATTACACTGCAGTATGTAGAGGGTGAAACAAGCGATGTTGCATAATAGTCTTCGGAGTGGCGTCCAAGTTAAAGACTAATTGGATGGGAGGTCTTAAGGTTTTACATTTTGAAAAGACTGATGTGTCGTGGTCATTAATATTTGCAGTTATTTTCACCATTTTAAATATTCCATGAAATCCTAAACGTTTTAGTAGTTAGCGGAAGCCTTTATCGGTAATATGGTTTAAATACGCGTTTACAATTAACGGTACCTAAGCAAATTATGGTATATTAATGTTCGCAAGAATCTCGTCAAGAGGGTTGCTTTTAAATTTGACCATTAACGAAAGCACTTTAATGTCGATTACCGACCCACCATGCTTTTAGCTGAATCTAAACGGGATAATACTTGCAGGCTCAACCAATTAAATGCTGTTGAGGCGCTCACTAATGAATAGTTCTTTGGTTATTTTCCGTTGATGCTTAATAACCTTACTAAGGTTTTCATTATGCTTGGACTACTAATGTGTAATTGATGTATACATGCAGGTGTTTGAAAAATATAGGCCTTATCATCAACTAGCATTTAAACATACAATCAATATCGGTGCACATCCCAATCTTCTTGTAGACATGCATGTATTGGTCATGTATAAAAAAAAAAAAACACGTAGAGAATACTTATATGAAAGGCACTAGGCACTTTGAGGGGTCAGGAATGACCACAGGGTCCAAGGGGTTTTGACTAACCCCAAACTGGCGTATGGAAGGTCTCACTTATAACTCGTACCTCTTCTTTGAGATAAGGGAAGTTTCAGGGAAATTGGTTCAGGGACCCTTGCTGTCTCCTGACCATAGACCCTGACGGTCGTGCTAACGTTTGCATAGGGCAAGGGGTAGACGGTGAGAAAGGTGTTTTGTTCATAATTAAAGCTTCAATACATGACGGCAGTTTGTCAGAACTACACGGTTCAAGCCGATCCAGAGATTAGTGGGATTGATTAAATTGTGAAACTGTATGTTGGAATAAGATGTGAAAAGTCAAAAAGAAAAAAAAAAAAAAAAACCCTAAATTGGCAACCTTGAGGTCAACTCAGGTTGCAAAAAATGTACTCCTTCCACCTGTAGGTTAACATTGCCATTACTTTTAACAATTTAATTTAAGTTACCCTGATCTTCATGACACTGAGTTTCAGCTACAATTACATCGAAGTCAAATATTCCGTATATAATTACTGTGAAAGGTTTACAACAAAACACTGTAACTACTTACTGAATTCCAGCTTTTTCATAACCCTTATAAAATTTTCATGTTATTTTTCCCATTCCTCAAACATTCAGTGAATTTAACTTATAAGAGTGCAGATTCTGATCAGAAAAGCGGACTTCTGCCTCCTGCTCATTTCCTGTAGCCCCATATAAGAATTCCAGGCTGGTTACGGCTCTGTTGAGGTGAATGCAATGGCGGCAGCTCTGCGGGGAGGGGGGGGGGGCTGCCGCGCAAGAGACAGCATTTGCCACCTTCATTTTTGTTCCTGCAGATTCTCCCCAGAAGTGAGTCCTAATATGGTTACCATGCTCAAAAATATATCTGTTCTAGCGAATTCAATGTTAGTTTGTTTTTTCATCGTTTAATTGTGCAACTGTGTATGGAATAGGAGGTAAAAACTTTGCGCTTTGCACAATCCATTGCACTTTGATTTTCCTTTTCAAAGAGCATCGATGATCACGCTTCGATGTCAGATTGTTAATTAATTTCTTATTTTCAATTACTGTCGCACTGTCAGTTTTTATTTCATGTCCTCTGCACACAGCAAAAGAACACAGTTTCACAAGTAGTCATAACATTTAGCGAAATAACTACGGAATAGTTGGTCCTTGACTCTCCAAACCACTCTCTATTGTTGAAATCGTCCCTTTCGTAATATTCTGCACGGTGATTTGTCCCAGTCTGCCAGAGCATGAAAAACAAACTAAAAATCATCACACTGAAAATACTTCGAACAATTTTGACTCACAATTTTAGAGCTCTAAGACGACCGAATTCGCTTCTGAAAGTTTGGTTTCCAGTCAATGCTGGTTTTCTATGAAAGTTTGTGAACTGCGTACCTTTGGATGCGTGTCACAGGGCAATGAATAACAGTTATTATTCTTGAGGTAAGCTGGCATTTGTACCCGCACTAAACCATACGCTTTGCCCCTCCTGAAAATGGAAATGAAAAACATGCATTATAAATTTTCAGTTTTCCTCTCTTAATTGAGTCCCATAGCCTTATAAAATCGTATCAGATCATTTGATTATACTCCTGAACCAACACATTGTTTAGGTATTTTCTGCTTGCTTCCAAAAAAAAATTGAAAGTTCATTTCATTACGAGTTTAAAAGAGTAGGGGAGAAGCGATGGATTTACAAGAACTCGCGTGAATCCGTACTGCAGCTTTGCTGCTATCTTTCCCCCTCCGAAATGTTATGAAGGAATGTCCTAAACCTGCTCGAATTAGTCATATTCATCAGCCCGTAACTTTAGAGTAATCAATGAAGTTTCCGAGGAGTAGACACGTTTCCCATCATTTTTCTACCAAATTATTTCACTTGAAAACTCCTTTAAACTGCTTGGTCACTTAGGCTAGCTGTAGTCATAAGGAGAATTGTAACCTGGGTCGAGACATTATTTGAATATGCTCGGGACCAAAAATGGTTCGCATGGAATCTCGCGTTCAAAAGCACAACCGGGATGTTTGAACCAAGCCGACTCGAAATCCCGACCACTGCAGACTGCCAGTGGACTGGTTTTCAAAACATGCTGCCCCTTTAATTTGGGCGTCGTGACATGGCCGAAGGCTTCATGACTAGGCCAAAGTCAACGATCGAAGACTGCAAATAACAAATTTACCTTGAAATTTCTTCCACGTGTTCACACCCAAACAAAGACTAGGAGTGTACCTTACTAGTGAAAATATCAAGATATCATTCTTGGCTGTGATTATAAACACTTTTTTCGTTATTTTCGGAACACGACGTAGCCCACCTTTTTGGTTCTGTATGGTCTGTCCCAAGTATCAATAATTTGGCAGATTGTTCTGAAAGATTTAAATGCTATTCCCACATTAGTTTTAATTTACTCACATAAGCTGCAGCGATTTTCACATTTACAAATTTATTTGGTGCATTTCTTATTATTTGAATTCGATCCTACTCACGTAGGTGGGAAACAAATCAGTTTAAAAAAATCCTTTGATGTTTGTACCCCCTCTCTAAAAGTTAACCGCAAAAGGGCGCCACAGTGACTGCACTGCCAGACTCGTTAATCAAGGTCAAAATATAAATGTCCAGTATACCATGGTTGCACTTAATGTACTTAGTTACCTCCTCCTTAGACGTTTTAGTAATTTACTTGAAGCAACGCTTATCAAGCACCTTACATTGTATTAAAGCAATGGAATTAATTGCATGAGGCAGGGTGACACCCCATGGACCAACTCCAGAGACCAGCACTCGATTTGTGTCATTTCCAGAAAAGAATTGAGGTGACCTCTCGATCTTGTACGGCCCAGTGCCTCAAGTGAACTAATGCACCAAAGTGGATTGTCCATTTACATCAGGAAAAGGGTAAGACAGAATTGAAAAACAAGGATGTGACATGATGGACATGAACGTATTACACCTGACGATACAGAAGACTCTAAAGCCGGAACCTGACTGCAATTGGGCTCAGTGTTCACCTTAAACAATGAAGTATAAAAAAGCCAAGGAGCTGCAGGTGAGTTTCTCAAAGGGGAAGGGGCACCCTTGCCTAGGGCGCCCCAGGTCCCGCAGTTAGCCTCCGAAAATAAAGAGTCGTAACTGCGCCATTGTAGATAATCTATGTCGTGTTATGGCAGAGTACCTATGGCCAAAGTGCACTAAATCGTGATATCAGGAAACTGGTCTTCTCATAGGCGCCCCTGAATGTAATCCTAGGCTGGATCTATTCCTATGGATGTGGGGCAGTCAGTTTTCTTTTTTTTTTTTTAATATTAAAATTACAATTCTGCTTCTATCATTGAAAATAAATTGCACTAGCTCTTTTGACGTAATCTATTGAGGTCGATGAATAATACAAGGAAACGCGAGCATTGTGAAACGTTTGGTCAAGGTCGTTTTTGCAACTCATCACCAAATTACAGGTTGTATAGTATAACTTAAAAGGTCGATCTGAAACCGTAACTCAGAGAATTTGCTTCTTTTCGGAGGCACCGAACCGTGTTCTTAGTACCAACGAGTGCGTTAGTAACGAACAAGATAACATTGCGGCAGTGTCCCGAAGAGAGTAAGAGAGGTACAGCTGTACAACCGTGTTTTGTTTAAGACTAAATGATATCTGTGACCACAGATTATAGCAAATAGCATTGAACCACCTATGACTGTCCCTAAAACTTCCGCTTTATCATTTGAATAACTTCTTTTCAGGATGTTCTTGACAAGTCTCTGAATAAAATTCGACATTTGGAATATAAACAGCACACTCAATATGTGTAAATTCTTCTTCATGGAGATCTAGGGAAAATGGCACACCTTATTAAAAAACGGAGTGTATTACACGTTTGGCTTGCATACGTATTGATGTGGAATATCTTACAAGAGTGCATGACACAAAATGTTTCGGAACCACCACCATGTGAGTATAGTATTTTTATATTGACTTATGAAGTCCTCAATAACGTATTAAATTGCATGTTATTGTGTGCCTTCATTGTAAAACAGAAAAGTAATTTTACAGTGAAAACACTGGCAGCTAAGATTTCGGGTGTAGCGAACGTTATTCTAGACTTTTGCGTTAGACAGCCAGATTTTTCAGCGATTGTACGTATTGAACCAACACTTATCATTGAATTCTAAGGTTTGAGTGGCTTTACAGGTAGGCATACCGCTAATACTGAATTTATCCGCAACTTTAAAATACCAGATCAAGTAACGGTATTCCAACTGCAAGTTATACTGTAAAATAATGACTTTTAAGAGTGTGCAATTGCATATTTTGGTACCCTGCTTCCATCTGTCTATCGTTGATATGCTGCAAAAAGGGCCTTTTTCACACCTCTTTGTTCCAGATAGCCTGACTTAATATGTGAACATTTTTGTATATTCAACTCCCGAAAGCAATTTGCACATTTGACCGCCTGTAAACCTTAATGTTAGCTCCATGATAAGCACGGGAATACGACTTACGTACTACACAGAGGGGAAGCTAATCACTTACTCGTAGGCCATCTATATACAGTACGATACCCTACATTCCAGTGATCATGGTTTAATATCTAATATGCCAACATTCTTCACCAAGTTTGGGCTTAGTGTGCTTTCAAATTGAAGGTTGGTAACTCGTCCACTACTACCAGTAGTCGGTTTAATCCATCGACGCTCACGGTCCTTATTTTAGTTGCACGATGCCAAATTGTTTTCGCACCTAATGCAGAGCATGCTTAAAAATGATTTCGCGTTTCAATTTAAAATCTTTAGTACAGCTCAAAATAGGAACATACCTGGACCGGACTAGACCAAACACCCGGTCTTCATCGAATCTTGAAAAAATTGCAAATAATAGTTTTTAAGGTTGAAATTGAGATTCTTGTGAAGGAACATTTTTAAAATCTGTCAGCATAGGCCTGTTTCTTTTTTGATGGACAATCATGTCTTTCGCTGAACAAATCGGGACGCTCTTCGAAAGACTATCGGAGTGTGTTTCACAGACTTTCTACAGTTATTCTCCACTTAAAATAATATAAAATGAATTCCTCCATATACGATCCATTTTTCGTAAAAAATTGATAACAATTATTTCATGTCAATTAATTGGCTTTTCTCAGACATAATTTTTTGTTTTGTTTTGTTTTGTTTTTCAGCTAAAGAGTCAATTTTTTATCCTGATAGAAATCTTTGAAATGTAAGAATCTATCAAAATTCAGTAAAGTTTACTGGCCCATACTCCAAACCGTTAAAAGAAAAGGAAATTGTTGAAAAAATTGACGAGTAGTAAATAAATATTAAAGGAAATTTGATCCATCAATATTTGCTCCAATCCAATTGATTCAATAATTAAACGCCAATGCTCCCCACCCCTAATACACAAACGATCATTTTTTCTCATTTCTTTGTTACCAAGTAATTACTATCAACTACCAGTATTTGACGATAGAGTTAATCTTGTATGCAGAGGACCTTCATATATCTAACAGTGAACTTCGACCACGGTTCACTGTTGCTTCCGGTCAGCTTGTAAAGAGGGTGTACTTAATATGGTGTGAAAAGTTGCCCACGAGTCTTTTACTGCTTTAGAAATTGACATTGAACGGTAACTTAAGCAAAAGAAAAACGTTATTTTGACTTGCACGACAGCTTTTTGGCTTCTAATGTTCTGTGTCATCGTGAAAAAAGGAATGAAGAAAAAACGTTAAGAAAGGAAAATGGGATTGCTGAAACCAAAGGTTATTTTTTCTGATTAAGTTTACAGTATGTATTTTACGTAGGAAGTTGGTCGAAAATAAAATAAACAAACATCATTTCAATTCTAATCAACGATGTGTACGTGTTTGTGTGCATCAGTACGTGTAACTTTATGGCAATGCAATGGGAGAAAATATTTCATATGAGAACATGTTATCCTTGCTGCCAATGAAATATAGTGATAAACCGAGTTGACCCAACTTTAGCATGTTTGCTTCGAATGAATGAAAGAGCATGCTGTTTCAAGTCTCGCTTTGAGTTTGAACCAGTGTGAATGATTAATTTCTGACCAATTTGAAGGGAAATATTTCAAAGTGTATACTCTAAGAAAATTTCAATACTTATGCATTGCCCCAAATACCTACTTCCGGTCATTTCCTCTTGACCCTACAGCTACAGTAGTACACTGACATTAGGCTTGTAATGGACATGCGATATATATGGTGAAGTTGACACAATGAGACCTATTTGAGCAAGTACTGTCTGTCTGTAGTGACTTTATTTTGAAGCTGTTGTGATGATCAAAGATGATGTCAACGTTTATTTCTCCATCTTCTTCTGCACTATTGTTTGCAAAATGCCACCTAACATGTTGGCTAATTGATGGTTTCGTGCGAATTTTGTTGCACAACAAAACTGCAATGAAGTTAATATTTTTATGGAAAATGCAATACAACAAAGGCGCATCGGTTCTTTTAAATCCAATCCAGTTTCTTAAAAACATTTTTCATTCAGCTAGAGAGCGTATTTGATGTAAGCTCAAAATTAGGAATGTTTAGGTATACAATACCTTACAATTTCCAATGCGGCACCCTTTTTTGTAGATCTTGGAACTTACCACCAGTTTAAAGCAGTGCCACATTCTGAAACTGTGAGGCACAATCCCGTGCCATCTAAGGAACGTTAGGCCGAATAAGTGTCATGTTCAATGTGAGACCGAATCCAGTGCGTTCTCCAGACTGGTGACTTGAAAGAGAAAAAAAGCGTTGCAACCCAGAGTCAGTTAGATCTAAGCTAATACTTTAGAGAAGGGGTTGCGGGAGGAAACTAGGATTTAGGAATTATAATTAGTTAGGTTTTGTTGCTTGACAAGTGATATCCAGTGGTATTCCCAGTGGCGTAGGAAGCATACAAGCGTGAGGGGGGGGGGGGATTTTGGATTATGCTCCTCGCGCTACCCCATTGATCAAAAGTTATATTTCTGGTTGCTAAATTCATCTTTTTTCTAAGTTCAAGGAGGAATTTTTTCATAACAAATAAATGTCAAAACAATTTTTGATTCCTTGCCAAAGGCAGTCAAGGAATCTATGCGATGGTGATGTCGTGTGTGTAGGTGCGTGTGTGGGCGTGTGTGTGTGTGTGTTTGAGACACTTGCACATAAACACGATATCTCAAGGTAGGAATGTCCGACACTTTTCATTTTTGGTACATAGATTTGTCATTTTAAAAGGAAGAAACTTGTTGTTTTTGGTAGAGGTCAAACTTCATTTGAGGTCACCAGCTGTAAAATTGAGAAGACCTTGAAAATGGCTTGTAAACACAAAATCTTCAGATAGGAGTGACCGATACTCTTCATATTTTGTTTCTAGAATTTTCATGTTAAGAGAAAGAAGCCTATTGTTTTGGGCAGAGGTCAAAGGTGATCTGAGGTCACCTGTGGTAAAATTGCGAATACGTCAAAAGCGGCTTGTAAACACAATATCACAAGATAGGAGGGACCGACTCTTTTCATATTTGAGATATAGATTTGTCATGTTGAGAGGAAGAATCCTATTGTTTTGGCCAAGTTCAAAGGTCATTTGAGGTTACAAGAGGTTAAAGTACAAAAGCTCTCAAATGGCTTATTAACACCTTAAGAACCGTCTTGTTTTTTTATACAGACCAGAGGTCATGTCAGGTATTCAGAGGTCGTTAGAGAATCAAAGTACCCTTTTGGTTTAGGCCAAAGGTCATCTTGGGTAACTGGGAGTCAGTGTTCTTGGGAATTGTAGGTTATCAGCATGATATATGTGTGCTTTGAACTTTGTTAAATGAATCCTTGACATTCTGTGCCTAAATTGTAAAGCAAAATCTATCAAACAATGTCAATTTGAAAGAAGGTAAGGTATTTTATGGCAAGGAATAACTAAGCCTTTTGACTCTCTGGTTTTAAAGGAAACTGCACACTGAAAAGGTGGAAATACTCGGGGTTTTTTGGCAGCTATGCTACACTAGACAGCAATTCTGGTTTATCTAATCCCTCTGAAACAGTGTCTCTAGTTTTTTTCTTTCCGAGGGGTGGGAGAGGCAACCACAAAAATTTTCCGGTTTTTTCTTAAGTGTGAACACTACTGCATAAGGAAATTAATCGCGTGCCGAACACATCGGTCCTTTTAAACAAATAAATATGGGGCTTGTATTGCGAAAAAATAGTTTACATTCAAGGTTTCTTGTAAAGTAATGTGAATGTTATGGGGACTATCAAAGAATGAGCGTTTCCAATTAGCATATATCTTGGATAGCATGCCAACTGAATGTCGTTGTTGTTACATGATGTTTCCTAAGTTGTGGATTGAGGCTTCTCGGCGACATTCAAAAACTCCCGAAACTTTGTTGACTTTTTCAGACAAAACTTAACAACTAGACTGCTTAATGAGCAACCAATTACTGCATTAGGGGTTGCAATTTAGGGTGGGCAAAGCGCACGTAAAATTTTCCTTTTTTAATGTAACTTTTACAAGTACGAAGTTTTTACAAATATGGAGTTTTTATTAGGGAGGATTCGGAATGTTATGAAGGAAAAGGCGGGATGAGAAAACCGGACTGCATTTGACTGGTGTCTCAAAATCACCCCTGCCCTCGTAGTTACGTCACTGCACTACTCTGCAACTTTGAGCATTGATAACATTTTGAAACTTCAATAACTATAGAGAATCCGTCCACATAGACTTCTCAACGGACAGGGTTGAAAGTTATCTCATGATAGGTATGTATGCGAGCATTTGAGCATGGTCAGACGGTAGGTCAAAGGTCCCTGAAGTCTTGCTCGTTACACTACATTCAGTTGGGGCGGAGCGTACACTCTATTTGAAAAATCGCAATCCCTCAGTCAGGGGGAAACTTTTTCTTTCAAGTGTAAACACCACTGTGTAAGAGGCGTAATATGCCGCCCGCGAAGCCCCCCGAAATGTTTGCCCCTTTTCAACAAGTATACGTATAGATATGAAGCTTGTGTTGCAGAAAGCTTTTGATTTTCGGTCTTCTGTAAGGAGGTTTCAAGAATTTGGGAATTACTGAAAATCTGCACTTCCTTTGTATATTTGTGGCAAATCTGAGAATGATTGCCCGACGCCTGAATCGTTGTTGCTACATATTGCTATCTAAGGCCTACACACTGACAATTCGAAGGTTTCCTGAACTTTGTTATCCTTCTTAGACACTCATATTTCCGTCTTTGAGCTTCCTTTGGAGAAAATTGAGAATGTCATTAAAGACAGTTTATAAATATAGCAATATAGCTTTCGGTGTATCTTAATGATGTAGTGTCACATAATTATGGTTATTAAACGATTTTTAAAAATATAGCTTTTGATTTCGGTCCCCTTCACCTAAATTTGTCATCTGCTACTTTGTTAATACGGAACCCGGGGCTAATTTTATTCGTCAAAAAGCAGACAAAGAGCAACAGGTGGACGTTCGAACCTAGCAATTCCCCCCTTTGAAACAATTCGCCCCGGAGATCTCTTTTATTCATCCATGTTGCCCCTGAAAATGTTCCCGTTGGAAACGTTTTCGCCTCTTGAACCACAAAATTATGAAAGGTTTGGAGATTCTAAATATTTTGCTTAATATTTCAAAGGATACCTGAAGGGGGCTGGAGAAGGAAGGGGGGCATTTTGTCCCGTCTAAGGCCCAAAGTGTTTTTACTGAATTGAAAAATCAACAGCCTAACTCAAAAGGAGGTATGCATGGTATTAAAATGACAATAAAGTTATTTCCGTCTGACAATAATTTTATTTTCTGAATTGCAAACTAGCTCTTTTACTTCATGTTATCATTAAAACTGATTATTCTCAAGAATGTTGTCATCAAAATTTGAATGAAAGCTCATATGGGCTGTCGTGGAATTAGCTATTGAGAACATTACAGAACAATTTACTCTCCCATGATAGACTACTCGATTTTTTTCATTTCCTTTCCATTTGAATATAGGATGTAATCTACACGTAACGCAAAAAACAACCATATATATATAAGGACAAGCTTAAAAATTAGAAGTCATCATGCGATAAAATATTAACATTGAAATATACAGATATTTGAAACGTTTAAATCACATCCATTCGTAAGTTATAACTGTGCCTCTCATTAACCTGCGTAAAGCGTTTACTACACCCAGTTGCTCTTTATGCATTAATTTGTATCGACAGTACAGTCGTCAACTCATGGATCTGATTATACAATGGAAATGTCAGTAAATCATAATATCAAAGAAAAAAGGAAATAAATTACAAAAAAAAAAGAAAAAGAAAAATCGATCTAGTGAATCACATGATACAAAGTTGAAGTTTGATCTTGTGAACAAAATAATGAGTCGCGTGATATCTTTGACTGGTCGCACTACACTGGTCGTAGTATTATTGTAAATGTTACCATAACAGACTGTAACCTAACGTTGGTAAATGTCTATGCACCAAACACAGACGAAGTCAATTTTTATCACAGTCTTCGGGATAACCTTGAAAGCCATGGATTTGAACCGTTTATTATTGGTGGTAACTTTAATACGGTGCTTAATACTGATGTAGATAAACGTGGTAGTGTTTTTCAACCACACCCAAAGTGTCGAAATGAAATTTATTCTCTGATGAATGATCTCGATCTGAAAGACATCTGGCGAGAATTGAATAACAATAATTTCCGTTACACTTGGATATCTAATTCCGACCCTGTTATTTATTGTCGGTTGGACTATTTCCTAACCTCATTCCGCCTGGTGAGCGCTGTTAAAATTTGTGAAATACATTCAGGTCTCATCTCGGATCATAACGCAGTTACCCTCACTTTTGAATCATGCTTTAATAAACGTGGCCCCGGTTACTGGAAACTGAATGTTTCTCTATTAAACAAGGCGGGTTATGTTCAAGTTGTCAAAGATGTTATAGCTCAATCACTGGAAAAATATGCACATTTAAATCCACATTTGAAGTGGGAATTATTAAAATGTGATATCAGAGGTGCTTCAATCCAATACTCAGTGAGGGAATGTAAGGAAAGAAATTTTGCAATGCAACAGCTAGAAGATGAAACTGCTAATTTCGAACTTCAACTTTCTTTAAATCCTAATGACTCCACGATAAAGGAAAATCTCGAAGATAAAAAGACTGAATTCTCTTCATTACTGGATATCAAAACTAAAGGGGTTATTGTAAGAACTCGTAGCCGCTGGTGTCTCGACGGGGAGAGATGTACCAAGTATTTTCTCAATTTAGAACGTAAGAACTACCAAGAGCGTTGTATTAGGAAGTTATGCGTAGGTGACTCGACTATCTCTGCACCAGCCGATATTTTAGAGGAAGAGTACAAATATTTTTCTATGCTTTATTGTTCTAATGATGTAACCAATGATTCCATTGAAAGATATTTTTTAAACATGTCGGACATTCCACATCTGTCTGAGGTCATAAAACTGGTTGCGAATGGGTTTTTGCGAATGGGATATTATTTTAGAAATGTTTAATTATTCTTTTCAATTGGGAGAACTGCCTTCCTCCTTGAGACAAGGGGTTATTACTCCAATTCCGAAAAAGATAAATCGCCACTATATCTAAAAAACTGGCGTCCAATATCCATTTTAAATACGGATTACAAAATATTAACTGGCTGTTTGGCTAACCGCTTTAAGAAGGTTTTGCCATCTATTATTCTACACGACCAGTGTGGTTTTTTTTGAATCGTTATATTGGTGAGTGTATTAGGAAAGTACTTGACATAATATCCTATTGTGAAGATAATAACCAGTCTGGGATTCTGTTTTTTGCCGACTTTGAGAAAGCTTTTGATTCAATAGAGAGAAAATTTCTTTTCAGAGCTCTTGTAAGTTTCAATTTTGGACCAGATATCATCAATTGGATTAACCTAATTTACAATAATATTAAAAGTACTGTTATAAATAACGGCTTTTGGACAAAATATTTTGATATATTTAGAGGAGTAAGGCAAGGTCGCCCGCTATCGCCATATTTGTTGATTCTTTGCTCTGAAATTCTTGCAATTGCTATCCGGGGGAATCAGCATCTTAGGGGTATTAACATTTGTAATCACGAGTTCCGAATATGTCAATATGCCGACGACACGGTGTTTTTCGTTGATATGTGCAATGAGTCCTATACAAATTTTATCAAGGTGTTAAATGATTTTTCCTCTAATTCTTCACTCAAGATCAACTATGATAAAAATGTTTTGTTAAACGTGTTGGCCCTTGTCGATTACTTCATACCACTTTCTGTGACTATCTTTCCGTTGCGTGGACCAATGATACTATAACCTATTTAGGTATTAAAATTCCGAATGAAATCCACAATGTTATTAATATCAATTTTGCTAATAAACCCAAAGTTATCCGTGATTGCTTGAAACGTGGGAGACTAGAAAACCGTCCCTTATGGGCAAATCTACAATTTTAAAATGTTTAGCTATGCCAAAATTAACATACTGTCCCTCTGTCTTACCGAATCCTTCTGATGATTTCCTGCATTGCATTTAAAATATATTTTTGGAGTTTTTGCGGGAGGGTAAACCAGACCGCATCAAAAGAAATGTGTTAATTAATTCTTACAACGAGGGTGGTTTGCAGATTCCTCATGTAAAAACTGTTTGTGACTCCTTAAAGGCATCCTGGGTTAAGTGTTTTCTAATTTAGCCAGAGAAGTGGCTTTTCCTGAATGAAATATTAAGGGATAAAGGTGGCTTTTATTTCTTTGACTGTAATATACGATATACGGATAAAGTTCTAGCACATATCCATAATGATTTTTATAGGCATGCCTTGGAAGCTTGGTTTTTGTATAAATTTCGTAAACCCAATTGTAAAAGTGAGTATTTAGTTGAAAATATTTGGTTCAACTCATTTATAAACATAGATCATAACGTAGGGTTTATTGAAAGCTGGTTTGACAAAGGGGTTAAAACTATCTCGGATCTTTGCAATAACGATAATACGTTTAAGGGGTTCCAAGATTTTTGTGAAGCGTTTGACATTAATACAGATTTTGTAACTTACTTTGAATAATTCATTCCATTTCAGTGGAGTTGAAGAGAGCTATTCAACAACCAATTGATCATACTACACACGAAAATTATACAAAACTTGTTTTCGAGAATTCCAAGCAACCTGCTAGATTGTTCTATAAAGATGTAATATCTTCCATCACTATTTCGCTTGATAATAATAATAATTTAATACGGAAATGGAAAAGTGACTGTAATTTGGATGACCCTGTTACTTTACTTCGGAAAGCTTTTATTACTTCTTTTAGATGTTTACTAGACCCTGTGTTAAGAAATTTTAACTTCAGGTTTTTACATCGTATTTCTCCGACTAATTCTTATCTTTGTAAAGCTAAGTTGATTAATTCCCCAGCCTGTAATTTTTGTAACGGGGACGAACAAACTATTATTCATATGTATTCAACTTGTCAAGTAACAAGTGCTTTTTTGGAAGGAAGTCCTCTCTTGGTTGAAGCAAAAGAACGTGATAAATACAGATCCATCAACTTCCGAGATGCTGTTGCTGTTTAACGATAATTGCATTTTCTTTTACTAAATACAGTATTTGTTCTATGTAAATATTTCATTTTCTCTAGTAAATACCAGGGAAACACCTTACAACTTCAAGCCTTCCAGAACAAATTACGTTCTCTATATAAAACAGAATGCCACGTCTCTCTCCTTAGAAATAGGTCTGCTGTTAATCGTAAAAAAATGGTCTTGCATTTTCTGATATCATCCCCCCCCCCCATAGTATATGACCCTTTTATCGTTTGACGTAAAATACATGCTTCGTACTATTGACACTACTTAACTGTTTAATGGACACCAATTGCGTTGTATTTTGGATGTTTTGAGGGCACTTTTTCCACCATTTTTTTCTCACTTTTCGTTAAAATGTCCCAATTTGTATATATTTATATATCACTGTATGTACATAACGGTTACTGTTTAGTCCACCGCACATTTATTATAATACTGTACATGTCCTGGAGGATGGTCCCTAGCCTTCAGAACATATGCATGACGTGACAAATAAAATAAAAATTCCAGATTAAAAAAGAAAAAAAATGACTGCTTTCAATGAAATGCCCAATTTAGTCATTGCAGATCATGTTATTTTGTCAACAAAGTGAAACAGTAAAAAGAAATATATCAGAAAGAAGAAAGAAACAATATGTCATCGTCGCTGAAAGTACTTACGAAGGTGCACTTTCTATGATGAACGCTTACCATAAAAATTGTAGTACTTTGTTTAGACATAAGATGTCATACTTTCAACCTGAGGCACTTGCTACAAGAGATACTGATCAAAACGTTAAGGTCAAATTTAAAGTCACATTAGTACCCGACATTAACTAACTCTTAGGCAATATTTAATTCGAAATTGCCAGGCGGCGGAGACCTTTTCTGGTTGAAACTTAACGAAATGTTTTAACACTGTGTAATTTGTCTTGAAATGGTCAATTGTGAATTTAAATGAAAAGATGCATCAAGGAGAATTTAGCAATAAATTTTGCAATATATATAACAGACTTAATAGACCATAAAGCATACCAACATAGTTTGAGTGCGTGCTGGAACAATTGTTCGGCTGTTATAAAGTACGTAAACGTCCCGAGTAACGTTTAAACGGAGAAGTTTTGCGTTTACTATCGCTCAAACATAAGTTAAGACAACTTTTGCTATGAAGAATTATGAAAGAAAGTAGCGCATAATATGCAACTCTAATTTGGCTCATGATATGGTGTAGTGGTATCATCCATAATTATCACGACCACGGATAAGCATAAACTTCAAAACGATAGGACAGTGTATGACAACCTCCAGCCGTCTACGTCTATTTCACAGTTAATGAAAAAAATGGAATTGAAGTTAAATAATACAAAATGTATGTGGAAATACTTAATGAAGACCAGTCTGCTTCGACAATTGGTTGAACAAAAAAAGTTTTAGCCACAATAACGAAACAATATTTTAGTAGAAATTGCCAGGCGGCGGAGATCTTTTTTGGTTGAAGAACGGCAGAACGAACTGGTCGACTAAGGAACGAACTGACCGATTTTTTGACGTCATTTTAATATAATCCCTAAAGCAGGCGAAGGCAATTTTGTCTTTCCTTCAAGGGGACGAAATCTGTAATGGAACACAGCTACCCAAGGTAACATGTTTTGTTGTGTTGTGGACTAGAATTCTCGTCAAGCCCCTCAGGGTTCTTTAGTTTTACTACCACATACTTCATTGTTATGTATGTATTCAGTATTTTGTGTATCCATACGTTTTTGATGATGTAAAAAAAATTCTTCTTTAAAGTATCTTTAATTTAATTGTAATACTTCAGGATTTACATGTTGTATAAGTCACATGACTCTCAATGGCCAATCATGAATAAGGAGAGTCTTTTACAATATTTCAGGCTTGGGCCTACATTTTCCATTAAAACTGTTAAAGATTAACTCAAGTTAAAGTACCAATGTGATATACAGTCTGTTAAATGCAATGATCTTGACAAAGCTGTTACGTTGCAAAGTGACTCACCATTGTTAAAATTTTACAATTAGAGAGAAATAAGTTCTAAATGGGAAAGTGGAAAGAATAAATGTTTTGAGTCACATCCGGTGGCTTTAAAATTGGCTAAGGATGAAAGGCATCTGAGTTGGTTGACAAAGCTAGCTATAACAGTATTACATGTCAAACAACTGAACCAAACTAATTTCGGTAGATGCGTACTGTTTAACAAAGTGTTTCTTGATTGGTTGTTGCCATTGTATTGCATCGATTGTATTCTTTGTTCGGTTTAGAGATTAGGTTAGGGGTTATGGTTATCGTTAGCCAGTTAGGGAATTTCTTTGTAATCCTCGAATGAACACGGTATTTAAAAGGGGTACTTTCCAAACAAAATTGGATGTATTTTGGTTCGAGAATGTTTTTTTTTTTTTTTTTACCAATTGATGTGCCTTGGTTCGAGAATATTTTTCATTTTTACTATTCGCAGTGACAATCGTTGCACCGCCGAAATCTGGACGTGGGTTTGTAGTTTTTCTTTGCCAAGAAACGCCTGAAGAGATCAATCTAGACGCAAACACAGTCATCTCTATCACGACTAACGTACAGGATTTGGCAACCTTACAGAGAAATGGAGAATGTACATGGACAGGTATTTAAAACTTTGTTGAACCACAATTATAACTTAATCGGCATCTTCATTTCCCTGGAGCTGCAGAGTAATCTCGTGGGGTAAGTGCATGTCAAAGTTTTTATGAGAGAGGACTGTTAGTCGCTTCTTTCGACAGGCGGAAAAACAGTGGGCATATTTTACAATTTCCAGCCAACTGGGGCGAATGAAGTACGGTCTACAAAACGTAAAAACATGGTGCTAATCGATTAATTTTAAATTTTGATGACTACGCAGTTGATATTTAAATATTAAAAATTGCACATTCATATTGTAGAAGTTTCTTTAAGTCGCGAGTTGTGTGCCGTACGTGTGTAACGGGAGTGACATGTATGACTTGCTATAAGGATAACAGTTGAGACCACCAGACACAACAAATTACCAAACACAGCGTATTAAGTTTCTTAAGTCTATTTACATATACCTTAAGTTCTTCTGGAGTGTACTTACATATTCTTGCTTGAAGTTCTTTCTTGTAACTTGAAGTATTTTCTTTTAAAATTAATAACGGCAACAAATAATGAAATAGTAGTGTTCAGATTATGGTTGATAAAAGAAGATAATTATAATCGTTTGCTTTCAGGTTTCAGCAGTGACAAAATACAACGATTGGTTTCACATTCCCTAAAACTTGTACTTTTGTTTTCCCAGCACTTGGCGAACAAACTAGGGTTCTCCCTACCGTATAACTCATTACTCCCTGATTCTGACCGACTGTTTATAACTTTCTAACTCGACTGATGACGCAGGAGCTTCTCGCCGAGCTTTATACGTGAATTCTGAACCATCAAACACAACCTGTGGTTGGGAATCCGTTACACGTTCCTCTTACGAGCCACACCCAAGAGGGCTAGCAATGCACCCCTCAGAACCTGGGTTTTAAATTGACATACCAAGACCAAGAAAACCCCAGAAAAACCACGTTTAACTGGGTTCAACGACTTCCTCCTGCCTCAATAGAGTTGGCGATAACGACACTTGTTCTCAATAACGAGTGAAGAAGTTTGAATTTAAAATCCACCACAAAATAAATAAAAATTCGATCTCAATATCTAAATTACTTCGTTAAGACCTCATTGCCTTATTTTGAAGAATATTCCGGCTCCCGATAGCTAGGAACTTGCTCGTTCTCGATAGTACCGTGGCGACGTGGTTGCTCGATGGAAAGCAACTGCTTACACATCATGCCCAGCCCAGCAGTAACAATGGATTACACGCAGCAAGCATCCCAAGTATTTCAAACCGCTGGAAAATAATAATAAGAGGTGACAAACACTAGAATTTCAAGACAGCTCCCTCTCTATGTGACAAAGTATATGTATATGTAAATATGTGAATTACGGTCTACAAAACGTGAAAACATTGTGCTAATCGATTAATTTTAAATTTTGATGTATACGCAGTTGATATTTAAATATTAAAAGTTGCACATGCATATTGTAGAAGTTTATTTTAATTGCGAACTGTCTGCCCTACATGCGTTACGGTATTTAGAGAAACAAAGAAAAAAAAGAAAAAACACCTTGTCGTTATTTTGATATTATTCACATTAAACGCACAGCAAAACTAAGATTTGCTACAGCAAAACTAAGATTTCTCTAGGTAAGTTCAATTGAGAGAAATGACTGATAAAAAGTCGGGATATTTTGCGATTGTTTTCAATTGCAAACGTATCAATTACATGCTTGTATATCTAAGGCATAGAGACTAAAACTTGACCCAGTGGAATGAATAGAAGCACCTGTCTAGTGAAGGGGAAAGAACTTTTCAAGGAGAAAAAAAAAAACAGAATTGGTGTAGACCACTTTAATTCAACGTTCTCTGGCGTAGAACACTCACAGAACTTCACTTCCGTAATAATGGTGTAATCCACGAAGGCTTGTTTGTTTTGTCTTAAGAGTAAAACAAACAGTTATTGCAAACAAGTTATCTAAAAAATATTCTCTCAATCTGTTACAGATATTGAATTTTCTCATAGAGAAAACATTGATGGTATATGTTATTATAAAAGTAGCATTCCTGCCGACACAACAGCCCATAACTGAAGAAAGACAATTTAGTTGGAACGATCCCCAAAGATCTAGGATATGTTAATGAGTGATTTAATTTACGTTTTCTTGTAAAATCTTATTCACTTCCCATGTTCGGTTCTGCAGATGTGAGCAATTGAATGTGCCAAATTTTCTGCATAGAATGAACTTAAAGTAAGAAGGCGCGATGTAATACATTCGCATTGTTGGTCAAAGTTTTGTGTTCATTTGTAATTGACCAACGTTGGAATGCTACTAAACTCTAACAAAGTGATACCATAAGAGTATCCTGAACGAAGGGGTATTAGAAACTTTATATGTTGTAGGGGTAAGATAAGCATCCCAAATCAATTCAAGGTCAAATTAATAGAGTGAAAATGACGGAAAACAAAAAAGTGGCTAAAAAAATGAGCCCACCACATCACACCTTCTTGCTTCTTATTCACCTTTTATAGAAAATGAGTCAACCTCGTTTGATAATATATTAAGAACCAAACATAAGAAATGAATGAAACTGTCACCAGCATGTTTATAACACGTCTCTCTTTATCATATCAAATAAATTTGTTTTGTTTCGGACTTTTCTTGTTCGATCCACCTCAACGCAACCGGGAAGACTTAAACTGAAATGTTGGTAAATGTTGAACGACTTGTGGACTAGTCATGTGATTATAACAAATAAACTTTATCTAAGCCATCGGTTATTAAACAACAACTTGTGAGAAAGCATACCTGAACTCTACTAAACAGAAGTTACCGCTATCAGAAAGGACGGGAAGGACGGGAAGGACGGGAAGGACGGGAAGGACGGGAAGGACGGGAAGGACGGGAAGGACGGGAAGGACGGGAAGGACGGGAAGGACGGGAAGGACGGGAAGGACGGGAAGGACGGGAAGGACGGGAAGGACGGGAAGGACGGGAAGGACGGGAAGGACGGGAAGGACGGGAAGGACGGGAAGGACGGGAAGGACGGGGAGGACGGGAAGGACGCAAAGGACGGGAAGGACGGGGAGGACGCAAAGGACGCAAAGGACGGGAAGGACGGGAAGGACGTTGAGACTTCGTCAGTAGCGTAAGTCATGCTCTTAAGTGGACCCTTAGAAAAGCCAAACTTTCCATGGACTACCAGCAGGAAACTCAACAGGCCATAAGACGACGCTCAAACTGGGTTTAAAATATGTTGTTTGGCAATAAAGGGACTTGTCAAGTCAATATAATTTTACTCCCCTCACGGTGAAAATTCCTTTCACTACTTCTCAGCTTGTTATACCTTCATAGAATTGACGTTTGTTTTGCCGTAACTTGGGTTTACTAAAGATGTTGTGCCCAATCCCACTTTGTTTGTTTTGCCGTTACTTGGGTCTGCTAAAGATGTTGTGCCCAATCTTTGTTTGATTGATTTCCACGATCTGTTGGATTTTTCATCTTTTTTTACCTAATAGAATAAGCCTTAGATTTTCCCATTTCCATCCGTCCAGCTTTTGAACCATTACTTCGGCCCACCTTATACAGATTCCCTAACTGTTGGAATAGGGGAATAGGAGGTACCATTAAAGTATTAACTACTAAAACTACGTTTAATTTTATTCTACTTTAGGAGAATTGTTGTAGAAGGAAAATGTGACACTTGAAAGCTGTAAAGAGAATTGAACGCTTTCTAAAGAAGGAAACCTCACAAAAAGAATTCTTATCAAATTACAGAACGTTGTTCATATTCGGTAAACATCCACTACCTTTAACCGAAAATTAACACAATTCCATTTTTTATTATCTTGAAGGAATCGTCCGAAATCCAGATCGGGGTCGGCTAATATCAATTACAATTTCAAGGTTAGAGCAACTAGTTCAAGGTTACAATTACCTTACAGTTGGTGAAGGATCAAATCCAAGTGATGAGTCAAGTATTATATTCAGGAGAACAGGACATAATCCGTTGGCTGATTATAGTACTGAAAATAGATTTTACTTGAAGACCTTCTACAGAGCAACTGATGCATTGTGGGTAAACATCACGCAATCTGCATCATCGGAGCAACTTGAATTTGGCTTTGAGATGGAGTTATTGGAGAATGCAGGTAAAAGTAAATTACTCGATAATATTAAAATTATTGAACTTTTTCACTCTAACGGGACGTTTAAATCTTAGGATAAAACAGGTGATAGACTGAACAGTTCGGCAGATAACCGCTGTCGGGGGAAAGTGAGATTTCCCCAGATCGGGAGAAAATTTTGCCGGTCTCGTTATGAATATTTATGAGCACTTTGTATCTGGTCTTTCCACATTCTTCGATTTGTTTAAAAAATGTGTACGTATTCAAATGTGGAATTGCCGTTAAGATACAAAGGGCGAAATCACAGGGGACTTTAAACAATTTCTTTACAAACACAAATATTGACACGATCAACTTGCACACCTGCATGCGGAAAATAGTGCACGAAAACTTGTGCCTATAAATTAAGCGTAAGATAAAAGCATAGCAAAATTGTTCTTTACCTCAAAATTGGCGCGGTGAACACCCAAAGCGGACAAATCGCTTTATTCCCCTAAAAATTGCAAGGTTGTTTTGAATGTCATCCCCGTTGAATTTGCGCGATAAGATTGTAATGCGTTATGAGAGATATTTGAAAATGGCACCATTCATGGCAAAATATTCTCCCGATCGGGTGAAAAATGATCCCCCCAAGAAATCCGCTATCTCCCGAACTCATGAGGAGAAAAGAACAAGGATACATAGCCTTGTGTGTGAGTGGTTTCCTTTTTAAACATTTTTTCGACTCCTTAGGGGTCTTTGTATGTTTTTGGAACATTTTATACACATTGCATACATACACCAAATAGTCGACGATGCCGCTCTGGGTTCATAAATGAATAACAGCCGCCAACCCAAACTTAGAAAGTGTATTTAAATTAAGAAACAGTTTTCAATGCAAAAATTTTGAAATAATTCTTTCAATAGAATAAAAGTTGGGTTTCGAGTCAAAGTAATAAAAAGATACCCGTGCACGTTGAGAAAGATCAGGAGAAATCCTTGTGAAGGAATAAAACAGGAATAATTTTATTTGAGATGGTTTGAAACCTTAAAGAGTAAATGCAGTCGTCCAAACTTGAAGTATTGTAGGGGACTGTCCTGTTTCATAGTTGACCCTGTCTGAAAATTCCTTCGGGATTCTTCCGTCAAACTAACCATCCCCTCACCAGAATGTTTTTATCTACGATGATAGGTTTTCGGCATCTGCCCAACATACATGAACCTAGCTATAAATTACGTAATGAACATGTGGAAAAATAAACAACCGAAAAACGACATAAGTATTCAAGAGGAGAGTGATCTGACCATCAACAGCTGTAATACAATACATGACACTAGCTCTTAAAGGCAGTCATTCGTTACCCTAAACCACAGTTTCAGTATTCATATATCAAAACTCTCAATTGGTACAGCTCTTTGATTGGCATCACATTCAAACAATGCATCATAGCTAAATTACATAGCATGGGCACTGAGAGTGTCTTGATTACACATATGGACTTTTATGGCCACTGGGACAAGCCATGAAGCAATAAACTAGGATTGTGTCTGGATAAAGATGAATTTTAGATAAATGTGGGAGGGGCTAGAAGTAACTAGGTTGGGGGAATTGCTTGGGATGATGAAAATATGGCTTTAATTTGTTTTACGGAACCTTGGAAGTATCCAGTTACCATAACGGTGTTACAACGATAGAGCCTAGTCCCGTAGATTGTTCATATAATACAGATTCTTAAGTTACCACTTTAATTATAAGTGTTTTCTCTTCGAGGTCCTTTCATTATGTCCACCCTTAAGAACCGATGACGACCCAGTAGAATTGAATTGAATCCTGCTAGACATTTGGGCTCTTTGAAGTTAGCTTGTTCTTTGTTTGAGTTGGTTTGGTACATTGAATAATCATACAGTAGTAGGGAACATATCACGACATTTGTAATCCCAATATACTGTGAAAAAAAATAAATAGCACATTTCTTTTGCAAGCATCATTGTATTGACAACATTAGAAGCGGATGTAAGCTGGAAAGCCACGACTCGCTCACTAAGCTGCAGCGTGCTATACATCCTTTGATAATAATAATAATAAGTAACAATGTATTGAAAACCCATAGCGTAAAGTTCTGACGGTGAAGAAATTGGTAAGTTACTTTTCGGGGACGTGGCTTCTGTGGTAAGCAGGGAAATGCCTTGTTTTCACGACTAAAATTTATGAGGGAATCCAGAGGAACTTGGTAAACTAATAACAAAACACCATGTGTAAAAAATCGTTACTTCTTTAGGCTTCCCGTCTTCTATTGTCGATTCGAGACTACACTCACACCAGGACGGACCACCAAATTTCAATTGCAGCATTAAAGTGAACATTTTTATATCCTTTTTAATCATCCTTTTTTGTTTTGTACCCTTTATTTTTAGCACTTTGCTCTGACAAGGACTTCACCTGTGACGATAGAAGCTGCGTCGATGCTGATGGGCTGTTTAATGGCTACCCGGACTGCCCAGATGGCTCCGATGAAAGCCAGGAACGTAAGCAGACGAGATTTGGTTTCGTTAGGTATAATCCTTACAAAGAAAGGTGGCGCACTTCATACCTCATGTGGTTATACATAATCTCGTTGCAGAGCATATGGGAACATGTTAAAGGAATAGTGGGCTAAACAACGGCGATTTAAGTCGTGCTGAAACCAAAAGACACACACAGAACCAAATCTATCCTTGAATGTCTCATCTGAAAATATGTGGAATGGTCTGGTAACACGTACACCTACCACAAAACAGTGCAAAGTTTAAAAAACGTAGAGAGGGAAAATTCTTATTTTACCCATGCCAGAATGATGTTACAGAACATTCAGTCGTTAAGGTACACTCTTAAAACTGAAGTGCTATTTTGTTAGCACTTTCTGGGTGCTGAATTTAATAAGCACCAAAAGCGCCGTTTCAGCACTTTTACAGTGCTAATTATAGAGCACTTTAAAAGTGCTGTCATAACAGAAAAGTGGACCGAACTAATTTGTGTGCATGCCCTTTTTACGAATCTCGGAAAATATATTCAGTATGGATGAAATGATGTGGCAAGTAATGCGTTGCCAATAGTCGTTATTTTACATACACGCCGTTATAAAGTTAAACTCACTGTCAGGCTTAAAACTGCAAATTTCCTCGTGTATCGCACGGGAAAGTTTGTTCACATTTTTCAGGCACGTCAGTACACCCCAGCCCCCCTCTCCAACCTAAAGAACGTATCAGTTTCCCCACATACTTTGCAACATAAGGAATCAAATTTTATTATATACATAATAACTAAATGGAAAAGTAATTTACATTCTCTTCCAACTCCACTTTCTTTTCTCATCAGGTGGATTCCGGGATTGTATAGTGGAAAGAGATATAGGCGGTTATAAATACTCGGGTGACCAAAGTGAGGATTCTTGTGTTCCATGGGAAGAATCTCCTTACAGCGACAGAGGTTTGTAGGGAAGGATAAATATGTTTTTACAGCAGAAAATTGCATTCGAACTAGCAAATGGTAAGCATTTGAAGGATAATGATCGCGGATATGAGAGAACTACGTCTCTTGGAACACGCAAAGTTTCTGTTAGCATGTATAATACACGAAGTCGGTTCTTCGGTGATCTTGAAATTTGTCCGTCATTTGTGGTCAGTCTGGCCTATCGCTCATCTTATCTTCCGTCTTCTTTTGTAATGAATAGTTGTATTAAATAATTGTATATTTTATGATCTTTTTATGGCGAGTGGGCTCCGTGCAGCCATCTGAAGTATCGGTCATAATTTGTGGTTCGCCCACGATATTACAACATGCACTTGTTCAGATTTCACTGCTTCTTTTTTTGCTTTGAAGGATTGACTGGTAAAATCTGCAGGAGCGTACCAGAAGCAATTCCACCTTGGCCTGGTTGTTGGGGCTTCAACAGCGAGAGTAGTAAATTTACGTGGGTAGCATGTAATCTTCCGTTATGCAAAGGTAAGAGTGCTAAGCCGTATTTGTTCTATTATCGGAAACGTGATCATACCTCTCCGAAAGAACACTAGGAAAATCTTATTTATTCTGGACAACGCTTCCCATAGGAGTATGATAGCAATTTGAGAGTCTTGCATGTTTTTGCTTGTGTGAGGGCGGGGCTGAATAGACTAGCCCACACAATGTGAAGAAAATTTCTTTCGAAGGACCATTGTTTTTAACATTATGAAGTTTGTTTAAATAGCTTATAATGCAGGGTACGCCAAGCATGCAAAATGTCATTAAATATTATATTTCTTGCATATTGCTGGCAATGTTTCTGGAGAGTAGGTACAACATTCACACGACTATGACTTGTGTCGTGAGATGACTACCAATACGAACATATCCTATCCGTCCAGGATCCTCGACTTCGAAGGTTTTTGTTAAATTAGGTTGCATAGATTTGAATTGATGCGGTCTTTGGAAATACACTTGAGGGTGCACTGTGTAACTTTTTCAAAGTTTGCAAAGCTGACACCCTCAAAAATGCCGGTGGAAATTCATATTTTCCATTACATAATTATCATCTCAATAGTAGCACAAGTTTTGCATACAGGATTTGCATCTGAAAGATACTTAATCCACACTTAAAAAAAGAACATGCGCAAATCACATGAGGGAATAGTTCAACAATTGCTTCAAGTTTTTAGTTTTACTAATGTATCCAGGCCTTTAGCTAATAGAGGAAGGGGTATGGGGACCAACCACCTGGAAACTGAGGTTTAATATTTACCTTACCCATTTGTATACATTTATCAGCCTGGGAAGATTTTGATCCTTCTCGGTACATAGGCTGGGCTGGCTGGCTTCGGGTCTGATTGCGCTTCTAAAGGGTTGTTTGGGAAGGTAATGAAAATAGCAATAATTAGCCTGGTCTGAAATGCCCGGATCTGGCAAAAGCATGGACCTTTGAGAACCATGTGAGAAAGAACATGATTAAAGCAGATCCATTAAGATCGAAGGAAAAGACATCATCCTTCCACTAGAGAAATACAGCTGAGTCCTTTGTGGGAAATTGGAATTGGATTTTCGCGACAGGTGCATTTTTCCCATACCAATGTCGTCAAGGCGTAAAGTGTACCTAGTGGTTTTATCGTGTAAAGTTGATTGAATGTTTGAGATGAACCTGTTTGAAAATCTACTGCTGTTAAGCAATCTTAATGGAAATTACGCAAATGAGATCGCATTAAAGGAATAAAAAGCGAACCGACGTGTTCAAACAATTATTCATCGTTCAGACAGTTCCAATTTCCCCAAACTTCTCCTTTCTAGTTCCTCCAATAGCTGTCGGAAACTTATTCCTCATTCGCACAGAATGATAGTTTACTGATCCAAAGCGTATCCAGGTGACTGGACAAAACCCTTTCGTGCAACACAAACACGCCTATTGCAAGATTTGTTTTTCGTTACTACCTCCTCTGATCATGAGGGGTAATTCGTTTTCGGATCAATCGCAGTGGTAAAAAAATGGCCTATATTCATTTTCCCTGGATCACGCACTGTTTCGAAAAATTATTATATGATGTTTAATCATGAGTTATACTTCTTTTCATTTTATCAAATTCTGTCTAGTTCGGGCTGGTTGTTATCATGGCAACGGCACGGAGTACAGAGATATTGGTTCCCACACATTGAATGGATACAGGTGCATCGACTGGGCTGTTGTTCCCATTGACGTATTTAATGTAAATGAATTCCCTACAGCAGGTACGACGTTTTAAGAACTCCAATTCAAATAAAAACATCAGACCGGGACCTCCAGACCGGGATTTCTCCTCAGTCTGCAGTAACCGTTTCTAGCATCGCTTCCTTTATACCTAGTTAGGTCGTCTCTAGCAGTACAGAATTGCTAGCTAAATGATTTTTTACGTTTTGAATAGAGAATGACAAATCAAATTTAATTTTTTTAAAACATATCTCGTCTATCTCGTGACCTCGCGATAGGTGCTTCGCATGCCCTGTGAGGAAGGGGGGGGGGGGGTACGCCATGAACTAGATGTTGCCTAGTAAAGTTTATATTTATCGTGCCTCAACAATTGTCATTATTATTACTTTTATTAAATTGTTCAACGTTGATCATCGTTTTACCAGTAATGTACAATTAGTGACAGAAAAGGAAAATTAAAAGAAGGGCACTTTGACGGATGATATAAAGTAGTTTCACATGTAAGTTAATAAACACCTACTTAATTGGTTTTATACCGAACAAATGACGAATTTGAATTTGCAAATGAAACGCGGGGAAACACCAAGTGGTATAAATTTATACCTCAAGGTGTAAATCAGTTTGACGTACTTATTTAAATGTACAAGGTGCCTTTAAAGATTACGAAGCGGACTTACAAACCTTCATAATGTTTTAATTTTTGATACAGATTTGTAATAATAACAAAAACACTTAACCATGACCTATTACTTCCAAAAAAATAAGGAGATACTGATTAGTATGTTAACATGTTTTCCCTAATCGATGTGAAATCATGGTGCCGATATATTTTTTTCTTTTCGAGCCAGATTTATCTAGTAACTTTTGCAGAAATCCAGATGGAAGAGACAAACCATGGTGTTTCTATCTTGATGCTCAACTGACCATACAGTCTGAAACGTGCAATATACCAAAATGTGAGTGCTAAGAGGCTGAAATAAAGATTAAAATGCTACAGCCATAGCCTGCTTTGGGGTAGAGAGCAACTGCTACGATGAGACCACGTGGTACATGATGAAGGCGTTCTACGTAGGTAGTGCATGGACCCCAACCACATTCCTATGGAACTAATTCCCGCTTTGCATTCAGAACTTCATTTCTCCTACTGATGATAGGATATGGCTTCCTATCGAGATAACAGCAATGCAAAGATGCTCCCCCAAAACAGAAAGTCATAAAAGGTTGGCAATGAACAGAAGAGGATACAAAAAGAATGAGAAAGTTTTGGAACCCTCTTACGTTTCAATTGGATTGTTTCTGTAGGACCCGGCCAGGGTCGTCCCCCACTAAAGGAGGATTCCGATGATTTTCTTATCGGGACCTGTTTTTATGTACCAATAAGGTTTTGCGTGTGCGGATAAGCTGGACATGCACTGTAATACGTCAAGGAGTAAGTGTGTTAACCCAGACCGACACTGTCCTAGCAGGGCATCTGTGGTCACCTGCCATCAATAGTTAGAGTTTCCCAAGAGTTTCCATAATTATCATTTGGGTTCACTGGAGCTGAAAAGGCAAAAATTCCCAATTTTCCTTTCGGTAATAATTAAGCCTTTGAATTTTCTGATAAATGTGACAAACAAGAACCATTAGTGAGTTTTATAGCCGCGTGTTTTGTGTCTAAGGCTAATGTGCAGGAAGACGTGGGACATGTCACATTTGAGCACACATGTGTACACTGAACACGTAAACATATCACAGATAAAGAGGGATACTATAGTTCAAGGCAATGCATGACATTGACATGCATGATGTCAGTGATTGATTTTAAGCCACAAAAACTCACAGAAGCTCTACCAATCCTCTCACCACTGCCACTACTTTACTATGCAACACCGTGTCTCATGTTGCCAAACAATCCTTTGTCATGGTAGAATCAACCTGATTATTATTAGCGCTACGGCGTAAAAGTCACTAATTTATAAAACAATTCATGGTGCTGCACATGTGAACAAAATGTCATATAAATGAATAGTTAGCCACCAATCTGAACTGGAAACCAGTGTTAGCACCGACAGGTAGTGTATTCCAAAATCTACTGGTATTTAAATTAAAACATAACGCTCTATTGAATTTATTTGTGCACCGTTTTCAAACTGGAAAAAATATATTTCAATTGCTGTTGTGTAGTGGGTTATTTAGAAGGCCGACAAATAGAGACCAATATATTCATGCGAGAAACCACCACTGATTGATATTTGTCTTAACTTGCACATCGAAGAAAAACTGGTTACACTGACCAAAATGTACATTTTTGGCTGTGAGTAAATATTTTTATTCATTCTTTTTAAGGTGAAGATACAAACTTTGAAAAGTTCAAACGCTATCCTCATGTTACGTTTGATATCACTAACTACAGACATATGGATCTGGGTAATAAAAATGTTGAGAACTTTTCAGAAGTTGACTGTTCCAAGGACTGCCTGGCAGAAACGAATTTCAAGTGCCGCTCATTTATGTGAGTATTGTTTAAGGAACTGATGACTTTTTCATTTTGTTTCTTCAAAAACCGGTCTAGAGCAAGTTTTGTTGACTTCCCTATTGTCCACGAGATAAAATGCTAATCACCTTGATTTTATTTTGATATTTCGTTATTGTGTGCTTGATGTAAAAATGTTTCAGTTAAACCAAGTGCACTTTGCATGGGAAGACAACTTAACCGTTGAAAACAGTGAACTTTAAGAAACAACTCAATGGGCATCTTAACTTAAGAGTTGAAAATTTTTGAGTTTACGGCAACATGAATTTTCTGAGTTGGGTTGGTCTATTATATTTAAGATGTATAGCCGATTAAAGACTTTTTTCAGGAACGTTTTTTCGTGTCCATTGCAATCATTTGAACCCTCAATAAATTCTTCCAAGTACTTATGTTAAAACTGTTTACAACCAAAGGACAACGACGTTGGCGGCCAAGGGGAAGGTACGGTTACCAATAGGTAAAATTCTCCAACTTCTGCCAAGAGCATATGTAATTTTAAACAAACCTCAGTCATCAAAACAATAAAGACGTGCACCATTGTGCTTATGAGTTGGACTTGATCTTCAATGAAGAACCAATGAAAAATATGCAAAGTTAAGATTTTGCCCTAGAAGCATTCAAAAATTCTTTCCAGACAATTGCAAGGGTGGCATTTATGGCACGCCAAAAGGCTCACCTTACATGATGATGTACTAAAATTATACGTTCATGTACTAAAAATATACGATGATGTACTAACTTCATACGATAATGATGTAAATTTACACCATCATGTACTAAAACCATAAGTTCATCGTGTAAAATGTCACGATGTACATGTAAAATCACACGTTGTACATCTGAAAACACATGTTGTACATGTTAAAACGTCAGATCATTATGTTATTATTGTCCCTTCCGCATGCCATACTAAGAGAGCCTCTCGGCGTATCAGAAGTCCGCCTAAAGGCTCACCGACATACGATAATCATCTAAACCCATGTGATGTAGTAAAAGTACACGTTCATGCACTAACTGCTTACGATGATGTACAATGATTCCATACGATCATGTACTGACTGCATACGTACTTGTACTGATTGCACAAGTACATGTACGTAATGTATACGTTCATTTATATATATATATATATATATATATATATATATATATATATATATATATATATATATATATATATATATATATATATATACATATATATATATATATATATATATATATATATATATATATATATATATATATATATATATATATATATATATATATATATATATATATATATATATATATATACATATATATATATATATATGTGGAGAAGGAAAAGAAGGTCGACAGCAGAAAAGGAACACTCAACAACTCATGCCTCCCCCTATCAAAATATCCTGTCGCTGCCTCTTGACAACTAAATTATTCTTCTTATGATACAAGGATTGCTAGAAGCAAATTGACCACCATCACATGTCCCAAGATTCCAAAAATCAGAATAAACTTTTATAAACGGAGTTTCTTTTATCTTTTTTTTCAGCGTTCAAACAGTTTGACTTCCTTAACAGTACATTTTTAAGTAAACCCATTTAGTACAGTAAATGAACCACATGACAATTAAGGATATATATGAATAATTGTAACATTTTATATCGATTATACTTTCAATGAAGCTTCCGTAACAAAAGGACAGGAGAGTTTACCTCAACGGATTGTATGTATTCTGACGTTGCACCCACCGCTATTGCGAGCGAGAGTGTCTTAGTGACTGAAGAGGAATACGACACGTTCGTGCGCATCGAAACAGGTTTGTATGAAAGTCTGTTTGGATTCGCTGCGTTAGGTAGGCTTCTTACAGTCTTCCCATCCTATCAGATAGTGTGATCACCCGGGTGCAACGATGTCGAATGATACTACGCAATTAAGTCAACAACTAAGGTATACTATAGGGACTTAGGCACTATGCAATACATATTCCCATATTATATCCTTCTAAAGTTCCGTGAAGCGTTTTACTCAATAGATTTAAAGGAAAAGTTATGGGTCAGGTGTACAGTTAAGTGGTAACCACCTCATAGGAATGGAACAGAAAAAATGTCATTTTAATAAGGGGACCCAAACTTTACAGATTAAATTAAAAAAAAAAAAAAAAAAACACAATTTGTCCAACCCTTTGTTGTGGTCGGTTAAAATTAGACAAGACAAATCGATTGGTGAGGCTTAAAAAGCGAAAGGCAAGGTTACACCTAGAGTGAGAACACAACTTTATGGGTTCATTTCATTGTCAGAGAACATCTTTGGGCTTTACCACCTGAAAACTTTTTTCAAAAAAAAAATCTCAAAAACCGATTCCGTTATGTCTCCGAAGTTAATTTGTTAATTGAAAGCAAGAAAGGGTCTCTCATAAAAGAAATGTTTGGCAAACAAACGTTCAAATATCGCACTTGACAGTCCGTGTCAAAAATGTAAAACGGTGGTAGTGTGTGGGCATTGGTTAAGTTTCTTTGATTAATAAAAATCAGTTCCATGCTTTGTCCTACATCAGCAGTGGTTGGAGAAAAGGAAATGTGTGAAAAACTAAAAGTACGTTTGGCAATTCGTGGCAAAAGGGAGGGAAATTGAGAATAAGAGAAAATGTGTAGCAAAGTGTCTATTCTATGAAAGCAAAAGCAATATTTTTTCTATGTCATACCATCAATTGTTTGTTAAACCAGGGAGTCGTTAGGGAGGTGAAAGGGCAAACGAATTTTTCAGACATTCTGTACTCAACACTATTTATATTTTTGAGGTGCACTAGTTGATTGCCAAATCTCATTCTTTCTATTTTTAAATCTTACGTAACTAGCCCTTCAAAAGACGATCTCTTCCATTCGTTCCCAAGACATTCCCGAAAAACATTTTGCCTACATTTGTCATTGGATGAAGGCATTGTCAAGTCTTACATACTTCCCTCATATGAAAATTTTTTTACATCGTTGAGAAACGAAATTGTTAAGAGTTGTTTGCACAGAAATTGCTGTTGCATTCAACTGAAATAATACGTAGTGTCTCAAATGGCATCGAATGACGTAAATTTAATAATTTTGGATGACGGTTGGCACAAAAAGTTAACGAGTAGGGTGTACTTTGGAAAATGTCCCTTTATTTCATTCTTGATCACTATTGTTTGTTGATCGAAAAATTGAAATACAAATTTGGGGGATAAAAGTAAGGATACCGTAGGAAATAATAGCTAGTAATTATTATAAAATATCTTTAAAAGTACCATTTGTCGATTTTCCAACACTTCCCCCGGGAAGAGATCTACCCCTCTCCCCCCCCAAAAAAAAAAATCAGAAATGTGTAAAATTGCTTTTAAATGTTCACAGAAATTCTTGTCAAAATAAAATACGGACAATGGTATGAGGATTTTTGTTTTGATAGAGATAATACGAGTTTGGGAATGTCACTCGGTGTCAAATAACAAATGCGATAAAAGTAAGCTATATCGAGTAACAAAAGGTCGTGTCCCAAATAAAGGGTTCGTCTATTCTATCTTTTCAACGTATTTAAACAAGGATTGGGCCGAACTTTTTTTGTACGTTTCCTTACAGAGTTAATAAGAACATCACATTTGCAATTTGCTGATGCTGACACAAGTTTCGGCAATTGTTTTACCAACACTAATTCTTAAAATGTGGAATGTTGCAAAAGTTCCCTTAATTGTTGAAAAATCACAGGCCTGGTATACACGAATCTGGACAGGAAGAGATGGTTTGAGATGGTTTGATGTCATCCCGCCATATGTGGGGTCCATTACCTTTAAATCTTTCAATTTCTTTGCTTACCTGTGTCATGGATCACTGCACACTAATTTCTATCTTAAATTCTCCAATTTCAGTAAATACGAGGGTTTAAAATTCATGAAGACAATAAATAAAAACGATTTAAGGCTGATGCACCCCACTAATGGCGATCTACAGTCACTTATAACAAGCGCTAATCGGATTCGTCCATAGTTGAAAGCGTTTAACCCCAACACGCCTCTTCTGTTCTTGTCGGCATTGTGTCAATATTTAGCCAAATAAGTTTTTGCCGTAATTATATTTCGCCTGTGCCTGCTGTGTTAAAATGTGTAATTTTTTATTTGACTTAACAGAATGCGACGCCTTTCTGGTGGGCAATTTACCTGGTACGTTTCTTTATTACGTTCTAACCTTTAAAGTGTACTTCAAACAGAAAAAAAAAACTACTTCACATATGACTGAAGCAGGTGAAGGAAGATTTTTAATGGATTTTCTCAGTGGCGTAGCTAGGATATTTCCCAGCTGGAGGGGGGGGGGGAGCAAAGCTCGAAAATTTTCCCCAAACTCTCCAGTTTCAGTATATTTTCAGTTTCAGTATATTTTCAAGGTCAAGGTGCATGTATTACATACAAAAAAAAAGAAATTAATGATAGTAACCAGATTATCATGAAGTCATGTAATGTTACCTAAGTTAATACATGGCCTACAAGATCCCGAAGCTGTCTACAGTACTATATTCATAAGATTAAGACAATGTCACCATGGGCCCGTTGTCACCCCCATCCCCAGTGATTAATGAGATTAATTTTCCAAACAGATTAAATAAATTAATTTTCCGAATCAGTCCTTTAAAAATAAGGTAAACATCATAGGTTTTTCCAGGTTTGCAGGGCTTTTATGTTTAGAAAACGGTAAGCTATTGTTTTTAGCTCTATCCATGGTTAAACACATCGTGAGATCAGTCTATAACCTGCCCAGTATACTAGCTTAAATGCTACAATCTTGGACAAAACTGTTGGGACTCTTTGCCATAATATTCTTGAATTTCAGTTTAAAGGCTTACATGAATTCCCCTCCCCCGCCCCCCTTTCAATGTTGCGCTGAAAGAGTGACTGTATGCCGTGAATAGGCTAACTGTGGTCAACATTGCGAAGGGGAGCGGGGGTGTCCCAAGGAGTTTTGTCCAAGATTGTCTGAGCTCCACGCGTATTATTTACGAGAACAAATTCAATAGATAATGCCTCATTTTTCGGGCCGACTTTTTCGGAAAAGTTTTTTCGGAGGCTTATAGGTCTGAGGATTTTAGTATAAAGAGTTAGTAGCATAAACAGTTGTTTTAATGTGTTGTTTGATTCATTTGTATACATTTATTTAGAGTCGGGACGATAATAAAGAATAGACTGTTGCAGGTATTCTTGGGGAATTTGCATCTCGTAAGCCATGGGCAGAGGTACGGGCAGAACGCCTACCAATTCCTCCTCGTAATACAGATGCAAAAACAATTAAAAAAACATGTTTAAACTTGGAGGAGGCAATTTTAGAGCCAATAATTTAACATTTGAAATATGAAAAAAGAGACTTTTGAATATTTTTCAGGCCCGGGTAATCTCCAAGATACGTTCTATTCCGACAGATATTATATATCTATATACACATAACCAAAACAATTTCTTGGATAGAAAAGTCTGACTCCTATTGCAAACTGGTGTTAAGGAGACAAGATTTTAACTGGAATAGCGCCACGATCTACCATGAAATGTTAAAGGCACATCTGAGATCCAAGCTTTTAAAATATAACGATGGTAGATGGTTAGTTAAGGCTGGTTTTTGGCATATTTTGAAGCAAATTGCACCCCTGTGACTCCATTTTTCACGTTACATGAAACTGGTTACGCATGTTTTTTTCCCTCTTTAAACCGAAGCAATTTCATTGCGTTTTGCTTCCAAATTTGCTTTCAGAATAAATGGTAGACCGTTGGGTTAAACTTATCTTTCACTGCCGGTCTCGTCAAGTTCGCATGTACCGCATATTTTTTTCTTGAGAAAACACGGTAAATTACTTTAAAATGAGGTAATAGGCAGAACACATCAGTGCCTCTGTTCTCCAAAATGCACTTATCAGGTAACACGTCACTGTTTTGAACAAATTTAAAATACATAAACACGAACATTTTTCAATATTCTTTTCATTTTAAGACATTGTAAACCAAAAACAAGTCACTGTTGAGTACAGCGACATGAACTATCGGGCGCTTAAACTTAATCCCTTTTGCAAATCAACCCATCAAGACAAAATGACACTTTCTACTGTGTGATGCGAGTAGTCCTAACTTCCCGAAATTCTCAGACAATCTTGGACAAAACTGTTGGGACTCTTTGCCATAATATTCTTGAATTTCAGTTTAAAGGCTTACATGAATTCCCCTCCCCCGCCCCCCTTTCAATGTTGCGCTGAAAGAGTGACTGTATGCCGTGAATAGGCTAACTGTGGTCAACATTGCGAAGGGGAGCGGGGGTGTCCCAAGGAGTTTTGCCCAAGATTGTAGCTTAAAAAAACTTGCTTAAAAACTAGCTTAAATGCTCAAACCTAACCCGGGACGCTGTCAACCAATAGGTTTGAAACTGGGCTGTTAAACCTTGCCTAACCTAACCCTAACCCAGGGCGTTGTCAACTTAAGTGACGGGTGAGAGCGATACGCGGAGCGCGACCATCGGTTCGCGCGGAGCGTCCGGCCAGGGGAAATTTCGCTAAAAACACCCCTAGATTGCAGGAAATGACACTCCATGTACCTCATTACTGCATGCTTAGAATGCTGTATTTTTCTTGTCCTGAAAACTTTTTAGGAGACAATTTGTTCACAATATATATACAAAGGAAAAATTGGAAACTATCAGGCCTACCGGTATTTATGGCTGACAGCCTTAAATTGAATATAAATATAATGGTTGTGGAACGAAAACAAACAGAAATTGTGATATAATAAAATGAGTGAATATTTCGTTTACGAGGCTATGATTACGTTACTATTTATTAGCAACGTATTATCCAATAGTGCATCAAGTTGATGAACATAACATTAGTTCAACAATATGTAGGGAACTAGCTCGATGTAGGGAACTAGTCTGCCAGTGTTGCGCAGTATACCCTGAACTGATCAAAATACCCTTCATGATTGTGTACCAGAGAACATTCACGCTGCTTCAGAGAGGACATTTCTGCGGAACGCGAGTCAAGCGCGCTTTATGCTTCAGTGACACAGATAAGATCTGGGGAAACACGTCGACGTAAATTCGAGTTATGCATGAGAAATGTTTCACGATTACTAATAGTGAGAAAAAAATTGAAAAGGAAGTATTATTTCGTCAATTTGAAATTTTTCTCAAATTCCACAAATTTCCCCAAAATATTTTCCAGAGGGCAATTTGCCCCCCCCCCCCGTCCCCAATTGGCTACTCCACTGGTTTTCCTCAAATAGCTTCTAAATCATTTGCTGTAATTAATTGATTAATTGAAAAATCGTTACAAAAATAAAGAAAATATACCAGGGAAGAGCAAGGGAATTATTATTGCACTGCATGGGTTTAAAATGAATGGTTTATATTATATGTGGTTGTTTAACCAGAGAGTGGAGGGATTCTTTGTATCATTTTAATTGTTGTAAGAAAGACATTACTCTTTACAAAGATAAATGACTGTTCCAACTATTTTCTTCACGACATTGCAATAATGGTTGTTTAAATGCAACAGTATTGATGTGAATTCTCAAGATTACCAGTTTCGCATGTCGTTTTTCTCTCTTAATTGGCTGTTTATTTATTATCAATTTATTATAAACTACATTTACCGTCTTTAAAATTATCAATTCCTATACCAAAGAGTACTCTGAAAGCAATCTTTTGCTTTGAAACCCACAACAATGGACTTAAAAAAGCTATTTTTTATGGTTCAGTTTCTTGGCTCGGAACATATCCATTTCAAGTGATTAAAGCCTGTGTTTATGGAGCTCGGAATATTATTGAAGATATGAACAGGTAGCGTTAACGGATACCTAAAACGAAAGCAATCGTCAGTTAAGTACTTGTAAATGCATTGTGTCGTAGCTAGGCCTTTCCCTGTATCTAAAACCACTTGGTTCTGTACAGCGCGGTTAAAAAACATTAGGCCCTTAAAGTAATTTTTTATCCCTAAGATCGAAATTTTCTAACAGTTGTTTTTTGCAATAAATGTTTTTTTTTTTTTTTTTTTTTTCCAAATCCTAAATTATGAAAACGTATTTTATATATAAGGCGTGTTAAGTGAGGAAGTCTACAGTACAAACTAAGTCGATTATTCTGTAAGAATTGACTAAACCTTCTTTTAACATTTTATGGATCTACCTTTTTTCCTTTCAAATTATCACTGAAGAAAGATGTCCTTTGCCTTTGGGAATGACAGAAGATTTGTATGAGCAGGACGCAAACGAAAGTGAAAGACGCGAAATATTAAACGAAGATATAACATCTTCCAGCTCCCTGGACGAAAACTTTTCTGCACAGTTTGCTCGTCTGTCTAGCAACACCTGCTGGAAAAACAGTTCCACGGATCTCGAACCTTGGATACAAGTGAACCTAAGGGAATTGCACATTATAACTGGCATCGTATTGCTTGGGTGTGGAGACGGAATACCCGGCTGGGTCTCTGAATTTATAATTGAGTCCAGCACCTCCAACAATTCTTTTGTTCCACACAGAGCAAGGACAACTGGTAGGGAGGTATGACCCGAAATAGCTGTTAGAAATTAAGATATGGTTTTCCAATCTGGTGCCTTTTACATTTGAAATAAAAAGGGAAAAGTAATAATGGAATCAAGGGAACGAGTAACTTTAAACTCTCCACTGACTGTCGTAATGAAGGTCCCTGTACCCCTTTTCAATAGTGGTTTAACACGATTGTGGGATAGAAAAAAGTACATAATTTTTTACACAGTTAGAAAAGGCACAAACAATTTATATACTTATACGTTATCTCAAAAACAATTGTAATCACTTACTGGAAAGTCGTCTATTTAAGAACCTGTTGAATATAATTAAATGCTAGTTGAAAATGACACGTTTCCCACTTTTTTATTAAAAAGTATTAGAAAACAAAGAATTAAGACTTCAGCTGAGACGTAACCCACACTCTAAAAACAGTTGGGTAAAAAGCGTTGTGCAAAATACAAAATGCCGAACATGGGCAAATTATTGCCCAACAAATAGGTAAACAACTATACCCATATTGTTGGGCGAATTAAGGTTGGGTAAAATACAGGTGTTGGTAAAAGGGTTTGAAGTACCCAACAGTTGGGTAAAATGTAATTGACCAATCAGATGATTAGTGAAAGATCAGTTTAGTTTTATAGATAATTATTGCAATGAAAATGGTTAATTATAAGATCTCATGGTTGAATAAGGTTGGATTTGGTAAATAAAAAGCTAATGTTAGAATATCAGTAAAAATCTGGAGGAAATTACCTGAAGAGCAATGGTCGTATAGAAAAAAAAAGTTTTCACTACTTCGTAATCAATAGGAGAAGAAATAAAAAGTTGAGTTTGTCATTCCAAACTACAACCCTTCGCTCTTAATTAACTAAGTGCGTCATTGCTGGTGCCCCATCCACTTTTGGAGGGCAAACGGTGTAAGTTTTAGGTTACTTTTTTAAAATCTCCTTCTTGCCCAAATCGTATAATAATATGTCAGGTTATAATGAAATCCAAACTAGCACCTAACAGTATAGCTGCTGGGCAAACGTGTTGGTACAAATTTTAACCATTTGTTGGGCAAAATAAGTTGGGTAAAATGTTTGGGTAATTTCTTTTGCCAAACTAATGAGTAAAACACTTAACCAACTGAGTTGGGCAGTTTTTTTCCCAATTCCGGTCACGAGGCATACCGAACCAACGGTTGGGTAATTTTCTGCCCAGGTTCGGTAATCATTTTTTAGAGTGTATCAACTGCCCCTGATTTTTTTTTTTTTTTTTTTTATCGTGGGTACGCCACGAGCTTAATAAATACATATAGGGCGTGTTTGTACTGGGCATTTCAGGTCTTTCTTAGACTACGGCCCAGTCACAATTAGACCAATACTTTCAGATTTGAGCGATATTGATTATCACAATACTTCAGTAAGTGGTCACACCACAACTATGAATTTAGTAGAGAAGCAAATTACGGCACGCGACGCGCCCTGAAATTCTTGCTGCATGTTTTGCATTTTTTGGAGAAAATTTTGGATGTGAAAAGTTCGACACTAACTGAAGATTCTGCATTTCTTATTGGCAAGTTTGAAATTACACGGCAACCAAAGAATCTTGTTGCTCGACAATGATTTATTAGGCCTGCCACTTGAGACTGTATGAAGGCATTTCAAGAGTCAAGATCGTATATTGGAGAAAATTTGTAATTAAATGTGATTTTGTCATTTCCAGAGTTCGGGAAAGTTTATCAAACTGACATACGCGGGCACACAGCGCAGTTGGCAAGAGTATTTTTCTGCGCGCGAAGCGCTCGAAAAATGTTGCACTTTAAAGAAAAAGTATTACAAAATGGTCCTGCACTTTTGTTGAAAGACACTCAGAATTTCATAAGTAAAGAGTTTGGAAAACTAAACTGTAATTAACTAGTGTAACAAATGGGAAATTTTTCGAATTATTCACTTTTCAGAGCCAGGGAGGACAAATAACCCCCTGTCCCCACCTGTCCCCACCCCAACCCCTTTTTTTGGTTCAAAAATAGACATCTATTGTCAAAGGAGCTGTATAAAACTTAATTTTGTGTAGGTAATACATATGTGGTCGACTTTTTTCCAGAAAGTAAAGTTATGGTATGTCATGCTTTGTTTTTCCTAAAAAGATTCTACGAGGGAGTGTCAATGGGCGTTGTCGCAGGCTCGTCCCCTTTGATCCTTGGATTTACGCAGAGTCAATACGTATTAAACCAGTATCGTGGCAGGAAAGCGTGGGTCTTAGATTTGAACTACTCGGCTGCCGTGATGGTAAGTTAACATGCTACTTTGTTTCACTTCAATTGTTCCAGATCTCGAAAATAACAGTTTTAGAGGAGATTTTACGGCTCAATCTGCACCAAACTGACTTAAGATAGACAAACCAGGGTTTTCCTCATTTGCGGCTCATTGGGTGGTTTCCCTACTCCAGAGCTTGTGTTAATTCACGATGGCTGCAGGTCCTATTTTGTAAGTCTTCTATATGAGCGGATTAGCTGTAGCTTGTAACTGTTTTAAAACACTAGCTATTAAAGAAAACGAATCAATCCGGCAAAGATAGCAGGTCCTTCTCAGCAGCATTTGCGCACGGTCTTAGCAAACAGACACAAAATAATCAGTGGACGGAAAACACCATAGCTGAATGTTTAGTGCTTGAGAAAAAAAAACGGGATTCGTTGGGCATCATTGTGGTAGGTTTTGTTTCTTTGACAGTAAATTGTAATTGGCAAAGATAGTGCTCAACAAAGTTTAATCCTACAATCGTGTGCAGTTGCTATAAGGAAAAGTTTTCTTTGGTAACTACTTCTAAAACAGTCTGGGGCATCTGGCCAAACGACATTACCTGGACACTCGTTGTGTTCTGGTAACGTCATGAAGAGCGCCAGGTCAACAACTTTCACTTCGAAGGCAGGTTCGAGAAAAAAAAAAAAAAAAAAAACAAAGATTCACGTCCTTTACAACACATCGTGGGCTGTGGTACCGTGCATTTCTTATGATAACAGGTGTGAATTCACTGACATTTCGAAAGATGAATTTTTCCCTAAATTACAGTTCTTCTAATTCTACCGTGCTTGGTATCGTGGATGACACAAAAAAAAAAAAAAAAACAAAGTTGGATGAAAGGAAAATAACTCTGAAAAACTGTGGTGTGGTACTTTTTAATAAGCATTATTGTGAGTATTGTAAGCTGTGTCCCGTCCTTGCTCTGCATGGACTGGACATCATGCTGCACCATGCTTCCGGTTGCATTATACAGCCAACGAAGTAGATCTGAGTAAAGCGGTAAAGCGTGACTTTGGTTGTTGCTAATGGTTCAATAACCAACTTAAACTTTAGGAGCAAAAACTGACAGAAACGGGGAAAAAATTGAAAGAAATTGAAAAATTGCAAGAAACAAACTCACAGTCCAAAAGGCACTACGCTATTAGAAAAATGAGGGAAAGTGTCAGAAGCAAGAGTTGCTTCAGCACTATTCGTCAGTTCGTAGTCCTCGCATTGGTTTTTTTTTTGGGGGGGGGGGGGGAGGGGCGGGTTTTTATTTTTCTTTTTTTTTTGTTGTTGTTTTTCATTCATTCATAAATTCATAAATTGCAGTACGTGGGAATGCGTATAGTGCCCAATTGGCATTAAAGAATTCGTTCATTAAAGATGTCGTTTTTGGAACTATCTTTAAAGAAGACTGTACTGAAAATATAAAAAAAAAACAGCAACAATTGTGTAGCTCAATAAAATCCAACATACACACCCCACAACATACTTAAAAGTTAGTAACAGTTCGAAATTATTTTTAAAGGTTGTGATTCTGTTGCGGGAGTGACGGATGGTCGTGTCTTTGACGCCGCCATCACAGCATCAAGTGTCTTAGATGAGGAACACCTCCCCAGAGATGCTCGTATCCAGCCTCTTGGAATTCAGTCAACTGCCAGAATGGGTTGGAGACCTGACTTAGATACAGACGCATCTCCGTGGATCCAGGTGACCAAAATGTTTTTGCAGATTGAAATCAAGTATTTGACAATCTCACGTGTGTTGCCTGTTTTACATTAATGCGTAAATTTGAGGCGTGGTCTATAATAAGAGTTAAAAACTTGCTTCGAAGAGGCAGTTAATTCTCATAATTTTCATCTTATTTCTCTTTTAAATTTGTTCATTGAGTTGATACCGAAACCGTAATGAAATGACTGCTACATGAAGAAAATCAGCATGATTAGTCAAGTTTCAAATCCAATACTACTTACAGGAAAAGTTCGGTTCACGATTTTTTGAAAACTGAACTGGTGAGCCGTTAAGTACTCCCTTTCTAAAAAAATTATTTTTATGTAGGATATGGGACTTTCTATCTCTGGCCATTCGCCATTGGTATGTGAGCGAAACTTAACAACCTTGGAAAATTTTGTTGAATTTCATGAACCAACTCACGAAGTCGCTTTAAGTATTTCACATGAAGTTTTAGGACTCTTACATTTTTCATTTTCTTAAACCAAACAGTTGAATTAATAATTAAGTTCCAATGCCAAAGGAAGAAAGTGTCACATAATTATAAAGCTCTATCCATTATTGATTCCTTGCCGTAGGCAGGCAAGGAATCTATGCGATGGTGATGTCGTGTGTGTGTGTGTGAGTGTGTGTAGGTGTGTGTGTGTGTGTGTGTGTTTGTGACACTTGCTTGTAAACACGATATCTTAAGATAGGAATGTCCGACACTTTTCATGTTTGGTATATAGATTTATCATGTTAAGAGGAAGAACCCTATTGTTTTTGGTAGAGGTCAAAGGTCATTTGAGGTCACCAGCGGTAAAATTGCGAAAATGCCGAAAATGGCTTGTAAACACGATATCTTCAGATAGGATTGCCCGACAATTTTCATACTTGGTATATACATTTTTCATGTTGAGAGAGAGAAGCCTATTGTTTTTGGTAGAGGTCGAAGGTCATTTGAGGTCAAAAGCAGTAAAATTGCGAAAACACTGAAAATGGCTTGTAAACACGATATCTTCAAAAAGGAGTGACAGATACTCTTCATATTTGGTATATAGATTTGTCATGTCGAGAGAAAGAAGCCTAGTGCTTTTGGTAGAATTCAATGTTCATTTGAGGTCAGCAGTGGTAAAATTGGGAAAATCCCAAAAATGGCTTTTAAACATGATTTCTTCAGATAGGAGTGACCGACACTTCTCATGCTTGGTATATAGGTTTGTCATGTTGAGATGAAGTTATTTACTTACAGATGCTGAACAATATATTTCGACCGTGTTCCGTTTTATTTTCATTCAAATGGTTATACGAATATAAAAAGGCAAAACATGAATGTTGCATATTTCGCGTTAGGAAACGGACAAGAAGTCTATTGTTTTTGGCTGAGGTCAAAGGTCATTTGAGGTCATCAGCGGTAAAAATGTGAAAACACCGAAAATGGCTTGTAAACATGATATCTTCAGATAGGATTTCCCGACAATTTTCATACTTGGTATATATAGATTTTTCATGTTGAGAGAAAGAAGCCTATGCTTTTGGTAGAGGTCAAAGGTCATTTGAGGTCACCAGCGGTAAAATTGCCAAAACTTTGAAAATGGCTTGTAAACACAATATCTCCAGATAAGAGTAACGGATACTTTTCATATTTGGTATATAGATTTGTCATGTTGAGAGAAAGAAGCCTATTGTTTTTGGTAGAGGTCAAAGGTCATTTGAGGTCACCAGGGGTAAAATTGTGAAAATTCTGTGCCTAAAATGTAAAGAAAAATCTATTAAGCACTGTCAATTTGAAAGCAGGTAAGGTTTTTAATGGCAAGGAATCACTAAGCCTTTTGGCTTTCTGGTATATTAGTCTACTATTCATTCTATCTCCCATATTTTCTAAGGATAACCGAGCGTCTCTGAAAATCCTTCTTCAAAGCAAAAAAGTGTCACAAGATTTTAAAATAAAGAGGAGATGCCATAAAAACATGCAACAGGAGGAAAAGTGGCAAAATGCTCAATTAGGCCTTTAGACTAACTTCCAAAATACTTTAAAACTCTAGTTTGGGAATCAGTTTGAGGGTATTTGCGTGGCCGCAAGGGACTCTTTCTCTTTCTATGTTGAGGTGACCTTTTGCCCAAATCCAGATCCTAAACCAGGGAGTAATCTCTGCGTTACTGAGGCACCAAAGTCTTCCTGATTCAGCAAGGTTTCGGCCAGTGAGGGGAATTTGAAGCACCACTCTCACTGTCCTCTGAGACCATGAGTATTTGTCCCTTAATTGAGAATCAACATTATGTCTCCCTAGCGCAGAGTTCCGTGGAATTGGACTGCAGGTCTAGTTACCTCATTACTTGCTCCAGCACGGTGTTATTTCATTCCTTACATATCATAACGCCAATCAAATATACCTATCAGCTAATCGTCAAGGTCGTTCTTTTATTTTGTTTTGTTTTTGTTTTTGTGTTTTTGCTTTGTTTTACAATCTGGGAAAGGTATAAGTATCATAAGCGAAAACTTAATATTTTTCGCTCTTCTTTTGTAGATCACTTTTGTGGATCGACTGATGATTAAGTATGTGATTACACAAGGGTGTGTATCGTCAAATTCATTTCTGCAAAGCTTTTCAGTGTCTTACTCAGAGACACCAGATGCTGATGATCAGCAAGACATCCGGATAATATCTGATTCCAATTCGGGTAACCCGATGGTAAGATATATTTCAAATCATAAATAATTGACTTTCGCCCCCCCCCCCCCTCAAAAAAAAAAAAATGTCCTAGATTGTGTATTCCTTAACATTTTATTTGCGTAACTTGAAAAAAATTCCAAACAATTCTAAAACATGTATACATTTATATTGCTCTGATGCCCATCCCTCCGCCTCCAGCATAGTTTCCCGCAGGTCACATGTTGTAGAGTCCTTTTAGCGAAAACTTCCTTTACGCTTCCTCTTTAATTCAGGCGAGAGCTAAATGCGTCGTGCAAGATAGCAACGTGATCTTTTTACTTGTACAGCACGCCAGTGATGCTATGTAACTGAGCTACATGGGTCACATCTTGCTTGACTAATAGTACGAGTCGACAAACAGTACTGTATGGTACGGAATAACCCTGCAAGCAATTGGGCAGCTAACCAAGCTATACGTTTGATGACACAGGTAGGCAAATCCGAAAACAAACAATCTCAGTCATAGCTACCGTCACGGTGGGTCGGGAGGGTAAATGCGTCCTGGTCCTGATTAATAAAATAACCGGAAATTGTCAACCCTATATGGAACACTAGATCATCAAGTATAGGTAACACCGCACAATCCGTTGCGGTTTTTCCAACTCTTATTTCATAAAATTCAGAAACCTCCCCAATAAATTAGGTGCATATTTTCAAGTATTTACCCCAAAAAACGGAATTTTCGGCGTGCTTTGGACGCCGCATACTGCAACCCTGATACAGAAATATTCACACTTTAGCACATATCAAAATTTGGGAAACTTTCACGCTGATTTTGGAATTCAAAATCAGAACTATATGACTTTAATAACAACAGTACTGATTATCAAAGGCACTCTTAATTTTTTTTTTAATTCCATTTTTTTTTCTACAATATGAGCTTTTGATTTTCCATAATTTGTCCACAGTAGTCAAATAACGTTTCGATTTTTTTGAAATGTAGTCGGGAGCCCCAATCTATTTGCCTAAGCCCTGTTGTACACTATAAGACTTCGCAACCCACATCGCAACCCAACTAAACTGTCGTGACTTTGTTTTGAATCGTGGTCACGATTCTTAGTCGCACAAGGCCGCGCACACTATACGACTGGCTATCACACATTTTCAGTCGTACGATTAAAGGCAATTCCAATCCACGATGTGCTCACACATGCCATACATATTACGGTACAACAGTACAGAACAGCATACAATTTGCAACTATACTTTCAGTGTGTAGCCAGCGTACTAGACCTATGCAAGTTTACAGCTCACCAGTGATGACGGCTGCCTTGGCAATCTCTTCAACGTTTTTTCCATCTTTTCAACTGAATATTTACTCAGATTTATGTCAAAAGTTGTCACCGGAACAAACATCAAACAACTTTCACCGTATTTACATCATGTGCATATAAATCACTAAATTTGATTGGTCGGATTTTTCAGTCTTTCTTTTTTTTCTTCAGGCTTTCATATAGAGAAATATAGAATGAATTATTTGTATGTACAGGGTGCTGAAGAGACTGAGGAGTGACAACAAGAAGCTCAATGGATGACCTTATGTACGTTGACACCCCTTTACAGAGACTTAAATTAACAAAAAAAAAAAAAAAAAAAAAAAAAAACAATTACCACAATACCCATATATAATACTGAAAAAAGGAACACAAAAAAAAAAAAACATAAATGGAACGGATAGCAAAGAATTAAAATTATTAAAAGGTAGTTGGTGATAAAATGGTCTTTTAATCGCTTCTTAAATGTACTTAACTGTTTACACTCTTGAATATCATTGGGGAACGAGTTCCATAATTTGGGACCATTATAACGAATTCCAAAATGACAGGATCTAAGTCAAAAAAAGGGTATCACTATGTGGTTCCGATGTCGACAGGGGTAGGAATATGTGCCAGTGCGCAATTCAAAGTAAGTTTTAAATATTGAAGGGAGTGAGTCACTTAGCCAGTTGAAAATGAAAATACCAGTATAATAACGATTAATATCATAAATATTAAGGAAATTGAGATTGGCAAAGAGAGGTTTTGTATATTGCAGGTGGACTTCATTACAAATGTGGCGGAAAGTTCGCTTTTGAAGAATAAAAAGAGGTTGAATTCTAGAAATATATGTGCTACCCCAAATGACATTACAATAAGTAAAATACGGAACGATAAGGGTGTTATACAAGGTAACCATGATTCTGCGAGGTAACAGTCCTCGAAACCCATTTAAAACTCCAAAATCTCGTGAGACTTTCATACAAACATGCTGGATGTGATTTTTCCAAGTGAGATTCTTATCAATATAAACTCCGAGAAATTTGGTAGCATCACAAAAAATAACTTTAACACCACAAAGGTCGACACAGTCTTTGTGTGCACTGAGATGCTTGGATGGTGGACGGAATACAATAGCAGAAGTCTTCTTTACATTGAGTAATAATTTGTTTGCATAAAACCAGTTTTGTATATAGACAAAATAATTTTGAATATTACATATCAGATCTTTAATACCATAGCTAGAATGAAAGAGGCTTGTATCGTCAGCATATGAGGTTATACTGAAAGTATCACTGGCTGTATGAAGGTCGTTGACATAAATAATAAAAAGCAATGGCCCTTATATAGATCCTTGAGGGACACTATGTGTAATGGACTAAGAGACCGATTTAATGTTATTAATAACCACAAACTGACGACGATCACTCAGGTAGCTTCTAAACCAGTCCAGGACATTACCACGGAAGCCGTAGTCACTTGCGACTGTCGCCCTACAGAGTCGGAAAGAGCCAAAATGCTCGTTTTTTCCGACTGAAGGCGATGCGACTTAAAAGTAGTCCTAAAACTGCCAGTCGTATTCGTGAACTCACGCACACTACGCGACTGATTCGAAGATCAAGTTGAGTTGCATCGCGCAAAGTCGTATAGTGTGCGGCTATGAAGTATTATTATGCAGCGAAAACGATTCTTAGTCGCCTTTTTATTCCAGATTTCCTAATATGGTGGCCAGATTTTTCAATAATCACCCAAAGTTTCAAATTTTCTTACAAGCAACCAAGAATTCAACTCTCTGTAATACAAGCTACATGCTTTCAAATATCTGTTCAAGAAAAGCAAAATTTTTTCGGCGCGTTTCTCACTCTACACTATATACTGTTTTAACGAAATATTCACATATTCTTAACTGTAAACTGTTAACAGGAGGATAAGGTCTTGCTCTAGTACAAGAAACTCAGATTAAAATATTTCTTCAGCACACTTGTATATAGTTAAAAAATGATTAACAGGTAAAAGTTTGTTTCGCTTTATGTTTCCAAATTTGTCTGCATACCATATCGCAAAAAATATTTATCGGTTTAAAACAAAATTGGAAAGTATGGGTGCTTACTTCCCCAAGAAAAAGTCTAGCTACGCCAATGGACACAATATTTAGTGATTGCAGCTTACGGAGTGCGAAGTTTATCATAAATTTAAAAAAAAATCAGCACATCAGAAATAATTTCAACATTTCAAGAAAAAAATAGCACCTTACAAAAATTGTATGATACCAGGAATAAATTTAGTATGTTACAACAACAACAATAGAAAAAAATCAGCATATTAGATTAATCAAATTCTCCAGTCGCATTCAACATGTCGTAACAGGCGCAATTTTTCCATGTAGTTCAGTCCAGAAGTGTGCTACTCAAAAAAAAAAAAAAAAGGTTTCGTTACACAAGCGCCATCTTCATGTGTGCGAAGTGTAACAAAATTGCAGAAAGTAAAAACAGGGTATCAGAACTGTTACCTATACATTCGTAAACTATGGCGATATATCGCGATATCGTGACTGCCAATTTGTTCAATGCCGCTCTTTCAGTGTAAAGCTCTCTACACTCTTAAAAAGTTGGTTGGGAAGTTGGTTGTTATCCTTAAAAACTTAGATTCCTTAATGTAAATTAGAGTCCATAAAAGTGTTAGCAGTGCACTCATTGAAAGGGTTGTTTAACGTTGCACACCCACCTGGAGAAGTTGAAAGGGGCATGGTGGAGGAAAAAGAGGCAGGGTACCAAAAAACAGCCTCACATGAGGGCATTGTGAGACTGAAGCGGCGTGGGGTTGACCGCCCCTCTGAATCAATGGAGTTAATGGTCTGACATTTGCATCCTTACACCTGCCAAGAATATCTTCAAGTTATCGAAAAATCTCAGGCCAAGGCATACATTTAAGCAAATGTCATCTGGTGGTACATGGAAATCTTTTCTTCCCCGGTATTGACAGACTGGAAATATGTTGCCAGATTAAATTGTTCAATCTGCACTCATACTGTAGCTTAATTTAGATGTTCATTGCTGTTGTTTAGTCCAAGAACCAACAAATATGCATCCTTTAGCCTGCCAAGAAGGAAATCAAATTGCACACTCTGAGGAAAAAGCATAAGCAAATTTCACCTGTGGTCCATGGAAAATGTCTTCTTCCCAGGCTGGCACGGGACAGATTGCTGGTGGTGGTCTATGAGAGAAAAAATATTAATGGATATACTCTCATACGGTTGAAGATATACAGTGTAAAACTTCACCAACAAATTTAATTACAGTATTAGTTTGATTTAACAATGACATGATAAACTTGTCCTGGATATTCTTTAGAATCACTTCTATAGGTTATTGTAATCACTAAGAGATATCAATGGTTAAATTGTACTTAAAGTCAGAAAATTCAAAAATATATATTAAAGACCATGACAAATTCATTTTAACAGTCCAACTCCCACCTTCGTAGGCCATTCCTGAGCCGAGATATTAAATGTTGAAGTTTATTCACTCAAATTAAAATGGTACATTGTGCAATAATTTGTGATGTCATTCTTGTACAACTCAAATTACAATCTTTGTATTTCTTTGTTTTTCCGAACATTACTGCACACTGTACAGAGGTGTGATAGCTTTCTTACTCTTATGAGGTGATTTAATTAATTAAAACCCCCTTGTGCAACATGCTATGCAAGCAAACATGAAGTGTTCAAGGTCATAAGAACATTTTTAATTTTAAAGGAAAACAAAGCATGTTATGTTAGTTGTACAACAATAAAGTCACAAATTATTGCGCAATAGACCAATTTGTTTTAAGTGAATAAACTGCAGCATTTTTTATCTCAGCTCAGGAATGTCATATGAAGATGAGAGTTGACTGTTGGAAATTTTTCATTCTCTTAAATATATATTTTTGATTTTTTTTTTTTTTTTTTTTTTTGAGGTACACTGTAAAAGCAGCAATTCACGCACTGCAACAATTGCACACTGAACAGATCTGACTGTCCTGGCTGTGGAGGTAAAACTATGTGTAGTTCCATCCTGCTGCTGAAATTGTTGGTAGTGTCATTTTACATTCCCTAAGTTTGCCTTCACAGTATTAACTGATAGTTTCCCATAACAGTATGAATGTACTTTTAGAGCCATCTTCAGCCAGTGGTAGTGCTGCAAAGTCAGTATTTCCATAGCTCAGATTTTTGTAAAATCTTCCAAATTTTCGACAATATAAAGCTATTTAGGTAAACGTTGTAACTCAGTTAGTCTTGCTGCATATTATTTTTACTATTTGGCTGACAATTTAAACAATCTAAGGCGAAATATATCAATACGTTTCTCTTTACTGAAAATAAACATCAAGAAGTATCTCTGAAGCAGGTACAAAATTCTTGAAAAAGTAGAATCAATGTAGCTCACGTGTACGGATTAATACGCAATGGTCAAACTTCCAAACTTCGATTAAACTTTTTCTATTTTCATCATGCATTCAACCAGTATGTTCAAGTGTGCATTGTAAGCCACTGACATGAAGAACTTGTATACCTCTTGCACTTTTACATGGAAGAAATGCGTTTTCAAAGAGATCTACTTTTTTCCCATGCCAAGGTAATTTTAATTTTTTTTTTAATTTATTGGCGGTTGTCTGGCGGACATTTGCACATCTACAAGTCTGTTGGCTCCGGATGTTACTGCAAGCGAAGCTGTTAACTTGAAGAGTTGAACTGTATACCCAGATCAGCCAAGTAGTTGATCGGGGATGCCATAAATGTCAATATTGTAGTGCGGCTCACTACAGCAGTTAAGCCCACGGGCGTTCGAAGCCGGCGTTCTATTCATAAACTATACACTTCGAACGCCTGTGATTCTAGGCCTAACCTAGCCTAGCCAAGGTCCTGTGCTAACGTTAGATTTAGACTAGGCTGAAGTTTGTGCCTTGGTATGGGCTAGGTACTTTGTAGCCCAGCCTGCCCTAGCCTAGCTGGGGTTCGTAAGTTCCCGTTCCCGGGACCCGTTAGTTTCCTCCCCTAAAAAGCATTAGTTACCTCCCTTAGGCAATGAAAATTATGTTCAAGTGAGGCAAGGTTTGCTGCTCTTGTAGCCAGCCTAATTGTTGAGAGAAAGGAAAGGTAGCCCAGGCATACTGTTTTTAATTGCAAAACATACATGATACCTACGCTGGCTACGTTAGTTAATATTGGATCTGTGTCTGAAGTTGCCACCTGATTGCATCAGAAAGGTCTATAGTCCCTCCTCGATTGCATATGCTAGATAAGGCCTCAAAATAAAATAATTGGCTAACTTAGGCCTACGTTATATTGACAAACTTAGGCTAGGCCTAACTTGTTAGTCCTAAGTCAGGCTACATGGAGTTTTACGTCTCAGTTTAAGGTCCATGTAGGATCACCGGCGTTGATCACAGTATTATTAGTAATACTAGCCTAAGCTTAGACATAGCCAACGTCTGTAAACAGAAGTTAGAAATGATTTTTTTCCACGCCTTTCGTCTCGCTTTCTAAGCTTGTATACAGCCGAAAAACTCTTGCTTCTGATGTAGAAATCATACCAAATGAAAGAGCGTACGTACCTACAGGCATATTACCCTTATATAAATGCATGCAGTAGGTATGCTGTGTAGCCAACAGCCTCACTAGTACTGAGACATCTTCGCTTCCACGATACCGCAATGTCGAATTTGTGCCATATAATGTTAGAAAGTACGTTGGAACGTATGACGGTATATCGGCAATAGATTCTAACACACTGATTTTGTTTCTGGATATGGTGTTTTCTTGTTCTAAGTTTTTGTTGCACTTCGCACACGACAGTCTCGCGGCCGTAAATCATACAGGACGCTCTGAAAACGTTAACATTTTGAACAGTTCCTAACATATTGATTTCTGTTCTAACAGCTTAATTTATTTCTTGGTGTGCTATTTTTTGTTAGGTGTTATCTTTTTCGATATGTTGAAATTATTTTTGATGTGCTGATTTTTTCTTTCTACATTTATGACACGGTTCGCACTCGGTAGCAGTTCGCTTCGCTCGTCGTGATTTACTTGGGTTCAATGATTCATGGCTTAGTGAAACCGTCCTCTAAGTCTCCATATCAGATAGTTTAATTGTGTTACAATGAAACTTGAGGACAGATGCCGTAAGCAACATCCAGAGTAGCGTCAATGAAATCGGGTTGAGCGATTAACCATTTATTTGTTCCTACTGGCAATCCCCTTAGTCAGACGTTGATCAGTACAGATGTTTGTCCTATGTCTGTCGGTGAAGAGGACAGGATGCGCATAATCTCTCCTTAACGTTAAATTCATTTTCCCTAATAAAATGTCTGTATAAGATATGAATAAATTCATATAAGTTGAATGCATAATCTATGGGGTGGCGTATTTTTTGAGGGGGGGGGGGGTATTTTTGCTGGTGTTTGGGATATTCTTTGTTCAGACACAACACCGTAGTTCAGAGAAGTGGACCGAATTATTATCTGCCGAAGACCGGTGCTTTGGTTTTCATCCAAATATAAACTGTTTTAGGGAAAGCAATTTTTTATAATTGTTGAATGGTCTTTGAATATCATGAAAGTCAATAGGTTCAGGGTAGCTCATCATAATGAAATATGCGCAGCAAGTTCGTTGGTTACATTTTATAGAACTGCATGCTCTACATGAAAATTCGGCAAAAATACACAAGTGTACATTTAAACAGTTTTGAAGGATCTTAAAAAAGTGACGTATATTTGAATTGTCTGGAATGAGAACTGGGGTCGCTCTTCCATTTAATATCTACTAAATATTTTCAACATATCTCGGGCAACCCCCATTTTTTCGCTTTCAAACTGCTTCATTCCAAACATTGTTTTGGAACGTCTGACACAGCGGCTTCATAATGCTTGACTTTAACGGAAGAGAACCTCCCCCCTCGCTTACCGTTTATTCTCCCATCGCCCCTTGATGAATCTGTCAGCTGGAATTTTCCATACGGCAAATAAGTTTCTTGAAAAGTGTCGAAATTCTTTGCATGTAAGACTCACAGTCCAAGTTGAGTCAACTATATATATGCCCTCTTAACATTCACTTTTGGCTCTTATGCCATCTTTTCCAGCCAAAACTAAGAGAAAGCGCTTAAAGTTAGTTTCCGTGCATCACCACATAGCGTGTCGTATGACAGCCTCTTTGACTTAAGGACAAACATGCCTGGCATAAGTTGGCTGCGACAAGTTGGTTTAGAACTCTTATCAAAAATTATCCGTTCAAAGTTAAACCATTAATAACTATTTGTCTTGCAAACTGACTGTACCTTTCAATGTTCTGCTGCTTGTTGTATTGCGAAAGTCGGTGGAAATTCTCCCAAGAGGAAAAAATGGGACACACGATAAGTCGCACTGGGAATTCAAAGCTATCTATCGCAGGCTTGAGGCATCATGTGATTCTCGTAGACAAAGATGTCACTATCTATTGAATGACCCTGCGCCAGTGACCATCCCCAATACCAGAATTACTGGGTGCTCGTTCGTATCTCGCTCGTATCTGAAACAGATTGTCACCATTTTCAACACTCGTTCAGAGTATATTATGTAAATACCTAATTCGGTTGTTGTATAAATGTGGTCATAGTGAAATTTGCAAGATAAGTAGTTTTGAAGAAACTTTCAGTTAAGATGCTCAGTAAACAGTGTGTGAATGCGTTTTTTTCTTTAATTTCCTTTTCTCTTTCCTTTCTTCGTTTTTTTTTTTTTTTGTTTGTTTTGTTTTGTTTTTCTTTTTTGCTTTTTCTTCTGTTTTTGTCATCAAACCCTACTTTGGGCATGTTTCAGAGGGTCGAAAAGAATTGAAAAGAGAGACTGCACCCTAATTCCAAAAACCCCTACTCTTTTACAGTATTACTGAAATTTTAGTTTGACGGCAAGCGCATACACGTAACCGAATTTGTAAGTAAGCCAACATGATATATTAAACATATCTATTGCATCACTTTCAATGTACTTTACCACGCGTGTCTTTTAGTTCACAAGTTACTTAAGTGTCTTAATATCATTTTGAGTAGAACGGGGTCTAGTGGCTCCAGTTTAATAGGCATACTGTCACTGTGATACGTCGAAATCATCATACAAGTTGTCATAAATTCACATTCATTCTTTTTAACAGATATTCGAGGCAAATACGGACCCACAATTGTTGGTCAGAAGTTATTTCCCACGACGAATAATTGCGTCACTTGTACGCTTAAATGCCATCAGTTGGGGAGGTACAGGGCCGCCTTGTATGAAATTCGATCTAGGAGGATGTAGGCATGCAGGTATGTACAGTGTTCATTTTCAGCTTTGATGAGTTCGAGAAAATAATAGAATGAGGGTGGAAATTTAACGGTCTATAGACACTCTTTTTAGCATTTTTAAATAATGTAAACATTTTAATTTAACTTAAATATAAAACTTAACAAAATGCATTTTTTTAATTTTTTTCAGCAGATGACTTATTAAAACTAATAATAAAGTGGTACCTTATTTACAAAAAATGTCGTTAGCCTGTTTCCTGCATATGCTTTTCTAACACTCCCTCAAAATAATCCTATTCAAAGAATTAAAAAATGGCCTTTGCTTAAGGATTACTTGGTCATGGCGTAAGTAAGCATCATTCAAATGGTTGAGTCAAATAAATTTAAGTCATATGTATAATATCTATAGTAGTTGGAAATTTTTGCCACCTACAGCTAATAACATGATTCATCATCAATTCTTACCGTTCAGGTTGCGGGGACTCTCTTGGAGTGGCAAAGGAAACGGGAACTTCGGTCGAAAGTATCTCTCTTGTGGATAGAAACACTTGTTCGCCTGAATCATTTGAAGTTCATGGCCGAAGTACGGAGGTAGTTCATGGGTCCACACTTATAAACCCAACCGTAGTAACTAATACAATAGAAGTACAGCTCAAGGAGGAATTCTCAATAACAGCTGTCATAACACAGGGAACAATTCCAGACAGAGATGTGCAGTGGGCAACAAAGTTTACTATTGAATATGCAAGTAACCGAGGACAAGGACTTGGCTTTGGCTTAAGACCATACGTTGATTTAAATGGAGAAGTACAGGTATTTTGTCAAAGAATTATTGGTTGTTGGGGTTTAAGAGAATTGTTTAATGTAACATGTCCCTTAATTGCGAAAAACAGAACGTAATACCACGTTTCTGTAAAGTTGTGTTGTTAACGCACGTTTGTGTTTTTTGTTTAACGCACCAAACAAGAACTAAATTATAACATTATTGGGAGGACGGAGTACTTTATTGACCAACATTTTTATGGCCCTACTATTCTGTGATAACATAAGCAATAATGTTTTACTTTAAGTGACAATGGACCAAGAATCCTTCCCTGATAGCAAGCATACGTCACAAGAACGTCATTCTAACGTCAGGGCTAACGTCATTTTCACGTCACAAATGACGTCATTTTTACGTGTCCCTGCACCAAACAGACATGTCATTGTGACGTCACTTTTCTGACGTCAGTATGACGTCAGGTCTATCTGTATGTGACGTCTTAGTGACGGCATAGACACGTGCAATGTCCATAATGGAGCGTTTGTTTACTACACATATTGTCCTGGACAAGTCCAGTAGTTTATTCTGGTAGACATCTTCTTTGGTATCTCATCAAAACTCAAGGGTATTTAATCAAAACCATCAAATCAAAATCATGATTGCAAAAATGACAAGAAAATGTTTACTTAATATTCTTCAGTTTATTTATAACATTTGAGGTATGCATCAAATAAAAAGATAAAACACAATACATCGTTCATTAACTGGTATCATGCACGATAATAAAACTTGGAACCAACTTTCCATCACTGCTGATGATCTTTGAGTTGAGTGCAGTCCTTCATATGCACAGTAGAATAATATTTGCGGTGTGGTCATATGCAATGAGAGATCAGGCAAAGCTAGAATCCTGATATATTTTAAATATCAAAATTATCAAATAAATCTAAACAACAAAACAAATTCTAGAATAATACTGTAACACTATGTGGTATAAATAATCATTGCACATCATACTGAAACTTACTAACATGGAAGAAATAAACCAGTTGGATGGTAATAAGTGAGAAACCAACTTCTGAAAGTTGAGAGATATTTCTCTGCTGATATTATGTTTAGATTGTTTGTATTGTTACACTTTGAATGTGTGATAAAAATCACACCCATATGCTACAGTCCATAGTACAGATCCTAAAATACTCTACTCTTGAGGGCCAGATTGTTTTCATCACTTGATAAAGACAAATGGTAAAGACAATTTGATCTTGCCTCTTTGACACATTGCACAAACTCAATCAACTGTAAAAATGCCTCAATATAGCCTTAATTTTTAAAATAAAGTGCCACAGCTACAAAAATATAATCTGTTGCACTGTACAATAAAAAGAAACAAACAAAATAACAAGAACAAGATAAAAACAAAAATAAAAGAAAACTACATCTTAAAAGCTTGTGTAAAAAGTATAAGGTAAAGTCTGAATGGTTTAAAAAACAGTATTCCCGATAATTATTAAACACAGCTTACTTACCTTTAAAGGGGAATATTGCCTTTGAAAAAATACCACGATGTGAAAAAATCCTAAAATACTCTTCTCTCGAGGACCAGATTGTTTTCAACATTTGATACAGACAAATGGTAGAGACAATTTGATCTTGCCTCTTTGACACATTGCACAAACTCAATTAACTGTAAATATGCCTCAATATAGCCTGAATATATAAATAAAGTCAATTACTTAAAATTTAATTACTTAATTAATAAAATTAGCCATTATAGGCCCAACACGTGCTAACTGGGTAATCATTTAATGATGTAATAAAAGTCGGATTTTTTCCTTAAATTTGGTCATATTCTTGACGTCAGGTTTACGTCTATAAAATGACCTGACAAAACTGGTCAAACACCATACGTTAATATGACGTCTAAGTGACGTCACCCCAAAATGCATTTTGCCGAGATGGCCATGGTCATTTTCTGACGTTATATTGACGTCACACTATGGTCAACTTTGTGACCACATGACCACTTGACCAGTTGTGACAAGAAAGTGACGTCTGTGTGACGTATGCATGCTATCAGGGTTGTTAATAATGCTCCGCAATGATCACCGGTTCCTATTCCTATATTGTTCTTCGTCCTTTCTTTTCTCATTTTATTTTATAAATGTTTTGAAATTCTTCTACGCCTTTACAATACCTTCCTTACGGCATGTAGCCGGGAACAACCCACTTATTTCGTTGAGCATCTTTTTTGTTGTTTTATAGTATCGCTAGTATGCTAAATATTCATGTGTCATTTATGCTCACTATCCATCCAAGGGATGTATGCCGCATTTTTGCCAAGCTTCGCTTCATAGCATAGTGATGCTCCGCTTCTGCCTTTTTCCATAGACAAATTAAAAGCTATGCCCCTATTTTCATTAAGGTATATAAAATGACTTTCTAGAAGAAGGTTCTCTATTAACGTTTTAAAAATTAAAGAGAGGATAGTATTTTCATTTCTAAAAAGAAATCGATTCTCTCAAGGTTATATCAAAATAGTTTTGCAGGTCGCACCCCATTATTTTTCATGTGATGGTATTTTTCAGGTTTTCGATGCTAACTTTGATAGCGTTACACCAGTCAGAAGTAGTATTGATAGACCATTTCCTGCCACAAGATTGCTGATACACTACTACAATGACATGGTTCAATCATTGTCTGGGCCTTGCATCAGACTTGACTTAATTGGTTGTAAAACTTCGGGTAAGTTCCTCTCGATTTCCTCAAAGTATGAACTTAATTATCAAAGGATGCACACCCTAGGTCAATTAAAGAAACAAACCTTTTAAGTGTAACTCGAGTCACAAAAAATAATAATAAATAAATAAAAAATATAAAGAGCATGAAAAATGAATTTTAACAGTTCAACTCAAATCTGTATAGGACATTCTTGAGACGTGATACAAAATGTTGAAATTTATTCACTTAAAACAAATAAGTTCATTGCGAAATAATTTGTGTTGTCCTTGTTGCAATACACTCAAATTACAACTTTTGTACCTATTTGTTTTTCTGTAAGTTACTGCACCTTGCACCAAGGTGTGATAACACTCTTTATCTAATGGTGTGATGTTATTATTTAAGTCCTCTCTGTGCAATAAGCATTGCAGGCAAAGAGGAAGTGCTCAAAGGCATAAAAAGATTTTTTAATTTTAAAGGGAAACAAGTAATGTGAGTTACACAACAAGAAAGTCACAAATTATAGAATAAATTATAGAATAGACTATTTTTTCCCAGCGAATAAATAATACAGGTTTGAGTTTTTTTTTCAAAATTGCCTTCAGTATTTTTAAACTTATTGTTAAAATCAATTGAATGTCAACCAATTTTTAAAACGTTGTTCGTTGGAGTTGCAAATCGATTATGAATGCTGAAGTAAAAACTTTTCACAGGATTTTAAATTTATCCGATTTCTTAGTAATTCCTTACCTATTTGGGATGTTTTATATAATCTTCCGTGATTAAAAGCTAAAGACAGGTTAGGTGCAATATTCATAGTTCTGTGTACTTCTCTAGATAACCTTAACTTTAACTTAGATGTCTGTTCCATTTCCAATGACCACGATGACGAAATTGAATACCTTGTTTAGCTAAACAAGTTTTGGGCTTAATTGTAAAAACCCTGTTTAGAGCATGTCGATTAAAGTAACGGCAAAGATCATTTTTTTTACCCAACTGATAATGTAAATAATTGTAGAATTTTTTTTGGTTTTTGCTATCTACATTTACTCCATTATTAACCATAGAGGGAGCTTTTTACAGAAACTTTACACTCATACTTGTAATAAGGTGGAAAATTTAATATTGACTAAGAGATATAGGTGAAGTCAATTTTGAACTAGAGATTTTTACTTCGATCTACTGACCTCGACGCAGTAATTATTCTTTCCTGTTGGCAACTACCATGGTAGCAAGGAAAAAAATTGCCTCACACGAATTATTCGTAGCCTCTTGTCACTTCTTTAAATCGCGAGCTGTAACTGTTCTAATGGTGATAGTCTTTGCTCGGCAATCGGAGGAGGGGGGGGGGGGGGAAACAAATTCGCTCGATGTGGCCTAATTTTCTGGTATTTTCCTTAAAAACGTTTGCTTCTTTGTTAAGGGGCCTCATTATGCTCTAAACAGTACTATAAAACTCATAATCGAATGAACAACTATTAAACTTTCGAGTTACACATTCTAACGTCGATCTACCAATTTCTGTTTATTGAGCTTCAGGCGAAAAAAATCTTGAGAAAAAACTTGGCTGTTGGGGCAAGTAGACCTTTTGGCCTTTCGACTCGACCTTTCACTTAAAGGAAATCTTGATACTACTCATATGCAAAACACTTGTCTTTCGTTATTTACCATAGAAAGGGCTTATCCTTGTGGTTCCAGGGCACTTGACCGCAGAGGGTACTGTATGGAAAGTGTACCAAGTAGTGATGCCGATGCATGTTCTACCATTTTTCACCCAAGAAGTAGACTGGCTGTTCTGAGTAACCCAGTCGTTGCCATGGTCATCCCTGGCAACGCACAGCAGATTTTACTCCCAGGATATTCCCACTACCGGATTGGACTCACCCATACACCTAACCAGACACATAATAGTTCACTGGCACCATTTGTTTGGGAAGATGGAACACCTCTTCTAGATCTCAGTAGATTTGAGATGGATGTTGCCTTTGATAGCTCCACTGATATGTGCGTATCAATTGATTTTTTTGATCAACATAGATGGGAAGCATTGGAGTGCGATTCATCTGTCGTAACCTCAGCTAGTTTATGCCAATTTGGTAAGCATCAGTAATAAAACACTGAAAACGAAATCAAATGGACGTCTTTTATTTGCATGAGTATTTAGTATTAAATTTTGTAAAACTCACAAGTTTCATCCTTCCTTCCAATCATAAAACTCTATTTGATTTCCACAAATGAAGGTATTTACTTCTTTACACTTACTTGGTATTTGAAATTATAGAAGGGTAACATTCTGGGTACTGTATTAATACGCAGTGGCTTAGAAAGCAATATGAAAGGGGGGAGGGGATTGCGCGGAGCGAACAGAATTTTTTTTTAAAAATTGCGACCGATCAGAGAGCCGGAAATGTCATGTCTCAGGCTTGTAAGTAGTAGCTAAGTTTTCCGATTTTCTCTTTCAACTGTGAACACCATTGTATCAGGAACGTATTTTTGCGGGGCGCAAAGCGTGCTGAATTTGTTGCCCCCGGTCCTTTAAACATAAATATATGTAGATATGCAGCTTGTCTTACAGAGAGCTTTGGATTCTGAGTTTCCTGTAAGGAAATTTAAAGAGTTGGGGGGTCACTGAAGACTCAGCACTCCGTACGTATATTGGTGGCAAATCTGAGCATAATCCCAAGACACCTGAATAGTTGTTGCTACATAATGTTATTTAAAGCCTACGAACTGACACTTCTTTCATTGGAGAAATATTGGAATTTTAAGAAAGACAATCTCTAAAAATAGCTAAAAAGCTGCTGGTGTTTCTTGATGATGTGGTGTCACATGTAGTAAATATCCGATTTTGTCAGTTCCATAGCTCTGAAAGGTGTACCAAGCTGATTTATGGGCGAGAACTAATTTATTTCACACTGCATTTTGCGGCCGCGCGGGCAAAAGAGATTTGGAGAAGTGAAAAGAGGGTTTTTTCGAACCCGGGAAGTGGGGGTGGAAAAATGTTTCCGCCCACGTTTTTCACTGGGAGCTCTGCCCAAATCTCACCCACCCCCTCCGCTCCCTACGTCTATGACAACAAGGACAACATATAATTTTCCTTGAAAAGCTTAAAACTAGCAAAATCTTGAAGAGAGAAAAGATATTAGGCTTATATCTTGGGTAGGAAAAGTATCGCCTCTTATCACGAAACCCTTCAAGAGTATTCCCTAGCTCTAAAAGAAATGTATAATAGATTTGCAATAAATGTGGATACAAACAAATTTTACTCTAACTATCAGCAAATTGACTTATAACATCTGTAACCTTAAGAAAGCTTGACGAGAGCAATTGCTATACAGTTTCTTCTTGTTAAGTAAAGTTCTTTGTTTACTCTGATGTTTCAGTCTTGTGTGCAGGGCTTGAAATTTGAAGGATATGTAGCGATTTCTCGTTAACAATTATACGAAACGGAACATTAGATACCTATGTAAATTTCACCAGAATACCAAGAATGCTAGCATGTCAAAATTTCATTTAAGGTTGTATGCTCCCTTTAAACTTTTATGTAGACTTTTTCTCTTTGATCAACTAAGATCGCTTAATATTTATCTTTTGTTCGTTTAACCATAAATTCCAGATATAGATGAATGTCTTCAAAATGATAACATGTGCTCTCACGACTGTATCAATTTCCCCGGTGGAAATATCTGTTCTTGTCCAGAAGGGATGTATCTAGATCCAGAAAGCCACACCATATGTAGATGTAAGTAGAAATTGTTTTACATAAATTCTTCCACTTAAACTTCAACTCTCTGAATTTAAATTTCTGATTGGAATTTTTAGTATCTGTAATTTAACTCTTATGACATATTCTAAGCAGTTCAAAGACAGGTACAACGCTGTGAAAGTCGCGGCTAATTCATCTGCACCATTAAACAACAGCACGAAATAAATCTGATTTTGATATGCAGGGGAACACATTTACAGTACAAAGACAGCTAAGAGATTCCTAAATGGTTGTTTTCTAATTTGATTGATGTTTTCCTGATACTGTTATAAAATGATAAACAACATATTCCTAAAGGTAATAAAAGAATATAACTCTAACTTCTGGAATGTGATGCTTAAATTCGTTTCTCTTAATCTTGTTGTAAATTTTGCAATATTTTCGCTTTGATCCATATGATTTTTTTCTATCGCAAGCCCTGTGTAATGTGCTCGACCTGTACAAGGTTCCCAGTATTCGAAACGCTTGTGTGGAATTTAACTCTGAAGCCACATTTGAGGCAGCAGATAGTAAGTGTAAACAATCATCAGGGCGTCTCCTTCGATCACGAGAATTACTACCCTTAGGAAAAGATTGGACTGTAAGTAACACCTAGTATTTTTTTCATTGGTTTTTAGTGCCGCAATTGAATTCAAATTATTGTGTAACTGTCGAAATCCTGTCATTTAAAAATTAATAACCTTCGCAGATTTAGTCTTCCACATATTCTCTAAATAAATTATCATTAACCAAGACTGATATTACACCTAACGTTTTAAGAAATAAGAAAACTATACGACCGTTTTAATATTTAAGGAATATGCGTTGTCGGCAGTCATGAAGAGCACTACAAATGTCTTTAAATAACCGAATTCTTTTGTTAACAGTCACTCAGATTTTTAAGAGAAGGAAAAATATGTATGTCTTTTGTGATATAAACATCACCTGTTAGTATGCATTTGATACCGCTCAGAAGGCTAAAATTAATAAATAAATTAAGTCGTACCTTAAGTGTTACATCAGTCTAGGGGAATATATTAAAGTGTTTGTTCACACCTGTAGTCTAAGCCGAAGTTTCCTCGTTGTGTAAGTCAGCATTACATATCTTATTCCGCTTAAGATTTTAGGTGCGCTTTTCGAGGTTTGTATGTTAGTGGCAACAATTGATTGACAATGCTTTTTACTGCAATTCAGTTTTAAGACGAACGTAAAACTACAATCCGCGACAAAAGTACATGGGACAAACCCCGCTCCCCGTATCATTGTTGAAGTTTCAGGACGCCTTGGGCTGCCGCAACATTGAATGGGGGAGTGGGGGGATGGTATTCCGTACATTGATTGTTTTGCTTGTTTTGTCCCATCATTTTTGTCGAGGATTGTCGGAAGCCTGTACAAATGTATATGAAGAAGTTTTCGGTCATGGGCAACGTAATGACAGTTGGTGAATAAAGGTTGTGTACTTTGAAACGAGTGATTAGAAGACAAATGTCACGGTGTTAGCATCTTGAAGAACAATTGCTGCATGTCAAGACAATAAAAGCGACTTTTAAATATTTCACGGGGAAGAAATGTAACTTATCACGCATTACGGACTTCTGTCTATATTCGGTTTTCTAATTAGGACCGGGAAGTGATCAAAATAAGGTACCCATGGCTGGTTTAACGTCGTTTATTTTGTCATTAACCTATTTAGAAGACCGCAGGGTACCGAAGGGAGGGGGAGGGGTCGCTTTCAAGCCAGAAATATTTCTCGGGGAGGGGGAAGATCAAAACAACCTTGAGGGGAGGGGGAACAGATATTGCAGATAAAATACAGGACAAACGCGGTGTTTTAAATTTTTGAAACCGAACTGCTACAGAAAGCTCCGAAAGTAGGCTTTACAACGCTTAATTTATTCGTTATCCCTATGTAGAACTCGTCACTGCTCCCCATTACTAAGAATATTTAATTAGCGCCACGGTTTACCGTTGACCTCACCACGATTAACCATTGACCTACACACTATTTCAATGACTGTCGAGGGTTAATCGTGCAAATAGAAGATCTCTCTATTTATAGGGATCTTTCATTGTGCAAAAATGGTTAACCTTTTCATTTTCGAGAAATCTTGACGTTAATTGTCACGTTCAATACCCCTAATGCTTACATATAATTTCGTCTTTAACAAGGTAGTTTGAATCATCATTCAATATTTATTTATGCGAAAAAAGAGAGAATTTTGTGGTTAACCGTTGGGTATATCGTGGAATATGCTACCCCCAACCCCTAACACGAAAAATAAGATGGAAAAACTTCTTTGTTTTTTCCCCCCATTACAGTACATGAAATTTTTAAAGTAAATTAAATCTCTCACCAGGCAGAGTACTATTTCCCCCTCCTCCTTTCTCGTATGAGCTACTTGAGGAACACAAATCTTTATTCGAGAGCCCATCGCTAATCTAACACGCCAGTATAGTGGTCGGACAAATTCAACTGTTACTACTTTCCTGTAGCTTGAAAAGTAAAAAGGCAACTATACTCGTTTCAGGGCATTTAATACGAAAATTTGGAAATTCCTATACCTTTGTACAGGCTTCCGACAATCCTCGACAAAAGTACATGGGACAAACCCCGCTCCCCGTATCAATGTTGAAGTTTCAGGAAGCCTTGGGCTGCCGCAACATTGAATGGGGGAGTGGGGGGATGGTATTCCGTACATTGCTTGTTTTGCTTGTCTTGTCCCATCATTTTTGTCGAGGATTGTAGCTCAGAAAGTGTTCGAATATGGTATCCGTGGAATGTTCAAATCATGCTCTATAATATTCACTTGTGTTCATTTTATTTTTAGTTGGGCGAAGCTGTACGGACGACTGTTACAGTTGTTTATTTATAAAGTAATCATAAACAAACGTTGAATGATTTATGGGTCCCCTAACTGATGGGCCCAATGCAACGAGGAAATAACTCAAATTTTATTTGGCAAATCATGCTCAAAATCTGAATTCGGGCATAGCTAAGGCGCGGTAGTATTGTATGTTAGTAAACAGTTTCCAACTTATCTGAAACTTGTGCTTTCACATTTTTTTATGTTCTAGCTTTCCTTACCTTAATCAGTCTTGTCACTTTAAATATTCCCAAAAATACATAAACAGCATGGAAAATAAATTCTAACCGACTTACCCCAATCTTCATAAGGCATTTTTACGTCGAGATATAAAATTTTGAAATTTACTCTTTCAAATTAAAACTGAACATTGCGCAATAATTTGTAAAATCGTTGTTCTACTACTCCGATTACAATCGTTGTATTCCTTCGTTTTTTCTGACAGTTACTGCACCTGACACCAAGGAGTACAAGCACTCTTGCTCTTATTTGAGGATTAAGTTTATCCCTCTCTGTGCAACATACTATTCAAAAAATAGAAAGTTCCCATGGTCATTAAAAAATTTTAAATTTTAGAGGAAAACAAAGCAGGGAATGTAGCATGTACAACAAGGCATCACAAATCATTGCGCAATGCACTTATTTGTTTGTATGAAATGAATTTCAACATTTAATATCTTGGCTTAAAAACGTCCTTCGAAGATGGAAATTGGGCCGTTAGAATTCATTTTTGATGCTGTTCAATGCATATTTTCGAATTCTGAGATTTGAGGTACACTTTAACTTGCTCAAGGTTGACTGTATTTTACACGCTTTTTTAAGGGGAGGCTTCCCTTCTTCAGCACTTGGGTCGAAAGACAGGACCAGAGAGATCCTAGATGTTATGTTGCAGAACTGGGCATTGTTTTAGGGCAGGTTGAAACAGTGTCTGCACCGTGTGACTCTAACATTGCATTCATCTGCATTCTTGGTAAGCCAATGTTTCAACATATTTGGTTCTTTGTCTTTCAAGACGTTTTGTACGGTAGATAATAAAGAGTTAAACACACGGCTCGTCAATAACGTCAGAGAAATTTAAATAAAGATAAAATGCAGTTAAACGGTAAGAAGTTTCAAAAGCTGCAATGGTCTTAAATTTGTTTCTAGATGTGATTCCGCCAACTTTATTCTTCAATACGTCAAGTTCTGGAACAATGTATACCTTGTTCGACACTTCCCTCTACCTGACATGGTTTGGCCTGCCACCTTGGTATGAAGCTCTTACTTCAACAACCATCGACATAACAGTGCGACCAGAAAATATCATACGGTATATTTTTGCCTTCCATTTTATTCACTGATGAACAATGAGGGATGAAAGGGGAGAAGGGACGTCTGATTAGTGGTATCTACCTATCTATGTATCTATCTATCTGTCTGTCTGTCCGTCCGTCCGTCCGTCCGTCTGTCTGTTTTTGTTTGCCTGCCTGCCTGTCTGTCAGGATCCTGATCCTGATCCTAAGCCTAAGCCTAAGCCTAATCCTAAGCTTTAGCCTTAGTCTAAGCCTAGGCCTCGGCCTCGGCCTCAGTCTCAACCTCAGTCCCAGCTTAACCCTAATGTACATTCATACATGTTTGGTAAGTATGAGATGATTTAATGTTTCCAACTTCCACGATTCTGGGACAACATTAATCTGAAAAACGTTTTCAATTCTTATAGGTTGTACTTCATATACGCCAACCTTCGAGTGTGCGAGCAACCGAATACAGAAAAATGCCTAGATAAGCTCACTTTATGGGAAAAGATGCCAAATGGTAGGAGCATGATACAAGGGCAATATTGCGGTGAACTATTTGGTTTTACCCTGGAGTCGAGTACCAGCGAGGTGTCCATTACACTCGAAGTCGGGGATTTGAGCCTAGACTTACCATCACATCTAACTGTGCAACTTTTGTACGAAAGTCGAGGTAATTTCCAGCACAAAACAAAACATTGTACGGAGACAGCACTGATAACAACTCCACTGATCTTGGAATATCACTAATAAATGATGTCAGATAATACATTTAGGAGCAGTGATAATCTTTAGAGTAAAAGATCAAAACCTAGTTTTCCTATGCCCTTACAGACCCACAATTATGTTCCCCTTTGCGGACGCATGTACTACTAGTAAAAGGCACAAAGAATTTCACCAATCATAAACATTTTCCGTGAGACATGTTAGTCTATCGCGCAACATCCAAAATAATGATAGAAATGTAATGTGTTTTCCAGAAGCCTAGGTTTAAGGTATATCTGGTTTAGCTGTGTCAGCCCTCAAGAGGCTAGTTATAAGTCTATTAAAAACACGCAGCGCCCTTTGTTCTTCATAAATGAAGCACCCTTTGTTTTTTATGTGCCTGTATAGTGGAGTAAGCTTCAAGTGTAAATAATATTATCTTGTCAGGCTATTTTCACTGCTCAATGACTGGACAGCGCACAAGCAGCTCAACGCTTCCTTGTGTACTAACAATTAATCTTGTTAAAATGTAAGGAAAAATACCCTCGCAGTGGTCCTCAGACCTAGATTCTAATAGGTTCACTGTAGTTTGTAATTGGTTATCTGCGTAATGCATCCATAGTATTTTTTGTGGGACTAAGCTTTGCATGTCTAAAATATTTGAGGGACATCAATAAAAAATTGCGCATGTCACAAATTAATACTTTCTTCTCTTTAGATTGTTCCATCCAGCAGTGTAATGTGTACTGCGAATCAGCTGGCAGTGAAATAACTTCACCAGAGGGTCAAATTCAGACATTTAATTTTCCCGAAACACTTCCTCCATTTTATTCGTGTACTTGGACGATCCGATTGCCACTTGGCTCCTACGTTAGGTTGTCATTTCTGGAGGTTTTATTACCATGCCGTCCTAAAAACCTTATCAGAATTTTTTCAAGACGCCTGGCCAGGACGGATAAGTTGGACATGGTATACTCGTCAGGCCTATGTGAGTTACAGGAAACATTGACCATTTCAGAAACCAATGTACTAATTGTTTCATTTGAAACGGGACTCAATCAGATATCAGAAGGTTTCAGAGCTGTTTATGAGACTTCAGGTACCTAAAATTCCTATTTCTTATGATCTATCACAAATATCGTTTTTATTTTCTCTTTAAGATTTTTCCAGCTTCCATTACAATAAACAAAATATGTAATAACTAAATTTATATTGACTTAGAGTAAAGACCCGTCTATCTGTATAGTGTGTTAAAAAGTGAAAGGATGTTTATTTATAAATTTCTTTCAATGCTCTCAAAACTATCATAAATGTGTTGTTTTAAACTTGTTATTGTTCTATTTATATTTTAGTGAATTCGCAAAATAGAGAACTTTTATAACGTTTCAAATAACAGTTCAATAAAGTTGCTACAGTACATTAAAAGTAATACTAACAGTGCAATCAAAGTTGCATACATATTGACTCTTGCTCGGTCTTTTGTTCTCATAGATATTCCTGGCTGTCGAGTAGAGCCTAAGGAAGGAGCCGATGAATTATGTCGCGAAGTAATGTGTACTTTTCCTGCAGCATTCATAGCAAGTCCAAACTATCCTCTTCCACCTAATGAACAAGTTTTATGTCGTTGGGTAATTACTACCGTGGCAGGATCATATATATCGCTTGTGATACAAAACTTTACAATACCGAATAATACACAATGTGCTACTGAATACTTATTACTAGAGGGTGGAACTCGAAATAGAAGGCTTTGTGGTCGGACGTTCAACAGAAGCACGGATGTATCCCACATTTCAAATTTCAATAGATTAGAAATTCAGTATAGTTCTCAGCAGGGAACCTTCTTAGCTTCATATGAAGAAAAGTTTTTTGTTTCTTCAACTCAGCTAACACTGGCTAGCGATGCGGGTATGTACGAATAAGAGTTATAAAAAAAAATCTGATCAGCGTTTGTGTTTAGCGACTGTAGGAAGCCATTAGTCGGGTCTATCAGCCTGAAATCGCCTTCTTTTATTAACTTGTAATTTCAAACGCTAATTTACAACGAAACTGAGAGAATTAAGGTGCAATTCAGTGTACAACTATATACGGTACAGGTAAGCAAAGAAATGGAAAGACTTCAAGGTGATAGACCCTACTCATGGCCGACTAAAGTTAGACCATCACTTACTGTCCAAGTTCGTCTATACTTTTTAAGAGCTGTTCAGAGAAAATTTTCGTATTTTCCTCATTCTTTGGAGCAAGAAATCCATACGAAAAAAATATTACTCGCATGTAAAAGATGTAAGGTGACTTTTGATCATAATAATTCAATTAATTCTAAGCTTTACTTCTTAAGCTCAGGTCACACTACAGAGATATTCGGCTTGGATTAGGCTCCGATGTTTGTGATTTTTAATTTGATTTTTTTTTTTTTTTTTGGTAGCTTTTAAATGTCCTGAAAGATGGTACTTATACGACAAACGTTGTTTTGCGGTGAACGAAACTGAAACTTCTATCACATGGACTGAAGCTGCATTAATATGCTCCCAAGCGAGTGATGGTTCTAACCTGGCATCTATTAAAACAAAAGGAGATATGAACTTTTTGCACAACCTTCTGGTTAATAACACTAGCAAAATCCAAGTTTATTACATCGGTGAGTGGAATAATGTAGTTTTAAAGAATTAAAAATTTGATGAAACATAAAGTAAAGAGTTATCAATTAACGAACCCGACCTCTGGTTCATCAGTCCACAGAACAGCTTTGATTATCATTCCGATAAAACACAATTGGCAAAATTTAGGTGTACAAATGACAATACATTCATCCTTGGCACAATAGTTTTTTTGTTACCATAAATGACAGTTCAACTCCACAAACAGTAATGGCGGAGGCCATTTTCCACAATATCGTTTACACATTCGAAAAAGAAAGCCTATTACAATTGTCTACGCTGAGATACCGTGTACGGAGAAGGTGAACCCAGATGACCTTTTGATCTTCACCAAAAAAAATGAAAAATATGCCCAACCTTCTCACCAAAACTCATTCACCACCTAAATATTAAACCTACCAACCAGGGGCGTAGCCAGGATTTTCTTGTTGGGGGGCAAAGTCGACCCATCGTCCCCAATCTTGACCGACAGGACTATCTAAGCGGAGCGCTACCATCAGTTGGCGCGGAGCGTACAAGAATTTTTATTGGTTTTAGAAACCCCTCACATGACAGGAAACGGCATTTCCCGAGTGTTGTATGCTGTATGTTCCCAGCCTGACAATATGGACCTCATTTCTGAAATTTCTCAAGTAATGCAAAAAAAAAAAAAAAAAAAAAATCAACCTATGAAAAATGTTAATATATGTTTCATAGCGAAGCTCCACCATCGATTGGCGCGGAGCGTATAAGAAAATTTTTGGCTTAACAAACATCTCAGATGGCCGGAAACGGCAATTCCCGAGGGTTCTAAGCGAGAATATGTTCAGCTCAACTTCGAAATTCTCCCCGCTTCTTATTCTTAATTAGAGCACTTGACAAATATTGAGGGGCTGAGCATACCTTTAGCCCCCACTTTTTCATTTTTCATCGCCGCCACTGGGGTGCGGCATTTTCTTGAGGGAGCGAAGCGCCCAAGTGAGGAGCCGAGCGACCGAACGAAGAGAGGGTGTGGTCCCCCCCCCCCTTACGCCAAGGAGATTTTGCAATTTTACATCAAAATTGAGCGATCTGGTGAACACCTAAGCCGGAATTTTTGGACATTTTCAATCTTGTACCAATGCTTTCCTTTTTCCCTCGAGAGTTAGTGTGTGGCTGTAAGAGGGTAACTGTACGCATCAATGGGGCCCTAGGGAATTCTGAGGGGTTTCTAAAACCAAAAAATTTCTTGTACGCTCCGCGCCAACTGATGGTGGCGCTCCGCTTAGATAGTCCTGTCGGTCAAGTTGTGGACGATGAGTCGACTTAACCCCCCCCCCCCCCCACAAGAAAATCCTGGCTACGCCCCTTAGCTACTCATAGGGCTTACATTGTCTAAACCAGCGGGATTGACATTTTGCCAAAAAAAACTGCATTTAAATAAAAAAAAATAATGAAAAATAGGTCTGGGCGGGAGTAAGTACGAACCCCCTGGCTACGGGCCTGTCTCCCTGGGTGTGTCCCTCCCCTTTTGGAATTTTTTGCTGTCTCGAAGAGCAAAGATGCAATATGGTGCTATGTTTTGTTCTTTTGATAATAGATTCCAGTGTTCTTCACAGGGGGTTTTAGAGTAGTGACATGCCCTCCTAGTGAAATTGGCCGCCCCTCCAAAATAGTTGCCGCTCTCCAAAAAATGCATCTTCCATTTTTAGTTCATTGCTTCATTACACATATGCAAGTCATTACTGGAAAAAATGTGTCTTCCCTCCAGGTTGGCGCCAGGATTTGCCCGACCGAGGGCCACTTTCCGAACGGGGGAGGGGTAGGGTGGGTAGTGACCCCAAGCCCCGACAGCCAGGATGCTGTCGATGAGTTGATGAGGGAGGTTTGAAGAAAACCTGTGCACTATACCTGCCATTGCGAGTCATATACGACATAAAATTTGCATATGCTGGGGGACGATATTTCCGCACTGATTTAACCGTAAACATTTTTGGGTTAGCCTACACTAAAAAGAATCTGTACTTATTTAAAGCTTATATAGGTCAATTGTCCCGGCAATTGGGCCCTATCGGGCACAACTTATATTGTACTTCCTTCTTCGAGTCCGTATCGCACTACTGACATAAGAGATTATTAACTAAGTTTAGCGAAATGAGATGAAATTCCCGATATGTACATTAATCCATTTATTCTACTTAAAAGAAATGATTTGAGGGGTTTGTTCTTTATTAGCTCTAGGTAACGGAACTTAGAAAGAGTGTGCAAAGCGTACCGAACATTTTGGGTTTCATCGCAGAAATAACTCTTTTGAAAGCCAAAATAACTAAACCGACCATGGGAAGGCGACAGATTATTCCCGACAAGGGGCGGGACATGCCAGCGACTACAAGTTCCGACAGTCCTTATGTCGAGGGGATGGTGAGAAGGGCATATGAAGGAGCCTAATTACCCCATGTCGTTGCAGCCTTGGGCACATTTTGCACAATATGACTTAATATTTTAAAATCCAAGTTGCGCACTGATAGCGTTCTTTTGAGTCTGATTCGCGCGCGAAAATTTTTGGTAGGCTTACAAAAATAACACAGTAGAACAAAAAGAAAAAAATAGAAACTGTAGGAGTTGTAGACCGTATCGGGGATAACGTACATTGTGTCGAAACCACCTGGAATACCCGATAAAATAGCCAAACTATGCTCCGTGAGTCGCTCACCAACTGACATATCGCATAACACACGCAAGAGAACAGCAACTAGACTTTTTGATATGGGATGAAATTTACGACCTCTTCATAACCTGTGTGCTCTGCTTACATGTTATTTGGTAAGGTTGACAGGACTTACACGCTCTAGATGTGTGGAATGGAAGTATTGAAAAAAACTGGAGTGAATCCACAGCGCGCGAAGCGCGCCGAAAATTTGGGGTTCTTATTAAGGAAATTGTCCCTTGAGAACAAAAAACAGGTAAACCATCGGGGAGACTAGTCGCCGTCGGGGCTGCATACTTTATCGTAACGACTAAGAGCCCCCCCCCCCTCGAAAAACTGTAAAAAATGCCCCCGATTCCCTCCCTCCTCTTGCCGTTTATCTTTTTTTATTTTTTTATTTTTTTTTGCTCTCCTTCATTTTTTAACATCGCCCATCACGTCCCCAAAATTTCTGTGGGGGACACTCTGCCCCCCTTGCCCCCCCCCCCCGGTGGCTACGCTAATGCTACCAACGTTTACAACCAAAAGATATCGATTTCATGAGTTCATCTCTCATAGCCTTGCACAGATCGAAAGCAATATGGATTATCCCCTTTACATAAAACACCGCGTGTTTGGTCTTACGGTGAGAACAACCGCCTCTCGCACGGAAAGCTCGGGTGCTATTCCCAAGTCGAGTCATACCAAACTCTCTTAAAATGGAAACTACGGTGCGTGATTGTCCGCATAAGCAATGGAGGAGGGAAAACAAGCCGCCAGTGAGCCATAACTCGAAAAGGGTCGTGGTTGGCTCGATTTGAACCAACAGGTTGGAAACTGGGCCGTAAAACACCATTCAACTCACTTACTTCCCATGATAATACGTCTACATACCAAGTAACTATGAATTCTATCCACATTTTCTATATGTATAGACAGTGTGTTTAAAAAGTTTCAGAGTTCGACCCATGATGAACACAAATGCAATTGGACCTCTACAGAAAACAATACGATTCTTCCAATTAATATGGGACCCTATGGATCAAATTCGAAAACTGAGAAGTTTTCCTTTTTCAGACATCGTGATAACGAACAAAGTGTCTCAAACAGATGCCAACACGGTCAAAGCAGTTACAGCTCGCTCGCAAGAACTCGTGTCTCGTAACGCGGAGTTCCTTCCGGTTTGCTACTGTAAGGCGAGGCATGACATATGTTAACCCAGAACTTACCTCGCCTTCAGACGTCCGTGCAGTATGCGCTCACCCGCTGTCAGGTCCAACGATTTCCTTACCGAGGACTGCCCCTTTGTCTTGATTGTATGCGGCCGTATGGAATACCGTTTTAACATTTATTCCCGAATTTCAGATATCTCTAATTAATTTCAGATATCTCTAATTATGCACTATTTTAGATATCTAAAATTGAATTAGAGATATCTGAAATGGAATTAGAGATATCTGAAATTGAATTAGAGATATCTGAAATTGAATTAGAGATATCTGAAATATAATTAGAGATATCTGAAATATAATTAGAGATATCTGAAATTGAATTAGAGATATCTGAAATTGAATTAGAGATATCTGAAATAGAATTAGAGATATCTGAAATAGAATTAGAGATATCTGAAATTGAATTAGAGATATCTGAAATAGAATTAGAGATATCTGAAATTGAATTAGAGATATCTGAAATTGAATTAGAGATATCTGAAATAGAATTAGAGATATCTGAAATAGAATTAGAGATATCTGAAATTGAATTGGAGATATCTGAAAATGAATTAGAGATATCTGAAATAGAATTAGAGATATCTGAAATTGAATTAGAGATATCTGAAATACTTCGTTATTTCGAGATATCTGCAATTATTTGAAGATATCTGCAATTATTTAGAGATATCTGAAATTGAATTAGAGATATCTGCAATTATTTAGAGATATCTGAAATTGAATTAGAGATATCTGCAATTATTTAGAGATATCTGAAATTAATTAGAGATATCTGAAATTCGGGAATAAATGTTAAAACGGTATTCCATACGGCCGTATGTGTGAAACCTTGTGAGTGTTCTTACGTGCGCACACTTCCAACCTTTGGCTCAACACAGTGTAGCTTACACTCATATATGCATACAAACGTACACAGGCATACAAAAAATGCACGCCATCGTAACTGTGTTTTCTCTTATCATTCACAAAGTATGCTATGACGAAGCGGAGGGGTGGGATATTAATATTCATTGACATGTGCATGGAAGGGTTCGCAGGCTGAGTTGAACCTAAGATAAACTGTTTCAAAAGATTTTATGGGCATGTAATTGAAAAATAGACTATTAGCAAAGAGGACAGAGTCTAATATTAAAGGTGCATGGAAGGGTCCGCAGTGAGTTAAATCAAAGATTAACTGCTTGAAATGCTTGAATCGGAATGTGTTTGGAAGTAACACCAGTTCTGGACAAGCTGAGGTATAAGATGATTTTTCTTTTCCAAATATTGGAAAAAATAATCGTCTCGTATCGTTGTGTTACTTTGAAATAGAAGACACCGACTTCGAAAATTCTGCATCGTTTTTATACCCCTAAGCCAGAATATTTTTAAACCCAGCGGTTGAAAATTGTACTTGTAAGATTCATGTTTTTTTTTTATTTATTTAAAATTATTTGTAGGTCTTTACTTTGAAGATGACACAAACATCTATACATGGATAGACGGAAGTCCTTTCAGCTACAGTGATTGGTTTTTAAGAGATAAGTGAGTATTATTGATATAAAGAATTAAACAATTGTCGATAATTGAAAAAAATCTTGAGATATAACCCCACAATAAGTTAGCAATTGTGACTGGTAGTCACGCTTTAAACGGTTCGCACTATAAATGTTCGACTGATTTTTTTTTTTTTTAATGTAACAGTGTTTACCTTGAAATTCAACCAGACGGAGGTGGAGCAGAGGCGTGCACCGCTATTGAAATAAGAAGTGTTGTCGTTACTAACAACTGGTTCGACATTCCGTGTGCTGCAAAAACGACAAACCGTTTCATTTGCAGCAGACCAGCAATTCGAGGCGGTAAGGCAGTACACTTTCAACTTATTGCAAGTGATGTTAAATAGTACGGATTAGTCTCTTTCAAAATTATTAGCTGCTAATCGTTTCCCCGTGTTACACTTAAACATGCAGAAGTGGGACCAGGAGACTGATGGGTCGACACCTTCTCCCCTCCAAAAAGGGAATTATTACATATTAAAGTATTTCGTCGAAGTTGCACCTGAAGTGGCCGTTGAGGTTGTTGACCTTATACACAAAATTAAGAGTTGAACCTTTTCCTGATTTTCACCCCCCCCCCCCAAAAAAAAAAAAAAAAAAAAAAACTGGGTAGGCATGTTTACACCGTCGAAAATGTCTGACGGTTTTATGTAGCAGTCAATTTATTTATGCGCCATTTGCTAGTTGAAAGGTTCAAACACAAACAGTTTTGTTCTCCGACTTTTCTTTTATGTAGATTTCACCACTGATAATGAGGCTCCTACCATTTTGAACAATGCATGTAAGTACGATTCCATGGTCAGAAGCCCAGAGTGTTCTATGTAGTTGTGATATAGAGTCATCATCGAGGTAATACGTGTTGGGAATCAGTTTCCATCCCGACTCCAATATGAAAAAGCGTCGTCGCACTAATGGAAGCGAAAAAGGCTTTCACTGAGAGGGGATCGTGCATGTTTTAAGATGTCGGGCAATTTTTTAACATTTTGTCACAGCATCAAATTGTAGTCTCGACACATTAATAACAGAAATCAACGACTGCAGAGAGTTATAGGCACTTAGGGCCCATTAACCCTTTACCGTTGTTTGGGTCCTTTTGGACCCAGGCGGGGAGCGCGACGGTCACCCATCTTTACCGTTTCACGCGGAGCTCGAAACTGCGTGTAGCTACCCGAAAATTCGGCCACAACAACGAGAAAGACAATAGTTTAAGTTCACGGGGTCAATAGCCTTCGTAAGCTGACACGGGGCGTGCTACGTCCTCTTTTCCGCCCACTCCCGAGGCGCCCAAATGTGCCCCGATTGGAGAACAACGGTAAAGGGTTAATATCTTCCCCAATCAGGTGATATCGCATTTTCACCTTCCAGAAGTTATCTCCAGCACTGGTATTTGTCAATCAAAACCTGTTTGTTTATGGAACATTATCCTCTTTTACAAATTGTTTAGTTTTTGATGGTAGGGATTCGGATTAAAAGTGTTCTTAATGGTCATACGTTCCAGAAGCATAGTTAAGTAATCAATGTTCCTGTCAAAACGAAGCATTAAACCTGTCTTTAATATAACATATAAGGCACATTTTAAACTGTAGCAATTGAGAGAAAAGGAGAGGAAGAGAAAAAACAGACATACAAAACTTTCCTTCATAAAAATGATGCATGCAAAAAGATTTATCTTTTATTCTGCGGATACGATTTGTTTTCGAAATAATAAGGATAGGGCTTCATTAAGACCAAACCTATCTGCAATGTAACTTCAGGAAATGAACATTGAAAATAAATATTATCTTATTTGCTATGATTTTATATTTCCTTATCCATATACTACAGACTGTGAAGACGGCTATACCCTTATTGACGACTTTTGCCTGAATCTATTGTCAGTGGATTTGCCTGCTGAAAACGCGGCATTGGATATCTGTAGCAATGGTTCAGAAGTTGTGTCACATCAGTTCGTGACCTTAAATATGGCAAAAGTAAACTATCACTTTTCGTTTGTCTGGGAAACTCGTGATAATCAATCCACATTTGGATTGATAGTAAAACGAAGGAGTATGGTCAATTTGCTTTGTTTTCAACAACGAAGGTATGGGAACTTTCTCGTTGAGTCTGGCCCGTGCCCAGTAAATGAAACGTATGTTCTCTGTGGAAAGGAAATCTCTAGTAAGTCTTTGTTCAGGCATGCTCCTGACTTTATTTCACATCTATTTTGTATTCCTTGACTGCATTCGGCAAGGAATCTGTACCTTGTGTGTGCGTGTGTGGGTGGCATGTGTGACACCTGCGTGTAAGCACGGTATCTCAAGAAGGGTAAGTGTGACTAATCGTACATTTGGTGTGTTAATTGGTCATATTGAGTAGATGGTTCCTATTGTTTTGGTACAAATCAAAGGTCATTTGGAGTTACCAGACGCAAAATGTCAAAACCTTGTTAACACGATATCTCAGGAAGGCTGTTTCTGACTATGCTCATAGTTGGTGTGAAGACTAGGGGTATTACGTTAATGATCCATATATACATTTTCATTTGAGATCACCAGGGGTCAAAAAGTAAATACCGTGAAAATTTCTGAGGAGCTTTTTGGGATTTATGTAAAGTTGGACTAAGTTGTTTTACTGTGATTGATTTCAAACTTAGCATGTCCATTGATCATTCTATGTAAAGGAATCTATTGTTTTTGGTTTACGTCAAAATCACTTGGGGTCTCCAGAGGACAGATGGTCAAAACATTTGTAAGAATGCACGATATCTCAAGGAGGGTACTGTGCGGGATCTCATACTTGGCATGTACATTGTCCATACCGAGTTAATGGACCCTATCATTGTTGGTGGAGGGCAAAGATTATTCGGGGTCCCTTGAGTTTAAATAGTATACACCACAGGAATTTCTGGGGAAGTTTTTGAAAAACGATATCTCAAGTTGATTAATTGTGAGGGATCTCATACTTAGTATTGTACTGGTCATACCAAGTAATAGAACCTTATTTTTTTTTGTTCGAGGTAAAAGTCATTTGGGACCATCAGAGATCAGTGGTTAAAAACCTTGCAAACACGATTTTCCAAGGAGGATAACAATGGGGGATTTTATAATTTGCTTCAAAATTGCCCATACTGAATATATGAACGCTATCACTATTGCTGTCGGCCGAAGCTCATTTTGGGCACCAGAGGTCAAATAAAAAATTCCATAGGAATTTCTTGGTAATTTCCTTGTAAACACGATATCTCAATTTGAACAACTGTGAGGGATCTCGTACAACACGGGCATTGGTAATGGAGATATACCCTTTTTGGTGAGGTCAAAATGTCATTTAAGGGTCCCCATGGTAAAAAGGCCAGATGTAGTAAACACAATATCTCAAGAAGGATAGCACTGAGGTATCCCATAATTTTCCTGCACATGGACCACATAATTATTGGTGGAGGTCAAAGGTCATTTCGAGTCATTAGAGGTCAAATCGTAAATACCTTAGGAATTGCTTGTAAACACAATATCCCAATTTGGATAACTGTGAAGGATCTGATACTTGTCACGTGCATTAATCATACCAAGCACATAAACCCTATTGTTTTTGGACAAGGTGAAAGGTCATTTGGGGGTTACCAGATATTGTATGGTTAAAACCTGTATAATCATAATATGTCTAGGAGGGTATTACTGAGGTCCTGAGCATTGCTCTTTCTAAGCAGATGGACCATAATGTTGGTGGAGGTAAAGGATCAATTTGGGTGGCCAGAGGGCAGAAGGTTAAGTCGTTATAGACATGATATCTCAATATGGTTAATAGTGAAGGATCTCACACTAAGCATTTACACTGCCCATTAAGTACATGAAGAAACGCTATCATTGTGGTGGAATTAAACGGTCACAAGGGCTCCAAAGAGATAAAAAATTCAAAATTTTGCAAATATGATACCTTTAGAAAGTAAGCAGAGATTAATCTTATACTTTAAATGTGCTTTGACTATGCGTCATAGATGAACCCTGTCATTAAGGTGAGGTCAGAACTCAAAATTTTGCTAACACAATATATTAATGGGGTTAAGTAACTGTGTTGATCCCATACATGTTTGCAGCATTTTTATTACCCATATTGAAAAGGCGACCACTCTTTTTTCGTCATTTACAACACTGTCAATTTGAAAAAAAAAACTTAAACTTACCTTTCAGCGGCACTGGGTTACCAAGTGTATTTGGTTTTCAGGTTAATCATTTCCATGCAACTTGATACGGGTGTTTCCCTTTTTTACGGATAAATGCTTCATTCGAAAACTCACTCCTTTATGAGTAATGTCATAAAATGAAACGATAAATTCATTGGAGTAAATCCTCTTTTTTCTGTTTCTACTAGTTCGTGAACAAAATTGCACCGCCCGTCAATACCAGTGTAACTCCGGAGAATGTCTCAATGCTGTCTACATATGTGACTTCGAAGAGGATTGTGAAGATGGGAGTGATGAAGCAGGATGTAACATTACCGGCTCTGGCAGTGGAGGTATGATCTTGATATAAATAAATTAACACATCGGTCTAAGCAAAGTGGGTTCGTGCAGAGGAGTTGGGGAAAAGTCAGCTTAGTCGAATTCTTAACACAATCACATAGAAAAAAGAATAACATAGTTGACTTAATGGATGCTAACGTTGCTACATCAGAGGGTAACTGGATAGTAAAAGTGCCAGCTTTTCCAATTCAATCATCATCCTACTACTGACCGGTGATGAACCACTGAGGCTTTAAGGCCTACTTTCTCTACCAACCGGTTTAAACCAGGCTTTTTCGAGTTGACCAACCTGAAAGAATCCTGACTACGCCAATGTATATTAAAAGCAATAATGAAGGTATTTGACCTAATACACGTTCTTTTGAAAGTTTACTCGGATTGAAACATTATAACTATGCTTTGATGGAGTTTAACAACACATTGTGATAGCATTTTGTTCTTTGGCTATTCCGTCATATGGAGTTGCGATAAAATAACTGCACCCATCCGTAACGGCAGTCTGACAAGATCCAACAGGCAACACCTCACTATTTAATAGTTAGCTTTAAGAAAAGTAATAGTTCACCTCTACTACTGACGCTAATCAGCATCAAAGAATTTTGTTGTTGCTTATATGTCCAGTTCCAAGGCAAAAGGGGTACTGAACCACTAACAGTGATTTCTGAGCTGTATTTTTTTTCTCTGACAGGGTCTTCCAATGAATGTTTACCTTCCCAGTTTAAGTGCAGTGACGGCTCCTGTGTTCAAGCTTCTTTTGTCTGTAATTTTATAGACGACTGCGAAGACAGAAGTGATGAAACATATTGTGGTGATTTTACCATCTGTTTTTTATTCTTATTTCTTTTTTTTTCGTCGATGAAACCTGTTTACTAATATTATGTAGTAATTTTCTGTTTCTCCACTGGACCCTATGCATGAATATCACTCTGGTATCCAGCACAAATTGCCCCTCACCTGTAACAGTCAACGTTAACAATCGATTGATTGATAAATCAGCAGTCTGTATTTGTTAGGTTTAATCTGTTTCGCTCCCATCGATGGGGAGCACTTATTGCGTATTATATGCTTGAATGTGTACGATCTATTGATACTTTTTCGATATATAGGTGACATTGGGTTCTCTTTAAACGGGATAAACTTCTGGTAATAAATCAACGCGTTTGTGCTTGATTAATCCAACCAAAACTTCCATCTTTTGCCAAAATGTTATCGAAAGAAAAACAGGAACCTCTGCGTACACTGAGAGAGGATGCGTTCACGGTAAATGCTATCCCAAAATGCGTCTGGGTTACATCCGAAAGCAGTGATTGCATCACCAAATTATTTATTTTTCCGGCAATGTTAATGCACTGTCCATCGTTATTACTCTTTCAGTGGGTGATCTAGTAGTGGTAACAATATAGGGTCAAAACCTCAAAACTTTCCAGTTGCCGGTGTATGCCCCTTTCCTTTAAATCTCTTAATTTGTCTTTGACACAGATCAAGAAATACTTTTAAACCGCAAGTATGGTTAATAAGACTTAACGCTAACATTTAAGTTTTAAGAAAGGGTACAAGACATACTTATTACACGTATGGAATGGTTCTTAGCTACATTCCCACTCAACCATCTGGTCAAGAATTAGAAGTTTTGAAAATACTTGTAGGTCTCCACATTTTAGAAACGTTTAGACGCTAAATTCAGGTCTCATGTGTAATTCCATCGCACTTCAACACTTTGTGTCTTATAGCTAAACAGGTTTAGCAATTTAAATGTGTAAGTAAAGTGGAGGCAAAATAGGTCTTTAATTCATGAGCACGTTTATAGAGTACATAAAAATACAAATGGATAAGAAGGAGTGCAGGCGTTACATTAAAGAAACCTACAATATATGAAAATTTCATTTTATATGTGGAATTCATTTTTTATCTCATTCTCCAGTGTATCCAGCCTGTGAAATCGACGAGTACCGATGTGGCAATGGACAATGCATTCCTATGGAACAGCGTTGTGACCTTTTATCGGATTGCATAGACAGATCCGATGAAATTAATTGTGGTAAATTCCTTTTATTGGTCTACAATAGTGTTTTCGCTTACGAAATTTCATGTTCAGTGTCTGAATTCTTCTTATTTCACTGCAACTGCATAATGTAGTGCAAAATGAAAGGGGAATTTTCCCAAGTATATCAGAATTAAAGTGTACCTCAAGCCAAACATTCAAACCTATATATTAAAAAGCATGGAAAATGTATTCTAACACACTAAGTCCAACTTCCTGCCTTGAGCCGCGATATACTTATAACTAATTAGTCCTTGCGCATTAGTTTTTGAATTTCTTGTTGTAAAACTTGTCTGCTTTGTTTTCCGTTAAAATTGATAATGATTTTATAACCTTGAACACTCTCTGTGAGCTTGCATACCCCAAGGAGGGCTTAAACATAATATCACCCCATAAGACTTAGAAAGCTATTACACCTTGGTACAAGATGCAGTAACTTTGAGAAAAACGATGTACAAAGGGTGTATACAGAAAGTACAACAGTAACATCACAAATTATTGCGCAATGTACCATTTTAATTTGAGTGAATCAATTTCAACATTAAATATCTCGGCTTAAAAAAGGATTTACGAGTGTAGAAGTTGGAATGTTAGAGTTAAATTTTCTGGCTGTTAATTTTTAATATTCGTTTCTTCTTCTGACATTTGTGCACGCTTGAGTAGGATAATTACTGAAGAAGTAATAATTTATCGAAGGTAGGGTCTTTAGTGCAAATTGCATGTTTCAGTGGTGGCGTACGTTTCCCCCGCCTTATTGCTGGCAATATACGTGAGATGTTCCTTAAAAAAGAGTTTAATGAAATTAGATCGGTGAATAGGTTTAAAGCAGTTCATACAGTTTAACAACAATAACAATAACAAAGGCGTACAGGAAGTCTTTAACACCTAACTTAAAGTTAATATGCTCTCCCTCTCTAATTTCTTCTCTTTTCACGTCAAGCTTGCATTCAAAGTACAGACGTTTTCCTTTACAAGAATTTTTAATGCATCATATTGTACCAATACTACAACTCTATACTTTTTCAGCCACATCGCAATCAAACTTTCAATGCTACTCTGGGATTTGGATACCAGCGCAAAGTGAATGTGACGGTCACCGAGACTGCTCTGGAAAAGCCTTTGAAGATGAGCCCGATACATGTGGTGAATATATCTCTACCACTTTACCGGAATGTTTAGATATTTAAGTTTCACTTCTGTGGATGAAAAAGTTTTTCGTGTTCTTTTTTAGGATATTAAAGATGTGTACATTCTGGATGTATTTTTAACAGAAATGGAAATCATAGCGTAGGCACGCGTTCCGGTTGCAGGTTTATATGAGAAGCAGTGTTTGTACTCAGCAGACCGGGAATGTTTTCAATCAATCTGTTGGGGCCATAGTTTTTGAAAATAAAATTATTTTTGACTTGTTTGTCTTTTCAGAATATCTCCAGACAAACTTTAGCTGTGATAGCAGAACTCATTTCCTGTGTAAAAGCGGAAACTGCATTGAAAACTCAAAATTATGTATGATGGAGTATAATAAATATGGCGTAATCAGTGGGTGCAGAGATGTAACTCATCTCCAAGACTGTGGTAAATATAACGCATGTCAGTCTTGTACTTTAAAAACCAGCAATCAGAGTAATTAAGTGAACCCACATTCCATATATGTAATCCTTATATATGCCACTCTGTTTGTGTCCCATTGTTTTATTTTTTACCTATTACTTGGGTGCATTTGTACTGAGTTGAACCAACTTCCTCCGAGCCGTTCTGAAACTTTGGTCCTTAGAAAACTTCGTTTAGCCTCGAATTGGGCAGCGAGCCAGGTAAAGTTCCAGGGATTATGTTTGAATAATTAGACAGATGCTAGACAAACATTACGTGAACAGTACTTGCTTTAAAAGTAGGTAACGAAAAATACTGGAACGGGCTGAATACCAGCACGACTTTCTAAGTGGAACGCCGCCACCGGGACATTTTAGCTTTACACAGATATATAACAATGTATGATGCATATTGTATGTATACAAGTCTCTTTAACCTCCTTGACGGTGTCACAGAGAATGAAATAAACAAAACATACAGACAAACTTCATCCCGATGTTCGGATATTGCACTTGCAGAGTTTTTCAAGCTGCAATTCATTGGATCGATAAGGAATATGTTCAGCTTCCACTAAGAAAATCTGCCATGGTCCAAATTTTTGGAGCAAGTGGCAAATATTGGGGACGGGAACCTAAACCCTCCTAGTTTTCCCATAGGCGAACTTTAAAGCTCTTAAATGTTTCATTGGACCTGGTGGTTCTCGTTGTCCCCGTTCCTGAGCTACTGCGAAATTAGTTTTTACTGAATGGTTCGAAAGTGGTGACTTACATATATATCGTATCCTGACATCTAGTTGGATATATACGGTAAGCAGCGAATACCGAACAAATGCTAGAGTCGGAGCATCAAGGAGAAAGGGTTGCCATTGATCATACAGATGTTAAATTGTTTATTTCAAAGAAATTCAATCATTCTCTAAGTGTTCGATTGAGTTTAGAAAGTTTATAACATTGTTCTTTTTTAACCTCATTTGCAAGAGCAATTTCAGTGTAGTGATCAAAGTTATAAGTGTCCGAGATCGTACTGCATCCCTCAGCACTTTCGATGTGATAATAAAAGAGACTGCCCAGGGGGAGAAGATGAAGTTAACTGTGGTAAGTGGGTACATTTATTATTGTTTTTATCGATATATAACAATGCAAAACCCAATTTGTGTTTATAACGTAGTACAACGAGGCCAACTTGCTACATGGAGGTTTCCTGAGATCTTTTTACTACGCTTTTTTACTACGCTGAGAACAAAACATTTCAGAAGTGTATGCTGTGGTTTTACTTTATAGCTTAAATGCTCTTTAAAGTCTGTTTTGGTCTTGTCCACTAGTAAATTCTACATTTAAAACTTGGCACTCCAATGAAAAAATATTCATACTCTTTTTCATATATATTTAGAGAGCTATACGTGTCCTGGAGCTTACAGGTGTCGGGGTACAACAACCTGTGTCTCTCAACGAAACGTTTGCGACGGTATAGTGCAATGCCCATCTAAGGACGATGAACTTTTTTGTGGTAAGAAGAAAACTTTGTTGTTTTGTTTCAGCCAGTGGTCATTTGTAAAAGATTCCCCCTTTGTTTGCAATGGCGTTACTCTCATATTTGCTGGACCAGCGAAGCAGATTAACAACTTGACATAACGGTCAAAGGAAGTGGTGTGGAATGGGAGGGGCAGTAACACTATTCTACACCAGCAGATGGTGAAGAAGTGTTTTCTCCATCGCTTATTTGAAATTAAGCAGATAGATTTAACTATGCTCATCACACATGATTGCGAAAGGGGAATTGTTTTTCCCAAAAGGGTCTTCTAACAATTATAAGATTCTTTGTGTCAACAAAATTGTTCTTGCTGATTTTAAAGAGGGTTTTAAAAAGTTCAAAAATCAACATCACAAATTTTAGGTTTGGTCTTTCTGAGAAAGAGTAAGGGTTTCAGTTCAAAATAATTCAGACCACATTTTTATGGCTTGCTACCCTTGTGGATTTCGTTGTTTCAAAGTTGGGATAACTGCTTTGTATTTTAATTTGCTTGTTTAGATTACGACTGCCCAGATGGCTGTGTCTGCACAGGACTCAGTTACAAGTGTGAGGCAGTTCCATGGAATCCAGTGCTCGTTGCTAAAATACCGAAGGATGTAAAACAATTGTGAGTCTAACCAATTTTCCAAGATATTCTTCCTATTTCCCTCGTATTTTTTAAGTGAATAAACAAAAAATAACAATCTGGAAACCCTTTCAGAAAAATCGAATGTTGTTCTGAAAACTTTTTACCATTTAGTAAACATATTTAACAGCTAAACAAACGTGTTTAATTCCTAGATATTTTGATTTTAAAACAATATTAAAATACGATTTAACTTGTGTAGGACTTACGCGACCAGAATCATTGTGTTGTGGAACATCTGTGGCTGACAGGAAATAAAAAAGAATTATTGAACACTAAATTGTCCAAACATCGTACCATTTTGTTATTAATTTCAAGTACGCGTATTTGCAAACAAATACAAACAAAATAGTATGCTATTGAAAATTAAACAGTGTTACAGGGGTTACAGTGTTCTAATGAAAACATAAAGACCAATTCTTCTTTTCAGCAGAACACACTGCTTAACGAGGGTAAAGAGTTGAACGCTTTGTCTTTGCAATAAGTAACATGTTGTATTTTAAAGATGTATACACAAATCGAAAACATGAAAAAATGATCGGTTAATTTCTTTAAATAGGGATTTTCTTGAAAGTGATATCTCGATAGTAGTTCGCATCTTAAAGCATGAGAGACGTAAATTTTAGGAAAACCCGGTGTTTGTGGTAAGCTTCTCCCCCATATATCTGTAACATTTAAAGCATATTACTTAAAGAACGTAATTTTGAAGCTGTTTAGTAAATTCACAGCAGTTTTGTGTGCAGGAAACACATGACAGAATTGGCATAGGTCATGGAGAACGTAGGAGTGTTCACACACTTCCACTCTTTTGGAAGAATGGAGTTTCCAAAAGTCCCCTCACTTTCAAACAATGATTAAAAAAATTATCAATTTAAGGTGTATTTTTTGTATTATACATGACGATATTATTAATCAAAATCTAACCATTACATAGCAATATAACATTGGTGCACACTTTTGAACTTTATTTAAGAAAGAAGAGGATTCCTCTTTCCATTCACCCCCGCTCTGACACAAGAGACAGCCTTTCGTTATTTTACACTAAGATGCAATTATGAGGTGAAATTTTTCAATATCTTAGAAAATTCACGTCATTTGAGCCTCTTTAAACAAAACTGTTGACATTAAAAAAAGGATTTATTTTCTTTCAGATCTGTCATTTACCCTCATCATCCGCAACGGAAGAAAAGACAAACCAAAGATGGTGGTGAAGTTACAGTTTATGATGAAATATATCTCAATATTTCAGATTATGCTTTACTCTTCACTCTGTAAGAATTCTAAAACTGTTATTTGTACAGTTTTTTTTTTTTTTTATTTACAAGTACAAAAAGAAGTTTTTGTTAACACTTATACGTACAATTAATGACAATGTATTTACAAAAAATGAACTACATTTAATTATTCATCAACAGAGCAAACAACACATGAAAAGAAGGGCATTACCGTATTCAGAAGATGGACGACACAACAAAAATAAGCCACGTTAGCTTGACCGGATCTGACTCCAAAAATTTGCCTGACGCAAAGTTCATTGCTTTAATTGCCAACATTTCCTTAATTTCTTTCTACTTTGCGTATTCCTACTGTCTGAATAATTTGTGGTGATAGTATCTTTTCAATGGACTTAAAAATAGAGATTATACTACAAAAATTAATACTTTTCAAAAGATACAGGCTGGGAACGTCGCAATACCTTTGTCCTTTGGATTTGTAGAAACGAAATAGCAAAAGGCGCTGAAATACGAAATTTTCAACATTTACAAAGAATCACTCATCGACTCATTTTCATATGGCATCTGTCGACACTCCTTATACGTGGTTAGGGTTTAAAATTTTTCTTGCAAAAATGTTAAAAACTTAAGCTTATTTAGTTACAAGATGTGGGTAGAAGAAGTGTGTAAACATGCTTTCATTCTAGTCTTTTTCTTAAAATTAAACTTACAACATTGTAGGCACCGATCAAGAGCCATTTCATTGTAGTTCCATGGGTTCATAGATTTGCACTTTTGTAATGAACGAAAATGCTCAATTACCTTTACGGCGTGTTGAAATTTCAACTGCAAGACAAAAAATACATCGTTACGCTATCATTAAACAAAACTTGTGTTATCATTTCTTTGCCAGAGAGATCATTGGTACCGGTATTACAGATCTTGGTAATGGCACGTTTACAGGAAGCAGCAACTTGCAAGTATTGTAAGTTCCACTTATATTTCATTTTTTGTAAAACTGTAACACATCCCTTTGTTTCGATTTCTTACCCATTTGAACGAGCGATCGTTAATTTTACTCTTTTTTTTTTTTCTTTTCTTGAAGGAGCAGCAACATTTCACTTGGTTCAATTTACCGTTCCTGTCTTATATCTTTTCTTTTGTGTTTAAAATGGTATAATGAAGTTCTATCAATTCAAAAATTCAGTGAACGTTGATGGAAAGAATAAATGTTACGTCAAAACTGGGACCTATAATGACATTTTTTAATACAGCAGTATCTTACCCTAAAATTTGATAATTCCCAGTCTTAAAAATAATTCGTCTTTTCTCCATTAAAGGAATTTGTCCTACAATGACATCCAATTTCTGAATTCACGCACATTCGTGGGTCTTATAAATTTGCGAGAGTTGTGAGTATTTTAAATTACCTTACCTTACCTTATTGCATTACGTTTGAAACGAGAATTTACAAATATGATACAGATACTTAGAGTCGTTAGTGGTAAACAACAAGGTACTTTGAGTGAACATATGATAAAGCTTGCTCGGGGGATGCCACATGCGTATCAAGAGGGCATAATCTGGGTACATTAAGCAAAGACAAATACCTAAAAGATTACGTTTTTCATTCAAACGACTTATTAGAACAAGCAGCTTCAATACAAAATAACCATTTTACAGTGGCAAAAGTCAGTGAAAAGTAAAATAGTCCACGATTAATGTGTCTATGTATTGTAGGTGTATCTCAGCAAAATGTACCGGTACCTGAGAACTACCAAAACTGTGAATAATCACTTCCTACGACTTAAGGCTAGTTTAATCACTCAATTTCGGTGGTAGTTGGAAGTTGCTATCCTTTTCCATGAGAAAAGTATTATATTTATAATATAACGACAATTTGAATTAATGACAAAATTTGTACTGTTTTTCGTTTGAAACGTCGTAATTTTTGGTAACTTTTGTTTCTCATAGAGATTTAAGAGGAAACCCATTGACTCAAGTTGATGGATCTCCCTTCCAAGGCTTAACTCTTCTGACCTTTCTGTGAGTTTTTTGACTTTCCATAAGCGATTGGACAAAATATGATTGTAACCGGTAATTTGGGGTTGGACTTGCTGAATAAGTACCATTTTTATTTATAGCAGGTTTATGATAAGCAGCTAAAGGAGAAATCAGAGTTGACAACAAATATTGACCTTTTGCTCCATTTTGGTTTTCCTTTGCAAACTGATTTTTTTTACCATAATCAACAGACACTTAAAGAGGTTTTTCAAGTAAGAATGAACGTTTACTTGCGTTCATTAATGTTGTACGGAAACTTTGTAATATTGCTCGGGTATGGTTGGCCACAGTGGACATAATTCCTTATTTAATGCTGACATTAAATCGAATTTATGTCCGCATTAATTCGATTTAATGTCAGCATTAAATAAGTTTCAGTATTGACCAATCACAGCACAGATTTTAATGTCGGCATTAAATCATTTAATGCTGGCATAAATTCGATTTTATGTCAACATTAATTCGATTTAATGCAGACATTTAATCGATTTAATGCTAGCATTAATTCGATTTAATGTCAGCATTAATTCGATTTAATGTCTGCATTAATTATTTAATGCTGACATTAAATCGATTTAATGCTAGCATTAATTCGATTTAATGTCAGCATTAATTCAATTTAATGTCAGCATTAATTCAATTTAATGTCTGCATTAATTATTTAATGCTGACATTAAATCGAATTAATGTCAGCATCAAATAATTAATGCAGACATTAAATCGAATTAATGCTGACATTAAAAAGAATTAATGCTAGCATTAAATCGATTTAATGTCAGCATTAAATCGATTTAATGTCAGCATTAAATCGATTTAATGTCAGCATTAAATCGACCAATCACGTTGCGATATTTAACGTCATTGAGGTCTAACCAATCAAAATCGCTGTTAGTAAGGGTTCTAGGGTGCGGGCATACAAGGCGGGATTTCGTTTCAACGATCCGACTCTTCGATCGGTAAAGTAGGCCTTTAGGCTGTACTATATAAAGTATTATTATGCATATTATAATACAGCAGGATGTAGGCCTGCACTGACTTAGTCCGCAGTCTGCTGACCTGGTATTTGGGCCGCTTGTACTTTAGGCTACAATCCTCGACAAAAATGATGGGACAAAACAAGCAATGAACGGAGCACCACCCCCCCCCCCCCCACTCCCCCATTCAATGTTGCGGCAGCCCAAGGCGTCCTGAAACTTCAACATTGATACGGGAGCGTATTTTTGTCGAGGATTGCAGCACTGACTCAACATCTGCTGGCGCCAAACGTTGGAGCAGTCAGATTGTGTTTGCAGAGTTGTGTGCATGTGATGGCGTGGGAGTTTTTCGGCGCGACTCAGGTGCACACCCGAGACCCCTTACTGACAGCGACCTTGATTGGTAAGACATCACAGATGTCAAATATGGCAACGTGATTGGTCGATTTAATGCTAGAATTAATTCGATTTAATGTCAGCATTAATTATATAATGCTGACATTAAATCGATTTAATGCTAGCATTAATTCTATTTAATGTCAGCATTAATTCTATTTTATGTCAGCATTAATTTGATTTAATGTCAGCATTAATTCGATTTAATGTCTGCATTAATTATTTAATGCTGACATTAAATTGAATTAATGCTAGCATTAAATCGATTTAATGCCAGCATTAAATAATTAATGCTGACATTAAATAGAATTAATGCTAGCATTAAATCGATTTAATGTCAGCATTAAATAATTAATGCAGACATTAAATCGAATTAATGCTGACATTAAATCGAATTAATGCTAGCATTAAATCGATTTAATGTCTACATTAAATAATTAATGCAGACATTAAATCGAATTAATGTTGACATAAAATCGAATTAATGCCAGCATTAAATGATTTAATGCCGACATTAAAGTCTGTGCTGTGATTGGTCAATACTGAAACGTATTTAATGCTGACATTAAATCGAATTAATGCGGACATAAATTCGATTTAATGTCAGCATTAAATAAGGAATTATGTCCACTGTGGCCAACCATACTCGGGTGCCAAAATTCCGAACAGCTACAATACTAGAACAGCTGCATGTATATGGTGGTCAATTACAACGTCGGACCATGATTTCAGGTCAATTTTGTTGCTTTTAAGTCAATGTACAATAATGGTGAAGAATGGAACTCATTAGAATATTTTTTAAAGCAATCTCTGATTGTCTGGTTAAGACAGTCAAAAAATACGATGTAAATGTGTGCAACGTTGGAGAAACGTTGTCGATGCGCCCTTTTTGAAGGAGATCTTCTTGGTTGGTCGTCGCTACAGTACTGCATTAATCCATTCCTTGCATGTTTTCTCTTTCTTTCTTTCTTTCTTTCTTTCTTTCTTTCTTTCTTTCTTTCTTTCTTTCTTTCTTTCTTTCTTTCTTTCTTTCTTTCTTTCTTTCTTTCTTTCTTTCTTTCTTTCTTTCTTTCTTTCTTTCTTTCTTTCTTTCTTTCTTTCTTTCTTTCTTTCTTTCTTTCTTTCTTTCTTTCTTTCTTTCTTTCTTTCTTTCTTTCTTTCTTTCTTTCTTTCTTTCTTTCTTTCTTTCTTTCTTTCTTTCTTTCTTTCTTTCTTTCTTTCTTTCTTTCTTTCTTTCTTTCTTTCTTTCTTTCTTTCTTTCTTTCTTTCTTTCTTTCTTTCTTTCTTTCTTTCTTTCTTTCTTTCTTTCTTTCTTTCTTTCTTTCTTTCTTTCTTTCTTTCTTTCTTTCTTTCTTTCTTTCTTTCTTTCTTTCTTTCTTTCTTTCTTTCTTTTTCTGAAATCTAATGTCTAAATATCCTTACAAATTATGACTGATTTTACCTTTGTTCACTTTTAAACCATGTTATAAACCAGATCTCTGGAAAACTCTGACGTGATCACCTCTGATCGGAATTTCCTGAATGGATTGGACAACATCCAGACCTTGTGAGTACATCTCTTGCTAATGATTTTGCGTAAGTAATACGGTGGGGGGGGGGGGGGGGGTCGATAGAGGTTGCCAAAGTTGAAAGTTATGAATTTCGAGGATGTTATGATAAAACGTATAGATGCTAAGGGGAAATGTAGAACAGACTTTTATCTGTGCAAAAGACATTTGTTTTCATGGATGTCGCTTAAAAATAATGCAAAATATTTTTTCCCTTTATTTATGAGATTTGGAACAAATGTTTTGTCTCCCGTGAATTTAGAATAATGATCAAAGTGACTTTACAGTTGTTGGTAAAAAATTTTGGCGAATAACAACTTCTTGTTGACCTTTAAACCACGAAGTAGATATTTTAAAGACCTATTTATACTAATGGAAAGGTGGAGGATTTAAACTGTAGGAAAGTAAAGCCACTACGAATTAAGTATTGATAATTTCCAACTCGGAGTCTGTGGCCCCTTTATTCAATAATTGATTCCAGAATAAGTCAGTTTTCTTTGTACACGTTGTTGTACTCAAAAACGAAGCCGGCTTAATTGTGCATTCTCTTTTTAGTCACTCAGATCGATTTTTCTACTGCTGTCTCTTGGAAAGTCATGACACTTTAGTTGAATGTTTGCCACCACCAGATGAGTTTTCCAGTTGTACAGATCTAATACGATCAATTGTTCAGAAAGTTTTAATATGGATCATGGCCCTTAGCGCCCTTTCAGGTAACATCATCGTTATTGCAGTTCGACTGATCAAATGGAGAGAAACACAAAACAAACGAAGAGGTAACCAATCACAACCAGTACTGATCATGAATCTAGCCATAGCTGATCTCCTTATGGGTTGTTATCTTCTGATGATAGCAATTGCCGATATCAGCTATCTCGGTCGTTACGGACTTTTCTCAGACACATGGCAGACCAGCTTTGCGTGTCGTCTAGCTGGGTTCCTGTCAACTATCAGCAGTGTCACCTCGGTTCTTTTCCTAACTATTATCAGTATTGATCGCTGCTACAGTGTACTGTATCCCTTATCTCCTCGTCGACTCAGGGAGAAATCTACGATGGTAGTTTGCGGTTGTGTCTGGATGACCATGTTAATTTTGAGTGCTCTTCCAGCAATTGTTTTCGGTGGAACGTATTATGGACGCTCCAGTGTGTGTCTTGCACTCCCCTTAACGCCTGAACGACCAAGAGGATGGGCATACTCATTTATTCTTTTCATTATGCTAAACGTGTTACTTTTTATAATAATAACAGTTTGCTACACTATAATATTTGTAATTGCAAGGCGCTCTACAAAGTTTTCAACGTCTCTGAGTAAATCCGATCGGCAGTTGAAAGAGGAACAGCTTCAGATTGCTGTAAAAGTTTCTTTTTTGGTCATTTCGGATTTTGTTTGCTGGATGCCAATCATTATAATGGGATTCCTTGCTCTGACTCCGAGTGCAGTTACTGGCGATGTGTATGCGTGGACAGCCATTGTCATTTTGCCGATCAATTCTGCTCTAAATCCACATTTGTACACGTTTTTAATTGAGAAGAGGCGTAAAGACAATCAAACCGTGTCCAGTCGAGACACAGACACCGGGGTTACACCTGATTCGTCACCCGGGCCACAAAGGTGGAAGCTTCCGGCTCAAGTAGAGTCAGGTGAGAAAAAGAAAAAAAAAAAAAACGCCAATTTTGTAATGAACATATCTCATTTACTTAGGACGAGAACAGAAAACTATGTACATTTGATATCCTAATCATTCGTTATAACGTTCAGGGCACGTCCTGAATTTTCATATGGCTCGAACCTTTGCATTCATGTACTAACCATCATGATATAGGCACGTATATAAGATTGAATGCAGTTAAGTATGTATGAATTCAAACTTCAAGTAGGAAGACTAACCAACTCAACCATCCTTGAATGCAAATTCGATTTATTTTTGATGCGATTATTTCAGATGAGATAGCCGTGATAAATTTTGGAAATATGAGAGAAACAAAAGAAAAAACAGACATCACAAAATTAAAGGGCAATAGCGGTTACCCAAAATGAAATTAGTGTAGTAGACTAGTCTTGTTCCATGTTTGGTTGTTAAAAGTCAAATGAAAAAAATATGTTCTCCTCAAACTTGAGAATTAAAGGAATAACTGCCTCAAAATAAGTTAGGGGGACTGATCTTGATCTTTGATCCTTCTGGCTTGTTCGTTGCTCAGTTGCATGGACCCCATTTTATCCTACTATTATCCTAAAATTATATTTTTACTAAATTTACTAGGAAATAAGTATTTTAAGCTGGCCAACCAACCTCGGTGAAACTGTAATGTCGTGAACAATATCATGTACAAAAAATAACAAATAACAACTGGTAGTGTTATTTGGGGAAAAATGAAAGCAAAATACTCAATTTTCATCTAATTTGCATTATTGCTTTGAATATGAGCTCAAAAAATTCCAAAAATATGTACGTTCAAATTTCCTATATGTGCTATTTATTTCTGATGCAAGGTTTTTACAGAGATTGTTCTTGTAAGTCTAGCAATAAAATGTTGAAAATATTCACTCTCATTAAAAAATTTACTGTTAGCGGAGGAGGGTTAATCTGTCTTAAAGGTCGTCAACTCTTACTCTAGCCTACAATTTTTTGAGAAGCTTATCTAAATTCTCAATTGGCCCTTTTTTGATTGACAGCAAGCTTACAAAATGCATGTTGCTGCAGCTCATATTTCACAAAATGTACTCTAGAGTGATTGGTAGAAGTGGGTATAGAATCTGACCTGTTTTGGGTGAAAGGATAAAGCCATAAGTTCATCTTTCACGGATGCACAGAAATTAAACATTATAGCATGAGTTGTGTGTTCTGTTTTTTTAGAGGAAAGTGGAATTGTTAAGACAGTACTAACGTGCATGAGAACTTATCGAGTCATTGCACCAGCTGGAAAGGAACGTTACCAGAAATACAAACTTTCAACTCTAAAATCATATCATCAGTTTCAACTGAAAAACTCTGACAAGGAAGACATTGTCGCAGATATCAAAAAGGCGGTACAGTATCTTCATGACATGGGCGTGATTCATGGTCACTTGAATGAAGATCACGTCATTATAGATGAGGTATTTTTTCTTCTATTACCGATAAAAATGGTACAACCTCGTCACTGTGTTTTCTTTCGTTGTTTGGTTGGGTACGGCAACGTCTTGATTCTCTAGATAAAGCTTATTGTTCTCACATTTTTTTCACTTCCCTGTTAAAGTATCTTGCATGATAGTTGAGAAACTATTATCACATACTTAGTAATTTAGGATATAAAATTACAAACTTAATAAGATTAACCGAGAGGTAAATTATCAGAAATTTCGCAATTTGGTGTCGAGAATATTGTCACATGATTCTAAAGAGCCGTTCGTGAAGTTCAAATTGACGTGAATGCATTTCACGTTATAGAAATATGCCCTATCTGTTGCTATTATTTAATTGTCTATGGGTTAAATTCGATACATGAGAAAGAAATGTCATCATTCAATCATGCGATCAGGGTTTCACAACCAACGGAGTGTATTATCTACTTTTCTCAACTTTCGCTCTTGTAAATGGAGTTTGCTCACAGGGCACAGCCCTATCCTAATTGTAATGATTTTTAAAGATGATATCGCTGACATCCTGATGGATGGATTGGAGAAATGGCTACAAAATAATGAGGCATTACTATCATCGTGGATAGGAAAAACTTTAAGTTTAAAAAAAAAAATGCGCCCAAAAGATTGGCCGTATGTATACGTTTCCAACCATTTTAGAGTGAAAAATGTTTTGAAACCCTTTACAGAGTACCATTTTCTAAAAATGAATGTTGTTTTGTATTTTTATGATTCTTAGCTTCCTCATGGAAATAAACGAGCCTATCTTCAGATGTATGCTGGTACCAAAGGACACTTAAAAGTACAGTCCGAAGAGTCCCCTGATATAGAGATGACTGAAATAACAACCGCAAAAGATGGATTTGAAGAGGACAACGAACAGCTACAAACTTTGTTGGAAACAATAAAGTCAATAGAGTAGTAACTATTATTGGAATACTATCCAATCAACATAAACTTCATTAACCACTTTTGTGAATTCCAAAGTTAGTCTGAAATGTTGAATATAGAGGTTCACTGGATAGACGTTTATCGAGCAAAAATTTATAATAAAATATTGAAGGATTTATGTAATAACTACAGTTATTTAAAAAATAATATTAATTACTTCTATAGTGCAAAATCCAGGAGGACAATGTTATGGTAACGCAAGAAGTATCGATATTGGTGGCCTTGGGTCTTCCCTTCAAATCATTTGACTTTTAAATAACAATCGAATTTTCTACTTAATTCTAACTCAAATAGAGAGGAAGAGAAGAATACAAATGATTTTAGGCAATAAGTTTATTTTTTTCCACCAGCGAACTCCCCGAAAAAAAATATGTTAACAAAACTGGGAAAATACAGAAACTGTCAATGAGATGCTGATCATAAACAAGTTCCCACTCTAATTTTTTTTCTGTTTAATCTTCATATTCATTTGTTTTTCGTCTTTTTATTTGGACCATAGAGTAATAGTTTTTCTAACGATGCCATTTGGAGATCATTTTTTGTTAGTATTTTTCTCGACAATATGGTAGGTTACTTCCCGAAATATATGTATCGCAACATACATTACACCCTTAAAGTAAAAGAGTGAACTTAGTCACTCTTTGATAGAGTGAAAAGTGTAAATTCACTCCATTAGAGTAATAACTCACTCCAAGAGGACTGAAACTCACTCTTCTTGGAAAATTCACTCTTCCACGAATGCCTGCAATGATCACTCTTTTTTAAGATCGATCACTGTAGGCACTCCACCAAGAGTGAAACTTCGCTCGTTTTAAGGGAATGCCGCTCTTTTTGGAGTGATTTTCAATCTTCTTGGAGTGAATTATTACTTTACTGGAGTGAATTCACACTTTCCACTCTATCAAAGAGTGATTAAGTTCACTCTTTTGATTTTAGTGTACTATAAACGCACCAATATTGTAAAACTAAGTTGTCCGCACAAGCGTAACAGATCGACTCTGTACACACTGTACAGTGGAAACAAGAAGGATGCCGTGAGATCAAAGTTTTTAAAGTGTCCATTTCCATTTCAGAAGAATTTTGCCAGCAACATTAGTAACAATAACTTAAATATAATTTGGCAACATTGGTATAGCAGACATTATATAGAGTGTGATACATCAAAAAAAAGGGGGGGGGGGAGAAGCACGTCAGAGAGTTCATAGTTCATGGTTTCTTTATTTGTTGATTTGGAAAAAAGTAACTTTCGATGATTTACTTTACTCCGCTACTTGCAATGGGACTTATATCTATGAAATCTAAGAACAATATCGTATATTAATTTTCCAAACAGTTTTAGGGGTCTTTTCTAAGCCATCCAGTAAAACTGATGAGGAACGTCTGGGTTCAGATACACGCTAAAGAACCCTCACTTCCGGAATATGGCGATACAACATACCCTCAGCTTATCGAGACGAAGCCATGATGTTACTTCTACCATCCAGCAAAATGGATAAGATTTCCAGGTCAACATTAACGAATTCTACGCAAAAGTTTCACTTCCATTCCTGTGCGCATTCTGTATAAGAGTAATTCTAACTTCATGATTAATGCAGTAACGGCATTCACTGGTGACGGCAAGTAATGCATATCTAATTTGCTAATAAGTCAATAAAGTAAACCACATAACCAGCAAAATAATTATTTAGATGTCTAGAAAAATGAACTTCTTTCGTTACTTTCCAATAAAACCTCGTATCAGATCCCCCATCGCATTATCCATCATTCCCATCAAGGTTAATTTGGTTCCCATGCCCCTCACGCCCTCACATCGTATAAACACGTTTTCCTAAATCGGTTCCACACTTCATTTCTTTTGCTATTCTTCAAGGTATTCATATACCGTTGTTTGCGTTACTTTTGTAGAATTTCTTATCCCATCCCTGCCCTTCCTTAGTAAGGCCTGGTTGTAAACAGATCTATTTATTTCCGCGCGAAGGAGGATGTGTAACATTAGTTTCAGTAGATGGCCAACCACAAACCCTTTGTTGAGCGAACATTAGTTAACCCTTCTTGCCCGTTCTTGGCTGTGATAATATCCCTAGCTGTTGACAAGTGATAAGCAGTTAAGGTGATTGTCCGGGACCTACTTATTTTTGTGAATTTTTTCTAGTACCAGTAAATTAACATCAGTTTACAAGTAGTGTCACACTAAAATTTTGCTTCTGAAAAAATGGGAAATGGGCTAGAGTTGACATTAATTTTTATTCACTTTTTCTATAAAACCTTATTTTGGCATGATAACACATAATAAAATATTTCTATCAATTTTTGATCAATATGTGTTTTTATTTTCTGTTTTGTGCCTACACAGCTTTCCTAATCTCACTTCAAAAAGGATAATTTGAATGGAATTTGTGAAATAGCTGACTAAAATTTCTTCGCGATAGTTGTACGTTTACAGAAAAACGTACCCCCCCCCCCCGAAAAAAATAAAACGTAAGTAATAAACGCAGACCTTGACACCAAGTACGTTTTGAACGTATCGACATGTTCTTTTTAATTTTAACGGTTTTTTTTAACGTTTTAAAAAGTTCAGTCTTAGTCCCTATACTACCCCTGTTAAAAGTTACATGTTTTGATACGTTTCCATCAAAAGCGTAACTGGTGTGTCAACAGTGAGAGGTTCCTTTGAATATAAGGGAGCTGTGCCGGCTATATAGAGTCAATGTACAAACACTTGTCAAATGAAAATGGTCTGACAAGTCAATCACGTACCCCTGTGACCAACAACCCCCCCCCCCTCCCTCATTTACCCTTACATTCCCGCAGCCGAATAATTTTGGCGGAGTGCACATCAGCACCGCTCATAAGAGATCATTAGATTGTTAATTACGTTGTTCATCAGTGGTGATACCGCATTATGACCAATTTTTGGTACCACATTTTCACGTGTACCAAACTAGCTTAACCGGAATTGATCGAAAGGGTACATGTGTGCGCGAAGTGCGCCAAAACTTATTTAATTGTTACAAGAAAAAAATTAATGAAAGTTTTGTAATCCGCAGATTCTGCGAATTTCTTGATAAGAGGATAAATGATAAGAAAATTGATTAACATTGAAATAACTCATAACACTATCTGACTATAGAATAAAAGAAAATATAACAGAATTTTGAGGATACAGCTGTTGTAAGGTCAACACTCATTGATTTGTTTCTGTGTCCTCCACTCAAAACTTACTTAAAATCTTCTTTTATATTAAACATTTAAATACAACAAGTTAAACACCAGCTTTACGCAGTTATATTACCTCCATTAGCTGGAACTTTGGAATTGAATTTACAAGTAAAGTGGCTTCACCAGAATTTCTCGCCGTGGGGGAGGACATGCAGTATGTTAAGTGATCGTGTACATAGAGTCTGAACGGTGTCCTTTCCCCTTGGAAAATTTTAAGAAAATTGTGTCTATAGGCAACCTGTCGCCACATACGACTTTTTTAAGATAAGGTTTGTAATAACAAAATTTTACCTTTTGATAAGTCTTGGAGTATGTTTTGTAATCATTGTTCCAAGGGGTAGGAATCGTTTCCTTTCTTTTGAAAATGTCTTGAAACGTGGTTTTCACATACAACGTTTTAACATAAGACCTGAGACGGTTTTTTTTTCAAGTTTTGATAGGAAGCCAAAATATGCACCAGTGAGGGGAGGGGCATGATGCTGATGTCTCGCATTTACTTATGTCACTGAGCAAGTATGAAGATTTGGAAAATTGATCAAACGTTACTCTATTTTCAGGTCCCAGTCGGATGAATTCAGTTCAAATCTGTTAACAATTTTGATGTTTTTTTTTATTTATTTGGATTTGATTATATTAAGGTCTTCACAGGACAAGGACTGTCTACTTTGTTAAATAGCATCCACGTTTGATAGTTTATCGATCAAAATACTGATGGACCATCCGGAATATCTTTGACGTTACCCTGAACACCAGAACACATGCCACTATAAACACATCGTTATTGTGGAATTAATTATTTATGCAAGATCAACAGACCTCTTAACCATGGGGGGCTCCCTGCTGTAACCATTACTAAAGAAGCTCGCAGTAACCATAAAAGAAAGAGATCTAAATCTTAGCCATATTTTACCACAGAAATAAGAAATGCAATAACGTGGAGCAACGATGATGCCAGCGGGGAGAGGGTGGGCATAGGCACCGGTCGGGGGAGGCCGTCCCCGTCTGGGGAAGACTCGATTTCGTCGGACGGCTTTCATCTACACAGTAAAAAATTTAAACCATAAACTTCAGTCCTTCAACGATGTTATTATTAAGACCAGACAGTAAGACCAGACAGACAACCTAGTTTTGTTTTCTTTTTTTTTCTTTTTTTTTTTTAATTCCGCCTGTTGGTTATCGTCATTGGGGAGAAAGTTGTTTGAATCTTCTGAAAACATAAAAACTGACGAAAGATTCTGTTAGTTATCAGTTCTACAGATTAACGTAGTAAATTAAGCAAATGCGGCTGAAAACAACCTATACGTGAAGCAGGACATTAATTTGGTTTTGAAAGTTACAAGGATACTCCATTTCTCATATTGGGATGGGGATTCTAAGAAGAGGGTTAAAAATGAGAAATGGTACTAAACGTTGGTATAAGTCATTGCACAAAAGGAGAGTCATCATGCGGCCAAGTCCGATTTGCCGAAATAGAAAAATAATGAACATATTAAGTATGCAAAACGCGCCGAAAATGGGGTTTAGAGAGCAAAAATAATTCTGTTTTCAACAAGAATAATCGAACATGGTAGTTTCTGGTTACCTTGCTTTTACATTTCTTGTTACAAAAATTTTTAGCAAATTTTTAGCGTCTCCTACTTTCAAAAGGTGACAGAGACATGTTATCGCCTCACCCCTCTATCAACGCCCATGCGTCCATCATTCAATTCTGGATATGTCCAGTTAAAGAGTTGACCTCTTCTTATTGTCACTTTGCTATTTGGCACGTACGGACACAAGTGGTCAAGTGGTCAAGTGGTTTTTCCCGGCTTCATCCCCTATTTGAAACATTCACCCATTTCTCCTCACTCATTTCACAATGTATCAACCAGCTCTTTTACAACTCAGCAATTGGATAGGCCTATACTTCTTACAAAGTAGTTCTATGGGTAGTAGATCCTGAAGAAATGCACAATTCAACTACTTCAATCGTTCGTTTTAAGTCTACGATTACTGCTTACTAGTGACATTTTTTTTTTTTTTTTTTTTTGCTGCATCAGTATTAAGGTAGTATCATGACTGCAGTGCTCCTAACCTGCCTCAGCGTGTACACTACACACACTACTGACAAACTCGAAATGACACCGAGTTCCTGGGTCGCAAACATCTTGGTCATTCCTGGTGTGCACAAAATGTTTACCTTCAAAAAGACAGTATTCGAACATTTTAAACCATCCGTAATTCTTTCATTCTTTTCGAGCCCCCTCACTTACAAAGATATTGATTTCCAGTCTAACACAAACAAGTTCGTTACTTGAGTGGCGTGGGCGGAGGAAAAACATTCCGTCTAAAAAAAAATTGCCAGTCCCTAGAACATTTTATCAGCGGTACCTTTATGCAAATGTATATTCCACGGTAACATTCTACTGCCCACATTACTTCAAACGTATGGCATGGTAGGCTATCTGCTTTATATGTTTGTCAATCAGTGCTATATATGTGAAGTCACATGGGAGAGTAGAAAGAGAGGAAAACGTTTAAAGACTTCTTTGCAGTTTCAAAAACAGGGCAAAAAACCTCTTTCATATTCAAATAAAAAACCAATCATTTGAAACTTTCACACAATCTTCACAGTGATTTTGTTGTTTTTATGTAGTACAATAATGAGGGATTTCATAAGAATATCATTTGAAATACAATTGATCCCTTTTCCGTCTAGTTTCTTTTAAACAAATATTGTTATATAAATGAGCAAGATTTTCCCATTCTAATGTACGTGATTTTGCAATATTTTTCCGGCTTTGATAGGTTTACACGTTATTTAACTTACATTTTGACGAGGAAATGAAAACAATGAATATGGAATGTCAGATTTCATTATTTTCTCAACTAATTTTTTTAAATATTAGGTTATTATCGTTATAAAGTCGTTTCATCACAAATAAATGGCCTCTTTGTGAATATATACGTTAGCATTGCATGTAAGTTACCTGAACAAGGCTAAGAACGCTAGCCTCACTCTCAAGTCTAAATATTTATGAAAAAAACTCTTAGTCTTTAATGACTCAATGTTAAATGGACAAAATAAATGACATTGTATTTGATTTTTTCCTATCCTCCATAAACTGAATGCTTTTTATTTTACCTATATTCAACAGTTTGTTAAACTCAGAGACATGTTGACGTCATATCAGGACCTGAATAATAAGTTAGAGGAAGACGCAACACGTATTCATCATTGGTGTGAAAACAATAAAATGGTCCTAAATGCAGAGAAAACTAAAACGATGGTTATACGGTCTATACGAGGACTGGTACACTTGGGAATGAAAATACACTCCATGTTAAATACACTCCATGAAGATTGCAGACCCCACTCTGCTTACTGTACATTATGAAAAGTTATCAAGGGTCATAATTGATAGTGACTTAAAATCTGCTCTAAAACAGTAAGCCATAGGTTAGCACTGCTTAGACGAATTCAACCTTTTACTGAGAAACCAGTTTTATGTTTTGAATGGCTATATTTTACCTATTTTACACTGTTGAAGTATCGTATGGGGTACATGTACTTACAGTGATCTGCAAAGGTTTTTATGAATGCAAAAGACAGCTGCAAGAATTATTTTAGGTGTTGGTTTTGATCAAAGATATTTTTAATGCTTTGAACATTGAAGGCCTTGACATAAGGATTCGAAGGAAGAGAGTAATAATGCTTTATAAATATCTTAATGAACTTGCTCCTACCTATATGGAAGAAATATTTACATTTAATACAAATGCCAATTCTCCCTCTTTGAGATCAGCCACAGAAAATAATTTATACTTATTTGCTGGCAAAACTGACTATAACGAGAAAAAAAAAATTCATATCGAGCTTCTAAAGAATAGAATGAACTACCTATGGAGCTACAAAATGCTACATCACTGAATATTTTTAAAAGTCATCTGCATGACCTCATATATAATATATAGTTTTATGATTCAATGATCCTTATAGTTTTAACTGGCAATTTTAATTAATGTACTCTTTAACGGCTATTTTTAACGTTTTTTGTTCTTATACTTTGATTTAAGAATTGTCAAGTGTTTTAAAAATTTTGACTGTTTTTGTTAGTGTTCTAAATGTTTAATATTGCAACTTGTTTAAACTGTTTTATTGCCTGTTTTGACTCTGCTGTTCTATTCCTTTTAACATTGTCTTTAATGTTTACTTACTCCTTTACTTTGTTTTAAATTATGTTTTATTTTGGTCCTTTTGTTCCTGTACTTTCTCTTATTAACATTTTACTTAGTTTCTATTGTTTTTTATGCTTTTTCAATTCTGTACATTCAGTTCATTTCTTTTATATGAAGGCCTCCAGGCAGATTAGCATTTTTGCTAACCTAGCCTTACCCTCCTTTCAAATGATAAATAAATAAATAAATAAATAAATAAATAAATAAATAAATACGGGGGAATTTCTTTTCAGTGCAATACACTTTTCTACATTAAAAATAAAATTGAACTTGTAAAAAACTCATTCGCATCGGGTTTTCTGTCATCGAGCTTACAACTAAAGATATAATATTTAATGTGAAAAATGTAGAAATTAAATGGATGAAAACTGGTCGTCAGTTTACCAAAAAAATAATCTTGCCTTGACAACTTAAATTGTGAACCAAAAAAAAAGTTGCTCGCAATCTAACAAAAACGAAGAAGTAACATGACATGACCAAAAGAGATGTTCAATTGACACTTCAGTATGCTGATGATACAGTGTTTTTCTTAAATGGAGACGAGGATAGTATGTGTGCTTTAATTAATTGTCTTAAGAAATTTAAAGGTTCATCTGGTCTTAAAATTAATTATGATAAGAGTAAACTTTTCCCCCTGGGCCCCTTTGTCATAAATTATCCTCGTTATATCGACAAATTTAATTTGATTATTTCGAGGGAACCAGTAACCTACTTGGGTATTACCTTCTCACATCATGGCGACGACCTTTTTCGATTGAATTATGAGAAGAAATTGTCACGACTTAAACATCAATTGAAAGTCTGGAATAGCAGGGATCTTACACCCATTGGCAGGAACACAGTTGTGAAATCTTTTGCAATTAGTCAGTTGGTTTTTCTTTTCCAAGTGTTGCCAACCCCTCCTACTTCATTTCTAAACCTGGTTCAGAGTGCTATTTTTGAGTTTATTTGGAGCGGCAATCCTGATAAAGTTAGACGCTTAACAATGATAAATAAATAAATAAATAAATAAATAAATAAATAAATAAATAAATAAATAAATAAATAAATAAATAAATAAATAAATAAATAAATAAATAAATAAATAAATAAATAAATAAATAAATAAATAAATAAATAAATAAATAAATAAATAAATAAATAAATAAATAAATAAATAAATAAATAAATAAATAAATAAATAAATAAATAAATACATAAATAAATAAATAAATAAATAAATAAATAAATAAATAAATAAATAAATAAAATAAATAAATAAATAAATAAATAAATAAAATAAATAAATAAATAAATAAATAAATAAATAAATAAATAAATAAATAAATAAATAGATAAATAAATAAATAAATAAATAAATAAATAAATAAATAAATAAATAAATAAATAAATAAATAAATAAATAAATAAGTAAGTAAATAAGTAAATAAATAAATAAATAAATAAATAAATAAATAAATAAATAAAGAAATAAATAAATAAATAAATAAATAAATAAATAAATAAATAAATAAATAAATAAATAAATAAATAAATAAATAAATAAATAAATAAATAAATAAATAAATAAATAAATAAATAAATAAATAAATAAATAAATAAATAAATAAATAAATAAATAAATAAATAAATAAATAAATAAATAAATAAATAAATAAATAAATAAATAAATAAATAAATAAATAAATAATTTTTTTTTTTTTTTTCCTTCGTGTATTTCATTCTTTTGTTTCATTTTTTAACACGATTGAACTCAAAAACATGATATGATCTTTCCATATATACAATATTTACATTCTATTACATATTTCTGCTAAAACCCACAGATCTTGCAACAAAAAGACGTAAGGGGTCAGCTGTTAAACAGAAATATATCCTCAAATAATAAGGATCTTATTAAAATTAATTTCATAAAAAACAAATAAATAAAAAGAGGTCAACATTTATTCCTTCAATTGAAAATACTTATACAAAAACCCACATTTTTTCAGCATACATACATTATCTTTGGAACATGCAAATTATTCCAGATAAGTGTATAAAACGCACAGAAAATCTTACATAGGGAAAACATAATTATCTCCTCGGAACAAACAAAAATCACGTGAACAAATCTGAGCATGGGGAGAACGCTTGATAGAGATCACTAAAACTAACTCTATTTTTCTTGTTAGGAAGAATCCTAGCATCATTAAATTTTTCAATACTTAGGGCAAACTTAAACTTAAAAACAAATTCTCCAACTATGGGTTTCTTCTCATTTCTTTTACAATCATAAATGTAATATTTCATGTGGAGAATTAAAAAATTATAAGGATGGCAATGTCTATCGCTGTAGCCAAAAAAGATATCTCTTTTAGAAAAGCAAAATTGTTTTTTAAGCACACATGCTTCAACATCCAAAATGAAAGAAGCAGTAAAATTACACTCCCAAAAAAGATGCTCAAGGGTCTCCACTTTCGCACCACAAAAGGAACACAAATCTGAATCAGTTTTTTTCATTAAGTAAAGTAGTCTGTTTGTAGCAATAATCCTATGTAAGAATTTAAATTGAAAATATCTGAGTTTAGCCTCTGAAACAGTGAGATGGGGCATTCTGAAAATTCTAAACCAATCATTATCCGTTAAAGTATTAAATTGACTCTGCCATTTAATCCTAGATGTTGGGGTTTTAGTGAATCGGTTTATGAGCCTGGAGTAAATGACTTGAGAGGCTGAGGTACACTGACAAACTTGACGTTGAATCAAGGTTTCTTGGTAATCAGTTTGTGTTTTCTAAGAATGATATTTTCTTTGGGTACCAGTATAGTATTTGTCATCCATACAATTTTTTGATTTTGCATTTAAAGTATTATTTGTTTTCATGTAAACTTCAATCGATAAAACCAAATGTAAATAGTTTTTATTACAAGTTTAAGTTTGCTATTCAAACTGAGGAATATATATTTTTTAAGAGGAAACAAAAATCAAAAGGTAAACTTCATTATTTAAATTTAAAAGACGCCTTTTCAGTTTGTGCGGGTCTATTTGACCCAATTGATTCTTAATTCATTTGATTTTCGCAACGAAATTATCCTCCCTTTCTTATAAAAGTTTTGAAAGTATGAGAATTGCTTTGTCATGTTATTATTCTGTTGATTAAAATATTGCTGTGAAAACAGATTCAAAAAGGAAATAAAGATGGAAGAAAAAAAAAAAAAAAACACTGACAAACTTTATCAAGAAAATCGATAGTTCCATTCAGTGACATACTTCCTACACAATGGGATCTTTTCCAAGTTTGCGGAATTGCATTAATCAATCCATGATAAAGTGTGAATGGAAAAGACTCAACCCCAAAGGCATTTTTGAATTGCTCAAACGTTAAAGGTATATTATCGTGGTCAAATAAGTCACTAACATATATGACATTTTTAGCAAAAAGATTCTTATACATAACAAGATTATTATCGATACGAATGAGGTGATTATTCCAAATGATTTGGCTACCAAAATTATCAACCGGTCTTGTAAACACTGTCTCACTCCATGCTTCTAACACTTGTCGGATGAAAACATTATTAACTACTTGGATATCCTTACTGTGGTAATTGCATTGGAATATGAAACTGTTGCCAAATGGTTTTAAATACAGATCAAAAAATAATTTCCAGTTACCTGGAGTCTCACTGCAGTAACGTTTGATCCAAGTACATTTTAAACTTTTAATGAAAGATGGCACATGTGTAACTTTCAAACCTCCGTCACTGATGGTATTAATAATAGTAGAACGTTTAATTTTGTCAGGATTACCTCCCCAAATAAAATTATAAATTATTTTTTCTAGCTCTTTAATAAAGTGATGTGGTGGATTTGGCAAGACCTGAAAAAGATAAACAAGTTGAGACAGGGCAAAAGTCTTAAGAATAATAGTACGGCCAATTGGCGTCAAATAAATAAATAAATAAATAAATAAATAAATAAATAAATAAATAAATAAATAAATAAATAAATAAATAAATAAATAAATAAATAAATAAATAAATAAATAAATAAATAAATAAATAAATAAATAAATAAATAAATAAATAAAATATTGATTACTTACTGGGAATTTTGGAGAGTAGCCTACCGCGGCATTATAATGTATGTAACTAGGCTAGCGTAACTAGTAAAGTTTCACATGCAAAAACTCAGAAAAGAAAACTTTTAAATAAGTTTATTTTATGGCTTTTAACTGTTTTGTATATGAAAAAAAAGCCAGCTTTCAATGACCCATTTTAAAAAGGACAAGGAATGTTCTCTGATATGAGCGTCACCCCTCTCATAAATTAACATAGGTTGAAAAGTCGTATTTAGGGGGTACCAATACCTTTTGTGTGGTAATTGGAGGATACCACCAAATGACAATGTCTGTAATTATCGAAACTAGTCAAGTTTTACACCCAAAAGTTCAGCAAAAATATTAAAATTTTAATTCGGTTGTTTCCTGGCTTCTCTCTGAGCGGTCCATGATTAAAACATTTTGAAATACTGAATTTAATCCTCATGAAACATCCACTTGTATACGGTATATGAACCGAATATATTTTTTTAAATTTGACCATGTTGTTAGCATGTAAAGAAAACGTTGAAGTAAAAAGAGGTGCATTTCACAGTGCTTTAAGAGCCTATTGTGTCTCGCAACTCAAAAAATGGCAGTAGGAGGCGCTGGATAAAAGCAGATTGATAAAAGTCTTAAACGTCAGCCGCCTAAACCAAAGCCCATTTTTGGGGAAATTTTCAAGGGACAGGCACATTACAATACACGTATTAACAAATTCATGATGAAAGTTGCACTAATACATTAAACTGAACATAATCTTAAATCTAGCTTAAAATTTCATGAAAGACTTTTGGATTAATGGAAGCCAGCAGGCTTTCAGTTTCCATTCTTTTTGGATGCTTTAAAGGAATAGAGAGTTGTTCTAGTTGTTCAAATTTTCATTTTTTTTTTTTTGTTATATTTTCAAAGAAAACAAGGAAGTTGGTTGCAATAGTATACAGCATTGGCAGTACAATGGACCACAGTCTTTTTACCGTTGATACATTTGTGACGTTAACCAGGAAGTGTTTTGAAACTAGGATATGTAAGGTTGGAATTAACTTGAAATATTACATCTGACAGTTTTAAATTCCAATTATTGAAATATATGCCATTTGGAGACGTTGTGAGTTGGTTAAAGGAAGAGTTTATTTAATATATGACTTAAAGGGCATAGAGTTACTGGCAAGCAATTGCCGTATTTGTTTTCCGTTTTGAACTTTTAGCGACATATCTGTGTAAGAAGAGCTGATTAAAAAATATGCAGTCTCGTGTGTGTTTGCTATTAATTACTATTGGGGTAACCAGCCTGTCAGCTACTACACTGGAAACAGGTAACGTCATACTGTATTTAAATTGTTTAAGCAATCATATTGATCCCTTAACGGTCGACAAAAAATCAAATTTGAAAATGCATTTGCTTCTTCTTATCTTAAGAGCAAAAAAAAAAAAAAAAAAATAACGGGTACATGTTTATGCTTTTGCGGAGACTTTTTAACATTAACAAAGTAAAGCTACAATCCTCGACAAAAATAATGGGACGAAAACGAGCAAAACAAGCAATCAACGGGTCACCAAACCCCCACTCCCACTGCGGCAGCACAAGGCGTCCTGAAACTTCAACATTGATACGGGGAGCGGAGTTTGTCCGATGTGTTTTTTGCCAAGGATTGTATTTTGTGGGGGTCACTGTAACACTGCTCGCCAATATTAACATAACAGGGATCAAAAGAATCTTTCGACAGACAATGAATTGAACTACCACATGGTAAGCGGGGGCAGGGGGTGACCACCTTAATTTTTCCCGAATTCTAAAAACCTGTGTTACCGGGGCCCATGCAAGCAATTTTCTCCCCACTGTACAAAATCTCTAATCGAAGCACTGCAAATAAAATCCTAATCCCGAAAAATTTTCAATGAGAATGAGTTTTTGTTTCTTAAATGATCCGACTTCTTTAATATCTGTCTATTACTGGTTCGCTGAGATTCGCCATATCCCAGAACAATAAACCGTTCATAGATGTACACCATGACGGTATTCTGAGGGTTGATGCGCACTGTTTAAGAAGATGTTTCTTCATTGGTTGTTGCCATTGTATTGAATTGTATTGCATCGATTGTACTCTTTGTTAGGGTTAGGGATTAGGTTAGGGATTAGGCTCCATGACATCATGCATGCTTGCTTCAAGTGGAAAACATATCAACTTCAATCGCTAGTATCCCGAAAAGCAAACTTAGGAAATGTTTTCGCAGCAGACATAATGGTGACGCCGCGAAGTGCAAAACCCAATGGGCGTGGGATCCAGGAGCCTGCTTAAGGACCCCTGGTGCGGTCCAGTGGCAAAGCCTCGGTGGGGGACCAGGGGGCCAAACCCCCGGTAGCTCAGCGGTTTTAGCGATTTAAGAGGCTCCAAAATGGTCTAAAATCATATTTAAATTAAGGATTCTTAACCATGAATTTAATTCAGGAATGAGGCAAGGGACGAGAATGGAACGGTGAAGTACTATGGCATTTGATTAAGGAAAAACATATTTTACAGTAATATAAGGGGGCAAAGCCAAAATTTTGAAGCTACTCAAAATTGGACATGTGATTGATAATTTGAGACAGGGCATTTTTAAGTTGAGGCATTTTATCAATAGGAAGTTCTATTTAAAATCTCGAGGCAATATGGGCGGGGTCAAGGGGTCCACAACAGGGTCCCGGAAGCTCCGACATTGTAGGCTTTTTAAGTGGACTTAATGGAAGCACCGTTGTATAGGGATTACTAATAATCCTAAAAGGGACATTATTACTGGGGCAAAGTTGTGTCATTTGGACCAATAAGGGGACTGTGGACATGCCCCTTGCTCAGTGTGTTTAAAAGGCCCTAACTTGAGAAGAAGAAAGATCATTTGTAAAAGAAAGATAGCCTTCAGTAACTTTTGTTTTAACTGCTTGAAGGTCAAAAGTAAACTTTTCTACAGGTTATCGTTAATGTGGGGTCCATCGGGCGAAGCCCCTGGAAGCTTTGCGACTTTTGCATTCTGAAAAGTAATGATTGAGCCAAATTATAGCCGAAATGTAATAAAAGCAACTTCAAATTTATTTTGCGACATTTAGTCATTAAGGGGGGGGGGGGGGATGCCCCAAAAGTCTCATAAAATATATTAGGGGTCAGACACTGTCCCCGCTTCCGCAACCTATGCCAGTTTTGCGGCTTCATCTTAACACGTTATGATGTTTCTGATTTGCAAGATGCATCTTTTCTTTATCACTGAATTAGATTCAGCAATTTACTTCAGAGAGGGCAGTGTGAGGCTTGCTGGATCATCAACACCAAACGTGGGTCGAGTCGAAGTGTATCACCAAGGTATCTGGGGTACAGTGTGCGATGACAATTGGGATATTAACGATGCTGACGTTGTATGCAAGCAACTAGGATTCTCGGGGGCGCATTTGGTCCATGGACATGGGCAAGCAATTTACGATATAGGACAAAGTGAGATATTAATTGACGAAGTGCTTTGTGACGGAACCGAACGTTCTTTGATTGACTGTCAACATAACGGATGGTATAAACACAACTGTGGGCATGTAGAAGATGCTGGAGTCACATGTTTTATACCAAGTAAATCAGTCTTTTCCTTTTCATTATTTGTTTCAAAAAAAAAAAAAAATAATGAAATTGTAGTTTGCGATTGGAGGTAGCCCCGAGAAGACCGCAAAAAAGTGATATGGCGCCCCCAAAGTTACCTTTGATTTCAAATGGTACCTCTTTAAAATCCCATTGAAGTAACCTTGGGGTGACATCACCTTTCCTCGACCACTCTTGGCAAGCCTTTGGAGTTGTTTTATTTTTTTTCAAAATGTGTATCGTTGTTGGTTTGCAATTAAGAACTTGTTTAGAGTAGTCTCATTCTGTGTCTTCTTATGTAATTCATGTGGAATAATGCATGATTTCCTAAAGAGTCACCGCATTCAGCACAATACCGTATGTTGTGAGCCCCCCCCCCCCCCCCCACCAGTGACAGAATACTTTGACCTATATGCCTTTTGAAAAGCCAGTCAAAAGGGTGATTTCACTTCCAAAAACGAAAGCAGGCTCATCGAAAAGGTGCCGACAGAACTACCTGTCTTGGTGTCACTGTTTGGGGTCATTGAAACAAGGTTCGGGATTTAAAAATTGAATCCATTAAAAAAATGTATTCTACATTTAATTTTAAAGGCACCTTTTCATGGCAGGAAGATGAAAGCTTGAATTCGTGATTTTAAAGTTTTAATTAACATGATTTAGAGATCGGTAGGGGGGGGGGGGGCGACGCAGAATGGGATGTTTCCCAGTTCTTGGGCTTTTAATTTCCATGCATGGTATGTAGCTGATACATGAGGGACTCCCTGTGCATGTTAAAATTCAATTTTAACTCCGGTGAATCCACGAGCATTTTGATAACCCTTTATTGCATATAATAGGCCTTCTCACTCTAATTAAATACTAACAGAACGGTTTCACCCAAGACTATTCAACGGAAGCACCTGGCACGAAGGACGGGTAGAGATATGGAATATTGATCATTGGGAGGGTGTTTGCTCAGATACATTCGGTGAAAACGAAGGTGAAATAATTTGCAAAGAGCTTGGATTTCGTGACGTTTATGAACTGAAGGATGTCGGAACATTTGGAGAAAGTCTTTCAGTCACATCTTCGATTAGTGTTTCTTGCCCTTTTTCGTCAGTGGACCTGGCAGGCTGCTCTAAATCACTTCTGGAACCCCAATGCAAAACAGCCGCTATCAGATGTGTCCAAGGTAAAGTGTAGTGCGTTCATATCTCTGTTATCATTAGCAAATGATGCCTCGAGCCGTTGATCATTCTTTGTATGCAAAAAAAAAATAATAATAATAATAATGCGCAGGTTGGCATTGACGCACGATGGCAATTCGTAACTACTTGTTATTGTACTTTATATTAAACGATAATTTTCTCTGCAACTTCTCTCTTTTAATGGTAGAAATTTATCAATCTAATTGCACTATTTGAAAGCAATATTAAATCCAAAGAGAAAAAGATGTAACTTTATGCACTCAATTTGAGGATAAAAATTAACCAAAGAGATAACTTTTTGGCTTTTAAAAATTTCAAAACATACAACTTCAAATTTGCTAAGTGACTGTTTATTCATATAGCAAGTTATCACTTCTTTAATATTACGTGAACAAAGCCAATTTTGTTATAATTTTTAATATTTTGATTTTACAAACATTTTTCTTTCAGACAAGGGCTTTTCAGAACTAAATCTCCTAAAAGTCAGCTGTGTAGCTCTATTTGCGGCCATTATTCTGATTGCCAATGTTGTTTTCTTCTACATGAAATGCACTCGAAAAAATCCTAGACCAAATCCAGATATAGCAACTATCAGCGGAACAGAGTGTGATTATGAACGTGAGGATCACTTTACCCAATCGATAACGCAGGACTGGCAGGAGCCACCAAGTTATAACGATGTTCTTGAGGACCCGTTCTATCGTCTTCAAATGGTTAGCTCCAACCACTTCAATGTTACTAAAAAACCTTTAACAAACCGCAGCTTTTTCTTATGAAATAAGTGTCCTGTAGCAGTTGTAAGGTCGACATTTGTTGTGAATTTTTGACATAAAACTTGGGTAGGCAGGCGACCAAAAGATAGCAATGCTTTCTGGCGGTTATTTCCAGCAGTCTTCGTTCACGATGACTCTGTCTCAATTGTGCAGGAACTGCGTTCTCTTTCGGAGTAGTTAGCCAATAAATGTAAAATACTGTGGAATTTTTTTCTTTCTTTTTTATCAAATCCTTTACTCTTAACAAAGTTCCTGGCAATTGTTCCATCATCTCAACGTGTCATTTATAAGAAGAGCAGTATGGCAGTTGCATCATTTGAAACTCCTTTAAGTTTGGCCTTTGAGTAAATAATTGCGCATAACCAAGTAACTGAATTTCTATGTCTTTCAATTATTTCTTGAAACAAAACTTCCACTACCGCTTAGATTTTACGAACTACTTCCCTTTGCCATATTAGTTTTGAAGGGTTGTTAAAAAGTGCATACAATACTCTAAACAAAAGCGTTCTCAAATGGGTACTGGGTGGGAAAAACCTTCAAACGTGAGGTTAAAGGCCCTGTTCTCTCACCCCAAACAGTACAAATTCTCGTTACCTTCTTACTGAAGCCCACAATTTTCTGAAATTCATCCTCATCCAGACACAATCTCAGTTAATTGCTTCAGGGTGAGTATAGAAAAACTCAATTTATATAATCAAAACACTCTCAGTACCATACATGCTGTGTAATATAAACTTTGCCATTCTGCATTGTTTGAATTAGCTGTCAATCAAAGAGCTGAGCCAATTGGGAATTTCGGTACCCGGGTACCAGAACTGTAGTTTGGGGTGAGAGGCTTGGCCCTTTAAATGGGGCAAGCTGAATCATTTTCAATCATTAATCAACTTATATGCATCCGTCATTAGACTTTATATGAATTACCTTCAGTGAATCTCTGATTAAATTCCTCTTCAATTCGAAGATGTAATTAAGTTGGTTTATGGTAAAGGAATGGAGTATGTAATGGAAGTTTATGTACTATAAACCGTGATGAAGATCAACAGAGAGACAAAATGAAGAAAAGAGAAAAAAACCGAACTCACGGGATGATTCATCCGAGGAAAAGGCTTCATCAAATTAAGAATGTGAATCTAATGATATCCCGTTATCGCAGTAAAATAATAAAATAAACGCCAAAATCTTCCCAAGCTTTGACGGATTTGGGTTAGTCTGTAGCAACTATTAACTGAATTTCTATCTTTGTGATATTATTGGGACCGTTATTGAGTTTTTTTTTTTTTTCAAACAATTGCAATCTATCCCTGTCACGTAGGGTTTTTTTTCTACCAAAAATTGCAATACATCCCTGTCACGTATAAAAAATACATTTAATTCATGCAATAGTCCAAACAGAGACCCCTTCAACCTGATCCAATTTTAACCATTACTGAAACTTATCTTCTCAAATTCTTTATTAGATTTTCAAAGAATTGTCTCTTCAGTGCACATTTGATAAGATACCTCTTCAATTTGAATAATTACACAATTAGAGTGTCTAATGACAACAGGATAAAGACTACGAAAATGTTTGTATACAAAGAGTAATAGGGAGGGGAAAAAGTATCAGATAATTCAAATTCCCGGGATGTTCCAAGTGTCAACCAAGACTTTATTAAATAATGGAAGTATATTTAAAGGTACCTGTCGTCATTGTATAAATTGAAAGAAACGTTGGAATTTACGTAGACACTTGACCTGAGATATATTGACACAAACCAAATTTTGTGTCAAGCAATCAAATGACATTCATCAACATCCCCTAAAAATCACAAAAAGAAAACAAAACTGGATATCACACTTTTTCCAACTTCACCCTTTTCCTCTGAAACATTTTCCTCCCAGAACTTGCAAATTCGATTATGAGAAGACTGTGATAAGCGGTTCCTTCTATTTACCCACTCATATTTACCTGAAAGTTAATGCTTTCAATGTTGTTGTGGGAAAAGGAACATATTTCAGGTTACGGCACTGAAGAGGGTACAGAACAGATACTACACACGATCTTAGCCAAAATGTCGAGATGTGCCAATTGAGACATTTTGTGGACTACAAAAATTATATTTTGGAGTGAGAGTTCTGATTGCCTTTGGATGAATACTCGGTGGATTAAACAGGATGGAAACAAAGCTCTCTCTGAATGATGCACATGCAATGGGTAGGGTTTCGTGGGACTGGGGTAAATACACCTTCATGGTGTGCAATGTATATCTATGATCAAATTTTGCGTCGTTTAGAAACAATAAAATGTAGTAAATATTACAATGAGCAACAATGTTATTTTTTTTTTTATTTTCAGAAAGAAAGTTTACTTCTAGATGCTTTAAAACACGAGTCTTTGTGAAAGATTAGATGTGCACAGGTGGTAACTTTTAACGGTTTATATGAAAATTAGGTCTAGAAAATATGAAGAGAATCACTCAAAAACTAAAGATTAATATTAGGAGGACGTAAGCCATTACCAAACAAATCGTACAAACTTGGTGTTTGCGTTCCCTTCCTGAGGTCTCATATCACTTATTAAATGGACCAATAATAAATTTTCACTTTTCCATTTTGGAAGTGATAATTTGCAGCTTAATGGTCATTAAAGGAGCTCATTGGGTGGATATAGAGGTGAGTGTTAAAGGGTCACTACCGAATGGCAATGCTTATAATTGGCATAATAAGTCAATTTTCATACCCAATACTTCCCAAAAAGTCACAACTATGAGTTTTTTGTGTCCGGACTTGTAACGGTTATATCCATAATTTGAAAAAGGGACTGGTCACAAATATTTGGTAACCGGATTGAACCGCTAGACACGCATTTAACAGTTATTTGTAATAAGGATATAGGGATTATCAAGGTTTGTCCATTTGTCATTTTTTCGCGTGTATGGTCTAAATGTAAGAGCATTCGCCTCCTACGAAGAAGGCCCGGGTTCTATTCCCAGGTTGAGTCACACCAAAGACTTTAGAAACTGAACCTATTGTCGTTGTGCGTGATGCTTCGCGTAAGCAATGGAGTAGAAAAAACAAGCCAGTGAGCCACAACTGGCTCAAGAGTTTGGAAACTGGGCCGTAAAACTCCATCTCAGTAACTAGACGGTTTCTACTTGCAGGCAAGTGCTGATCGAAGCCATTGAAAATGGTCTGAAACGAAGCAAAAAAGGCCCAATATTGCACCACTTGATTCCAAGCCTCTATAGAGTAAATATTAAGTGCTGTACAAAAGAAGAAATAGGCTGATTATTCTATAGGAACACCGTCAAGTTGTTGAAATCGGGGAAACAGTCGAAATTTCCACTTCATGAAAAAGTCAAAATAACTGCGTGACAGATGAAATGCTGTAAAACGTTAGTATTGTTCGTGTGTAAGTAGAGTAGCATCACACTGATGATATTCATACGCCCAGCCAAGAAAGGAGGCACGAGTTTACTTGACAAACTGAGCAAATCCAAAAATCGAAGCTGTAGGCTTCGATTAACTAGCTTGTTTTGTGGAAGAAAAATTAAAAGGTGTGGAAGTATTTGTTGAATTTCCCTAACCAACTCGATTAGCGGTTGTAAATCTCTACTCTTCAACCGAATTCCATGTAAACGATGATACTCATCAAAGTAGGCCTCTGTACCAGTGTACTGTTAAGAGTTGACGCCATAATTTAAGTTTCGGGTGAATGTACGTTGTATCGACGTTATTTGCTATGTTAAATAAAAGTGACTCCTCCTATAAGAAACCTCTGCTAGTGAATCTACAAGGAAACTGATCTGTCAACAAAAAAGAACCGACGTGCTTAAGTAAGTCGCATGTTCTAAGGTAAATTTATTGCAAGTTGTATTGTGTTCCTAAAAATGGTTTTATCAAATAACAAAGTCTATGTAAAGATCCTGCATCAAGGAATGAGGTGGACTAACAAATTGTAACTTAAGACGTTTCCTCCTTGGACAGGCATGGGGTCAGCCTAATCTTCATAAATGGTGTTTACATTTTTTTATTTGGTAGCAAAACTGCACGTTTTCGTGCCAGTCTTGCAAAAATGTGCTTATGCAGAGAAAAGGCTGCAATCGACCATAGGATCTCTTAGGATATCTGGTATTTTGCGATGTGTAAATGTCGAGTTCTTTTACACAATAAATGATCGATTAGCAATTAATAACTTTACTGAAAGCGTTTTTCATAACTATTTGCTTGTAATTTCTCCTTTTGACAAGACTAAGCAAAGTTTATTGTTTTATTTTTCCTTTTGAAAAAACATGCATGTTTGCTTACAGTGAAAACATGCATGAAAATGGAACAAGATTCCTTACATTAAGCCTTGAAAAACAGCAGCGAAGTGTTTATGCTCCAAACCTGCTTTAATCAGGTATGTACTAGCTACCCTTAGCAACATTTAAGAACTCAGTTATGGCTTTCCACAGTTTCATTAAGATACCTTCACCTGGAAGACATTTTTTTTTTTTTTTTTCGTTCCTGTCTTTTTTATGTTCTTTTAAAACATATAGAAATGTTTTACTTTTTTTTCGTTTACTAGTATAACGGCGTCCATTTAAAGTCGTTTTTGGACGTCTATATTCACGAGGCTATGACTGTGAAACTTTTCATACATCTTGTAGAGGCAGATGGCACAAAAACTTCATTAACTTATACCGTTTACGTTAAATGAATAAGAAACTGTTACTTAAATAATATCTTTCTAATGGAACCGCTTTGAAATAGCAACTTACCGGTACTGTGCCTTCTATATGAAAAATGAAAACAAGCTTTACAGTCAGCATGAAATTATCGAAAAAACATTTTCAAGGTATTGTCATGCACTGTAAAATGACCAGCGCTACATTGACAGTGTAAGTCAGAATATTATCATTAATGTGGAGAATGTGGCGGGTAGCTTTTACTTCATGTACAGTAAGTTTGACTAGAGAGCTCCTTAGATATAATTTGAATAATATACAGTTTGTGGGAGATTTTTGATCTTTTTTGGAATGTTTATCGACTGTTATCCGCGACAGCAACATTTATTTTCCCAGCAATTACTTCTGCGTCCTTCGAAACAAGCTCCATGGAACAACAAGAGTGATTTTGTGGTCACTTTGTGTGCTTTGTAAGAATGATCATAAGTTTGGTCCCACTTATCCCTATATCAAATGTCATACAATAATCCCTTGTCCACATTGTTCCAGAAAATGACCTAGGGATGGGCAACGCTATCCACGTGGAACTTTCATGTGGCCGTACCGTTGTAAAATGAAATTAATTTCTTTCGTTTTTTCAAAATAAGCCTAAACGTCGGTTGTTCTACCCCTTATTTTTTGTCGGACACATATTCTGCGGACGTTGTTCTTGTGCTTATATTTCCGGGGTATTTTGTTACACTCCAAGAACGTCTGGTTCAAATAGAACCAGAAAAGGTTGAAATGGGCAATGAACCGAAAATGGATCAAATTTCTGACTAGGTTAGTTTCATTTAAAACAAAAAATGTTCATTTTGAAGCGAGACTTGCCAAATATTTATCCTTTTTTTCGGTTAATGGACCATTTGATCCTTTTCATGGTTCAATTTGAACCGAACGTTTTTAGAGTCTAGTGAGATGAAACTCCAGCCATATTTGTGTATGTGCGATCTCGTCACCAGTGTAGGTGGTGTGATACACAGGTGCAAATACTGTTCGGGAACGCTTCTTCCGTGATCTCTTTTCCTCAACTACCTATTAATCAAGGACAGACTGAAAACATGAAGTCGAATACAGGCGGTGAGAGTAGGGTTGTATGTATACATGTTTATATTAGGACTAGTTTGTAACTGACAATGCATATGGAAGAGGAGCGAATTAAAACTGAACACTTCAGTTCGCCACTCTGCACTTACGTCAAACTCAAGTGGCAGTACTCGCTGACATTGGGTACGGTAATATTGTAAAACATGGGTATGATTTGGGCAGCAAGGAAAATGTTGGGAGTAACCCAAAATGTTCATTTTCTTCACCTTTCTTTGTTCTGACCATGTATTTAATGTTACAAGTTTCATGATCGTGTAAAGATATTTTGATCTCAAGAAGAAGTTTCTGTCTCTACGAAGTTCCAATTAAAATGTGGCAGCAATGCTAACTCTTGTATTGGAAAGCGTTCTTATCATGATTTCACTGAATGTAACCTTCATTGTTAAACACAGTCCTGTTCATTCTCTCGGTGATATTAAGAAGCGCAGAGTAATATGCATTGCCGATTGATCTTTGTGGCAATTCAGATATTTTATGTTTACTCGCCGAATAGCATGACATTGTTGCAGATCTGTACGTATACACTGTTAAATTTTGAATGGTTAAATTTATTGTAATAAAGTTTACGTTATGTCCCATTTGCCTTTATGAAACTTTCCCTTGCTTCTGACCTGATTTATTAAAGCTTCTTAATCGAATATAATTATTTTTTGGTACACCATTTGGAGGCTACTTCATTTATGCTGCAAATAGCTTAGAGGCGCATGAAAAGTTTCAAAATATTTTACATTGTGAACAGTTGTGAGGTGGTTTCTCAGAATGCTGACTTGGTACCGCAAGAGTTCTAATTTTGTAACTCGGAATTCTGGGATACAACCTCGGAATTCTGACTTAGAATCTCAGAAGTCTGGATTAGTATTCTGATATAGTACTCGAAATTCCGAGATACAAAGTCATAATTCTAAGATAGCATTTCGGAACCCCAACATACTAAGTTAGAACTTTGAGACACCAGTGGAAATTCTGATAGACTAGAGCTAAAACGAACACCTAAAAAATATTATGTACCCTCCAAGTGGTCGAGATTGGACAACTCCCCCCCCCCCCCCTTTAAAAAAGTTTTTTGTTTCTCTTTTTAGGGAGTTTAGCAAAATAGTCATCCAAGAATTTCGATTTAGTGTCCCGAAAATGTGATTTAGTATTTAAGAATTCTCAATTAGTTTCTCAAATTCAAAGTTGCTCTTCATTTTGAGATAATTTTTCAGAAATGTGAGAAACGAAGTTTGAAATCCACAATTCTTTCTGTTTCTTTTCGTCCCCCTCGGTCTCCTTAATAGGCAGTCATGTTAAGGCAGGGGTGTTATTAGCAGCTCCCTGGTTAAGGCAAGGAAAAATTTTCCCCACCTGAAGTTTAAGGTTCAACAGACAACCTTCTCCCCTAAACCAGCTTTCGAATATCTCCTACACCTGTTTAATCCAGAATCCAGTAGAGTAATTTGGGTACCAATGAGTGTTTTATTGGGTAGGACTTCGAATAAGGTAATGTATTGGCAACATATCTTCAAAACACCGACACTTGGCAAGCCACCCACGCGTACGTGCAGACGTGACCCCTTCATTCACCCCAACCGGCCCCTGGTCCGGAATGCTGATTTTGGGTAAATGGCACCGCACCAATCGAAGAGGGCGAGAGGTGTATTGTTTGTATGTGTCAATAGTGAAACCAGTTGATGAGCAGTTTCCGAGAACGATTAATCAGCTTTGATGGTAAGACTGGGCGAACGAAAAGAAGATTCAGGAAACACATGCGTGCAAAGCGAGCCAATTTCTTCCATTTTGTAGACTTTTCCTCCAATTTAACAATAGATTCGACAGTATTTGTGTACCGTTAGCTCCAAATTTATGTAGGCCTATTGTAAAGGCGTTCGAGGCGAGGAGCACACTGCCCCCCCCCCCCCCCCCAAAGAAAAGAATGGAAATCCGCAAAATCTAGACCTCGGACAGGATATTCCGGCAGGAATTTGGAAAAAAATTCGGATGGGCACTTGGTTTAAAAAAATAGATTTTTTTTCGTAAGCATACCCAAAAATATCCAAATTCTTCCAATTATTTGATCGAAAACAGAAAAGTATCGTATTGAGAGAAGGATATTTTCAAAAATTAAAAAAACTCGGACACTGATTTTACCCCACTCGGTCTTTGACCTACTTGAGTATCTATGTTCTATGTTTTTCATGAAGCAACGTCACGGTACGGCGGCGCTTTCGGCTAGCTTGTGAAAAGGGTTTTCTTACCCCCACTTCATACCGTAGTCTTACAAATACTTAACCCGAGATGCCCCCCTTCTTTGGACGTCGAATACACACAGAGGTTATATTATGTAACAAACACGCTCACTGCGCTTGTTGTATATTGAGCGAAGGCCAAGGCCAACTTAAAAAGGTGCAAAAACATTTTAGCCGAAACCTTAATCAATACCAGTTCTAAAACAACAATATGGATAATATTCTTTCTAACCCAAATTTTGGTTTGGTTTTCCCTCATCTACGTTTTAGGGAAACTCTGTTACGGAACTTGTATTGATGAACAAGTAGTTCAAGCCAGGGAACTGTTATTTCCAAAAAACAGCTCCCTGCTCTAGCATTGAGATATAGCGGTTACATTCCTTACTCCGCCCATTGTCGCTGTGCGTAATATTTGCACGCACTTAACAAAGGAGTAAAGATTAAATTTCAGTGCTATAGAACTGAAAAATGAGTTATTAGATAGAAACAGAAGGTTAATCGCAGAGGCAAAAAAATCTGGTTAAGTTATATCTAGCCTAAAGTAATATAAGCGTTATGGCACATGCGCGCTGCACTCCACACTCAGTTTGTGAGTATACCAGTCGAGGTATCATAGGTAAGTTACGTTAGGTTAGGTTTGATTAAACCTTGTACCGGAATATCTGAGTTGATATAAGGAATTCAATAAACTCCGTGTATAGATAAGAAAGGTAAATGTGAGTTTGCTAAGAAAAAAACTAATGATAAGCTTTGTCAGCAACAGTATGGCCGTGCATTACCTCATGTATGAAAGCTATACTCCCCCAATGTGTGAAATTCTTCATTCACTTAAAAACTGAGACACAAGAGACTAATGCCCAGAGCAGTTATAGTTTTTTTTTTTTTTTAAGATATACGAAAGTCGAACTAACCGTTATTCTTTTACCTTGCGTGCTTTCGCCAGAGTCAGATAGAGCAAATTAAGTCAGTAAAACTTATACTGGAGAAAATTAAAAAATTAATCACGTAGTCATGGCTAGTTGTGAACTTCTATCATTAAAATGTCACCAACGGCATGTGTAGCTGTATATTAAGAGCGAAGGTTGACCACTTCGTTTACTTAAGGGTAAAATATTAACAGAACACTTAGAGAATATCATGTTATAAATGGCAATGACACAATTGACTGGTATTATGTTTGACTCGAGTATCTATGGCAAGAAGTTCTACGTTTCTCTCACCGTCAATTTATCAACAAAGCATCGCCACTTACCACTATTCAAAGCGAGGAGAACAATAGAGAATTTTTATATTCTAGTGAAAATTAGCTTGGAGCGTAAAACACTCTTTCTTCGTTGGAACAGTTTTCCTTTTACTGGCAATGTTTAAATTTGGTTTAAAAGTTTTAATATTTGGAACAGTATGCCTTTTCGTACACGTCAGTGGAACAGGTAAGCTCCTGTCATTTTGTTGTCCTTGAAAGGTGTCATTTTAAAAATTTGTACACACTTAAATATGCACGCAGCCTTTCTTGCTAACACTACTGAGTTTTCTGTTCATTTAGCTCTTAGTTAAAACATGCTCATCAGTTAGTACCTCAAAAGATGTTGAAGCCAAGAGATGTGGCGGAGCTACCATAAAATCAGAGGGGTGGCCGTCCCCCTTGACGGACTCAAATTGCTTGTCAGCACACCTTTTATTCTGTGTACTGTATTCAGGCACATGTATCTACCTGTATAAAAGCGCCCTACAGCCTATTTTTCGCTCCCTTTGACCAAATATTCTTGCCCTACAAACTTTGACGCGCCCCTACAGGCCATTCTCGACCCCTCTGACTGAATTCCTTTCCTTTGCCACTACAAGCGATGGTATGCTTTAATCAACAGTTGGCAGAGGTTTTATCCTAGTACAAAATCAACTGATAGGCGAGATTTAACTAGTGAGTTGAGTAACATTTCATTGCAGAAAAATGACGTGTAACGCCAATTGGCTCCTAAGGACTCTTAATGCACCAACAGAAAGCCTAACTTGTATAAAAAATGCAGTCTTCTGGATTTTGTCGTAGATCCCAACATTTATAACTTAACGTAGGGGCAAAGAAATGTCTCCACTTGTAGCAAGGAATTAAACCTTTGTATAAGGTCATTGACGTTTGGCAGTTGACCACTTACACTTTTAGAGAAAATGAATTGCTTCGTATGAAATATCAAAAAGTTTTACGGGTGATCTATGTATAACTTACAGCCAAAAAAGAAATCTGCTTTGGAGAAAATAAACTGATCGCCTAAAATGGAATACTCGATATCTAAAATCAAAGTCAAAATAACACTGCAGTTCCAAAATAGATGTCCAATGGTTTCGTTATTCTCGTGACAGAAACTGCACAAGGGGCTATCTTTTACGTGCATTTTAAATAAAATATAATTTGTCCCTAGAATTCGGTGAAGGAAACGATATTGAAAGTAACGTATTTACTGACCTTTAAAGAATTATATAGAGCTTTAAAAATTAGACGCCACTGGGAGTCGGAGAACTGAAACTCATTGTTCCACCTTAGTAAACAACTGGGGAATGAAGTGAATTTCTTGACAAGGTTTTGATTAACGAAACGTAAAGGGGATGGGTCCTCCAAAAAGATATGATAATTCGGCGGTTCAACTGTGCCTGCCGTAAGGGCATCTCTGCGTCCATTTAAGCTTTTAGCTTTATTGACAACCACACTGTTCCCGTAATATTATGCTAAGATTCATTGTATTCTACAAAGTAGCCAAATTTTCTGTTTTACCTAATGGGTACATACAATTGCTATTAAACGACTGATTTGTTTCAGTGGTTGAGATTTCTCAGCTGGCCGAGTTGCAGTAAGTCCTTTCAGTTAGACACGGATCTTTGCCACGTTTATTTGTGCTATTCTCGATTGAGTTTAACCGTGAACGTAGTACACGGTGCTGTCCAATGGCTAAACTGCCTTGTTGCTTGGCACTTAGCATTCCACAAATACGGTGGGTGGCGTGCGAGATCATCGTACTCGTTAAATTAGGCTTGGCATATCCGATCCGTTATATGTGTGTGCCTCGTATAACGGTTCCACGTCCAGTCGGTAATGTTATACAGCTGAAACCAGCCTTTGTTACTGTTTTCTCTAGAAAATGAATTTGGCCTTATTAATCCTTTTGATTATTAACATACGTAAACACGTAAAGGGGTAAAATTGTCTTTTTTAATATCTTGCAAAGTCTCGGGTGGTTTTAACTGTGTTAGACGGGTTCGGATTCTTTGAAAAAAAGAATGACGGCAAAAACAGTGTCGTCCGAAGTAAGTCCTGCCATGCGGTTTATACATAAGTTCATGCGAAAACGTTTTACCTCGGAGGTGTGAGCATGGCGGACGTGTTACCATGTCTATGAATTACAGCAGTGTATGTAAAGGCCCAGTTCTCTCATCCCAAACAGTATCAATTCTCCTAACCTTCTAACTTAAGCCCCTCCCACAATTGTCTGAAATTCATCCTCATCCGATACAATCTCAGTATATTGCTTCAAGGTGAGTATAGAAAAACTCAATTTAATCAAAACACTCTCAGTACTGTTCATGCTCCGTAACATAAGCTTTGGTGCTCTGCATTGTTTGAATAAGCTGTCAATTAAAGAGCTGAGCCAATTGAGCATTTCGGCACCCCGGTACCAAAGTTGTAGTTTGGGGTGAGAGGTTTGGCCCTTTAAGGCCTATATTGTCAAGTAATATTTCCAAACATTCACTAGTCGCAAAAACGAAAACACGCTCATTTTCAGTTTGTTACGACGTTTAGACAGGGGTGTGCAACAATCTCAAAAATTTTTTGAAAATGTTCCAAAAATCCCGTAGAAATGCCTTGTCAACTTTTTAAAAACAAGCTACAGGAGTTTGGGGGATGTTGCCCATGTATAAAGGTCTATACATATTGTACGTGAACGCTCAGCTTCATATATTAGTTTCCAGGGTGCGAAAGATCAATTCGGGTATTTTTTCTTTCTTTTAAAGAAAATGTTTTTTTTCCAGGTCATGATTAGGCTTCGCATACTGGGTATGGATTACGCCAGAGGAGGGAGGATATTTTACCTATTGTTTCTTCAAACGGTTTTAGAATTACAGAAAAGGCTGTCATTTTTGTGAATGTCAACGTCCTGAGAAGGTGTGGCCAATATCCAAGCAATTGTTTCCTCAATAGCATGATGCTTAAATCATTTCGTTAAGAGAAAGTGTAGTAGCATATACTAGCCTTAATCACTTGAGTGACCCTCCTGTCGGTTTCAATTAGCCAGTTTACAGTAACCGTTTTGTTCTTAAGGTCAAACTTTATCCAATTTGCCAACACTGCTTTAGCCAAATATAATGCAGAGAGAACAAAGTACTGACCAATCACCTGTCTGAATTTGTTGGTGTTGATTTGCATAATGTGACAATGCAAAAGGTACGCACCCTTTTGGAGAAATAACAATCCAACACACACAAAAAAGAACTGATTGATGATTGGTTAACCAATCGGGAATGCGCGTAAGTTTGTTCACTCGTGGGATGATTTCTACTGTTTGCTACACACTGACTTATATATGTCCTAAACAAAAATCTCTGATGCAGTCTCGTGTAGATTGTTATTCCTTCAAATTGAGGTCAATAGTGACGTCAATGTTTAAGGTCAAAACCTGTATAGTTTATTTACCGAAAATAAAGAAAAAATTTGTAGGATTGCATGTACCTGCGATGAAATCAGCAACTCCGTGGATTGCCTCCTCTTTCTTAATTTTTTTTTTTAATTTTTGCAAGGTAATCAAAATGACGATTAAAAACATTCCGAAAATATATCCACCGATGTATTTTCCTGAAAAATATTATTTTCCAGATAACGGAGATATTCGTCTTCAAAATGGCGACACCTACTCAGGGAGAGTAGAGGTGTTTTATGATGGTAAGTGGGGTACAGTTTGCGACGATGGATGGGACATAACGGATGCCTACGTATTGTGCCGCCAATTAGGTTTTGGGGCTGCTATTGAAGCTTTTGGTAGTGCTCACTACGGACAAGGTGAAGATCCCATACTCCTCGATGATGTTGAATGCACTGGTTACGAGCAAAGGCTAGAAGAGTGTGAAAACTCCGGGTGGAACAATCACAACTGTCAACATGTGGAGGACGCCGGGGTTGAGTGTTCACCTAGTAAGTACATTGCAAGATTCTACTGAAGGGAAATATTGCGTTTAAAATGTTCCAATAAAAAGTACAAACAAAATGGCTCAGAGAATATCCATCAATTCAATCTTTATTATAAACACCCAGCAAACTCTTCAAAATACTATTCGCAAAAAGAGGCATGGACATTGCATCATTTGAAATATTGAGAGTTTGAGTGAATAAGTTATTCTTGAACAACAAACTACTGGATAATTGTCTGTATAAAACTTATTTCTTTAGAGGAATGTTATCATACTACCTTATTTTTGATAATCTATCACCCTGTTCCAATTAATATTAGTGTTAAAAAGATGATGGTTTAGTCATTTGCAACACGCACGCACTTTTTCCCTTTACATACAACAATCAAGTACTTTGGGCAAAGACAAGTTCATTCAGTTTGTCACAAATGCGCAAGGAAGCTAAATACCGAGTTTTCTCTTTGTCATACAATTAAGAGAAAGACGATCTAGGGAACCAAACGTTTGCTGTATACACTCTTCTAAAAAAACTGGCTAAAATAATCAAAAACACTGGTCCTGTATGTGACAATAGTAAAATTGGGTAAAAATTGCCAAGTTTTTTTTTTTTTTTTTTTTTTTTTGAGGTTAAGTATCACTATCACGGGTAATCCACCCTTCGTCTTACCATTTATTGGACAAATTTCCATAGTTCCAGTATTGTCACACAAGTGTGCAACGGATTAGGACATTCACCCGACTATTTTTGCAGTGTATTAGATGGCAACATACAGACGATAAATAGTTTGATAAGGCGCCAACGCTCCAATTTCGCATATTAAGAGCCAGGTGTAGATGACGATGTATCGAGTAACGAGGAGATAACGGGGTGTTGAATTTAGAGTGTTTGATGATATGTGACGTATTTATCTTTCCATACAATGTTCTTTTTGGATTACCCAATAAAAGGTGGAATGGTATTTCATGCAAGGAAAAATCTATAATGACCATTAATCACATGGTGAAAGTGCTGAAAAGACGTAAAAAACAAATAGACAGTACCATTACACAACTTTTTATGAAAATAGGCAACCATCTACCTCTTTTACTCCAGCTATGTAACTTAAGGCTACTACACTTTAGTCTTCTAGGTTGTAACATCCTGTTCTTTGCATCCCGACTAAAGGAAGGCCAGTCAAGACGGGTTAAATTTGTGGAGGTCTAATGGCAAAAGAGAGATGGTCATGCTAGGTCTAAGATGCTTATATCCTTTCCACAGTGAATCCCTTTGGATAGAAAAGGCTTCTTGTTTTATCTTCCTATAATGTCTAAGGCAAAAAGTTTTATTCGAAGTCGAAACGTTACCGATTACGTTATCCTCTTTTTTAATTGAAGGCATTTATCCTACAACATCAGACTACTGGACCCACGGCTCGGTCAGACTATTGGGAGGTTCTTCTCCCAATGAGGGGCGCGTGGAGGTCTTCTATGGAACTTGGACCACTATTTGCGACGATTCCTGGGATATTGCCGACGCTAACGTAGTATGTAGGCAGTTGGGATACCCATCAGCTTTAGAAGCCGTGGGAAATGCTGGTTTTGGCGAGGGAAGTGGCGTTATCTTGTTAGGAAGTGTTTACTGTAATGGAAACGAAACCGCTTTAATGGAATGCAGGAACAGCGGCCTTTACACCCACAACTGTGGCCACCATGAAGACGCGGGTGTTATCTGCAATTGTAAGTTGACACATTTGCAGTCTATCATTGCGTAAGTTTCAAATGCATTTACCTTAAAGGGAGCGCAATATATCCGTCCCACACGAAGTTTTCCTGTTCTTTTAAGTTAATTTTTGGATTATGGTTTACATCAATCTGCAGGAAATTAATGCAAAAATTATACCAAGCAGGAAAATATGTTGTTTAAGGGAAACCTGGGGTCATCTCAACATTAATTAGTCTAGTTACGAACTGAAGTTAATATCATATATATATATATATATATATATATATATATATATATATATATATATATATATATATATATATATATATATATATATATATATATATATATATATATATATATATATATATATATATATATATATATATATATATATATGTTGATATAGGTCGAAAAAAGGTAGTAAAAAGTTTCCGGAAAACTCCACGACGTTTCGGGTATAACCCCTTCATCAGGTGGCAAAAACCAAACTGAACAACCAACAGTAACAATTGGACACGACAAACATCAAATCCGAAGAAATCAGTGTAAAAACAAAACCGGACGAAAGTGATTGTCAGAAAACATGAGTGCGAAGGATGAAACACAAGACCAAAAGAAAAAGAGGGTCTTTGATGGAAAAGTACACGTTGAAAACGAACATGGTTTGAAAAAAAAAGGAAAAAGTAGACAAAAACCAGGCCCGAAAAAAAGATAAAAAGTAAAAAACGAGCACCAATGGGTAGGTGTAAAAGGAGTTTTAGATGGGGTGAACAGTATATATAGTATTTTGAATACGTGAGGATGCAAATTATGATGTATTTCGTGCACTTATATGTAAGAACAGTGAGCTTTTATTTGGAAGGAAATGGCACAAAATTTTTAATTTATGCTGATACTTTTAGACCCTCTTAGAGGAATGAAGCTAAACTGTTTAACTGCTGCAAAGGCATTTTCTTCCTTTACTCGCGGCACCGCTTTTATATCATTCCTGGAACACCGTCTCATTCAAGGCAACTGATCCTTAGACAAGTGGATCAAGCAGAACTACACTTTGATACGGAGGTCTGTACATCGCTGAAAGTTGAAGAGCAGATGCAATCAAACTCGGAACGACTGTTTAACTGAAATAAATGAATTCAATCGGGCCTTCACTCTAGAAGGCATGACATGAAGATAAGCTGTACGAGTGAAAGTGAAATTTTGACAACAAGATTACAGTTTCCTCCCGTTTCCTGATAATAGCCAGATGTAAATTCTTGTTTAGATTTCGTCATACCAGTTGAAATTTTTCCATACGCGTCTCCGAGCGTTCAAAGGTTCAAAGACCGATTTCATTTCATTTACCTGCCGGTCCTACTCTAACCGAAGCAGACTACAAATGCCTTTTTGTGTCTTCTTACTAATCCCGTACAAGCATAGTAGAAATACCAAGAAGGCATGGGCGTCCGCAGGTATTGGCGGGGGGGACACTTGCCCCCTCCCCCTGGATAATCAATAATTTGAAAAAACGTATAAAAATCAAAGCAAAAACTAGAACAAAACGTGTTTTCCAAGTTTCTATGCGAAAAATAGACTTTAGAAATGCCATTTCCGGAGATCTGGGAGGCATTTTGAGCTGAAATTTTCGCATGCCTTGTGTCAATTCATGGTGACTTGGAGGTTTTGCCCCTCCATAAAAATTTGCCCCCCCCCCCCGACCTTTTTTCTGCGGACGCCCATGCAAGAAGGATAAAAAAGACAGATTACTGAGTGGCCTTGACGGTGTAAACCTCATCTCAAAGCGTTTTATCCCCATCCAAATAACAGCTCCTTGGTAAGAACGTTCATATAGACATAAAACACACATACGGCTACCAAATAATTATTCTGTAAGTATGTACAGTCAAATAACAGCTTCAAGCAAGAGGAAAGTTTTACTTTTATACGACCCCCCCCCCCCCCCCGTAAAAAAATACGTGTGTCAGATAGGTTTTTCCTTCATTTTTTTCCCTTCTGTTTCAGGTAGATTTGTCAGTGATGCAATGGGTTAAAGTGCTAGAAAATTTTGGTCCAAAATGCCTTTCACTTGCTGAAAAAACACTTCCCATGCTTGCTCACCTTATGAAAATAGAAAGCAAAAACACATGTAAACAAATGAAACAAAGCACAATATTAACCAAACTTTAGCTCGATGTAGGGATGGCTAATCATGAATCGCTGCTTCCTTTGTCTACGCTCCTGATTATAAGCACCTCACCATTATTGTAACAAAGACAGACCAATAGGGTACCTTTCTAAGCAATTTTCGATCAATAACAGAAACATATTTGTTTAATTTTTATCAATTAAACACCGACAATTAAGAACAGGTAAGCAAACTAAATTCAATTCGAATAAGTGCACTGTACCTTTTTAATGGCAGATAAGTCTCCCAAACTTATCTTTAAACAACAAAAAGATCCCATGAATTTAGTTTCGCGTTCAAATGCCAGACAGGATATACCAGTGATAAAACATTGCATATTCAAGGAAACAAACTTCAGTGAAGTTGCTACTCTCCCACATTTAATAATTAACTTAGGACCCTACCGTTTATGGCTTCATGATGGTAACATAAAACGCTACATCAATCCAAATTGTGTTGATTGTATTTTCCCTTTTAAATTAATAACATTTTTTAAGAGAAAATGATTTATCAAGGTGGAAGAAAGGTCGGAAACAGTTACCGAGTATTCACATGATTTTACATACCGAGACATAATGTTATTTGTACACCAGATAATGGAAATGTACGTCTTCGGAATGGTGGTGCCCTCAACGGAACGGTTGAGATTTTTTACAATGGTATGTGGGGTACAGTTTGCGATGATTCTTGGGATATAACGGACGCCAACGTAGTGTGCCGTCAATTGGGCCTCGGGCGTGCCATTCACGCTTTCCAAAACGCCTTCTACGGACGAGGTGAAGGTCCGATTCTTCTTGATGACGTACAATGTTTTGGATACGAACAACGGTTGGACGAGTGTGACCACTCCGGATGGCAAAATCACAACTGTGACCATGGGGAAGATGCCGGTGTGGAATGTTCATCTGGTAAATACATCAAACCACCCATCCACCCGTCCGTCCGTCCATCCATTGGTCCATCCACCCACCCATCCACTCCTTCATCCATCCATCCATCCATCCATCCATCCATCTACCATCAATTAATTGATTGGCTCCTCTATTCATCCATTCATTTATTCATTCATTCATTCATTCATTCATTCATTCATTCATTCGTTCATTCATTCCTTTTCGAAGGCTAAGATAACCTTGGAGAAGGGTTGCAATAAGGTAATAGTCCTTCCCGACTTGCCAACAAAGTGCCGACAAATTTAGCCATTATACTTCCGGTATTCGACTCCACAAACAGAAATTTACGGATACGGTGGCTACATAACTATGACTATGACTTTGGCTTTGACTACCACTACAACTACGACTACGGTTACAACTACGACTACGACTACGACTACAACTACAACTATTACTATAACTATATATTGTAGTTAAGTATATATATAAAATTACAGGTAACTCTAACAGTTTAACAGTTGTTACAAGATGGGGAGTGCAAGAGGGGAGCGGGATCCGGGCTAATTTCAAAATGCGTCAATGAAGGAATATCATTTTAAAAAACCTTTAAGACGATTTAGCCCGTTAGCAGGGGTTGGAGTTTAAGAACCCATTTCATACTGCCCTTTTTCTGTGAAAATCGGAATTATACCCTGAGCTGAAGGAGGCGCATTTAAAGTTATCAATGCTGTGATTAGATAAGTTAAGGTGTTCCGCAACCGGGTTACCCTTCAAATTGTCGCGTACGGTCTTTTGTGATCATTAGATCTGAGTCGGAAGTGGTTAGAAATTGCCCCAGTGTAATTACATTTGTTACGGTATAACATATATACGATGTTAGGAGAGTCACAAATTAGTTGTGTGATAATGACAGGAGACCAGGTGGTTGGAGGTTAGGTTCGAAGATGATAATATTTTAAACTGTTGAACTTGACAACGAGGTTCAGACACTTCACACAGTGGCGTAGGAAGCAGTTTGAAAGTGGTAGGTGCAGCAATTTTAGGACTATACACCTTACCCTACCCCATTGACAAAAAGTTACACGCGCCTAAATTTCTGACCATTTCAAACATCTTTTTGTAGCTGTGGAGCTTGTATTGCAGACATTTTTGGATTCTTGGTTTCTTGTATAGAAAAATTTGAAAAGTTGGCGGATAACCGATCTAAGAATCTGTACTTCCTATATTGGCAAATCTGAGAATGGTTGCACGGTGATCGACTGAATATCGTTGTTGCTCCATATGCTATCTTGAAGGTCTACGAACTGAAGCTCTCCAATAAAATTTTGTAAGTTTTTTTCGAAACTCTGGTGTTTATTTCAGACCAATTTTTTCAAAGTCAAGAGCTTTTGTTGGGGAAAATTTGGAATTTTATGGAAAGAAAATTTATAAACTAGAACAGCAATGCTGTTGTGAAGCTCACACAACCTGTTTGTCTGTTAAAAACGGGAACTCAAAGCTCAACCAAATTTTATTTGTTATCTGTTTCCTAAACATCTTTGCAAATGAATTGCAAAATTATATGCAAGGAAGTAAAGAATACTAGTGAAGACAAAACATTTGTGATTTTGCATGACTGTAAATCTACATCTGATATAGTTTTATGGTAGATCTAAATATCACTGTGTATTTGCTCAAATCACGAAAGCCTGTACTGTGTATTCTCAAAGACATGAGGCAGTAAGATGAAATGAATAACTTATGTATTGTGTACCTGTAAACTGCTCAGGTATTTGCAAAGTACATTCAGTTGCACCCACAATTCCACAAGTAAACACTGCATGGTATTGTTCTTATCAAAATGAAACAGAGCCTCAAGAAGTTCCTAAAGCACTGTGCTTATTGAACTCAAACAGTTGTGTTGGTATTGCTCGGCTTGGCCAATTCATGATAAATTGAACAGATCTCCACAATAGATACAGTAAGTTACAACAAGGTCTGTTGTAACTCCCTGGTTACAGCTTATTCTCTCCACAGCAGCTGACCACAGCTGATTATGAGACCACCTAGACAAGCACACAGTGACAGTACTGTGAATGCTTTGTTCAACCAGCTGAAACACAAAGAACCAGGTAAAATAGCCTGCATATATGTGCAAGATAAGAACTGAACACACAACCAAGTACACTGGTATTAGTGCAATAAATAAACAACTAACCACTCAGCAGGCAAAATGAACTCAGCCCTAAATAAACAGCTTTAAAACACAACTTAAATTCCCTGTATTAGAGTGCAAGTACGTAGGTATGAATGCTCTCCTCCAAAGCAATCATACACCAAATTTTATCCCCAAATCACAAAAAATGAGGAAGAAGAAGACTTTTTTAAAAAAGTTGACGCCATCTGCCCCATTTGATAACCTCACACATGTACACATCTGTGAACTAAAAAACAGCACTGAAGTTGCCGGTGTCACATAATGATCTGGTGTCAAAAATGTCAAATTTCGATTTTTTCATTTCCGGAGCTTGAAAGGGTTTATTAAACTGATTCATGAGACAGCATTTATTCATTAGGAATTGCAAGCTGAGGCGAGTGAAGGGTGGGAAAATTATGCTTTTTTGAGACAACGATATATAAATTGGCGCTTGTATTGAAGAGAATTCGGAATTTTATGAGAAAGAAGAGTTGGGAGTATCATATAAATGTAAAAGGGGTTTTCTGACCCGGGAAGTGGGGGCGGGCGGAAGTATGTTTCGGCATCTCATTTTTGTACTGGGGTCGCCCCGCAGCCTCCCGCCCCGCTTCCTAAGCCTATAACTTCCAATTGCCTTCAGCTTTGATTTTGGAGGAAATAATTAAGGACGTGAGAATGAAACCCAGATTAGATATCTCTGTTTTGGCATGGAGGGGCTATTTGGAAGACAGATGGCGAATTGTTAAATCGTCCCTGAAACTTTCTATTCATTTCATAAGATTTTGGAAAAGAAATCAACGTTAGGGTAGCAATCAAACACCATAGGTATGCGGGAACTAGGATTCTTTATTTCATACTCCAGCCATCACCTCGATCGGCGAGAGTTATCAACGGTAGCGTGCTGTTTAATGTACAACTCACATGTTGCTACAGTTGACACCAAGTATAGAATCAAAGCAAACCACCACTTGGTCACGGTACGACAGTGCATGCTTATTGTGCCGCTTGATTCCTTTCGATCCAAATGTAGGTATTGCTGTTGTTTATTGTGTCAAAAGCGTAAACTTTTGAAAAGTTTCTTCAATGTTTAATGTTTTTTATCTTCTTTTTTCTAAACTTTTCAACTACTACCTTGTACAACGTGAACTACGTACACGAACTTTGCAATGAAAAAAGATATTAATCTTTCATTTAAATTGTAATTTTACTCAGGTGTTGCATTATTTGATTTTATGATAAAACAAGCTAATTTCTTTATTGAAAATAAAAACATGCAGCGGTAAAAAGAATTACATTTTCAATATATTGAATGGATTTTAGTCAGCAAATTTCACTGCGCAGAACACGGGTTCTGATTAAATGTCTTCTCAGGAGAAGGGACTGCTCTTACTTGAAATTCCATATAAAATCATCAAGGACCAAAAATGTTGGTCGTTATTGGGCTTACATTATGGAGAACTCAAATTTTATGAGATGTTAGTGCGAACCAGCCCACAGGGCCCAAATGCTTATGTGAGGTAATTTCGCATCGCTTGTTTAACTGAATGTTGATAAGATATGTGTGAAGCATATCATATCCCCGAACGTTTTGAAATGGCCCATATGACCCAAATTGTCGAATACAGAATCGAGTAGGCTCATATGATTCTAACTGTGTTTGTCCCACGGTGCTTTCCTGCCTGACTTTGATGGTCCCCACCAGACTTTACTCTCTTCGATGACAACTGTAAGGTGCATCCTCGAATATTTGCGAAAAGATAAAGGAAAAAACTGCTCAGAAGTCATTACGTCAAACAAAGTAAAGGACAAATGAAAAGATGACAATATACTTCCAAAGGAGTGACATATTTAAAACAAAATTACAAGTATGACATTTTTTGATGATGTTAGCATGAAAGTTTGGACAAGGCTGAATGCGTGACTTATTTTTAATTATAGGTCTTGTTGCTACAACACCAAACAACTGGATCGGTGGCTCAGTGAGACTCTTAGGAGGTTATTTTCCGAATGAGGGACGAGTGGAGGTCTACTGGGATGGAGAATGGAACACTGTTTGCGACGATTCCTGGGATATTGTTGATGCTAACGTGGTATGCAAGCAACTGGGCTACCCTTCAGCTTTTGATGCAGTGCAAAATGCTGGTTTTGGCGAGGGAAGTGGCAAAATAATTTTGGACAATGTTGCCTGTAGGGGAGACGAGAGCTACATACTGGAATGCAGAAGTAATGGTCTCTTTGTTCATAACTGTGGACACAACGAGGATGCCGGTGTTATATGTAATGGTAGGTTAAAGCTGATACTACCTTAGAGTGTACCTCAAGTCAAAAAATTCAAAAATATACATTTATGAACATGAAAAATTAATTCTAACTGCCTAACTCGCATCTTCATATGACACTCCTGAGCTGAGATATAAAATGTTGAAGTTTATTCACTTAAAACAAATTGGTCGATTGCCCAATAATTTGTGACTTTCTTGTTGTATAACTTACATAACATGCCTTGTTTCCCTTTAAGAATTAAAAATGTTTTTATGATCTTGAATACTTCCTGTTTGCTTGCATAACATTTTGCACAAGGAGGGCTTAATTAATTACATCACCTCATACGAGTAAGAGTGCTATCACGCAGTGGTACGAGGTGCAGTAACGTTCGGAAAAATAAAAAATACAAAGATTGTAATATGAGTTGTACAAGAACGGCATCACAAATTACTGGGCAATGTACCATTTTAATTTGAGTGAATAAACTTCAACATTTGATATCTCAGCTCAGGAATGTCCTATGAATATGGGAATTCATTTTTCGTGGTCATATTATATATATTTGAATATTTTCACTTGAGGTACACTTTAAAGAACATGGAAAATGAATTCTGACAGTCCAACTCCCATCTGCCCAGACATTCCTGAGCTGAGATATAAAATTTTGAAGTTTATTCACTTAAAACAAATTGGTCCATGGCACAATAATTTGTGACTTTCTTGCCTGTACAACTCACATTACCTGCCCTGCTTCCAAGTTAAACCTTACTTTTTTTTTTTTTTTTTTTTGGACCTTGAATATTTTGTGTTGGTTGCATAGAATGATGCAGAGAGAGGGCTTCATTAATAACACCACCCAATAAGAGTAAGTGTTCTATCACACTTTGCTCCAAGGTGCAGTAACTTTCGGAAAAAAAAAGACATACAAAGATCGTAATTTGAGTAGTACAATAATGACATCACAAATTATTGCGCAATACACCATTTTAAGTTCAGTTAATAAACTTCAACATTTTATATCTCAGCTTGGGAATATCCTATGAAAATGGGAATTAGACAGTTAGAAATTCTTTTTCATGTTTTTAACATATTTTTTCTAATTTTTTACTTGAGCCGGGTAAACTTTTAGGCTGTCGTTTTGTTATATTCATATAAGCATTCAACTTCCATAACAAACAGAAGTGTACAGATACATTTGGGCGCTTGTTCCTCACTGACGATGACATAACTGTAACTTGACAGGTTAGTCCTCTCTACAGTATCACCCCTGGAACATGGACCCTTTAGTGCTGGCACAGATACCAGGAATGAAAAAGTGGGACGTACTGGGGAATGTTAAAAGACGTTGTATAATGAAATTTAACAGCATCTGCCTTTGGGATGCCTAAGGTAGATCTAGTTTGTAGCAATTCTATGTTGGCACAAATACACCGATAGCTTACCGAAGTTACAATCCTATGTATAGTTTTTGGCTGAACGTAGTGTCTGAACATAGGGTCTGTTTGACTATTTTCAACTATTTCTTTTTTCATACCAACCCCCATTAGGTCTGTTGCTACATCTCAATTGCTCCAACAGGGTTCACCTCATGATAACGATTTGAGAACAGATTACATTGCATTCGTTAGCAAGAAATGTTGTATTTGCTTATGTTACCCTCGCTGGTCTACAGTACTAACCGGTACTTTGCATTTGGATTCAAAGACTGTTGCAAACGTGTTGATCATGGTCCACTCGTACGAGAAGATTGTTTTCTGACAAAGGATACACCCAATGTACACCTGAAATGTGCATATAGTGATTGTATCTTCAGTCGGTCAGTGTCTATGGGGGTCGGGGTTCGCTGGCTATAAATTACATATGTTGTCAATATTCTACTCAAATTTTTCTAGAGGAAAAATAAATAAATACATTTTGGTGAAATTTCCTTTGAGTGACCGACTCGTGTCACAAACATGCTAAGGATTATTAAGTAAACAGTATAATATTAATATAAACTAGTACCATTATACACGCTTGAAAGACGACAAAGTTTTATTTATTAGAGGTGTCGATTTTAACATTTATTTTTATCAGTCGTTTTTGATTGATCTCAATGCTATGTTTTTTGTCTCCAAATCTCTGCCCCCATTTTCTCTAATGAATCGGCACGTTTACCAACATAAAATGACTTGACTGTAAAAGTTCCTTTTCTTAAACTTTCTTTAAATCGTACAAGCCACTGTGTAGATTAAAACACATTACAGTTATGCGACGCTTGGGATATCAGAGGTCTGACCGGGCGATCGCCTGTTCCATCCTCATCAAATTTTCCCGCAGGCCTTCAAGGCGGCCTTGTTATTACCCTAAGCAACTGCGCTGGAATGTAGTAGTATTTTTACAATAAATTTTATAATAATTGTTAATAGTATTGTTAATATATTCTTGTCGTTTTAAAACACAGCACTTCTACCCCCTTCTCACGGGTCCGTTCGATTAGCTGGTTTACACTCCAGCAGGGAAGGAAGGGTAGAGGTATATTTCGAAAACGAATGGGGGACTATTTGCGACAGTTATTGGGACCATAACGACGCTTTGGTAGTTTGCAGACAACTCGGATTTAGCGGCGTGGAGGCTATATACTCTGGCGCCTACTTTGGAGAAGGAACAGGTCCTATTCTCACCCAGTTGGATTGCACGGGCGACGAGATTTCGTGGGCCGGCTGTGACTATTCCATATGGGATACAAATCAATGTACTCATTCTGATGACGCCGGTGTTCGTTGCGCTATATCAGGTAGATGATGACATTAAATTTTGATTTTGACCCTGTTGGAACAAATATTTTCTGACACGGATATTCATGAATCAGGGACGATTTAGTGTTTTTTTTTTTTTTTTTTTAACTTGTGCATTTGGAATAATAAGTTTTCCAGAGGAGAACAGGTTTCAGTGTTATATGCAGTCCCAAAGATAGTTGGCTTTACAAGTACGGGTTATAAGGTGGGGAAAAGTGAAGGAGTATAGAGAATGAATAAAAATACCCGGCAGGTTGAAGAGCCCATGAAATGACTATATAACAATGATTTAGGGTCATTCTCTGACACTATCTATCAACAAAATAGCATTCATTTTAAAATATACCACCCCACGAAAAGGAAATGCTCAAGTGAAATAGTATCCCTTCCAGCACAACAGCTGAAAAATGTGAAAGTGCGTTGAACCAAGAATGACATCCTCACAGGAACCCAACATCACAGTGTGTGTACTTTAGTGCACTTGGAGTATACCCTGCTCTGTTGATGTTACATGATCTTGCATGTACAGATGGCCTAAAATGATTGATATAATCAACAAATTATCATTACAAAACCTAGTCCTAAGTTTGCTTCACAAAACTACTGAAAAAGGAGGTTTCAACACCTAGGAATACCCCTGTTCAACAGATGGAGTTTTGCGACTTCTCAATATTCTATGAGCCAACTAGCAGGGACCTTGTTTGGTATACATCATACAAGTGTTTGGAAGTTCCCTGGTAAGAGGTTATACACACAGAAAAATACCTCAGACACCTGGGGGATGTAATTGCCTCCATTTTTCCTCCAGTGTTATGTAACTATTATTTTTATTGGGGAGGAAGCCGTGATTCTCTCATTACACAGGCCCTTATGCAATACTGTATACCATTCTGCACAGTGGTTTAAATACTCCCAACAAGTTCTTTGTTGTTTTGGATGCATGTCCATGCCATTTGAACAGTGATTATAGAGTGATTATAGAGGGAAAAAGACTAGCTGATATTTTGGTTTTTTCAGGAAGTATTCTTTTTTTTATCAAAAGTTGGCATGAAGTTACTATTTCAACTTCATGCATTTTGAAGTCTATGGTAGTATAAGATCCATTGTATCCATTGGATTTCCACATTAATGTTTGTGACAAATTTACTTGGAAGGGATGTCTTTCAAAGGAATCCACTGATGAGATATCAACAATCTGATTGAATGTGAGTTAAAATGTTTTCTTTTTCTGGTTGAAAGAATTGTTGTTAAGTCAGAGATCGACTAGATTAATTTGCTGGAACCAAAATTTCAAACTGATAGGCTTAACATGAATGGGACAGCTTGAGTGAATAATGACAAAATTGCTCTTTTGAGGAATTGGGAGTGATAATTTCAAATTTTGATTGATATATTTTTGGCTTTATACTGGGACATTCTTCAGACATATTTGAGAAATTATTTGGCCAGTACCAGTCTCATGCTACCCAATCTGTGTGCAAAATGTCACTTAAACATAGCATTATAATACACACACTGTGAAATTGGGTTCCTGTGATGATGTCATTCTTGGTTCAATGCACTTTTAAGTCTTTTTCATTTTTCAACTGTTTTGCTGAAAGGAGTACCATTTCACTTGAGCATTTCTCTTTTGTGGGGCAGAATTTTTTTAAATAAATGCTTTTTTGTTGATAGATAGTGTCAGAGAATGACTCCAAATCGTTGTCATTGAATCATTTCATGGGCTCTTTAAGATTCTCACAGTGAGACTCTATTGCCTTTATCAAATTGCCAACCTCTACAACAAAATATGGTTGGAGAAATGTTAAACCATTTCAAGTAATGTGTGGAAACATGTACGTTCAGTATCTATGTTCTACGCAAGTATGTTTATCATACGTGATTCATTTCATTTCAACCTTGTTCTAAAAGTAAAACTGCATTTTCAAGGACTCAAAATAAGAATGACGTAAAATAAAATTCCAATAAATAAGCCAAGGATTTACTAAATAGCTATGTAGCCTGCTGTAAGCAGGCTATTGTGTTTGAGTTTCAACTAATACATTCAAATATCAAAAATCTTGGTACTTTCGCTACTATAAATAATACTGTGAGTCTTTCAACGGCTTCACTCTTGAACAGTCGACGTTACCAACTAAGTTACATGGCATACCTACGGCATACAATAGCCTGCCAACTTTCTAGCGAATCTTATTTACGACCACCAAATATGACGTCACGACAAAAAGTAAAATACTAATATCGCGTAATAGGTAATATTTATGCATCGAACGTATGGCCTGGTACACATTTTCCACCTAAAAAAACTAATTAGGTTGTTCGCCGTTCGTTGTATCAGTTGTATGTACCAAAATACATTATTCATAGTTGTTTCGTGCACCACGTGACGATCTCATGTTTACTAATTTGTCCCTCAAAATGCGGGATTCCTGTAAATGGAAACTGGACGAAGGTTTGCAGACTCTGTATATTATACTGTTTAGAGAGGTGTATTATGATTTTGAGAGAGCGCTATCGTTCGGCTACTACAGAGTCTGCTCCGCAGGCTAATAGCTATGGGAAGAGTTGCATGTAAAACTGATTATCGCAAATTAACAAACTCTCAAAAATTGTAAAGAAGATATACAAGCAGGTTCAGCAAAGCACGTTGATGTTAAACATGGGATTATTTTTTTTCTCTTTTACAGGAGATGATGCCTATGTCAGAGAGGGGACTGTTCGCCTTAAAGGATCCACAACAGCAAGTGAAGGACGAGTTGAGATTTATCACTATGGTGAGTGGGGTACAGTTTGCGATGATGGATGGAGTCTCAGCGAAGCAAATGTCGTATGCAAGCAGCTAGGTTATCCTGACGGGGCATATTACGCCTATGATAGTGCGTATTATGGACCAGGCGACGGGCCGATCCTGCTAGATGATGTAAGTTGCAATGGCGGGGAGCATTACCTGAAAGACTGCAGTCATAATGGTTGGTATGAAAACAACTGTGCACATAGTGAAGACGCTGGTGTGCAATGTGTCATTCCAGGTAAGTCAGAACTCGGAGAATGGTAGTTCTCTCTTTGTTCCATGATTAGCATGAACAGCATATTAAGGATAATAACATTTAAAAGAAATTAATTTAATCATAAAACCAAAGCGCTAGATCAAACAAATTTATCACCAAAACGGACATATTATGTCACAAAAACGAAGTCCTTAATCATGAAAAATAAATAGAATAAAATCGTCTCCCAATTATTAAGGAAGTTACAAAATGATGCATTTTACGAGAGAGGTTGTTTTTGCATAAATATATCTCTATGAAGACATAAAAGGATGATACGTCATCGGATGCAAAAGATGGAGTCAGGGCCAACGGTCTTGATTATCATTTAAAGTGAATCCTTGTGTTTCATAAAATGGTAAACACACGGTTGTTTTTCGTGAATGGAATCTTTCCAAACTCGATTAAACATGATGGTAATTTTGAGAACTACCCGGAAAATACTGAAATTGGCACATTCATTTGATAAACGCTTTTTTAATTATAAGCCGTTCGAACGACACCAATCTGAGTTAAAATGAAAATTCCATGTGTGATAGGCAATTTTTCGAACTTCCGAAGTACCATTTACAGTAATCTATACTTTTGTGTAAGTATATTGATCTTGTGATTTTAAGTACTATTTCATAGATATTAATTTCATTGTGAGCGATCGAAATGTTTTTATTTTATTTTATTTATTTTTTTTTTTTTTTCGGAAGGGAAAGATAGACGTAGGTTGAATACTAACCGAGGACTACATTCTGTCGTTAAGTAACTAAGAAAAAAAAAAAAAACTCACCAGTTTAGGAGTTGAGAAACAGCCCTTTCTGTATAGATGGTACTTCTATGATTTCATTCTGCTATGGTAGTAAACGCAGCACAAGTACTGAAGCCTGCAGTAACGATGCCCTTGAAGAGCACTTTTCAAGTCTGACATTCACAAATCAAACAATTTCGTCCGAGGTATGATCATGACGATTTGAATGACCAACACTGACAGAGTTCAAACGGTAGCGTTTGTGTGAATATAATCTTGGAAGTATCTATTGTAGCTTCCGTGTTACAACGACGGGCATTATACCAGTATTGTAACAAGTCACGACTCGAGTCACTTCCTCTCAAAATGATAGTGGCTCGATAGTAATTTCCCCATTGAAATAGTACAGTGACTCGAGTCAATGACTCGACTCGAGTCACCTAAAAGTTTGAAAACTCGTGACTCTAGTCACTAACCTAGTGACTCGATTACAACACTGCATTATGCTAATATATAACAATCAATCAGGCAGTCCTGATAATTTTTAGAGTTAAATTTTAAAAGTAAACAGAAATGCTTTTCACTTCAAAATGTTATTATTTTGTCGTAAAGAAGCCAATGAAGGCATCCGGATTGAGCGTTTGCTCAAAGGAACGGATTGTTTGGGAAAGTGTTAGCGGGGTTGCAGGTCCCTGGCATCAGAGAGTAGCCTACTCATTCTGTGTTTGTGTTGTTTCGGTATATTGAACATTTCCACATAAGCGCACTCTCATTGGCTAGTACATTAGATGGTCTGATCAAATGAAACAAAGTTAGCAACCTATGGACAAAAAGCAAAATTTACAAAATTTTCCCTTTGGTGGTTGCCTATTCGTCCGTTTGGATGAAATGGAGAAGTAAACGTTCTTTAACCCTTTACCGTTGTTTGGGTCCTTTTGGACCCATGCGGCGAGCGCGGCTGTCACCCATCTTTACTGTTTCACGCGGAGCTCGAAACTGCGAGTAGCTACCCGAAAATTCGGCCACAACAACGAGAGAGACAATAGTTTAAGGTCACGGGGTTAATAGCATACAGAAGCTGATGCGGGGCGTGCTACGTCCGCTTTTCCGCCCACTCCCGAGGGGCGCAAGTATGCCCCGACTGGAGCACAACGGTTAAGGGTTCATCTTAAGTATCTGCACCACGGGGCTCTGTACACACGCAGAGACAGTGGCATCAGCTTTGCAGTAAACACACTCCACAGGCTCATTTTAAATAGTTTCGTTGTAAGGATAAAGCGTTTCCCTTTTCTCAAACACAAAGAATCACTTCAACGGAGTATACTAGCCTTCAATCGAGCATTTTAGTGTGAAAAACGTATCGAAATATCACACTCCTTAAAATTAGTTAGAAGTAAATATCCTAATAAAATTGTTTTTTTTTTTTTTTTTTTTTTTGACGAAGATTGGCTATGGTGGAAGTTTGTCAATGTTACATTTACTACGAATCATCCTTTAATCTGTATATCACCTTTGTGATTTGTGAGGCTGTACAGACCAAAGAAGTGACCGAACAGCAATAATGTCTTTCAGTAGAGAATATAGGGAATTCATACATTCAAAAACGAGTGAATATGCAAGAATGCATGTAATGTAAAGATTTGCATAAATATGTGTAAATCTGAAACAAATACTTGTGAAGATTTTATTTGGAAACGGGGATATTTTTCACACATGTTATGAGGTGGCGTGCTTGTAAAACTGATAGCTCTAGCTTATTGACTGAGATCGAGGTTACATCAGGTGAAACAGCAATAGCCTTGGAAGTGTAGGAAACTAAATGTACGAGTATTTTACAGTTTCCATAATTCAAACATAAATTTGTTCGCATACAGGTCAAATAAAAACCGATACTGTCAGTGGTCGAGTGAATGAAAATGATGAACCTAAGAATCGAGTAGGATTATGGTTCGATTTTTGGTCGATTTTAATAGAGGTTTACTTCTTCCAAGAGCATTCAACGATTTTACAATATGAGCTTGCTTTTCAAAAGAAACCAACGTTGATACAAGCTTTTGAGTTGTGAAGTTGTAAGTCGACACTTATCATGTTTCTCCACAACCGTGGTTGCTCGGCGCACAATAAAACCGCTCTTTCGACGACTAATTGGTCTCAATTAAGTTTCAAGTCGTCGAGGGACGAACGTCGCAAACTAAGATATTAACATGACACTTTAACCAGGGACTTGCAAAAAATTCATTGCTTCAATAAATGAGAAAGTTGAACAAAGAATGCTCAATTTGTCATTGTAACCAATCTGAATATTTCACTGATGAATTGGACCCTTAAATTTTGTAAAGATTGTATGTTATGACAAAAGAGACAAAATTAAGAAGCGACATATATGAGCGCGCACCCGACAAGCGACAAGGGCCGCTCTCAGAAGAAATGACAAAACATTTTAGAGAATGGCACTGCCGAATAAGTAAATTTTATTGCATGTCATGTCAGGAAAGTTAGAAGTCAACACTTCGAATTTCTCAATTTCGTTACAGTTGTGACATGGCATTTTGGCTTGAAACTCAATTTTCGTTCTTTTTTCTATACGGCACATTGCTTAAATTTGTCTAGACTTATATCCTTTAGCCTAGTAAGGGATCAGTTCAAATTAAAAAAAGGGAAAAAATGGCCTCACGACTAAACTTGGACACTAAATTACGTTTCCCACATTAATTTCATGAATGGTTCTGCCTTACGTTAATTAAATTTCGAGGCATTGTTAAGATTATGTGAATATTTTGAAGCACATCAAAGTACATTTCTCAATTCATGATTAATAAGTAGCCTAGATGGAGCGCCATAACATTTAAAATGTGATAGGAAACATTAAAAACAAACGTCATTTTGAATTCTTTATCAATCGGTGTAATTTAAAGGGCAAGAGCAGTTATCCAAAATTGAAGTAGTGTAGTAGACTGTCCAGTTTCATGATTGGCTGTTGAGAGTCACGTGACAATGTTTTTTCTCCTCAAATGTGAAATTAACGGGAAATAACTGCTTGATTTACCTTGAATATGCAATAGTTAAATCATAACATGTAATGAAAGATACTTTGACGAGAAATAAGACGAAAATTTTGCTATTTAGCTTTTTCTTCAAAATAAGTTCCGGGGGGGGGGGGGGACTGCTCTTTACCTTCAATACAAGTTTCAAGGAAACTTTGGAAAAAGTTTCTTTTCTATTCGATGTCAGAGGTTGCAGCCTACAGTGTAACAACCAAGAGTATACGGCAATCGTTCTTTCCGCCCGGATGGGAACAGCTTTTCCAAATTTTATTTCTCAACGGAAGGTTACGGGAAGCCTTACACTACCGGTACTTAGTTTTCATGTAACAAATATTACTGATACGACCATGGCAAGTTATTACTGACCTTCTGCGCAAATAGGAATGTATTTCTTGAGCTTTCGAGTGGTAAGCTCAGTTTTCTCTCTTTTTAGAACTAAAGATATGAATCAAAAAACAATAATAAAGCCATGCGGTAGTAAAAGTATACCCTGCGGCTAACAAAACAACCACCTGACCACTCTTCCCATAGAAAAGTCGAGATCATACTAAATTTCTTGTGTCTGTTTTGCTATCTGTTTGTTTGTCTTTATGTCTGTCTGTCTGCCTGCCTTAGTACACACAGTTCATTTTAATTCCAGGTCCTTACTATCCAAGATTGGTCAACGGGAGTACGTGGTATGAAGGTCGAGTGGAAATCTGGAACTCTAACGATTGGGAAACTCTTTGTTCCTGGACCTTTCAGGAAGAAGAAGCCAGGACAGTTTGCAAGCAACTTGGCTACAGTGACGTCAGCACAGTGTATCACTACCCAAAATTTGGGAATGATTTTGATATAGCCTCCTCGGTGAACTTTGATTGTGATTATTACGCTACAGAACTTTCAAGTTGCAGTCGAAACACGGTCGACATCACCTATTGTGACGCAACGGCCATCATATGTCGATACGGTAATTGCTGTAAACGGGCCACACAGTCCTTCTTCGATTCTTTCTGCGTGTGAGATAGCATGTTTGAATGAGTACAGCATTTTAGAGAAAGTACCTAAATCTCTTTCACCTGTTCACAACAAGAATTTCGAAAACCGTAATTTCAAAATGAAATTAGGCAATTCGCTGAAAGCTCTCATATCGACGATTCTTTCTTTACTTTGTCGAGAAGCTTCCATACAGGGCAAGCAAGAGCAATCATCTCAAATTGAAGAACTGTAGTAGACTGTCCAGTTTCATGATTGTTTGTTGAGAGTCATGTTGCAATGTTTTTCCTCTTCAAATGGGAAATTTATTAGCTATAACTGCTTGGTTAAATTAAATATTCAATAGTTAAGTCATAAAATGTAATAAAAGATACTTTGAGGAGAAATAGAACGAAAACTGTGTTTTTAGCTTTTTCTCCAAAATAAGTTTGGGGGATTGCTCTTTACCTTTAAACTAAGTAATATAGTGATATTTGAAACATTAAGCTGCAAGTGATTGCATTTCATATCAACTGTAGAGTTTGCAACTAAAATTTACAGCTGTGTACTTAGCTGTGAGAAAGTGTAGGCCACATAAAAGTAACTTTGATATGCTTATCCCTGTTTTTGTCGTCTGTTAGTTCTCAAAAGGTGTTTGTATTGATTCCAGTCATTGCTGTAACATTGCCAGTTGACAAAGGAAAACGAAACATTTTGTTTTGCGTAATTAATACTTCTTTTAATGGTTAGGTACACCTTCAATAAATTTATGCAACATGGGAATATGTTTCACTTTTTTTGAACAAAATGCGAACTTGTTTCAAAGTCCACATGTGAAAGTTAGGCTTTCCCTAAATGCTAAGTTTGCCATAACCAGTGTGCGACAACTGGACAAAAAGACCGTGATCGGCTCGACTTGAAACAATTGGTAGTTTACTGAGCCGTAAAACTCCACCTTACCTAACGTAACCCTTCATGCTAAGATAGGAATTTGATCCCCTAAAAGTTCATTATTTTACACTCGTTAATACTTGGAGACTGACAAATATTTACAAAACTCAAACAGACTTATAGTGAAACAAGATATCTTTTCACAAAACGTATTACACGTTCAAAATAGATATTCCCTAATTAAGCTGCATCAGTCTAAGTGTTTGAACTCCGTCCGTTTTAACTCCCTCCATGGTGTGACTAAGTCTGGTATTTAAGCAAAATCAGTGCCAGCGTGTACAAAGTTAACATTAAATATCATTGTTTTATAAACTAATGACGAATTAAGCATGTCCTTATGTTTTCTTACAGATGAGTCTCTTGTCGGAGAAGCCGACGAACACTCTTTCTCAGGACTAGCCCTCACAGGAATCGTTTTGGCGATTTTAATATTCCTGGGCATTACCATCGCTGCCGGTGTAACTGTTCACAGACAGTTGAAAGGGAAGAACAGAGAGCGCCATGTTAGGGTTTCAGTTATCGGTGGGACAGAAAACCCAGTCGGTCCACAATCTCAGCCTTCTAGGCCATCCCAAATTTTTCCTCAAGAAAACGATATGGCACCACCTCCAAGTTACAACGAAGTAGTATGCAATCGTGTTTATTACCCTTCCCACATTAATTTTAGCGCAACCATTCCTCCATATCCACATGGATCTGTAACGGGAATGCAGGCCAATTTGACCGTCAGCCAACTTTATCCAACACAGCCGAATCCACACCCTAACATTCTTCCACCGAATTGTGTGGTTCACCCACCACCTGCTGAAATGAATCAAACTGCGGACAGATCGTATCCGGAACATACCACCCCAAATTTAAAGGTAACCACCCACTTACAACATGCGGGAAGTGAAGTTAGAACCAGCTCATTAACTCCCCCAGACTATTCTATACTTCCACCAACCTCGCAGGAACCAGAGGGCGAAAGCCCCGAAGACACCGTTGCTCAATCAAGTTGCTGATTGTCTCATTGAAACAAACCTAAGCTATGTTTCTTCATTTCATAGCATATAGTTCACCTAGTTATGGCAAGAAAAAGTCCTTACAGTAACCGGAGTCCATCACCCAAAGGAATTTATCGCGGAGTTGGTTATAATATATTTAAATATATATATATATATATATATATATATATATATATATATATATATATATATATATATATATATATATATATATATATATATATATATATATATATATATATATATATATATATATATATATATACATGTATATATAAACCAAATGGAAAAGCACCACACCAGTAAAAACATAAAACAAATAGTAAAAACTGGTAAAACAAGAGCATATATTTAGCTTTCAGGACCACCGGCCCCTTCCTCAGAAACGTGTTTAGACAACTAAAAGGCAAAACGAAAGACAGACACTATAAAACGGATGAAAGGCAAAAAGCACTTACTAGAAATTTAAAAACAGACCCAACCCAACACAAAAGATAAAATGTAAAAACTAGGACCCTAACAAAGGAGATAAAAGCTAAGTAGAAGCAGGAGACATAAAAGGGGATAAAAAGGCGGCTACAGTCTACGAGCACGTCGTTTTTTGGCTTGACAGTTAAAACCGTCATTTATGTTGAGACCCTTTGGGTAGACACAATCCAAATTCCAAATCCACTCCCTCTCCTTTTTATCCAAAAGATTATCCCTATCCGAATTGCGAGAAGAATGCACTACATCTAAAATCTGAAAATAGAACTTGGTAGGTGAATGTGCCTTGAGATGCTTGTAAAGCTCTGTGCAATGCACAATTGGACACGACAAACATCAAATCCGAAGCGATCGCTGTAAAAACAGAACCGGACGAAAGTGACTGTCAGAAAACATGAGTGCGAAGGATGAAACACAAATCAAAAAACGAAAAAGAGTGTCCTGGATGAAAAAGTGCATGTACAAGTCGAACATGGTCGGAAAAAGGGAGAAGAAAGTAGACAAAAACTAGGTCCGGAAAAAAAAATAATTAAGGCTACACAGTAAAAAATGAGCGCGAACGGGTAAGTGTAAAAGGAGCAAAAACTTGCTCAAAAAAGGGGTGAATATTACAAAAGGTCAATTTTAACGTTAAGCCCGTGTGGAGCGAGAGTACCTAGCCTCATGATCAGTCGGTTTTCAGCACTAAGGCGGTCACGATCGGAGCCTCGGCACATTACAGCTGCCGTAACAGTTAAATGCTGTATAGAAAAAGGTGAAGGGGGATTAAAATGTGCAGCCACCGGGTATCCATGGACATTCTGTTTGATGGACCTAAGGTGCTCGGTGACTCCATCCGCCAGGCGGCGCTTGGTCTCTCCCACATACAACGAGTTACATGTCCAACAAGCTAATATATATACTAGATAAGAGGAAATGCAGGATAATCTTTGTTTGACAATAAAGCTATTGCCGGTGGGGCCTGAAATGTTGACGAGGTCGTGTTTGCCAACAACTGGACATGTATTACACCTCGGACGGCTACATGGAAAGGTACCAGCCGTGTCGTCGAAAGAAGTTTGTTGGTGGGAAGCCTGAACTAAATGGTTGGCTAAATTTTTCTCAACTCTAAAAACAGTGATGGGGGGTTCCGGGAAAACATCACGGATTGAGGGGTCTTGTCGGAGCAACGTATACTACAAACCTTTACACGAAATAGATGAGGCTATGTCGTTATGCTTAGTTTTTAGCTCAGTTTTGTTGCAAATTTTGAGATTGAGTTTTAAGTGTTGAAACGAACAATATTGGACTGGGGGTTACAGAGATATGAATGCCTCTTTGAAATCGACAATTTTGGGGTAATTTTGCCCGGTCGTATGATTTTTGTGTATTTATTCCAAAACCGGCGCCTGTTTCAATTGAGTATTTTAAACATGTTTTGGATGGTCCATGGGTATTTCAGAGAAAAATATTGAGAAGAAGTCCTTTCGTTTGGGGTCAAACTGAATATTCCATAGTAATAACGTAATAACCAGTATTTTTAATTAAATGAAATTTCCACTATAATTCGCATAATCAGGTCATAAACGTGAGATAATGGGCCAATCGTATAACGAAGGCTTAGGTAGGGGATCCTGCGAAGTATCCAGAAACGAAAAAGGAGAGAGTTTCCAGTTGATTTTAAATGATTGTATTTGATGATTTGGTTCCGCAAAAAATGATCAATTTTTAATTAATTCGGCCGGCCTAATAATAATCACTATCTACAGCTCACTCAAGTGCTCCTCGTCTGAAGTCTTATGCACGAGTGCCCAGCTTGCGGGCTCGGTCTTGGAAACCTCGTGCGAGCTCTGAACACCTGCAGTCCCCTGATTGGTCAAAAGTTATGACGCACCCATGTTAATAAGTATCATGATATCAATGACCAATGAGGAGGCTGCAAACCGTGGAATTGGCCACGCCTTGAAAATATGGGTTGCAGTGTGCACGTGGAACTACGGCAATATGATATGTCACGTCCACCGGTAACACGTGATTGGAAACAGGAAGGGCCCTGGGAATCTAGAACAAAAGGAAGGGGAGTTGCTCGTAAACAACAAGATGGTGTCTGCTAAAGGTCATGAAGAGTGCACCATACTACATAACATAAAGAACCCTCCGAAAATAGGTATCAACGGAGAGATATCTTTGTTAGGTACAATTAGTGTTACTTAAATGAAAACTGTGAGGTGTTCATTGACAAAGCTAGTTTTTGTTTTTTTAAACCCTGGGTTAAACATGAAGTCTCAGGAAGTTCGGTATTTGGCATTTTGTTTACCAGCAGGTGTAATTTTAGTAAGAAGGCTACAAAAAAGTACAAACATTGAAGTGAAGAATTTTCGTGCATTTTCTTTGTGTGTCTATGTGTGTAACTTTCCTCACAAGTTTCATTTCATTTCATTTTTCATTTATTAATTTCGTCCGTACAAATATAAACTGAAATACAGAACCGGGCAGGGCACTAGAAAAACAATAGTTTAACGAGGTAGTGCCCATAAAGAGACAAATACAACAAAAATAAAAACAAAAAAAAAAGAAGTATGGCCAGCTTATCAAACAACGAAATTATCAGGCAGTCTTGGATTATTTTCAAGAAAATGGAGGAAGGAAATGCATTTTTTTACATTAATGTATATACAAATCAGTAGCGCTACTGGGGTGTTAAAGGTGATGGAGCGGGAATAGGAAAAACGTTTATTTACAAATATCAAATAATTAAAAACGGCACTTGTTGTTTCAAAATTCATCCACGCAACCACGTTTTCCTATTCGTTCCATCTACTAAAGCAGGCCTGAAGTCGGAAACTTTGATATAGGGGCACTGGCGCCGCACCGAGGGTTACCAGAAAGTGTTGCGTTTACTTCCAACATGCTACTAAATAACCAGCTTAAAGGTTAATAAGAGGAGGTCTCGGGAACTCGAAGCATTTCTGCATGCCGTTTTGTTTACATTGTCCCAGGTTGTAGCCGTGTTCCAATATGTAAAGTTCATGTCTAGATGTAGGTTCGTTTTGAACATTCTTCCCTACTCTGGTCGGAATTTACACCCATGCTGCAGATCAGCGCCTGACTTGAGGAGTCTTCCAAAAATGCAGACATTGGAAAGGTAGCTGGGGAGTTAGCTCCCTTATCATCTACACTTCTAGGAACCAAAGGTTGGGTCGTCCAATTCTATCTGGGGTAACGTAATGACAAATAAACCTATGTCTTAAAAAAAGCATTTCGTGCTTGTTGTTAGGACTGCCGTGGCTTGAAACGAATCAGAAAATATATTTATTAATGACACTTTTGGGAACAACAACTGTATCCATACCAGTTAATTTACTAAATTGATGAATTGAATAACGAAACTTAGGAAAACAAAGTTTGGAGCATTAGCCCTCAAGAAGGGCTTAAAGTAGACCAAAAAGGTTCACTTTTGAGGACGGAAGCTGATACGAATGTGATAAAAGTTCTGCATTTACAATAAACAAGCTAAGAAAGGATAGTCTTGTAAAGTTTAGCTTCAAATGGCCCAAATGGACCACAAGACCCATATTATGTCCTTTCTTCCCTCAAATACGCTGATATAAACATTAATTGAAAATCAAATAAATTACTCTGTTTTCTTATTTAGCTACGTGTTTCTGACAAGTAGCCTTTGCCAGCCACGCAAGCCAGGCCGTGTGCCTGAGTTAAATCTAAGGGTCATTCAGAGAAGGTTGTACCGGTTAGCCAATTTTCAAAGCACCAGGGGGTCTAATCAACCCAGACAAGGTGCATTCGAGTTATCACTTAAAGGGCAAGAGCAGTCACCCCATCTTGAAGAAGTGTAGTAGGCTGTCCTGTCTCATGATTTGCTGTTGAGAGTCATTTGACAACATATTTTATCCTTAAGTGTGAAATTTACTAGAAGAAACTGTTTGGTTTACCTCGCATATGCAATACTGAAATCATAAAATACTATAAAAAATTTTTGGAAGAGAAATAAACAGAAAATTGTGGCATTTTTCTGTTGCTTCGAGATATGTTTAAGGAAACTGATTTGACCTTTAAAACCTGCCTATTATGGAAGTTGAAGTAGACTAATAAATATGCATTTGTTTGCAACTAGTTTTTTGTAGTTCTTCTCCTTCAATTTGGGGATCTTTCCATTTGGAATTCATTCCAAACAAACCGACTCCTTGTTGAGGTTCTTTAGGGGGAAAAATATTCATAAGGTTCTTAGCAGTGGCGTACGTTGGGGGAGGGGGATTGGGCCATTCTCCCCATCACGAATTTCATCTTGTTAGATCCTAAACATACGTTCTGTAGCAACACAAATTTTACTTCAAAAGGTAGCATGTGTGCACCGATTGCAAGTAAGGACACAATACCTTTTCAAGAACTCTGACTACTGGACGGCCCGTCCCCTAAACTGCTTCCCTGGCCGGCAAAGACGTGCGGTACGTGACGAGGGCTGGGGCTCAGGTTTCAGGTGCCGTAAGCAATTGTTTGTAATTTATCATAATAAAGATGTTAAGGGTGAAATTATCAATAGTCACGAGGTCGGGCAGTCACCTTAGCAATTTCATGAATTCAGCGGATCTTGGATTTAGCCAAAAAATCACAATAGAGAAACAGTATATTTTTCAATTTAGTAAATCATTTAATCTAATGGCAGTGTAAATTTTATGTGCTAACTTTCTGCAGGGAGTTGCTAGACAAGGAGATACAACGAAACACGTTTTCCCGACTACTTGAAACAGATTATACCTTTTGAGGCGCCACTACTTGATGGACAGGTCCCTTTGTTTCAATTGTTAAATCCCTTGTGACTAAATCCTTTGAATGATCATTTCTTCCATTCTACTTCGAGTAACCCCTAAACAATGGCATTGTCTGTATATCCTTTGATATAGAGCATTGTTTTCGCCAATAGCGAAGCGTAAAATAACAATTTTTACAGAACAACTGGAAACAAACGGTTTAACTAAGTGCTTCAAATGCTCCCCTTTCGACATTAGATGGAAGCATTGTTCCATTCCATACCTTTCCCTTATGTTTAAACAATTTTTGTAATTTTCAGAGACATTGTTGCTGTTTTCAAATGAAAAAATAGGTCGCGTCTCGGATTGCGTCAAATGACATAAATTTCACAATTTCCCATGACGACTGGTAACAAAATGTTGTCTCAAACAGACTATAGAACATTGTTTCTTCTTCTCTAGCAACTACCTGCTTTCTGATCACTTTCCAATTTGTTTATCTCTTTATTATTGCAAGTAGGAGATAAACATTCTTACCAATCCGATTCCCTGTACAAACATGAAAAAACAATTTTCAGCCATCTGAAAGGTCGCGATTTTTCAAAATTTTTTCACTCACATCTCCAACTACGGCGGCTCTACGCTTTGATAGCTGCATTTTTCGGGTCAAAATATTTTTAATAACTTTCCGATCACTTTCCAGTTTGAAGACTTTTTAACCATTTTATTGCAAACTACAAAAGGATAGCGATTAGTTAGATCTCTCGCATAATTCTGAAAATACTATTTACGGCTATGTAAAAGATCTGAGTTTTCGAAATTTTCTGCTTCTTGCTTATTGATGGTGGCGCTCGGCTTAGAAAGTCTTTACGACAAAATTACTTTTTTGGGCAAGAGAAAACCCCCAACCCAAATGTTCGCGTTCGCTTATACCAGTCACTGAAGCTCTTACTACATTATTGTATTTTGTATTTTGTTGCCTTATTGTGTTGAGGCTGCCTTCAACATTAAGCTGACTTCTATCTCAATTCATGGCTAGTTCTTGAAACTTATCGAGCATAGGCCATCAACGTCATCTGTAGCACTATTAGAACAAAAAGAGCAAAGGTTGTTTACATTGCTTGGTTGTGGATTAACTATTAAAAATACCAATACCTAAATAGCAATGACACAACTGATTGCAACTATTCTGTTTGAAGCAAGTTGCTGTGGAAAGAAGAATTGCCTAACACTGCTGTTAAATGGCCTACTTTTCATCGAGGTCTCGGTAAAGCACACCCTTTCACAACACTTAACAAGAACGAGAAGAGTAAAACTCTTTCTGTTGTAAAAACAATTATTACAGAGTTATAAAACGACACTACCAAAGAGTGCTATCTCTTGCGATGCAGTTCAGTTTCTGTTTTACTTTTTTTTTAATCGGAATACTATGGCACTGTGTGTACGTCAACGGAACAGGTAAAGCCCCCGTATTCTTTCCTCGCTTAAATTTTTACATAAAGAGATCTCTATGAGTGAGTGGTGTCCCACTTCCCAAAGACAAATAAGATAAGTTAGTGAAGTCGGCCATTTGCGGGGTCATGACCCTCAAGTTGTCTTGAAGTTTTTGTCAATGAAATTCTAGTAAATCCTTTTATCCATGAAATTGAAGGTATCAAGCCGTAATGTAGTGATCACCCACCTGTGATACAGTTAAACATAGAATATGAAAGAGTAAAGGTGATGGACCTAAGTTATCTCCGACTAGTAAATTAAATCATCACTTGACTTTTCGTTTTCGTCAACAGAGGACGCTTAGTGGTATTCCAGTTGCTGTACTGATCAGCTGGAGCTTACAAGTAATGGTTGCTAAATGAGGAATAACCTATAAAAGACAGTTTTACGACATCGAATTCATGATGAACATATAGTTATTAGGATTTTTAAATATTTTTTATTGAAATGAAAAGTCCTCGCATTCTGAAATATATTCCCCTATATCTGTTAAGAAAAAAGACTTGCTACTTGTACACATTAATTCTATTCGAAGGAGCATTTCAACTGTGAATACAGTAAAATTGTATATAGCATAAATTCAAAATATTTCATCCCAGTTTCGTTAGCAATGCTTTAGTTGTATCCTTACATTTACAAATGCCGATTTAAGGGAATTTCAAATAATTGCTATTGCTATACTTTTTAGAACATATCCCTCTCAATGAATACTTCCCAGATAACGGATATGTTCGTCTTCAAAATGGCGGCACCTACTATGGAACAGTAGAGGTATATTACAATGGGGAATGGGGTACAGTTTGCGACGATGGGTGGGATATATTAGATGCCAACGTGGTGTGCCGCCAATTAGGATTCGAGTCTGCCACCAATGCTCTTCAAAACGCCTACTACGGACAGGGTGGAGGTCCAATACTTCTCGATAACGTAAACTGTTATGGTACTGAAATCGGACTAGACGAATGTTCCAGCAATGGTTGGTACAACCACAACTGTCAACATACCGAAGACGCCGGTGTTGAATGTACACCAAGTAAGTATATGTAGATCATCATTTTGAAAACCTGTGGCAACATAAGTAAAGCCCTTAGCTGATTCTAATGTCACAGAATGTAATTAATTTCAGCAAAAGCAACTACTGTAATGGTTAGATCTTTGAAGTTTGCAAAGAAAAAATCTCATAACACATTTTATTTTTTGAAAAACAAGACTGAATTTTTTACGTTTTCCAGAAGCTGGGGTTATAAATGGCATGCAATATGTGTTTTGAAGTCACTGTGGCGTTAGAACGACTTTTGATAAAAGGGCGGAAGGATGGTTGCATATTATTTTGGGGTGCCTCGACCGGGATGTTAAGAGCATTTTGTAAAGTCGCAACCCTCTAGACAGCCAGAAATTCTTCGTAGTGGTCGGAGGAGACTACCATAAACAGCTACAATTAAAACCGTTTTTTGTTCCCGGGTGTATTCATTTTTTGATGGCCGTGTTAATCGCTAAACTTAATTCTTATCATCTTTACCGTTTGTCTCTTGTCATATGTTCGTCTTAACCTCCTTGACTATTTTGATTAAACATTTTATATATTTAAATTTTCATGCTTAATATCTTTGTCTATTAATTTTTTATGTTTTTGTAGTTTGGTGTTCCCATTGCGAGCTTTGAGTTTTCCTCTTGGGACTCAATAAAGTGAAAAGTGAACTTGAAATGAAATTTTCCAGACCTTTCAGTAAAATATTAAAGCTGTCGTTGTCGTGAGCTCCTTTTTGCAATAAATCACCCACTATTCCAGTAAAGAAAAATCTTTAAACGGCAAAATAATTAGTTTTTAATATCATTTTTAGGAAAAATGTTAGGACACTCTATTTCGCTTGCATATCCTTTCGTGTATGGTGTTATCTGTCAATTGCTCCCATCCAAACACGTTTTGCCATTTTCTTGCATGAATATTTCAATATTCCAGACGAAGTGTTGGGCAGGAACATGAAGTGAATTAACAAAAGTTTGTTGTTTATAAAATTTTAATTAATAGCTAATTTTTGTATATCGAATTGATTTAACATGGATGTTTTATAAGCTTAGAACATATTTTTTAACAGTAACTAAGCCTTTGTATTGAAAGTAACGACATTCCCAGATCTTGACAACTGAATTAATTAAGTTTTGATATTGAATATTCGTTTTTGAAAAGTTGAGTTGTTAAAGAGAAAATTTACTCCAACAAACCTAGACAGAACGTAACGCAACTATTAAGCAATACCAGCATGCTCTTCAGATGACACTTTTACACAATTATACAAGATGCTCCTTTCAAATTGATTTGATGTTATCGCCCATAAATTTTGTTCTCATGCATCACAAGTTCTAAAAAGCAGATTTAGGTTCATCTCTAAACTAAACTTTGAGCGACCCTAGGTTGGAGAACCCTAGGTTGGGGACGGTTCATTGTGACCGGAATCGCTATTTGGTCCAACATGCAGAAATTTCTAGAATTGTAACAGTACGACCACCCACAGTAGCACTTTCTATCAACCCCTTTTTCTTAAATTATAACTTACAAAAACAGTTAGAATTGATACTCAAACTCGCGAAATTTCAACCTTCGCAAATGATATAATGACTACAGTAATGGGTTATTTTGCCGTAACATCTGGTGGAACAAATAATCAGGTATGTCAGACAGCACATTGTATTTTCAAAGAGTTAATTTATTCCCTGCGTCGCATATCTGCTAAACTTTCTACTGATGTAGAAAGATGAGTGCTCCGTACTTTACACACTTAGAGCATGGCTGTATAACTAATTCCCGTCTACTAGGAGCCAGTTACCATTTGAAAAAAAAAACGCCTCATTAGAATAAAACTTTAAACAAAAATTGGGAAAAGGGGCGGCTAGAAAATAATTTCAATCTCAACCTCAATCTTGGTAGTTTTCCAAAATGGTTATATGAAATGAAGTGTGATATTATTCATATCCTTAAATGTTTAGCGTAGAAGGCTTTTATAGGTTTCCTTCAACTGTGAAATGGTCGCCAATGCTATGATCAAATATGTAAACGAATTCCGTCATTTTGGGGCAGGAACTGACAGGATATTTAATGTAATTTACATATCATTAATGTATTGAATAAAACCTTTGTAGTACAACTAATTCCACATTAAACATTGGATGGAGAAATTTTCTGTTAACAAAGGCAAAACTTTTCACAGAATTCTTAAGACAATTTTGAATTCTTTTTTTGACTCTTGAAGCGTTTTACGAAACAGGCTTCCGGAAAATGTAAGCAAAACTTTCTCGGGGATTAGGGACGTCTCTGCCACTCTGGTACTTCCAATTATTTCTACATTTTGTTAAAATTTTTGATGAAATTCGGGCGCTATACTGGATTTCAGAGGCGGCGCCCGGAATTTTTCGATGAGGGGGGGGGGGGGGCTAAGGGAAGGGCTGAGCAAATTTGGGGGTTTGTTATAGTACTAAAATTACCGCGTTAGCGGCAATCCGAAGAGCTTAGCCCTAGACCCGAGAATTGGCTCAAGATGCAACCGAGGGTCCATGGCGCGAACTCTGCTGGGATTTTTGTTTTAGGGGTGAAAAGTTACTCGACATGTTGACGAGGAAGGTGTTCTCCAGACACAGAAAATAAACTTTCATGGTAAGCATTCACGGACATCTGAACATGAGAGGCATACAGTACATGTCATCGGAAATTCAGAGCCAATGCCGAAATTCAGTTGTTCCAGTCCGTATGCTGACGAGTGCTACAACATGCGTGGGAATACTACTGCCGCCTCGCCACACACTGATTCGTTCCTTTGGGTGGCTTATTATGTGTAACATTACAACAACGGGTTGAAGGTGATTTAAAATGTGGACCATAGAAAATGAAAACAGTTGAACTTGCAAAACGCGGTAAATTACACAGATATTTTTCTCATTTCAGATCGGAATGGGGTTAGTGGTAGGGCTAACTCTGGCGGTTGGCAAATTCTTTGGACCATTAAAAGTTCCACCAAATAACTTTTTTTTAAAGAGTATTTTTAATTTTTAAATTCGGTTATTTCAATTGGGGCTATCGGGGGTTGGCGCCGTCGCTGCTGGATTCATTGGAAGATGTTTCAGTTAAATTGATCAATAATCGGCCACACACATATCTTGTCAGCAAGAGCGCATTAGTCTAGGAGATTAAGACCCCTCCCAGCTGATTCGACGTTTTAACTGCAAACCATGCGTTTAATATTTAAGTATTTAAAACACCATTTTTACTTTCTAATTTAACATCTGTGGTACCACGCTGAACATTCAAAGAAGGTCTCCCCTTTGTCTCCTCGCCTAAGACGGCAATTACTTAACATGTTTCATGTATTGGTTCTCTAAAATAAATGGAATAAATGCAAAACCTAAATTAAATCCTTAATTTTAATTACATGAGGATGCACAGCTTTAAATCACGTATACGGACAGCTAAGTTATCAAGCACCCCATCCCTTCTTCTTCCTCTTTCCAGGGTCAGAGACAATACTGGCATCTTCCCCTTGAGAGAAATCTTGGCCACGTCTCTAGGGCTATTTTCTCTCAAAATAAGGAGAAGTACGACAGCGATTTAAAAGTACGAATCCAAAAGTTTTGAAAAGGAAGAAGAATCTGTGGAATACTTTAGCATTATGGCTGTTTGACAATATCAATGAGAATAACTAATTGTCACATAGTCCAAAAGAATTACCACAGCATTAACATTACGAGGCAATTAATGCACACCAGTTCTCGTCACGAAGATACCAGGCATCTTCTTCCCATGAAGTGATGCATCTTTTCGAAAAATGTCGAAATTTACTCGTTAAATATGTTTTTGCTACATCTGTTAACAACATAGACGTCAACTTAAAATACTTTCCACAGTTTATCAATAGTGTAACTGTTTATAAAAGCTTTTTCTCCGTTCCTTTTTTTTTTAGATGAGGGAGATGTACGTCTTCAAGATGGTGGTCCTTACTACGGAAGGGTTGAGGTGTATTACAATGGTGAATGGGGCACAGTTTGCGACGATGGGTGGGACATAACGGATGCTAACGTAGTGTGCCGCCAATTAGGCTTCGAGTCTGCTACAAGAGCTCCACAGAACGCCTACTACGGACAGGGTGAAGGTCTTATTCTTCTCGATGACGTAAACTGTTATGGAAACGAGCAACGGTTAGATGAGTGTGAAAATTTGGGTTGGAACGTACACAACTGTAACCATGCAGAGGACTCTGGCGTTGAATGCTCAACTGGTAAGTGCATTGTAACATTATTTTGAAGACTGTTACAACTTTGATAAAGACATTATTTGATTGAAGGCGTGTCTGATCAGTTTTTAATAAAAGTTAACTGAATCCGTCGAAAGATCTGAAAGGCTGCTTTAGTTACTTGTAGCCTTAATATCCTTTTTTTAATATCAATTTTTACGTTCGTGGAACCTTGTGTTTGCCCGCGCCTTTCCAAGATTTGATGGTCCAAATGTTGTAGCGACAATGTACGCTCCATTCTTTTTGACTGACGCATTATAAGTATAATTTGGGTTGTACGGCAGATTTTGCAGGGAAGTGGAACTAAGTCTAGGATTTTGTCATGGGCGAATTGCTACATTCGGGATGTGTCTGAGGTATGTGACCTCTCCTGTTCCAAAACAAAAACTGGAAACCTCGGGATCCAAGACGATGAAATATTTCTGCCCTAAACGCAGTATAAACGCTTAGAGTGATTCCTCTGTTACATTTTTTCAGGCTTAAATAATGGAAAAATTTCAAACCTGGCTCATTCCCTCACCTTTGATTCGAGTCAGATTTGAGTCTCTTACTTAGAGAAAATCAAAGGCGAGAGGTGTATCGGGCCCAACAATTACGAATTAATTCACAAAATATGCAGTAATGAAGCTAAGGTTTTTCACAAAAGAGGGATGTTATCTGGTCGGATATGTTTTAATGTTCAAAGTTTACGACCCATATGCTACCTTTATCAACGAAACTTTCTAAAACTATTTTTTTATTCATACGTAAATATTTTCCTTTTCGACCTCAAAGAGCCAACTAGAAAATGGGGTAACGAAAATCGTAATCAATTACTGTCCATGATTGTTTCTGTGCCAACGTACTTTGGTAGGTACTAAAGTTCAATTTGATCGTCCTTTCAAGTTTTTGGCCGATGTGATATAAGACGGGGTGACCGTCGAGTGCGCAGGCCCCGTCGAGTGCGCATTTGCATTAACACATTGTGTAAAAATCTGGAAATGAGAGAGCTCTTAGGTGCGCATTCGACGGTACACTGAGTTTACCTGAATAAAATCAATGTAGTACTGCGTTGGTTGCTTGTTGTAGATATCAGTTTTGCGTTACTTTCGACTCGCAATCTCGTGATACACATATATGATGCTGGAATGCGCTATTTCTCATAACGCTTATCAGGCTAATTGAAGAGTCACCACCTTTAGGCTATTCATGCAATGCCTATGTAACGGCAGTGATCAAGCAGAAGTCGCAAGGTATGCCTACAGTACTCACAGTGATACTGCAGGTAGGGTTAACAGACGTTTGGTTTTACCGGAACAAGTCCTCTTTTTATTGTTTCGTGCTGGCGTCCGGACGTTTTTGTAAAATTACCCACTTCTAAGGATTTAATGTATTTCTCACGTGATCTGACAGATTGTCCCTTATTTTGCTCCAATGAAGTTAAAAAACTCTAGAACAAGCAACAAATACTGCACCATTTTGCATAAAGACAACATCTCGACACCAATACCAACAATATTTCCAAACTCCACACCCCTCCACTGCTCTTAGACCTCTTCACCCAGGATGGCATTGCATGTCCTCCTTGCGAGGAAATAAACAGACTTTTGATAACCCTAAGTTCAGGCAAAGACAAAAAAAAAAAACAGTGTAGACCCCATGCTAGTTCTTAGAATGACCATCATTCTGAGAATGATGATATTCACAAGCAGTTGTGGGCCTTTGGGCGTATATGCATATATATATATATATATATATATATATATATATATATATATATATATATATATATATATATATATATATATATATATATATATATAACCAAATAACAAAAGAACACAAAAAATAGATACATTCATTTCATTTCCAACTAAATTACAATATAAATCCGTGAATACAAAATATTTCGGGCTTAAATTACACAGCCCTTCATCAGTTGTACAAAAACACTATAGTGCAAAAAAAGACTGTATACACGTACTCGTTCTGCTTCCTCGCTTAGGTATCAACTGCTTGGGTGCCCATGAACGCCAAATCCCTATTCAGACCCGATTTATGATTGTTAAGTGAGATGATGGTTTGTAACTCACGGTTGCATCTCTGCTGAGCGCTTTTAAAATTGCCGTACAACAAGGCACACTTTAAATGGGAAAGGTTATGCTGAGGGAGATTAAAGTGTTCGGCAACCGGGAATCCAGGGTTATTCTTTCTTATGCTGAGCTTGTGATTATTAAAACGAAGTCGGAATTTTGTGCTTGTTTCGCCTATGTACGTAGCTAAGGGACATTGGGTGCAGAAAAGTAAATAAACTACATTACATGAGTCACAATCGAAGTCTCCCGGTTTTAGAGTTATACCTGAAGCATGATGGTAAATGGTGGGGGAAAGCTCTAAATGATTGCAAACTTGGCACCGGGGTTTATTACACTTCCTGTTGCCTGTTTTGGGATTGTCTACAGTGGGAAGGGTTTTGCGAACTAACATGGCTCTAAAATACGTGGCTGTTAATAAGCAATCATCGGGGGGTCCCTGAAAATTTCAGAAATCGAGGGGTCAGATTTGAGTATTTCCCAAGATTTCTTGATATTGTGGGTAAGGGTGCGATTGGATGGGTGGTATGTGATGACTAAGGGAATGCGGTCACAGTTCGATTTTGTGCGATACCGAAGGAGATTATGCCTCGGTGTAGCAAGAACTTTATGAAAGTAATTGTTGAGGAGTTTATATGGATATCCTCTGTTGAGAAAAAAGTTAACCAGTTCAGTGGCCTTTTCCACAAAAATGTTATTAGTGGAGCATAAACGGCGGTACCGAAGGAATTGGCTGTAACCAATAGAGTGTTTGGTATGACGGGGGTGGAAACTATTGAAGTGGAGATACGTATGTCTGTCTGTAGGTTTAGTGTAGACGGACGTAGTGATCTTACCGTCTCCAATCATTACCAGAACATCTAAGAAGGGCAGAGTCTTAAAGGAATAATCAAAAGTAAATTTGATGGAAGGATGAAAACTGTTAGCAACATAAAAGAATTGTTTTAGATTATCCAGCCCTTTGTCCCAGATCATAAAAACGTCGTCTATATATCGTACATAGAATAAGGGTTTGTTTGAAGATTGCATCAAAATTCCCTCTTCCACATGATACATAAATGTTATATATATATATATATATATATATATATATATATATATATATATATATATATATATATATATATATATATATATATATATATATATATAACCGTAATAGTAAAAATTAATAATGTCAACCAGGCAATGGTAAAGTGCTCAACCCTGTGAAGGGAGCTGTAGTATTGAAAAGGTTGCAATAAATTCTTACAACATAGCTTTACAGAACTGTTTCGTAAGGGCCAATAATGTAGGTCCTCACTCCTCAGAAGCCTGAAGTAGAATGATGTCAATAACGTTGAATACGTATGTGTTCGCTGCTTTTGAACGTGTCCGTTTTAAAGGACGTGTTCGTTCCGTGTTCGTTGTAAACAGGCAAGAACGGTGTACAGCGAGCCAACATACATTACCTATTAGAATAATTACACAGTAGATGTTTGTTCCTGTGTCTACAAGAGCTTATCAGTTCGTTTTTCTTATTTAGAGTTGCTAAGGAAGGTTTGAGTATAATGAAGAACTTTTCTTCCAGACAGAGATTACAAGTTTTAGATGATGTGGAGTATGCTCGAGCTTTGTTCATGAGTTTCCATTTTACGGAGTGTTCTACATCTGAATCCTTTAGTTTCCAGATGTATTCACTGAGTGCAGTTGCGTTTCTTTTGTCTTTGTTTTTAAAGCTAGACTTGTGGGCGGTGTATCTTGCTTTGAACGTGTTTTCTGTCAGACCAATGTATGTTTCTTCGTTGTGGTTGTCGTGGCGTGTTACAGTTGCTTGGTACACAATGTTGTTCGTGAGGCAATTGCCTTCCAATGGGCACTCGCTTTGCCTTCTGCAATTGCAGTTGCTTCGCGTTGCTGGTTATACTTCCTGTTTCGCCAGTATGTATTTGTTGCGCGCTGATATAGTTTGGTCTATGTTTGCAATGCAGCTGTAACTCAGTTTCACCGTGTTTCTGTTGAGTAAAGTATGTAGTTTGTGCCCAGGTGGGAAGCAGCTGTCCAAGAGGCTAAAGAATTTCTTGCCAATGTTGGTTGTGACACTGTCACTAAACGGGGTGTTGAACCAGGTTATGTTCCTGTTTCGTCTTCTTCTCGGGGCTCCCTTGGAATGACTGGTGGTAGGGGATTGGGTCTCGTACTTTAGGTTGTAACCATAGCCACTTCTTTGTAATGCTTCTTGGTATACGGGCGATGATGCGTTGAAAGTGTTTTCGTCGGAAGAAATGTTTTTTTTTTTTCTCCTTTTATTCTTCAATATTAGTGTTCAGATTATATGCATACAGTACATCCATCGTGATAATATATACAAATAACATAAATGTGCTTCCCTTTTCAAATGCAAATGAAAATAACTCAACGAGTCTAAAATACAATGCCAGAGTTCTTCTGTTTTTGCAAAGCTACTCTGAAAATAAATTCCCACAGGAAGCAAATGCTTCTCTAATATCAAAAATATTTACGATATTCTTGTTTTTTACTTTATATTGTTCCACTTTAACATTAAATTTAAATATACGAAAAAAAGCATCCACCTCTGGTATACTTTTTACCAGTCTACATTTAAAAATATAATGTTTCATATGTAGCGCCAAAAAATTGAAAGGGTGTTTGGCTTTGTCATACGTGAAAAAGAAGCTTTGTTTTGAGAAAACAGGATACTGATTGAAGAGCAAGTTTTCTACCCCTTTTATAAAATGTGAAATACGTCTGCATTCCCAGAAAACGTAATCAAAAGTTTCTTCTTCCTCCTCACACCAAGTACAATTTGGGGATTCGGACTTACCCATTAGAAAAAGATATTTATTAAGCGGGAGTACCCTATGTATAAACCTAAATTGGAAATATTGTAATTTGGCTTCGGACGTGGAAAACCAGGGAGTAAAATAAATACGGGTCCAGTCGCAATCTGTTAAGTTAACAAAAGAAACGACCCATTTATTAATAGCTGTTGGCCTTTCAGTTATAGATAGTAAATACTTGTTATAAATAAATTGTGAAGATCTATGTGCTCTCATATAATTTGCAAAAAATATTTCATTCACGTTCTCATTACCACTATCATAAGTCAACGGGTCCCTCCAACTGGTGGGTATACTTCGTATTATACCATAATACAACGTAAACGGTAAACTCGTTACATTTGTTTTACGTTTAAAGGCATCATAGGGTAAAGGATTCCCTTGTCTGTCAAAAAAATCTTTGACATACTTAACATTCTTGTCAAGCAAGAATTTATAAAATACAACTTCACCATTAATCTTAATATCTGAATTGTTCCAAACGATTTGGGCGCTATAATTTGTATTAGGGGGAACATACGAGATTTCACACCATGATTGCACAACCTGTCTAACAAAAATATTACAAATGGATTTAACATCATCTGGTTTACAGTTACAATTAAATAAAAGTTCATGACCATACTTCTTTAATGCTATATGGAAAAAGTTTTTCCAGGGTCCATTCAAGTCATTACAATAACGCTTAATCCATGTACATTTTAAACTTTTAATGAAACTAAAAATATGGGTAACTTTTAAGCCTCCTAAATTGATAGGATTGATAATTGTCGAGCGTTTAACTTTGTCTGGACTACCATCCCAAACAAAATCAAAAATAGTTCTCTCGAGTTCTTTGATAAAATTGCCTGGGGGGTTGGGTAACACAAGAAAAAGATACACTAGCTGAGAAAGCCCAAAAGTTTTAAGAATAATGTTACGGCCAATAGGGGTTAAGTCACGACTTGCCCAGACTCGAAGGGAGTTTTTTAGCCGAGAGAGCTTCGGCTGGTAATTAAGGCGAAATAAGTCATCTCCATTATGAGTAAATGCAATACCTAACATATTGACAGGACCCAAGGTGACCTCAATGTTCAAATCGGTGAGAAAGAGTGGCTTTTCGTTAACAAAAGGACCCAAAGGAAACAAATGAGACTTTGAAAAATTAATCTTTAGCCCAGATGCTTGATTAAAAATATCAAGAACAGAAAGCAACTCCTTTAAAGTTTCTTGACTACCATCAAGTATGAATGAAGTGTCATCCGCATACTGAATAACACGAGTCTCAACACCATTAATAGAGATACCTTTAATACGGCTTGACTGGTTAACTTTCAAGGAAAGTACTTCTACACAAAGAATGAATAGGAACGGGCTTAGAGGACAGCCTTGCCTAACTCCTCTTTGAATTGGGAAAAAGCCCGATGAATAACCATTATTACAAATGCATGCCTGGGCATTATTATACAAAGTATAGATCCAGTGTTTAAAACTATTGCTAAATTTAAAAAATGAAAGTACCGCCTGAATAAAATTCCATTCCAATTTGTCAAAAGCCTTTTCATAATCGATCAAAAATAAGAAACCTGGTATTTTTTTTTCTTTGGTATAGTCTATTAAATCTAAGACAAATCTTACATTCTCACCAATAAACCTATCTTTGAGAAAACCAGTCTGACTTGGACTAACCAAGTTTTGGATAACTGATTTTAGTCTTGAAGCGATAGCTTTGGCTCCAATTTTATAGTCTGTATTCAAAAGGGATATGGGTCGATAATTAGTTAACAAAGAGGGATCTTTCCCTGGCTTAGGGATAAGAGATATAACACTTCGTACCTGCTCACACGAAAGCGAGCCTTGGTTATAACCCCAGTTCACAGATGCAACAACCAGATGGCCAAGCAAGTGCCAAAAATGCTTATAAAAATTTGTAGTTAAACCATCGCTTCCAGGAGCTTTGTCATTATTTAAGAGCTTAAGAGCAGAGGAGCATTCTTCTAAAGTTAGCTCCCCATCCAGAAGTGTACCCTGTTCCGCACTTACTTCGGGATGAATTACATCATCATAATTAAAATCTATTGATGATTTATCGGAACTGTATAAAGAGGTGTAAAAATACCGAATCTCCCTGAGAATCTCATTAGGTTCGTTTATAAGACGGTCCTCTGAATTTTTAAGCCGACGAATATGATTTAATTGTTTATTTCGTTTTTCTAGGTTCAAAAAATATTTAGTATTTTTTTCGCCCTCCTCAACCCACCTTACCCTAGACCTGATGATAGTACCTTTAAGCTTATAGTCATAATAAGAAAGTAAATCGTTTCGCGCAGCTTCAAGCTGAGAACGAATTTCCATAGACTCTGTGTGAAAGAGTCGTCGTTCTAGAGCTGAGATTCTCAGTAAAAGTAGTTCCTCGTTTTGACGTCTCTCAAAAGCTTTTTGCTTAGCATACTTCATAGAAGCCTGACGAAATTTAAATTTAAGAATTTCCCATCGGGTACTAGGGTTTTCAGAACTCGGGTTATCAGCATCGTCACGAATAATATCTTCAATAATTTTATTAAAAAGACTATCGTTTAAAAGAAAGTTATTAAATTTCCAATAGCCGGGACCTCTTTTCACAGGAGTCATCAAAATAGACAAGGATATAAAAGAGTGATCTGACTGGATCCCGGGCGAAAAGGAAACGTCAGTAACATTATGATCAATATTACGAGAAATCAAGAAAAAATCGAGCCTACAGTGAATTCCAGGGGTAACACTGGAACTCCAAGTAAAAAACCTTGAGAACGGGTTTCTATCCCTCCATATATCTACTAAATTATACACAGACATTAAGGTAAGACATTCATCTCTAGCTTTAAAATTTGTCCTTCGTAATCCACCTACCTTGTCTACTTCTAAGTTAAGAAGAAATGGAACGGAAGAAATGTTGGATATTCTCCTGTTGATGCTTTCTGGAATGTTCTTTATGATAAGTGGGGGAGGGGTGGTTGCTCTGTATGTGCACATAGAGAGGGGTGTTGTTGGGTTTCATGTATGGCTTGTATGTGCTTGTGCTAAGATCAAGGGTAAGGTCTTAAAAGTTCACTATTTTTTTTGTTTACTTCAATTTCTATTTTAAGCTTGTTATTCGAGAATATCTTGCATATTTCTTTCTTTATTTTTTCTGTTTGCCTTGGGGTTGCTTTGCAAACAGCCAAACCGTCGTCTCTGTATAGGCCGACATTCATGTTAATGTGCTGAAGTTGTGATAGGAGGTACAATGCTATTAGTTCACAAGTTTCAGCACCGTCGAAACTACCCATGTTGACATCGAATAAAGATTCGGTACGCTTGCACCATGGTGTTTCAACGTTGAACAGCATAGTTTTCTTTGTGTGGAAGGTAATAAGCCTTTCGAATGCTGGTATGTCTGTGTAGTTTGATGCAAAGTCAAAAGCATCGTTGAGGAATTCGGCGGTAATTGTGGGATAAAACTCACAAAGGTCAAAAGCAATAAACGATTGTTGGTGTTTTTGTCGTGTATTTCATTAAACCAGTCTATGACTTCACTTGTGTTCTTCCATTGGTTGTAACCTGTAGATTGTTTGATTTCTGACTTTATCTGTTCTCGTATTTGTGTGCTAATCTTCCCTAGTTCTGATTTTGATGGGTTGATTAGTCTGCATGTGGGTTAAATATATATATAGATAGATAGATAGATAGATGGATGGATGGATGGATGGATGGATGGATGGATGGATGGATGGATGGATGGATGGATGGATGGATGGATGGATGGATGGATGGATGGATGGATGGATGGATGGATGGATGGATGGATGGATGGATGGATGGATGGATGGATGGATGGATGGATGGATGGATGGATGGATGGATGGATGGATGGATGGATGGATGGATGGATGGATGGATGGATGGATGGACGGATGGATGGACGGATGGATGGATGGATGGACGGATGGACGGATGGATGGATGGATGGATGGATGGACGGATGGATGGATGGATTTGACGGACGGATGGACGGATGGATGGATGGATTTGACGGATGGATGGATGGATGGATGGATGGACGGATGGATGGATGACGGATGGATGGACGGATTTGACGGATGGATGGATGGATGGATGGATGACGGATGGATGGATGACGGATGGATGGATGGATGGATGGATGGATGGACGGATGGATGGATGGATGGATGGATGGATGACGGATGGATGAATGGATGGATGGATGGACGGATGGATGGATGTATGGATGGATGGATGGATGGATGGATGGATGGATGGATGGATGGATGGATGGATGGATGGATGGATGGATGGATGGATGGATGGATGGATGGATGGATGGATGGATGGATGGATGGATGGATGGATGGATGGATGGATGGATGGATGGATGGATGGATGGATGGATGGATGGATGGATGGATGGATGGATGGATGGATGGATGGATGGATGGATGGATGGATGGATGGATGGATGGATGGATGGATGGATGGATGGATGGATGGATGGATGGATGGATGGATGGATGGATGGATGGATGGATGGATGGATGGATGGATGGATGGATGGATGGATGGATGGATGGATGGATGGATGGATGGATGGATGGATGGATGGATGGATGGATGGATGGATGGATGGATGGATGGATGGATGGATGGATGGATGGATGGATGGATGGATGGATGGATGGATGGATGGATGGATGGATGGATAGATAGATAGATCTATATAATAACAAATAAATTCCACCGTACAACTCAAAAGTTCTCGTCATGTTTCCAGAAGGATACATAGTAAAACCAATCGAAAACACTTACTAAATACTTCCAACAGAAAAAGTAAATCAACGGAGAAAACTATACAACGTTTCGAACAGGTCAACTGTCCTTCGTCAAGTAAACTGAATTACCAACCCATGTAAAAATACAAATACAAAAAACGACTATGAACTGTGGCTTTTTCGAATGTTTACCCCTTTTGGTGCAAACGTGTGGAGTTGGTGTATCCAAAAAACTTCTTTTTGTTCCCTCTGTGTTTTGTTAAGTCCCTCGACCGATTGAATTGCGATTAAATTGAAAACCATACAACCCGTGTTAAAATGTTTCCCAAGAGGGGTGTTAGATTTTTTCAGTTCTTGCCTATGACCCCGGTGTCTCTGTTTTAATTGGCTCCCCGTCTCACCCACATACTTCTTCCCACAATCAAAACAATTAATAAGGTAAATAACCCCAATCGACCTTTACCTGTATAAAAACTTTTAAAGAAGTCTGCAACTGACATAACCTCACAACTAACACAGTTTTTTTCGTGTAACCTGTGATTCCCAAATTTCATGGATAATTTTCTCGGCACCCTCGCTCTTACGAGCACATATATATATATATATATATATATATATATATATATATATATATATATATATATATATATATATATATATATATATATATATATATATATATATATATATATATATATATATATATATATATATATATATATATATATATCACTAATTCAGCACTTAGGGGGAAAGTTGTTGTTGAAAAGTCGACCTTAAGGGGAACAAATTTTTTGGGCGAAATATAAGTTTCGCCATAACGTTTCTACACACTTTTTCTATAGGATTACGTAAACGGACAAGAGCGCCCTCCTAGATTTGCATAGTAGATGCAATTACTTCAAAGTTGTCAAATTTACGGACACCTAGCTGTTAACACGGACGGATGGCTGGCCATTGGAATAACGTTGTTTATTTTTAGACGTTAGGGCGAATACTTTTCGTTATGTATTTCATTGTTATTTTTTCGCCCTATGTACGCGGAGATAAAACAATTTCCCCCTAAGGTGGGAATTAGCGTTATATATATATATATATATATATATATATATATATATATATATATATATATATATATATATATATATATATATATATATAAATATATATATATATTTTCTCATAGCAGGTTTTTTTGCTACAACACCAAACTACTGGATCGATGGCTCAGTGCGACTTTTGGGAGGCTCTGTTCCCAATGAAGGACGAGTTGAGATCTACTGGAATGGAGAATGGAACACAGTGTGCGACGATTCCTGGGATATTGACGACGCTGGCGTTGTCTGCAGACAGCTGGGCTACCCTTCAGCTTTAGAAGCGGTAGGAAATGCTGGCTTTGGACAGGGGAGTGGATATATTTTGTTAGATGATGTTAATTGTGTTGGAGACGAGAACACCTTACTTGAATGTAGACATAACGACCTCTATGTGCACAACTGTGGACACAACGAGGACGCAGGTGTAATCTGTAGCAGTAAGTTCACTTTGATTAGTAACGGAGCCTCCATAGTAGGTAGACCGTTTTCTCTGAAAAAAAACTTTAATTGTAAATCAGCTCCCTTTTAAGACCATTAATATACTACAGGGGTGCATCATTGCCACTGTCTGCTTCTATATGACTTCAGAATTGACAACAGGTTCTTCAAAGCTCATACTACAAAATTCTTTATTGTGCGCACAGTAATCCATGCTATCTGTACTTTATTCTGATAAGAATGCTCTGGTAATCGTTTATGATATAGGATTAGATTCACATAAATCTAGAAGCACTTACACATGAATTGCGTAAATTTTCTGAGATCAGTGCTTCCAAACTAACCGTAATCGCAATGTTACAAAATATAAAGATTGACAAAGACTGACCTTACAGCCAACGCCTAAACTAAAATTTTAGCAGATCTTCAATTGGTAGCAGTGTCAGCTCACTTTTGACGTAACATTAAAATAAATCAGAACTGCTCTCTTTGCATGTCACGCAATTTGTGGATTTTGATTACATATTAGGTACCTGGATATTCATCACACCATTCCTTGAGGCAATAAAGAAAGATCCGGTCTCCATAGATAAAGATGGGTTATAATTAAGATGAGTGAAAATTAGGTTGGGAGAATCGGCACAGCCTTCAATGTTAAGCACATGACTTTAAATTCAATCTCGCAGTCCTACACAGGATGATGCAAGAAGGGAGCAAAAGTATTTGTTGCCAACAGGAGAGAATAACAAATTGCAGTTATGGTCAAGTTCATGAAATCCGAGTTCATAAAGCGGATGTGGGGCATAATTTAAAATAATTATTCAAATGCGTCTTACAGTACAAAAAAAGAAAATAAAACAAACTAAGCTGTTCTGTCTGATAACATCACCCGATGTAGCTAAAGGCAATCAATGAATTATGTAGCAGAAACCAAAGGGTGTTGTCATATTTGGTCTTCATTACCCTTTTTCCGACAACATGCATACGGGTTTCCTTGTTTTCGTTAGCATCACAAGGTACACTACAGAATGAAAAGTGTTCCCTGATGTTTTCAGTTGCCAACATCGTACGGTAGTCAAGTAGTTTTAAATCTACCCTGCTTTATAACCAACTTGTATTTTACATTTTTTTCTAAAACATCGTCAGAAGGAATGTCTTTCGAAGTCGGTGGGTCGGGCAACCGGCGCACAGACATTTTCATCAATTCAGCACACCTTGAAATTTTCCAAGAGTCACAGAAGACTTAAAAAAATTACCATGTTTTAGTTCCGTTGTATAGTTTTCCCTTTTGAAGGTACAAAACAATTTCATCCAATAGTAGTGTACATTTTAACTGATTAATTTCTGCTCTTAAGCAAGTTGCTCACATTACTCTATCATTGGCGTTAAAGTTTAATTGCAAAGAAAAGCTAAAAGTAAAGACTGTTTCCATTACCGGCTGTCTGAAGTCTTTATTCTTTCTAAATTATTGTTATACGTTCAGCGTGAAATAACATGCAGACTTGGCGGATTAAGAGAGTGCTTCAGTCGAACAGATTATTTAGCCGCACTTTGCAGGTTTTAGCTTCACATTCGGTTTTTTTCTTTTTCCTTTAAATGTAAGGGACTTTTTATGATTTATTTAAAAGGAAAGCTTAAAAATGTTATTGTTAGAATTCTAAATAAAGCCTCTGAAATTTCCCAAGCTATTAGAGGGCTAGCGATTTTTCAATTTTCCAAAAATGCTCCGTTCTATAATGCCTTTGACTCGAAAGCCAAAGTACACCTCTAACAGTGATTGAGTTCCAAACGCTTCTATCTATATTCATGTGCATCTGGAAATAGACCCTTTTAAACGTTGTAAAAAAAGTGACAAAAAACAGAAAATGGCTTGCAATATAATGGCATTGACACGTTTACATGCTAAGGTATGTTTATTTTACGGAATGTCATAAGAGCGTTTCAAACTTGGTATGCGGTCAAAAAGGCTTTCCCTCAAATATTGTGGTTGCTAACCGCTAAATATGATGTCACTAAGTACTATCTATAGTTACGTGGGCCTGTTTGTAAAGTATGTGAAGAATGTGTGCTTAAATTTACAGAGTTAACAGGTGACACTTGCGTGAAATATTACAATGGGCAAAAATACCTCCCTCCAGTCCTTGACATAACCATCCAAACGTATCGACCAACATTAAGACAAGCGCCCGTGTAGAAAAGGAACACAAGACACTTTCCCAAGATCTAACTTTTTTGAGTTCTATAGCACACCCCTCCTTCCTCCCTTGCAATAACATTTAAGTTATTTGATAGATTGGAAGATTTTCTGTCTTCAAAATATGACAAATTTGTTTGTGTTTGGTTATTCGAAAGACAACCACATAAAACATTAGCACATCTACAGAAGACATTTATCCCATAACATTTTAGAAACATACAGCCAGGATAAATCATATTCAAACAGACTTCAGATGCTTACTCTTTTCAGATTTTTCGAAGTACCAGCAATATAGTAAGCGACACGACAGGAAATTAATTTTAGTGCCAGCAGTTTGTGGCTCCAAAGTACCAAGAACCAATTTTCCCCCATTTTTAGTCACGGGTTTACATGGTAGGCCATTTTCTAACCGATGATCTTATGTAAGAGTGACGCCGTGTACTTGAAAAAATCATCAGTTTAGGGATTTCAAGAACCTGTCATTCCTGTCCGTGACGGAACATGCAGACATGTTTTGCATTATGCCTTGCTTGTCCTTTATTACTTTTTATTGAAAAACAAAACTATGTGGTATTTATACTCCTTAAGAGTTTCAGGTGATCTAGATTTTTATTTTATCTTGTCAATTACATAACCAGCACTTCAACCTCCTTCTCATGGGTCCGTTCGACTTGCTGGTTCAAACTCCAACGGAGAAGGAAGGGTGGAAATATACCTTGAAAACGAATGGGGGACTATTTGCGATGATTATTGGGACAATAGCGACGCTTTGGTTGTTTGCAGGCAACTCGGTTTCAGCGGTGTGGAGGAGATCTACTCTGATGCTCAATTTGGAGGAGGATCCGGTCCTATTCTTAAACGTTTAGATTGCACGGGAGACGAAAGTACGTGGACTGGCTGTTACTATTACGACTGGGATACTAGTTCGTGTTCCCATTATGAGGACGCCGGTGTTCGCTGCCGTGGGTCAGGTAAACACTCTCTCACACACTCTCTGAAAATTAAGGCTACTGATAAAGATCACTTGGAATTTGACGATCACATGGTCCTTGGCTTCAGTAAAAACGAAGTATGGCCCTAGTTCCCCTTACCAAAGACTTGACCACTAATATACAGCATTATTTGTCTAATCGGTGTACTATTTGTAAGTAGATCACACCAATGTGTGGACAGACGCACGTTTGCCAGTTTCAAAAGTTATTGTACTTATGTTGGTTTTCCTCTTGTTCCAAAATTAAGACTATATTTTAACAACTGTCGAATGGAAAGACTTTGACATCACAATCAGTAAAGTGACGGCGAAACGCTACAATAACTATGAAACTATTAGAATGCAGACGTATGAAAAAGATAATCTGAACATTGGAACCTAAAGTAAACAAAAATTTGAAAAGGGTATACGTCGGCAAGCCATAGCGTTATCTTTTTTTCCTACAGAAAGTGACGAATATGGCCGGGAAGGCAGTGTTAGATTGCAAGGATCCTCAACTGTTAATGAAGGACGAGTTGAAGTTTATCACTATGGTGAGTGGGGTACTGTGTGCGATGATGGATGGAGTCTCACCGAAGCAAATGTTGTTTGCAAGCAGTTGGGTTATCCCGAAGGGGCAAACTATGCCTATCAAGGAGCATATTATGGACGAGGTGACGGGCCAATTCTGCTAGATGAAGTAAACTGCAACGGCGGGGAACATTACCTGGACGACTGTAATCATCGTGGATGGTATAACCACGACTGTTCACACAACGAGGACGCTGGTGTAGAATGCATCACTCCAGGTTTGTCCCTTTGCCGACTGAAGTGAACACTTCTATTGGCTGTTCTCTTTATAGGGATCTGACCATCATGTTAATGAAACGGTCTTTTCAAAACGATAGTTGAATAACAGTACACACATTTTGCTTTGCTTTAAGAATGAGTAGTTCAATTAATTGGCATACGTAAGGTCGCATGACTTGGTTCGAGTTAGTGAGTTAGATGGAGTTTTACGGCCCAGTTTCCAACCAGTTGGTTCAATTCGAACCGGCCACGGCATTTTTTCCAGTCGTGGCTAACTGGCTTGTTTTCCCTACTCTATCTCTCATGCATCACACATAACGGCAGTAGGTTCCATTTTTAGGGTCTTTGGTATGACTTGACCTTGGAATCGGCCCCGGGCTTTCCGTATGACAGGTGGATGCTCTTTATTCGAAAACTTACATATTAAGCCACACTATAAATGGCTCTTTCATATGGCAACAAACGTAGACGTCATTATTCGGTTAGTGTATAGAATAAACGTCCTACTAAAGTATCTAAATTAACGCAAAACGCAATATTCGAATGTAATCCAGTGTTAAATTAATGATCTAACCGATTGAAGCAAATGACATGAGCATATACGAACTCATCTTTACATATAGGCACATGGATTCCGTTTCCGAAAGGAGACCAAACTTTAAGTATTTGTAGTGATTACAGTGGTGTTTATGGCTGTGGTTTTAAAGAGACGAAATATGTACGGTATAAAAAAGAAGAACAGAAAATAATAGGTTTTACCCTATCGAGACTTTGTAAGATCAAAAGAATGGTTTTGAGTTAAAAATACCAGTCTATTTGATCTTACCTTTTTCTTCCATAGTAAGACAAAGGACGGAGGAACGAATATTGAGTTAATCAAAAACCATGAACATCAAACTAGGACCAAAAAGTTAATTTTAAACAGTTTTGATAATGAACTATAAACCTTTGCTAATTACTTCCATAGCTAGTTTCAGCAACAGAAAGACCATAAACAACACAAATGAGATGCAAAAGCCATCATAGGCCATGGATCTTGAACCCGCGATTTACAAGACAACCATACAAAGCATACTATCAAGACTTAAACGCATAATATATTTCTGTCTGTTTGTTCTTTAAACCACACGACGTTTTATTTTAAGAAATTTACTACCCACGACTGGTCAACGGTAGCACTTGGTATGAAGGTCGGGTCGAAATCTGGAACTCCAACCACTGGGAAGCTCTTTGTTCCTGGAACTTCCACCAAGACGAGGCCAGGACAGTCTGCAAGCAACTTGGCTTCAAAGACGTTGATACCGTGTATTACTACGAAAAGTTTGGAGATAACTTTGATACCGCCTCTTCTGTGTACTTTAATTGTTATGAAGACGATACAGAACTTTCAAGTTGCAGTCGATACACAACGTCCAACATCTATTGTGAAGCCACTGCTATCAGATGCAAATACGGTAAAGAAATGAGCCACGCTCTTCAGAGATTAATATTATTGGGCAATGGGCCCATTGCCGATTTTTTAGTTAAAAAATAATAACCATAACATTGTAATGGAAAGCACAAAAGATCTCTCCGGCTGTTATAAATCCAGAATGTATCAACAATACCGACTTTATTAATTACATCAATGTATGTTAAACCACTCATTCAAGACAGTACGATCGAAATAAGGGATGTATTTTTAATGTGTTTAAAGTCGTTTTCCAAAGAGATAAATGAGAAGCAACTTCTCATATCATTCCAACTTAGACTAATTAAAAATATATGTATCTTATTTTATCTTCCAGTTGGTCCACTTCCTGGATGGGCAATTGCGGGCATCGTTTTGGTGGTTTTGGTATTTTTGAGCATCGCCGTGGCTGCTTGTGTGACAGTTCAGAAACAGTCGAAATTGGCAAACAGAAGACGACCCGTTAACGTGGCAGTCATCACCGGGACGACAAATCCAACTGGACCACAAGTTGATTCTTCTAGTCCATCTGAAAGACCTCATCAAAATGCCAATGTTGTGTCACCTCCAAGTTACAACGATGTTGTTTCTAACCCTGGTTATTACATTTCTCCTAATAGTGACCCTACATTTACTGCCCCACAGTCACATGGATCTGCAACGGGAAGGCAACCGAATCCTTTTGCCTACCATTACCAACCACAGCCTAATCCACATCCACGCAATGTTCCAACCAACAGTGTGACTTACGCACCGCCTTCTGCAGTGAATCAAAATGTGAATAGACCGTATCCCACACAAAGTTAACAACATCCTTTGCCAAATGCTAATTACCCGAATCAAGTTCAAACGTATAAATCAACCCCATATTACACTATACAAAACCCCCAGGTAAACGCGGGGTCACAACAAAATGGGAGTGTTATTACAACCAACCCATTACCGCCAGCAGATAATTCTGCACCCTCAACAACCAATAAAGAGAAAGAAAGCACCAACGTTGATCAATCACATTGCTAAGTTCTTTGTATTCAGAAATTTCATTTTTTGTCTTAGCCGCGTTTCCTATCCCAGAAGAAAATCGAAGATTATATATGACGTTTTAACATCGTTGTCTCATTTCCTTTGAATATTCCGATAAGGCCAATATAGAAAGTTAAAAAACTTTGGTTTGTGTGAAGGAAAATCCACTTTCCTCCTTATCTCAGTGGAATTCACCTCACCCAAGTAAAATACTCCCGGCATGGGAGGTATTGAATTGTCAACTTGAAAGTATTGCACCTACCTGCTTAAACTGTTATGGGCCTCCCTTTGTGCAGACACAAACGTAGTTTATTGTTGAAGGGTACGGTGCATACCTGTCGCGAGCATGATAAGTCATTACACAAGTTGTCATAGTGTGCTATTTGGACACTCTGCGCTGTACAACTTGGGCTGTTCTGCTATACTTAAAGTTAGATTAGGTTACAAAATAACTTAAGAAGTTACTTAAAGATAAGGTAACTAATAACGTTTATAACAAAGATATCATATCTGAAAGGAGTGTAAAAGTGAAGATGAATGCCAAGTAGCGGGTGGGGTTTATTTTTCTGTTAGATTTCATATTAAAACGAAAACATGATATTTTATCCATTTGTTATTGGATCATTTTGAGTGAAATAAGGCCTTTTGGGTCGACTTTCAATACAAAGGTACACAATAGTTCTTACAGGCATAGCTTTACGTTCCTCTTCCCATACTTCTTATTACTTTTTCCTTTTTCAGTGTTACTGATGGTGTTTGAGGCATTGATTAAACGCGGAATTGAAATATTTTAACGAGCGTTCGGTTCAATCATAGTTATTACTGAATACAATATAGGAAAAGTTACTTTAAAATGAGTTTTTCTTTTTTTCAATTAAGTATTCAGCCGTTGGTTGATGTACTGTCAATACAGTCCATGCTACCCGTTTATATAAAGTCCTTATTCTTTCACACCAAGTACTTCCAATTCTCCTAGCTTCCTTACTTAATCCTCTTCCACAAGCGTCTGAATTTATCTCATCCAGAGAGAGTCCCAGTTCATTACTTCAGTAGTGGTCATACAAAACCTCAACAGCGCGGCGGAATCACAACACGCGCGGTATTGTACATGCTGCGTTAGATAAGCTTCGGTATTCTGCAAGTTTTTGGTTGCTGTCCAACAAAGAGTTAAGCCCATTGGGAATTTCTGTGGACTACTACAAAAATTGTAGTTTGGAATAAGAGGTTCAAGCTTTTAAAGGATTCCAGTTTGACAAAAGTGTAATACTATGCCTTCGATAAGTTTCAGTTTGCCGGAAGTGAGTAAAAACATAGTTGTTTCCTCATCCATTCTACTGTAATTTGTTTCCTTTTCGCAAAATAACACAAATACTCATCAATTGCTTTCTTGAATATTGTATTAATACCCTTACAATTGGGTCATCATTTTCTTTTTTTCTTACTTCCTCCTTCCTTTAAGATATCTATTTTACGTATGGAAAAAGTCCAGCTATGTAGATAACAATCATACGTCACAGGTATATTTTAATACCTTAGTTGTTGCCTTTATAAAGCATTCATGTTAAACCCAAATTTAGGGAACCTCATGCACCGGGCGCACTTTACCACCCTTGTCGATAGTAATATACAATCTCAACAGGTCTTATGTTTTCTGTGTATAAATGGTAGTTACTTTTACAGTGTAGACACAATCATCCGGAGTCTTATCGCTGAACAGATTTCCACCTAATGGTTGGGTAAATCCAAAACTCATTTACATCACCTTATGGTTCTTACCGGTATTTTCTGACTACTAATTATGGACCCTCTTTGTTGCAAAACAGTTCAGTAAGATATGAACTCATACCCGTTGAATGTAGCAGTATCTAAAATGTCATAAAAGGATATTTCAGCAAACAAATTGAGATCAAATCAAAAGAAAATGCGAACGATTGTTATTAATGGTATTAACATTTTCGTTAGTTACAGGGGTTTCCCTTAATTTTTTTGTTTCACTCGCCGGCCGGACTAGTTGAAAAATGTTTTGGGTAGACCGCCAGCAGCTTGAATAGCCCGCATGGCTTCAGTGTTTTTCGCTTGATAAAAATGGTACTGCAAATCACAAATCATGACAAAACATATGGGTAGAAAAGATCGAATCGGAAATATTCCCCAACGAACGACGCAGAACTGCTTTACCTCTATAACAATCAACTCAATGAGCAAATGAATAATGCACCAATACCCAGATCTTCGTCGTTGTGACAATTATTGTATGATGAATCGAAAATGGATCAACTCTCGTAGGATTTATCAGTACCTTACGACCCCGCAACGACACATTTTCGCCGTGACACAATTTTGCCAATTCTTCCGATTGCTCGATCAGGGAGATTCCGAAACAGACTCCAGCACACAAAGTCAAATGGAGAGTTGCACTGACTCGGTAACACGCGGGGCGTATCGCTACACTAAATTCACATAGACCAGGCCTGCCATAGGCCATATCGGGCTGGCTGATTGGCTAAATCACAAACTTTGGACCTTCCACTCTCACGGGAATTTTGAGGAGGGCTCATAGATTTTTTACAGCATACGGGGTAGGATTTTGAATCAATGGCGAACTTACGCTGATATTCGATAACAAATTGTAGAGACATGGAAGTAGGCTGGCCAAATGTATTTTTTCACTCCAATGCACTTTTATTGTGTGTCAGAGACCGAGTAATTAGAACAGCAGGTGACATAATCGTCACGATGAATAAATTAATTTTCTTGATAAGAAAAGTGATATTCAATTTCATTCATGCGCTGGGAGTCACGGTCCGATGGGATCTAGCCTGCGTAGCGCCTGAGGGGCTGCAGCCTCCTTTAGGTTGCAGCCCCTCAGAGCCTGCCGGCGATGGTCCAAAATTCGGTTAAATGAGCCCAAAAGTTGATCGTCTTACTATTCATGAGCGCTTACCACAATTGGTTTATTCCTTAGGTAGACGGTGCTCAACGACTAAATCTTGGCAATGCTACGTTGAGCACAAAGGAGTTTAAACCAACAAAAACATTGGCTTATTACGTCCGTTAAAAATTTTTTATTTAGATGGAAGTCTTGATCATGTACAGCCACTTTCAAACATTAACAACAACTTTCATCAAAGAGTGGATTTAAAAACAGTAATCTTTTGTTGGAAAGTATCGAACTATCTTTTCCCGTGGCTGTGGGATCGGTCGTTCTTAATTAACCGCGTTACTGTGTGTGTATGCTTGCACGATACCACACAATACCAGTGTCGAATAACATCGACCACAGTGACTCCGTGTACTGTTTTACAATGGTGCAAGTGTTTGCCTGTTAAATAAACAACAGCCTTGCTTCAACTAATCCACGAAGAGTTATGTAAATGAAGTTTCCGTAAGTTGTCTACGCAGTTGAAGAGATTTGGTGCCAAACGCCGGTGGACGTTGAATTTTTCGTAGCGATGAGCTGGACGCAAACATTCGTCCCCCCCCCCCCGCCCTCCCCGCGGGCTAGACGGGGTCTGGACTAGCTGTAGAAACTTTTGATTAATAGTCTGATAGCATTTTCGGTAAAGGTCCTACACCTGTGGCAATTGCTGACATTGTTTTAGTCGCCCGTCGGGCTACAGAGGAAGGCTTCTTCACTCGTCCGAGGCTGTTTTCAGTCGCAAATGGCGACCGGGCGAGCGCTAATTTCGAACACTGTTATTATCACCTTTATATAAATTCCTACCACGCCAGGTCAGATGTTTCATTAATGCGATCTCTCGTTGGAAGTTAATAAACTTGTGTGTTATAGACTGGTTTCTAAGATAATTTATCATTCTTCAAGTAAACCGCATTTCTAACGCAGCTTAAATGGTTGTTTCAATTCAACTGTTCTCCTTCAAAAGATACATTTTTCTACCTCGTGGGGATAACAGTTCAAAAAGGCTGAGCCCAGTTTAAAAGACAAATTGATTGATGCTCCAACAGTGAATTGACAAGGTCGAGATAAAAGGACTGGAATTGGACCAAATTTTCGCATAAATGCTGAGTGTCTAGTTAAAGAAAGGGGGGGGGATAATAACTTGCCGACCATGTCACTTCAGAGAATAGCACCTAGAAGTAGCTGAAATATTAGTACATAGCGATATTTTTACAGTCTGAATATCCTCTCGAAGACATAATCCTTTTTGTATAGCCGAGTGCGTGCGAAGCAACTGTACTTGAACTTTGAGCGGAACTTAGGACTATGCTATCACTTCTTTATCAAGATTTTGAGTGGTACGGGCAAATAAATTTTTGTTCTGCCTCGAAATGATTCGTTTCTTTTGCAACGTTAAGGTGTTCATTTGAGTAACAATGTTATCATATGCCAGTAACTACGGTTATGCAAATACTATACCGCAGATGACTAAGTGTAGTCGGTATATTCAAAGAACAAAGGTTGATTATGTTCCTGGAGAAAGGAATGGTGTGAAGATAAGAAATACAGTATCGGTGAAGGCCTCATCTGAGTTGACCTTATGCATGTGACGCACATAGCAGAAACTACACCCTCTAATTTAGGGAAGTCATATCATTACAAATTCCACTACTGAATAAATGTTTGCTGATTTGTACACAGGTTCGATCCTCCAAATGGAAGAAATCTACGTCGTATCGTGTGGGTTTAATTGATTTCTCTGTTTGACTGATTTCAAGTGACGCCATTTCACAGGGCGAATAGTTGTTGAAAAGTTAATCTCAATATATAGTGCATCCGAATCACCAGAATTTACCAGAATATATACCTCACAAGGCTATCACCTTAGCAACACTTTATTTGAGTGATTTCAGTTTTATACTTGACCCTAAAACAGGGTAGCCTATCTCACAGCCCGAGGGCGATGGTCGGGACCGTCTCAATGACACATCCTGTTCGTGAGATTGAACAATTTTTTAGTAAGCAGACTTATGGCAAGTTCAACTTACCCCCCCCCCCCCCCCCCGTTATGAAACTATTTCAATTTACTATGAAAACGGCGTAGTAAACATAAAAATAACATTATTGATGTCCGTTTGAGTGTTCTTGTGAAAATGCACGAAATATGAGATTGTCCGCATTCACTATCATCGGCTTGTTAATATTTTGCTTGTATAAACAAAGGGGAGTACGTTTGTCGAGCTTTCTGTTGTCAGCCCTTTGACTTTCTTCGGGAGAAATGATTGCATTTTACTGCCTGAGACAAAAAATGAAAAAAGAGTAGTTATATAGTTTGCCGCCTCTTGTCCAACATAACCGTTCAGGGGCGGAATAAGGGAGGGTCCAAGAGGAGGATCCCTCCCTATGTGATGTTTCGCATTTTCTTAATGTCACGAGGTCCGACTTTAAGTGGGGTTTTCAAGCGGTGAAGTCCACCTGAAAATGTTTTCGATCGCCAGAGGCTTTGAATTTTGCCGTTGACTTCAGTTTGTACACAGTAAGCCCTGTGGACATGAGAGGACGATCCATAATGCCGAGTTGTCACCATACCTCATCAATTTTTCTGCGTCAGTCACATTTAAAACTCAGATCTGGTCAGGTGCTACCACATGATACGTTGCACAACAAAAGAAAAGCACAAAACTGTGCAGGCAAAGCCAGTGAAACCCACAGCACCTAGATTTTTTATGTTTCGTAACTTTCTATACGCTGAATGCATGAAAAGACTATTGTCGTTACACATGTCCGTGCACAGAACAGTGAGTGCGCACTGTGCTATGATTGTAGGCCACATATTTAATGTGAGAGATATATTTCTGTGAGATGGAAAAAACTAATTAACAGTCATTGTTGATGCGCTTCACTCGCGTCAGATCGCGATACACGTCAGACGAAGCACCCTCAAGTGAAACGTCTTCGCATGAGAAAATGTTCGCCCCTGGAAATTGATGTTCTGGCTTTCCTTCGGTGCTTTGTTTGGCTACGGGCTTGAAAGACACACCTATCTTCTAATTCTCGACTTAACCCCTTCTTCAAACCAAATACTCCTTCAAATTTTAGGTGAGTTTCTGATTGTTTGAAATTTTCTCATTTCTTTGATTGGTTCAAACATTTCTTGCAAAAAGGAGCTCGAAATAACGACCCTTTAAATTTCGCTTAGAAGCCTGGAAATGACATTTCCGACTGTCTTAGGATCTCACTGAGACTTTTCAAAACTTTCTATCCGCTCCGGCTACAACCGGCGCGCTATCCGCCCTATTTGTTCGTTTTTTGTTTTTGTTTTTGTTTGTTTTTTGTTTGTTTGTTTGTTTGTTTGTTTGTTGTTTTTTTTTTGGGGGGGGGGTTAAAAAAGAAACAACTTAGAGTCAACTAACAAGCCTATTGAATGCAAATTCCGGTCAGTGGCGTAGCTAGACATTTTTCCAGGTGCAAGCTCTCAAATTTTACGATTTTATTTTTAAAGTGTAACCACCATTCAATGGGGACCTAATTTGCGGCGCGCCAAGGACGCCAAAATGTTTGGATTGCCCTTTTTAAACAAAGTTTTGAAAATATGGAGGTTGGTGTGGAGGGAATTTTGGATTCTGGATTCCCTACATAGGTAAATGTGAAAAGTTTGAGAATTAATGAAGAACACGAATATCTCATTAGCAAGTTTAACACGGCGACCAAACATCGTTATTGCTACACAATATTTTCTTAGGCCTACAAATTGAGCTCTCCCACAATATTTCAGTGTCAACAGCTTATATTGGAGAAAATGTTTAATTTAATGATAGAAAATTCATGAAAATGGCATAATCGTAACCGAATATTATTTCATCTGGTGATTTTAGTCATTTCTAGAGTTCTAAAACGTTTAAGAAACTTATTTTTGAGGGAAATTCAACACAACTGCGTTTACATTTGACTACAAATTTCTGCTCGCGAAGCGCGCCAAAAATTTGCATTTTGGAAACAAATAATTACAAAAATGGATCTTTTATTGGAAGGAACACGTAATTTCATGACAGGAGATTTGGAAAACCACACTGCAATTGATTGGTGTCACAAATGGAAAATTTTCAGATTTTTCACCACTCATAGCCAGGAAGCAATTGCCCACCTTCTCCCTGTAGCTACAGGCGCGGTGCCAGGGGGGGGGGGGGGGGGTGCGGTCTCAGCCCCGCCCCTTTTCGTCACATCAACAATAACAAATACACTAAATATTTATCTACGAGAATATTCAAGGGGCTTCATCAGGTTCATCCTTTCCTTCACAACACAAATCCAAATACACGAACATCGCATGATATTAAGCACCGGTGAATTTAATACTTCCCTGCCTCCTTGCCTTCACCATAACGGGGGCTGCAACTCCCTGGCCACAACAACAAGATTTGAATAATGTGAACAGCTGTAGGCCAATAGTCCTATGTCATGACGTTATGAGCGACAGCGACTGAACTATGTTCACAAAGTTGCACATCAGCCCATGCGTGCTATGTACCGTGATGGCTGTGAACTGTCGGCGCCTTCGTCTTGTCTCAGTTACCAACGGTGGTTCATTATGGTGTAGAGCAGGAGTGTGCAAATGTTTGGACCAAATCATGTTGTTGTGGCCATCTGGGGGCCCCAGTGGAGCAGGTATAGGTTGAAGTGTTAATTATAATGCGACATGTAAGAATTGAAGCCCTGGTATAGTTGTTGATGCTGACTACGGAGAATTGGGCTATACGTTGATTTCGATTTCTGTTTCAGCTTATCAGGCTGCTCAAACACATGAGATCCTTGTGAAGTTCGATGAAACTTGTAAAGGCTAGGTAGCCGGTATGTGATGCATTGCCATTCTCCCCTGAATTTCAGAAGGGATTTTCGCCGGTCAATGAAGTTTCTCAAATTAATAATTTTCAGAAGCTTATGTCGCATGGTAGTCAAATAGTTTGTAGAATGCACTTGCCAGCTCATTTACCAATTTCTTTACATTACCATTTCATCCAATGGTAGTGGTTCATTTTATCTGGTAATTTTCTGACCATTTTATAACTTACTCATTTTGTTATTAAAGTATAAAATTTTTTGCAAACTAAAGCTCAAAATAGTGATTGCTTAGCTGCTACTTACAAGTCGTTGGGAAATACCGTTTCCGGCGGCTGTCTGAGTGATCGTGATTTCTCACAATATTCTGTACGCCCCGCTCCAACAGATGGTGGCGCTCCGCTTGGTCTTTCAAGCAGACTTAGATTTTCCATCAGCGTAAAAAGCGTGAGGCTTGGGGGGGGGGGCGACAGCCCCCAGTAAAAAATGAGGGGGCGAAAGCTTCCGTCCCCCACTCCCCAGGTCAGGAACCCCCTTTTTCTTTTCCCAAATCTTAAAAAACAAAATTTCCCGCGCGGATTCTTTAGTTATTGAAGTTTCAAAATGTTATCAATGATCAACGTTGCGGAGCAGTGACGTAGCTACAGGAAGGCTCGAAAAAATGAAAAATTCGGAAATTTGCCATTTGAGACACCAGTCAAACATAATGCTGTTTTCCCAAATTTCTTTCATAAAATTCCGAATTCTTCCTAATAAAAGCTTCATATTTGTAATTATTACTTTAAAAGAGGCAAATTTTTCCGTCGGCTCCGCGCGCCATAACCTACCACCCTTTATGCTGTAAGTGGTAGCTCATAAAGCAGTTAGTGGTGAAACCTTTCCGAGCAGCTACAGTGCCATTTCCCTAACATTTTCTTCAAAAAAAGGCTATTATTTTTAAAAATTTTGTCTAAAAAAAGATAACGAAGTTTCGGGAGCCTTTTGAATGTCGCCGAGAAACCTCATTCCGCACTCTGTAGATAACATTATGTAACAACAACGATCTTTGACAGTCGACATGCTATCTCAGATGTATGCTAACAGGTAACGCAGATTCTTCGATGGTCCCCCAAATAAATATATTCAAATATCCTTACAGGAAACACTGAATCTAAACTATTTCTTGCAATACAAGCTCCATATTTACAAATATGTAAAAGGACCCAAATTTTCGACGTGCGCGGTAAGCCTACAGAATGTTCAAACTTAAGGAAAAATCAGATTTTTTTTAATTTAGAAAAATGTTCTTTCTCGTAGAAAAAAGCGAAAAATTAAGCGTCAAAAATGTACTTTTTGGTCAATGGGGATGGAGAGGCACGTCGTCCCCCACCACTTCCATATTGCTTCCTACGCTACTGAGATATTCAGACAGAGAATCACCGTACGTATCTTTTTTTCTAAGCTCAGCTTTCTCTAGGTTCAGCCCCCCCCCCCTTTTTTTTTAAATGTCTGGATCCGCGCCTGAGCTTTGCCACTGTTCCCGGTTGTCTGTGGGATTGCGAGCATCGGGGTGCGGGAGTATTTACGTTTAGATGGGGGAATGACTTTTTTGCTCGAAAAATATAATTCAATATAATTCAATTATAATCTCAACAAAACGCTGCAATTGGTCGGCGAGGAGCCTAAAAAACCTTAAAAATTTTGTAAAAACATACGCAATTGAATTGGCAATTGAAAACTTAAGGGGACATTGGTCAATGTAACAATATCGGGCAAAGTGTTGGTAAGACTACTTTATGAAATGTGACGGATATTTCCACAAGCTGCCCGAATGAGTCACTTGTCTTTGTAGCTTTCACTTTACATACAGCTTTTTTCTTTTTTCGAGCAGATTTTTGACCGTATCCAAATAACCGGTCATTTCAGGCTGTCAGGCATTGTGTTGCGCAAGATTCGAACAGCTTGAAGAATGACCGTGTCTTAAAAGCAACAATGTGTGGTGATTTTGTTTAGCCATTTGATTTTTCGTAAATATGTTTCGATAATTATGTTACCCTGATTATTATAATTTTGAAAGAATTCGAATATTCAACCATTTCGAATGAAAGCTCTTTGCGCTGCCCGAATGCGTAGCCTTTTTGTTTTTAACCTATTGATTTTTCTTGAAAATTTTATCACGACGTAAATGTTTTCTTTTCCTTGTCGAGTATAACCTTTTTTTTTAAATAACAGGCAGACTTTTCTAAAAAATGTCCATTTAAAAAAAAAACGCTTAGTGAAAATTGTAGGTTTTGTTATAAAGATGCGACTTTTTAATTCAGTTATTGCACATACAAAACTGCACCATTTTTATAATAAATCTTGTACTCTCCACGCCAAAATGGCGGAATTTTGTTAAAATAGATAGTCTTTCCCGCACGGGACCTTTTCCCACATTTTTTCTTTCTGCCACAAAATGACTTTTTCCTTCTTGCGAATCATAGATATTCCACTGCCACTTTATGTGACCCACCACAGCAAAAAAATTAGACCAGTTCTCTGGTTCTGCAATCCTGTAGTTAACCATTTCCAACTTATTTTCAACACCGGATTAGATAAAACTTTGCTCTTGGGTATAGATTGGCAAACTTTGTCCCGAGTATAACAGAATTTTGACATACTTGTTCAATCAACCACTCATCACCCTCCGAGGCGTGCTATCAAAATTAACTGGGCAACTTGCAGAACACATGACAAAAAAAAATAGAGACTTGAACGCAAAAGTCGCCTACAAGTTCCGGTGAGGGTTGGGCCCCAAATGACAAAAGTGCACCAGTTCTAATACCTGCTCGATCATGGGACCTGACTGCAAAAGTGCTTACGGTTACCTGAAAACGACGCCAAAATCGATCTAAATTGAAGTTTGGCATTCGGTTGCTGGGGAATTTGCTTATGTGATATGTGCTTATCGAGTAATCATTAGGCATGTACTTGCAGACACGAACGTATCGAATGTTCTTAAAGATAACAAAGTCGACCAGTTAAAGGTTATGGTAGTGAATGATCGTTGATCTTTTGGTAGATACATTACTACTACCTTTCTATGCTGTTCGGTTCCTGTCAAATTACGTTGTGTTTGCATCTTTACAACGTTGCACATGCACATTAGAAGTTCTTTGCAAACATTAGTATTTTAAAACTAAATGAAGGAAATTAAACGTTAATTATTACCGACTTTTATGGACTTAGGACACCTTGCACAAGCCTCGTTAACATGCGATAGAGGGCAGCAATTTCAAAGGAGAAAAGAAGAGCAGTATACTTACTTTCGAAGACTTGCATGGCTTTGATTCACCACAAGAAATTGCACATGAGTTTGTTCTGTTCATCTAGGTGGACACCTTGAGATTAACACGCATGTAGGCTATGTGAGCTAATGCATATTGCAACTTAACGTCCGTTTTCAAATCGACTTTTCGATAAACCGGGTACATTTGCTGTTTCCTGGAATCAGAATGGCATTAGTCACTCAATTTGTAATTGAAAATATTTCTTATTAAATAGTGCGGCAAAAATGTCCGCTTCCTTAAAATAAGTTGGTCATCTTACAATCGACAGAAAAATGGTTTACATCAAGTATACTGTGTTGAATGGAAATTCAAAGTTAATGGATGATTCCTGAAACATTGGGGGCTTTATCTCTCTTTCCCTGGGTGTCATTGCCCTTATGCAAATCGGACTTGAACTAAGTAAAAAAATGGTCAAGCTAAAAAGTATATGAAAAAGAGGTGTACAGCTATTTGAAATCCAAACTAAGTACACAGCATATCAAAGTGTGTTCTTTGGGAATCGCATTTTTAACACAGTGATTTAGTTGAACAAGAGGATTCGTGTGATTTTACATGTACATCGTAACATTTTAGTGTATGATGGTGTACATTTACATCATGATCGTATGAAGGTAGTACATCATCTTATATTTTTTTGGTACATGAACGTGTAATTTTAGAACATCATCATATTTGGTGAGCCTTTTGGCGTGCCATACTTTTCACTTTGAGACATATCACGATTTCCATCTTTATGCAATTCAAACATTTTGTGGTAAACGATAACGGATAATATGCCATTCATAGATTGTTTAGTTCGAATACTGAGAAAACATTCATTGCAGAATGTAGGGCGGCCCGAGGGGTTTCCTATTTCAATCCTGCCTAATCTTTCGATTAATTTTTGTGGAGAATCATTTCCTTATAGAATGAGGTGGTGGAGCCAGACAATTTCAGCACGCCAAAAGGCTCACTGGCAGATAATGGTACGGTAAGAACATGTAATGTAGTAACAGTACACGCTCACGTACCGTACTAAATTTGATCATGTACTAATTGCTCATGATCATTTAGAGTTCGATTCCGGGACTGATGGGTAATACCGAAGACTTTGAAAATAGAATCCATTGCTGTTGTGCTTGGTAGTAAGCATGAGCAATGGAGTTACAGACCACAGGCCAGTGAGCCGCCACTGGGAAAAGGGCTCGACACGAACCAATTGGTTGGAAATTAGGAATTAAAACTCCATCTAACCATGCATGAATTGAAAGCATACATGTATATAGTGTTTGTATACGTTCATGCACACCCTAAATGTATACGTTTATGTTTTGAAAGACACGAAGGGCCCAAAGAATAATTTGTAAAGCAACAACCTGATGAACATCTTCGAATCAATTGAAAATTTGATAGTTCGTTGTTTTCAATCCAAGAGAGAGAACAAAAGGTATTACAATTTGCGTGACATAAGATAGCCCAGGGGTATTGTGTTATTAGCGAATGCGGCCCATTAAACAGTGAACATTGACATTTTGGCCTTATTTTTTTAATCAAGTAGTGCAGAGACGTATTTTTCTGTTATCTTTAATATATTCGACATCCACCTTGGAAAGTCTCTCAAAGATTGACTTAGAATTCATGTGAAATATGACAATAATCGAGGTCGGTGGTTACATTAGTTACCAAATGAATCACGAACCTGCTTGCCTGATGGCTTGCTACACGCCATGTTCGCATGAAATCGAAGGCATGGAGCAGTTATGCATACTAATGAACTCCTAAAAACAAGAGACTCTGCTTAGTTCAATTAATTACTACCGATTTGGTAGTAGATTTTCAACGGAATTTAAGTTAAATAGTTTGTGCATAAAATTACCTTTGTCAAGAGGCTTTCCGGTGTAGCGATTCTAGGTGGTGTGAAAAAGAGGAGGTAACAGCCAGTGTCTTTCCAGAGGGGGGAGGGTAAAAAATTTCCCCGGTAAGACTCGACAGAGGGTATAGGCGAACGGGAACAATATCACATGACAGTGCCCTAATGTCACTTCCTCACTTTGATAAGGGATTTATTGTTCGCTTTGTGTTCTTCGGGATGTTTTCTTGACCTTGAAGTTAATAGGGACAGGATCTCCCCATGGAGAATTTTCAATTTGTAATTTTCCCGTGAGTCTCATGCAACCACTCCCCGATAACATTTGATTGTTAAGGCGAAAATTGGTTGCACAGTTTAAAGAAAAACAAAAAAAACTGCTCTTTAATGTTAGGCTGTGACACCATATGTGCTTGCTTCAAGTTCACTTTGTGCTGAAAATATGTCAACTTCAACTGCTGATATCTTGAAAACCACTCATTGCATTTCAATGGAAATATCACCACATTGATAAAGATAAGTATAGCCTACCTCTCTAGCCTACCTCACATTAAAACCTGATTTCTGCTTAGATCGTCCTTATAAATAAACCTTAAAAAGTTGAAAGTTGAAGTATGAAGGACCAGAATACATTGCAGCGTGGCGAGGCAGTACATTTAAAGTTCAAGGTGCTAATTTGAAAAAAAAAGACCGAAAACCACAAGACTCATTAAAGTCACCCTAAATAACCACTTTGTTGCTAATACTTCCGTTTCTCACACATATAGTACCAACACTATGAAAAGAGCCTTATAGCCTATTTTAAGTCGTATGAAGTTGGTCCCACAGTTTCTTGAGTATTTACCGAGTACGAGTATGATTTGCATGGTATCTATGAATATTTATTATGAGGAAGAATGTTCCTGCTGTTCACATTTTCGTCAGAATCTTGCTGAGAAAATTACTTTTAAGTTTCCATACATTGCACAGAAAATCAAATTCAACGACACAGGCATCTTTTTTTATAATTTTCTATTGTACAGATACAGTGAAGCAACTGGTGTGGAAACTCCTATAGCATAACTGTTTTAGTTCCCTGAACCTATGTCCAAAAGATAATGGAGTCAGCACTACCAAGTATGAAGCCTATCGTTTCTATGAATAACACATGTTAGGGAGGATATGAAACTGTTGTTCACGTTCGCTTTAGCTCCAAATTTAATACAGCTTTACTTTAAAATTCCTGTTAGCTTTTTCGGTGTAACCTGTCGACTTTCACACTCCAACAGTTAACATGAACATTGTCTGTTCATACCTGTTAAAAGAATAGTCCAGGGCCAAATTTATTTACTTTTTATTATTTTTTTAAGGGGGGGGGGGGGGAGAAACATGGCTTGTGAGATATTAGCAATTCAACGTGTCAAATTGTTGTATCGAATGGACTTGAAGCCATCGAGAGTAATGTCATGGATTCACATTATTGGCAAATGTTTTGTTTTTATTAATAATTTACCACCGAAATTATGAAACCAAACTCTGATATATTGGTACCATGGGGTGCATCTTAAGCAATGGAATTTTGAAACCTGTACATGCCTTAAGGGAAAGACAGCATCCCTAATCAATTCAACGTCAAACGTATTGAATGAAAAAATAAAGAAAAGAAAAAACACTGGCCAACACTGTGAATCAATGATATCACACCTGCATGCTTCAAGTTCACGTTTTATATGAAATGTGTCAACTTCAATTGATAATATCTCGAGAACCATACATGGGAAATAGATGACACTTTCACCAGAATGCTTAGAATTTGTTCTTCCTTAACATATCAAAAATACATTAAGCTCTGGACCATTCTTTTAATATCTGTTAAAATCTGTTGGAATTTCAACAGATCGCAACAGGAATTTTCTCCTGCAATGGGTCAGGGCGACAAATGGCACCTCAACAAAGCAGTCAAGGAGAATTTTCCAGTCTCGCGTAGAATTGGAAAATACGGTTTGCATAAAAATTGTTCCCAGCAGGGAGGGAGGTACTGGTAATACAAAGTTTGCTAGGTTTCAAACGACCACCCATGAGTCTATTTAGCTTCAACAAAAATGCATTAAGGTAATTAGTTTAAGATTAGGAACCAAAAACACCTAAAATGATCAAACTCCTGGGTAAGGTGAAACCTGAAAGGTCCAATTTCATAAAAAGAGCTGATTTACACAGAGCAAAATTATGGGTCTATTAGGGTAACATGTGTAATGGGAGAAGACGAAGAGGGGACGGGATCAAGCAGGGGGCAACGTTCACCCTGCTCTTTTCATTGGCCTTCGTGCATTTTAAGTGTGTACAAAATATACCATAATTTTGCACCCTGATCTGAAAAAGTCTTATTGAAAGAAGAGGGCGAAATCCCTCCTCCCTAACCTCTTTCCCGGGACAGAACTTAGTGTTCTGAAACTGGTGACAAACCGTTTATGTAGCCCTGCATGTCTTGTTATGACAAAATAGTGGTGGAGAGGAAAGTTCTCTTTCTTAGACAACATATTTGTTTTGTTTTTTTTTTTTTATTTCTCTTTGGTTAACATTAGTTTTGATCAGATATTCGCTCTTTCCGCTCAGCTGAAAAACATCCAGACATGCGGTCGGAATATCATACTATGGCACTCTCTTAAAAATAAGGTCCTAGGCGGTCCTGGTCACACATTGCCTAAAGGTTAACACGTATTCAAAATGTGTCAGCCTAGTTGTATAAAGGTGCAAGTTCCACAATGAGGATAGTGTTTCTTTTTTCGTATGGGCTATAGTTCTAAAGTCTAATCGAGCGTAATCATCACAATCATCTGTGGGCTTATTCAGACTTAAAGAGCAAAGGTTGTTTTTTTTTTTTCTTGCTTACGGATCGCATAAATCGAGAACGTAGAGAATACCAATACCTGCAAAACAATGATACATTTGACTGTCGGTACTCCCAAATCACTGAACTACAAAAAGAGGAGAAAAATATTTTTCTGTTCGAACTGAAATTATTTTAGAGCTTATAAAACGTTACTATTTCAGAGCAGCACCCCTTGCGATGCAGTTAAAATTCTGTTTAGCCATTGTACTAATTGTAGCGGAATGGAACGGTATGGACCTCACTGTAGCAGGTAAGGTTTTGTAGTTTTTTTGCCCTCTTAAACTGTGGCATTGCGAATTCCCATGAGGACGTGGTGCACAAAGTTCCTTTTGGAAAATTTTAGAGTTTAAAATTTACCATAATATTCTTGATGTCTTTCTTTAAAAGGAGAAATAACTCTTCACTTTGTGACTTTCTCGTGGTTTTATTGACTCCATAAGTAGAGCTAGCGAGGGTTGGTTCTTGAGGGAGATATCGGTTCTAAGGATTAGTACTATATCAGAGAGTAGAAACTTCTTGTACCCTTTTGAAATATGGTTGAACACGAAAGGTTTTTATTTTCAGTTGGTATTTTTTATTTTATTGTTTTGTAAAGAATGAATTGGATAGGCCTAACTGGAGACATTGTGACACAAGTGGTTGGTTACTTCAACATATCGTACGCGGTGCATATGCCATACATGTGTAAGAACCGACTCTAAAGTACTTGTACCCACTTTATAATGCCAACGAGTGCCTACAAAAATACCAGTAGACTAGTCTGTCACGCCGTCGTAATGGCGTACTGCAAAGTTTCCACCACCCGAATGGAAAAGTCTCATGATTGAAATACCATGTAAACGATCCTTGAAACCACATTCACACGAAAGACCTGTGATCTTGCGGTATGTGACCGAATAAAAAGAAAACAGTTACTTGTAAAGAATTATCTTTCCGAATTTACGAACACCTCCATAGGCGACACTAAGGGGGGTGGGGTTGCGAATGATCCCCCTTTCAGTTGTTTTTTTTTTTTTTTTTTTTTTTTTTTTTTATTTACAGAAACGTTTAAAGCATGTGCCAAAAGTCCAAAAGGGAATTCTTCTGCCATTGCAAAGTATAAATTTCTTGTAATTTCCCAAATTACTATTTCACCCCTTACTTTTTGGAAAGTGAGGTCGGCTAGCAAGTCCTGTTGGCTGTATGTAGCTACACCTTTCCATAGTATTATAATCATATATCTCATAGCATTTTTCATGAACTACCTTTAAATGATATGATTTTTAACAGAACAATTAGGTTAATTGAAACTATATTAGAACGATATGTTCATCTTTTGAATTCTCTTCATTTTGGGTGGGTTAACTGCCTCATGTCATTATAGGCTCAGTATACCTTTGTATGATAACGGAAGTGCACCTGCATGGGGGATATTTTCAAAATGACCTAAAATCTCAATGAAAAAATAGTTCCAAGGATGATGATATTGTTGAACGTCGACTGTTCTGAGGGTTTTAACACTCTAAACGCAGAAAAAGCTGTAAAGTAGGATATCTTCTCTAGATTTTGACTCCTAGCTCACTGAATGAATACCATATGCTTGTCTGTGTTTAATATCTACCTTTGACTCAACGGTGCTATATGTCAATAATAAGTTGCTTTTACTTGTCGTGACGGGAAAGTAGTATCAATAGGTGGTAATCACACCCAAATCTGCCGATTCAAAGGCAATTCAAGTTAGAAGATAATACCTACCGATATATAAGGAATGAATCGCATTTGACTGACTTTTATGGTGAATAAACCGTCGAGACTCCAAAGTGGCAAAATAACGGACGAGGCGAAGCCGAGACCTTTATTATGTTAATTTGGAGCCGAGGCGGTTTATGAGACAATAACGGTGAGACAAATGTGGTTTGTTCCTATTCTACCACCAAAAAAGTGTGAGAAACTTCATCTTTATTACTGTTTTAACGTTTATTGACCGTACATAGTGAAATTACAGGTTTGGATTCAACCAATCAGAATGACGGATTCTCAACAACGGATGGTAGAAGTGGCAAAATTGAAAATGAACTTCCTTTAACGATGCATACGTATCAAACTGAGTGATGGGTCAATCATTATTCTAAATCTCAACTAACTTCTTCTGATCTTCCTCCAATCTTTGCTCGGCGTTTTCAATTTTTATCTTTTCATGACCTTTTTTGATGGAATAAATGACACTATTTTCTGGGTCTTGAAGGAGAAAGTAAAAAACAAAGTACATTGGTAAAATCACATTGTGAACAAATTACTGTTTGCCTCATATCTTGAGTAGTTTTATATACGCTGTTACTGCAGATTTGATTGATTTTCTTATATTCCTTGCTTTGCAGAGTTCAATTCGCTTAAATTTCTTCATGATTTGTTATTTGGGGTTCCCTATTTTTTTTCTTCCTTAATCTTGAATACTTCATTATATTCTACGAGCTGTAAAACGTTTTTGTCCTGGGAATCCTTTGCCTTCCGATGCTACCACCCAGTCCAGTTGGTTCCCTTTACCGAGCCCACGGATCCCACGGTAGCACGTGCCATAACTTTAAAAGAAAAACGTTCTGGTGCCATTCAAGCCATTTTAAGAATTAAGGGTTTCTCTTTGATCCCTTTCATCCATGGGTTCACGTTTTGCTCTGAACCTTTATGAAATCAAAATTATGGTATTACCAAGCTAGCAATATTGAGGATATTTCACCGCATTATAGACGTTTGAAATGTCTAAATCCTGAAAGCTTCCTCGGGTGAAGCAGAACCCCCACCAAGGCTTCGACCCTGGATCCCAACAGGGGCCCATTAGCGGGCCCCTGGACCCCACGCCGTAGTGCTCGCGCTATCGCGCGAGCAGTGCCGTTAGTGCAACAATTACTTCCTTCTTCGCGCAAAATACGACTCCCCTTTAAAAATTTCTGGTGACGCCCATGACCTCCGCCACGGGTTAATGTACTCATAGTTCATTGGCGGCCCCTCGTTATGTACCGTATCTCAAGTGTATGTGTGATCCATTTTATAATGTACCATACGAGATATAGGTTTTGTATTTGATCTTTTTGCGCTACTTTATCAAAGGCAATCACGAACAGTTATCTCTAAGGATTTATAGCTTTGTTTGAAGGTGAAAAAAATGAATTTTGGGGGATTGAATAAGGAACATAAATAACTTTAATAGACTCATATATGCTTGTTTGCGCAATTTTTCAGTCCATCTAGAAAATACTTGAAAACAAGAAGAAAATTTAAAATATATTTCTTCAGGATCTTTCTTAAGCAGAGAGACAAGTTTCAACTTTGGGCATTATGAAACTGACTCTTGTGACACGAACATTGGAAGGATAACCACAGTACTAGTGTAAGAGGTGTGGTCGTCAGCATAATGAAACTTCAAGTTGGCTATTAAGGGGTACTCCTCACTGGAATAACCTTTATTTCCTACCGACTTTCCGTATGGGAGGAGTCACGGCCTCATGTGCCCGGCCTGGTATCGATCTTTGGTAGTTGTTCAATCTTAGGCTTGCCAATACGAAATTCAGGTTCTGCAGTTGTCACGAACTTTTCACATTTAATTTTGTAGGGAACCCAGAATCCATATTTTCCCCAATTTAAGCTTTACATTTTCAAAAAATAAAAAAAAAAAAGAAAATTTGGGTGCTTGTCCCCTGGAAAACTTGTAGCTACGCCACTGCTCGATGATTTTCTTTTCACTCGATTCGAAAACGTTATCCCCCTTGTAAGGCAAACAACTTTGAATTTTTCTATGCTCTTTACTTTTTAAGGCCTTTCTATCTTTTTATGAAATACTCTAGTGACAGTTGCTATGATATCACGTCTGATCACCCGGAAAGGGTTTTTTCAGTGATCTCGGGTGCTTTTGGGCGAAATTTTCTTTTTACGCTGCGCGCCAACAAATGGTGGCGCTCCGCTTAGATAGTGACACCGACTACATACCCCCGGGCCCACTTTCAAAGACGGATCCCCCATGATGGCCTTATGGAAGAACAAAATTATTCACTAATAAATTTAAAAACTAAGACGTCACAGGAACCGTTTTATTCTATCCAGCTGTCCAGTGACACAGAAAAGGGGACACGCTTTGCCACATTGTTTCCTGTGGCTTTTGCCAAGTTTCTTGCAAAACCATATAGGCCTAATACTGCATTTTTGGCACTTCACAATGCTGTTATTACATTCTTGCCATTTTTTTTTTTTTAAAACAGCACAAAAACCTCCTTCCGATGGGTCTGTTAGACTGGCTGGCTCAGGTTCCTACGAAGAAGGAAGGGTAGAAATCTTTTACGAGAACCAGTGGGGGACGATTTGCGACGATTTTTGGGACCCTAGCGATGCTTTGGTTGTGTGCAAACAGCTCGGATTCAGTGGGGTAAAGGCGATCTATTCCAATGCTTACTTTGGACCAGGATCGGGTCCTATCCTTACAAGTCTACTTTGCCTTGGTCAAGAAAGTTCCTGGATCGACTGTTACTATTACGAATGGGATCACGCAAACACATGTTCTCATTATGACGACGCTAGTGTCCGCTGCATTGTGTCGGGTAAATTTTACTTAACGATGTAGAACATTTTCGTATTAGAACAAATGGTTTCTGAACAGGAACCTTAATACCACCTTGCGACTCAGTTGCGATATAACCCTACTAAGGACTATCGCTCTCCATGGAAAATGTAGTCCGAACTTTGGCTGTAGTAAAAAAGGAGTTGGGCCATATTTTCTCTTATCAAAGACCAAATATCTAATAAACAGTATTTGGTAAGCGCTTCATCATTTCTAAATCTTATAAGTCAATTCCTTTAAAGTGAGGAAAATATCAACGTTTGTCACGTTCCAAATACATTTCTTACCTCGGCAGCATTTCATCTTGTTCCCAAAAGTAAAATTGCATTTATAAGAAATGTAGATTGAAATGACATTTAAAGTCACTGCAGTAAAGTGGCGGCAATACTCTAAAAAACAATAATTAATTAAAATAATAATTGTGACGTCTGAAGAAGAAAATCGGAACATTATCAAACAGACATAAATTTCTAAAAAGAGTTACACTTCGGCACATCTAAAGTAATTTTAACTTTCCTTCTTGAATTAGAAAATGATGAATCTGGCAGGGAAGGCAGTGTTCGATTGAGGGGATCTCCATCTGTAAATGCTGGACGAGTTGAGGTTTATCACTATGGAGAGTGGGGAACCGTGTGTGATGATGGATGGAGTCAAAGCGAAGCAAATGTTGTTTGCAAGCAGCTGGGTTATCCTGATGGAGCAAACTATGCCCATCAAGCAGCTCATTATGGCGAAGGGGATGGACCAATTCTACTAGATGACGTAAGCTGTAGTGGAGGAGAGCATTACTTGGACGACTGCAATCATGGCGGATGGTATGATCACGATTGTGCACACAGCGAAGATGCTGGTGTAGAATGTATCATTCCAGGTTAGCCACTATTCTAGATCATTTTCAGTTATTTTTCAGAAGAAAACTCTTTTGAAAACGCAAGTAAAATGAAATTATCAGCATTTCTTTCTGATTTAAAAATAGTTAATTTAGTTCATGAACATACTCAATGCCACATGAGTTGTGTCGAGAGAATGAGACATGCATTTATATTCAATTGTCTTGAAAATAAAAAGAAACATTTAAACAGCCCTCACAATTTTCATAGCTATTATCAACCTCTGAATTGGTTTGAACAAAACAAGTAGAAGACAGCATTTTGCTCGTAGCATTCATGCCTTCTGAAAGAGTTGTCTGCTTTTGGTGGAGGTAATAGCAGAGTTGTATTCAAGTCACTTTTCTCCAAGTCAAGTCAAGTCACAAGTCATTCACTGACAAGTCAAGTCAAGTCACAAGTCATCCAATTCCCGGGTCGAGTCAAGTCAAGTCACAAGTCACTAAATTTTCTGGCAAGTCAAGTCAAGTCACAAGTCAAATCGTTGCAAGTCAAGTCAAGTCACAAGTCATCCATTTTCCGGCTCAAGTCAAGTCAAGTCAAGTCACAAGTCATTTTAGCTCAACTTGAATACAACATGTTGTTCATGCTGTTTTTATATCTACTCCTGACACAGGATCCCAATCACTTGAATGTTCCAAAGATGTGTGTCTTCTCCACAACGGCGTGACAGATCCTTCCAGCTACAGCTGCAATGCTGCAATTCAGCAAACAAGAGCCCACTGAACACGATACAACAGCATGATCCAGCATGCTGAGCTAAAGAACCCCATGTCAGGATTCCAAGTAGCATCCATCCCCTGTACTGCTTGATTAGATGAACGGTATCCCCTGATTGAATAGTCAGTTGTCCTTCGGCGACTCTTTGAGTCTTTGTTAATACCAAAATTGACCTTTGCGTAGGATAGATCGCTTCCCTTTGATACTAGGTTCGGGGTCTGTAAAGGCTGGGTGAGAGACTGTCGGATTGCCCCTACACCAACCAAAATACTACGCACTAATGAATGTTGTCGCTGTGCTAAGTTAATTGCTTCCACACCAAGCGCGATTTTGAGCTTACAACATACACAAACTGACATTAAATTCACCGTCCCGACCAATAAAAGATGTTGCAAAGGGCAGTGGTGGAGCTGCCATATGGTCGGGGGCGGTCGCCCCCCCCCCCTAACGGACCAAAATCGTCTGCCGGCGCCCTTTTTAGGTTTTTAACATACTTTACTCTTGCACCATTATTGGCAAAAGACATAATTTAATAGCGTTGTTTTAAGGCCCACATAACAAATGCTCAAACAGCCACCAGTAACTGTGCTATCTGCACTTTATTCTGATGAAAAGGGTCATCTTCTGTGATATAGGGATAGGTTTTGCCTAAACGTATCTTCACTCTTATACGCACTAATGAATGTTGTCGCTGTGCCAAGTTAATTGCTTCCACACCAAGCGTGTTTAAAGCTTACAAAATGCACAGACTGACATTAAATTCACCCTCCAGGCCAATAAAGGATGTCGCAAAGGGCGCAACAATAATTGTAGCGCAAATAACCCTCCTGTTGTCAGGGACAACATAGACAATAAAAAAGTTTATAAATATACCAAAATAGCTTCCACAACATTTTTCAAAATCATTTGAAGAAAGCATTCAGGTTAAAATAAGATAAAATAAATCTGTTATCATAGTGGTAATGGTTTAAGAGTTTTAATGAGCAGTTTCCATTTTGTTTTTCTTCAAGTGACCATTCTCATGATAAATGGCTATTTCTGACAATGCACGATAATCTCATGATTTTTTCCGTACTTTCGTGGTCTTAAAAGCCAGAAAATTGCTTCTAATACGCCTAAGAGGTTTAGGCTACTTTTATTTTTTATGAATTCGGTATCTAGAAGGCCAAGCAAACCTTTTGTCTTGGGCTTTTCTTGCAATGTACTTTATTAATGGCTATTTCAGAAAGGTCACATGATGTAACTTACGTTAATTAATGTTTCTTCGTGTACTTATCTTGATTTCCAGATGCCGAAAGTGTACACCTAACGATGATTAATTTCCAAACCTTCCCCCTCCCCCTGTAAGACTGCTTGCTATTTAGCTCTAGCAGGTTTAATCTTTATCTCCACAAAGTAGTTCATTATTACATTAAAATCTTAAATCGACACCTGGCAATAACACAAAATATAAAGACCGCCTTCATACTAGAATGTTAAAGAGAGGGGTAGAATTATGGGCGTCCGCAGGTTGGGTGGGGCAAGGGGGGGGGGAACTTGCCCTCCCATGGAAAATAAAAAACCTGGAAAAAAGGAAACATAAAGAAAAAGACGAAGAAAAATTAGCATCAACATTTTTTAATTTTTAACAGTTCACTCAGTGTTTTCCCTGTTTATATGCGGTAAACAGGCTTTAGAAATACAATTTCCAGCGACCTGAGGGGCATTTTGGGCCAAAATTTTCTTCCGCTCCGCGCCAACTCATGGTGGCGCGGAGCTTTTTCCCCTCTGAAAGAATTTTGAACCCCCCCCCCCGATTTATCTTCTGCGGAGGCCCATGGATAGAAAATTTAAACATGTTTTAATAGAAAACTTGCTAAGGAGAAATGGCAAAGTGTCTTCTACCAGGTGCGGAAAATCAAATGGAAAATCTGAAAAGCCGTGGCTTTGATCGTGCTGAGGCTCAGGGTTTTAACTCCTTCGAAGCGTCCCTGCAGACCATTTTCGCCCCCTCTGACCGAAATCCCTAGCTCCGCCACTGACTGAGTCATCGAGTATCTTCGCAATCGGGAAGGAAAGGAATACGCGAAATAAAGTCTGATTGGCAAAAGCAAACTGCATTGATTGGCAGGCTAGACTGATTGATAACGCGTAGCCTAGGCTAGGCCTTGGCCTTGGCTACTTACTTTTCAGAATGGGTCGTTTTCAGATGCCTGACGAAATTCGACGTCGTTGCGGGGCCATCGACCACTGTGGTTCCGCATAGAGTGCATTCTGCTTATCGTTTTGATTCCTTACTATTATAGTTTTTGAAGCAAAACAATACAACTTTTGGGACGTGAGGCATGTTGGAATTTGATGGCGAGGTTACCGTTCACCTGATGTGCCGATTGTTATGGAATACTACGACGAGTTTGAGTTTCACCGTGAATATGACAAGCTTTGACAATTGACAGCCATTTGAATCGATGAAAAAATTGAAAATCTCCATGACCAAAGCTCGATATATTTTTAGTTCCGAGTTATTGGACTAATGATTAAAATAAATGATAGAATCATTTCCTTTAACTGGGAAAATTGGACCTTGTCAGGTACGTATGTACTGGCAGTACTGCTTCCGAAAATGTAAACGGAATAACATATTCGAGTATCACAGTGCAGAAGTTGGGTTCTAAATAGCGCAGTCACATCACACGTAAACCGTTATGAGATTCGTAAATGGAGTCACTCTGTCTGTTCATAATTCCACATGCTGTCATATAGGGACCGACTGGCACGCGCGACTCGCGTGCATGGTATGGTACAGGCGATGTTGCGTCTCTCGCATTTCGCGCGGCGACACTTCAAATTTTGCATTTTCGGGCACGACCGGGAGGAAAAAATCGCCAATGTCGGCAAGTCAAATATGCTCAAGTCAAGTCAAGTCACGAGTCATTACTCGGCAAGTCAAGTCAAGTCACGAGTCAATCATTTTCGAAATCTGACAAGTCAAGTCAAGTCACAAGTCAACAAACCTTCAAGTCAAAGTCGAGTCACAAGTCAACAGAAAGGCGACTCGAGTCGACTCGAGTGGCAAGTCATTGACTCGAGTCAACAACTCTGGGTAATAGTAATATAAGGGCGTTGCTGCCCTTGAAACTGCCAAAAACATTTGCAAATTTTCACGTGTTTAAAGTCAAAATTGTCAATTATGTCAATCAAAACAACTCAAACTAGGAAAGACATACGTCAAGGTCTGAAATAGGTTTGATAATGAAACATAAACCTATTTCACAGTGGCCTAACCAGCAGAGGTCAGGAGCGGAAGCCCCTCCCCCAGTGAAATGACTTGCCCCCCCCCTCCAAAAAAAAAATGAAATTCGTAGGTCGAAAAAAACAGTCAAACATTGTTTGCGACAAAACCTCTACAAACACTGCTTGAATTTTACGATTTGTTAGTATTTGCTCGGAAAAAAGTATGTACACTACAGAAGTTCGAGTTTTTTACTCTTTACCGTTGTTCGGGTCCTTTTGGACCCAAACTGAGAGCGCGGCTATCACCCATCTTTACTGTTTCACGCGGAGCTCGAAATTGCGGGTAGCTACCCGAAATTTCGGCCACAGCAACGGGAGAGACAATATATTAAAATCACGGAGTCGATAGCCTACGAGCGCGGATGCAGAACGTGCTACGTCCGCTTCTCCGCCCACTCCCGAGGCGCGCAAATATGCCCCGATTGGAGCACAACGGTAAAGGATTAGAGACAAAATTTTCGGAAACCTTTCTAATGAACAACGTAGGAGCACTAAACCGGAAGTCCAGGGCATCGTCACCGTGACTTGAAAGTTTTATTCGGAACAGGGAGCTGACAAGTTTATTTAGCTGAGTGACATTAGCTGTCGGTCGTTGACTCATGTGTTTCACCGAAGACTGAAGATAGTTGTCCGTGGGACCTACGTGCACAGTAGAAGAACCGTCTTAGCCCCATAGAGCCAGATATAAAAGTAAGAGGGCGTACTCCCCAAAACAGCTGGGTGTGTCAGGGTGGGAGTAGAAATTTTATAAGTGGGTGAAAATATTTTACAGTCAGTGGTCACTGAAATCTTCTTGGTTTTGTCGTACTAATTTATTTTTTTCTCAAAACAGAAAGCAATAGCCCTAGCTTGATTTAGTTTTTTACTGAAAAAAAGTCAAGACCAAAATAAGTGAGCAACAGCAAACAATTGATTTTTAAAAGCAAGCAAATTGTTAAGGTCCCCATACAATAGCATTTTTGATAGGAAGAATAGCAAATCGTGATTCTGATTTGGCATAAATCAGAGTTTAAACAAAAAAAATGCAAAATGAAAACATGAGTCATTTCGTTGAGTAATCTTGCGTGTGCTTTTCTTGACAATTGTTTGATTAATTTAACATATTTCATGTGAGGGTTTCAGATTTTCAAAGTTTAAATTAAGGCATGGTATAACTATTTCCATAGGTACAAAGCAGTAAAATGGTCAACTTGTGCAATAAACTGAGGAAGAAGCGACGTTTTGACCTAGTGCAGAAATTTTTCGACAAACCTATTATGACTCTAGCAGGCCCCACTTTGGCATGTAGCAAAATTCATAGTGGAAGTATAAATTTCTTAACCGGTGTTTCAAAGAATAAGGTATATTTAGCTGAAAGTCACATGGCCAAAGAAACTGGGAAGTGCCATATCCGACAATCTGAGAGGCATTTTTAGCCAAAATTTTCTCTGTACGCTACGCGTCAACTGGTGGTGGCGCCCCGCTTAGAGAGTGTTGGTCATGCTCCCTCCCCCTCCCCCTTGCATCAACCCCTCCCCCCAAATGTCAAACTCTGGTTACGTCACTGTTATTTCAAGTACTGGCTTAGTTCCTCCCAACAAGAGAAGGAACAAAGAAAACATCAAAAATAACAAAAAGTTCACCTCGGATCATCCAGATCATATGTTAAAACGCTCGTTTTCTAAGCGTTCTAGTGAATTTCTCATTATTCATTTCCAATGTTCTGTTTTAGCGATATCAGCAACTAAGACTTCCTAATTTCTAACGTATTGGTTTTGAACTGCATGTTTGTTCCTCTATCTGTCCATTTTAGCTTTTTGACTATCTTTCTTTGTGTCTCTCCCTTTTTATTTTTTTTTTTATTTTTTGTGATTAAATATCTGTTTGCCTTTCTGTCAGTCTAACTGCTCAACATTTTATCTTAAGATCGTTACTATCCACGATTGGCCAACGGAAGCACATGGTATGAAGGTCGCGTCGAAATCTGGAACTCTAACAATTGGGAAGCTCTTTGTTCCTGGAACGTTAACCAAGACGAGGCCAGGACAGTCTGCAAACAACTGGGCTTCAAAGACGTCGATACCGTTTATTACTACGAAAAGTTTGGGAGCTTTGATACATTCTCTCCTGTGTACTTCAGCTGTGATGAATACGATACAGAACTTTCAAGTTGCAGTCAATACCCACAGGACAGAGTCAATTGTCAAGCAACGGCTATTAGATGCAAATACGGTAAAGAAATGGGCTACATTCTTCTAGAATTTTATCCTTGTAAAGTATTTTTACAGCTTTGTCCGAAATCAGATTGAAATTAATTACCATATCATTCGAATGGAAAGAATTTTAAATACTTTCCGCCATTTAAATTTCAAACGTGATGTCGAAACAAAAAGAGAAAATACGCTGAATGTTGTAATGAACGTTTTGTTTCACACCGATACTATAAAGTGTTATAACTTGTGATTCATTTTTCATTAACGTCAGTACCAATGATCTATTCCAAAAAATGTACTTAAATGGTTTGAAGTCATTTTCCTGCCAGGAGATGCCTATTATTTCATCAGTGGAAAGGCAAGCTTCGCCTCGTACCATGGTATCGTAACGCATCAAATGATGAAACACGTGTATCTTATTTTTCTTCCAGTTGGGCCCTTGTCGGGATGGGCAATCGCAGGCATCGTTTTGGTGGTTTTGGTTTTTTTTAGCATTGTCGTGGCTGCTTGTGTGACAGTTCAGAGACAATCAAAACTGACAAACAGAGGGCAACCCGTCAACGTGGCAGTCATCAGTGGAGTAGCACATCCAGCTGGATCGCAAATTGAATCTTCCAACAGTGGCCCTCCTGGCAGACCTCATCAAAATACCATTGAAGGCACACCTCAAAGCTTCAGGGGCATGGCCTCAAACCGTGTTCATTTTACTTCTCTAACTAATGCCAACACAACGACTCCTCCACAACCGCATGGATCTGTAACGGGAAGGCAGGCAAACTCGACTGCCTGCCAAGTTTATCAACCACAGCCGAATCCAGTACATTACAATGTTTCAACCAACAGTGCAGTGCACCCACTACCTTCTGTAGTGAACCAAAATATCAACAGACCGTATCCCACACAAATGCAGCGACATACTTTGCAAAACGTAAGCTCCCCAACTCAAGTCGAAACGCATCAAGCAACACCATACAACACTTTCCAAAACCTTCCGGTAAACACGAGGTCACACCAAAATGCGAGTGTTGTTGCAGCTAACTCATTGACGACTAGTTCTGCACTTGAAGCTACCCATAAAGAACCAGGGAGTGTCAATCCTGGAGAAAACTTTTTTCAATCAAATTGCTGAGTAATTTGTTCAGAGAAAATTATCTTATCGTTGGCAGGCTTGCGGTTTGTGGGTGTGTGTGTGTGTGTGTGTGTGTGTGTGTGTGTGTGTGTGTTTGTTTGTTCTGACTTAGGTGCGTTTCCTAACTAAAGGGGAAATTAAATTGTATGATTTTAACAACGTTACTTTGTACGTCTTCCGATCTTTTTCCTACTGTCTTTGAATATTTGTTTTCTATTTAGGCGATTGTCATCCCCAAGAATATTTTAAACCGTTCCTTTTACAAGGATGTTTCATTTATCTTTAGAGGATATTACCCAGCAAGAAAAGAGAGAACAATTAACATTAACAAGTTGAAAGCCATGTTGAGAAACCATTGTAAATGCATGACTTTATTTGACAGAGAAATAGTAACGTCTTCCAATAAAAACCACATCAGAAGAGAAATATCATACATTGCTTGCAAGGTATTATTCATCAGGTTTAAATGCTTTGACTGCCCTTGACTGCAAGACAAATGATTATAATGAAGGGGCGGATTGAGTTAATTTTGGTAACTTTATAAGAGGAACACCACATGGAAGTGCTTATATTATAGTTCGAAAACATTTATTTGAGTCATTCTCTGGATTTACAACACAATTCAAAAAATAAAACAACGAAACAAAGCTAAAGAAAAACTCAGGAGGAAACTCAGAAAATCTCCATAGAGCCTGTAAAAGAGCCCTCCGTATAAAAAACAAAAACAGAGTTAACAAAAGGAAAGAGAAAACAAAAACAAAAAAAACAACAGGAAAATCAGAGAGAGGAAACTGGGAAGAAGAGTCAGCTACGTTTACTCATCAGAAAAAAGTTTTGGGGATTTATTAAATAGGTTTAAGGAGTGACACCGTTGGATTTTAGGTGGGGGGAGTTCCAAAGATTTGGTCCAGTAAAAACTTGACTTATTAAGCATAACAAGTCAAGACTCATATCCAATAGATACGGATTTAAGCTTTCTTTTGATTTTGTGGTGTCCTGATAGGTAACATTTGGGGCATACTTGTAAAAAGTGTCTGGGCACGAATGCTTGACAACCGAATAGATCTGTTTTAAACTCACTCATAAAGCAGTTATTGTATGTAGGCTATGGGGATTGACTAACATTCAGCACCATTTGTAATTGGTAATAATGTGGATTGTTGCAAAGCTGTAAGTGTATCTTCATCCTGCTACTAGTTATATATTAATTACTTGTGAACATTCCTTGAGCAACTGACTGAACTGGTAGGCAAGTGTCTAATGTAGCTAACCGTCTGTAAAATATCATTTGAATGTAATTTAGCTGCATAATTAAGGCTTTCTATATTGCCTTTGCCAATTATGCTTTCTATTCTCATTATTTTAGAATTCACATCTAAATAACATCTAAATATTTATATAAGTTTAGCGTTCTGTTCCCTGATTGGCGAAACAAACTTTTTTGGTTCGTGAAGTCGCTTTTGTCGCTATCTGCCCCCGTACGTCGAGAATTATGAAAGAATATGGTTGTAATTTATTGAACAAAATGAACCGAGTAAATGAAATTGGTGAAAGTGCAGGGGGTACGAGACTTCTCGTTTACTGGGGTAGGGTCAATTTCACTAAAATGATATAAATCATTGAAATAGGGGGCTGAGATCTTGCATGGAAGAATGACAACACTCAAGCTTGTAAGTGTGTTGCATAAAACTGAATGAGAATGTATGGTGGCGGGATCACTATAGCGCCGGCTGCCAAGAGGAGGATGGGTACGCATGCCTCACGAATCATTTTTGATACCATAAAAATGAAGAGGTACTTCAAAGGGGTTTGTTGGAGAGTGTGTGGTTTACTGGGGTGTTAACAAAGAATCAAACAATTCAAACGGGCTAGGACATGCCATTTCTTGGGCTATGCCCGACCTATAATTGACTGGTAAGTTCCATGACTACTGATGGTAGCACGCATTTAAAAAGTATGTAATCTTATCATTGACAGTTTCCTTACATGGAATATATGTTATCATTAATATGTAGCAATATAGGCGTATCGGTAACAAAAAATTTGTTTCGCTAAGAATGAATGTTAGTCTCTGGTATGGTAAGATACTACAAAGTAAGCGGGAAGAGGGTTGTCATTCTGTTTTGTATATTGATCACTCCAGCAGTAAGTAAAAAAAAAAAGTTTAAAAGGGGGCCTGCGAAACGGACTACCATGCCTTGCTTCGGCGAGAGAAAAATAGCTTTTGTTTTATGCAAGGCAGGTTTACCCTTAACACAACAGATGGGTATGACTGAATACATATTAACAGCAAAGGAAATCATATTGGGTGTTAGTATATTAGAAAAAAATACGTCAAGAAATTAAGTGTTTTCCTGACCATATATTTGCCCTCACTTTGTAAATACGTTTAAATAAAGAAGACACGTGTTCAGTTTCTAAACAGTTTGCTTTTAAACAGGTTCAATTGCTAATCGTTCTCATAGCTAAACATGTCTGAAAGTAAACGTGTGTACAAGTTAATGGCAAAATATGTATTTAATTGCTAAACACGTCTTTAACTTGAACTTGAACTTTGTTGAATCTGCCCACTTATATTTACAAGCATCCGTCAATGCTGTATATGAAATGTAATTAAAAGCTTCATTAAAAGAGAAGATTTCATAATATCTGTCTTTCAACACCAATTTTACGTATCCACCTAATTTACGAACAGAGTGTCCTGATACCACAATTTCAGAAAAGGCCAATTTACTGCGTTAATATAATTAATGACTTGTAAACTATTAAAGGAGGAAAGCATTTGTAACTTAAAGCTTTGAAATTAATGAATTGCTATGATTGCTTCTATTACCTGGATCCAACTTATGACTTGAGTGAAGCTTTTTCAAAACTAAAAAGGAAAAAATAAATATTTTGCAAAAGGTATTCATCAAACCAAGCGGAAAACAAGGGTAGATATCTTATGCTGGTACATGATAATAAGTTACAAAACTTGACATACACAAATTTGATTCAATCACATAGGCATGCAGGCTGCAGCATCCCATGTAAACTGTTATTCAACATATCGGCAGTGACAGAAAGGTATGAGATGTACGCCAACGTATAGAACGTTAAACTTACTAATTCTGTTAAGTAATATATTATCAATTCATAAAAGAAAGAAAGGAAGTATTGCAATATAACAACTTGCGCTCATTGCCATAACATGATAAAAATATCTTTTCTTTATACCTTGGGGGTCGTGCTAAACGGTATGCCCAGTGGCCCAAATTTTGCTTGAATCATCAGCTAAATTTCAGAAACTTCCTATTTTTCTTCCAAGTACCTGCTATGGTGTTTCAGGAGTGATGCAATACATACACTACTGATGAAAGTCACAATTCCGTTCAAGATATATTGTGTAATTCTTATATTAACATCAGGTAAACATTACACGACGTTACACTAAAACCAGCCAATATCATCACCAAAATCCATTAAAGTAAAGATAGGCAACCAGTATCTTTTAAAAATATTTACTTTCATGATTTTTTCTTTCTAAGAAATATATTTTTAAATGTCAAAATAATAATGTTAAAATTTCTGTAAACTATATACGTCACCGAGAGAATCGTTTTTCGTTTTTCACACTTGAAAAGTGACATCTTACCGAATTTATCAAGAGATTACCAACTCGGGTAAAATCACCCCTCAGATAAAACATCACAAATAAGCGAAAGTTGGTACTAACATTTTCAGCAAATGATTCCTATGATATAATGAAAAAATAAAACATAAGCACAAGAGTTTGTCGGAATCAAGACATTGAAACATGGAGAAATTTGTTACCACAATGTAAAAATGGTTGTTAATTTACAGCACAAAAAATAAAGAGAAATTTAAAGATCACAGAAAAGTATTTTGCAACTTCAATCAAAAGTTGGCAGCACATTTTCTCTTCAGTCTCTATATGCACATCTTTTTTTTTTCTTTTGCTCTGTAATTTCACAGATGTTTAGTTCCCCGGTGAACAAAATATTCGAAGAAGAGCCCTATACTAAAGCCATCGAATTTGAACGCCAAGAGCAGAAGAAAGGTTAAGAGTAATACAAACGCAAAGATCATTACAAAAATTGTTAAAGATTCCAAACCATTTCCTGAAAGTGGAATCTTGTCAAGTTGCTTTGTCAGTTTAACTTGTTTGCGGTAAACAGATTTATTCGTAAATAGATCACAGCCTCGCATTACATTACACCGGCTATTTAAACACTGATTTGAATTCAAGGTTATGGTCTAAGCTATTGAAAAAGCTAACTCCCTGACATTTTTGTATTTTTTAGCTAATAGAATTTCAAAAGGGTCTTGATGCCGAACATTTAAACCAAATCACACGGTTGTAGAAGTCACACGTGCAATCAAAGTAACTATTAACAAAAAGGACTAGAGAGAGTTAGGTTACCTGGTTATTGTAATAAAATTAAGTTCCCACGGCAACTGACTCAAAACAAATAAATCCCTACCCAGATTTCTACCTGGAAAAGAAATTCAAAAGAAAGAATTAATTGATAGGGAATTAACGTTCTTTGATTATGTATTCTTGGCGTCGTCTTTACTTTCAAGTGAACAACATCATCTCCATACTTGCAAAAATCGTCAAGGTCATTTTTTTATTTACCTAAATAACATCGAGCATTATCTCGATTATCTACTGTTCATCACACAAACAAGCATTCCCTAAGAATGCAATACATACCTTTCCATTAGATCTGAAAAGTGTGGTGTGCAACTGGTATTTGAGTTTGTTACATGATATACTTCCTCAAGTAATCTGTGTTTTCATTATGATCATACTGCGTGAAATGTAACCACACTAGACTTCCCTCATAAATTAACCAAAATGTTACGTAACTTTTGGTGTTTGTTTGCATATTTGGTGATTTCGATCAATAAATCAGATATAATCCTGATTATATCAAGTGTGTGCAGTGAACTTCATTTCTTACTCGAAGCGATAAGATGTTATCATGTGCAGAAGGACGATATTTCAACAAGAAGGAAAGTTTCATCATGAAACATTAAGTGCATGACAATGAGCCAAAATCTCTATCGTTTCACAGAACCCTCAGAATAGCCTTTAAAAATCTATTTACGGTTAATAGGATTAGTAAAAAAACACTCACTGATTGAGCCTCAATAACAATTACATGACGACTGAGTCCTAAATTCAATGGATATGTAATAATTTCACGCTTGATGGCAAACTACCAAAAGTTCTGTCAATAGTATGATTTACCTTTGGCTTGCACCAAAAATTTGGAGTAAGGTGTCCAATGGAGCTAATGATCAGACTCGGGTAGATTTTAATCTCCCCTGGTTTTGGCCAAAACAGTGGTGTCGGTTGGTATTCTTTATGGAACACTCGTAAAATAGGATACAAAAGGGCAGACTACTGTAGTTTTGTAATTTGGGGTGAACATCTCCAACAAATCAAACAAAACAGCTATACAAGCATGATGCGTTTTGTTTTCTTTGCTATTATTTTTTGTTTTTTATTTTTATTTTAACTGGTAACGATAACAAAAATTCCATAGCCTCGGATTGCTGAAATTGCTAAAAAAAAAATAGACTTCAGTTTCTTATTCACACTTAAAAGAAGGGTTTAAGGTCATTACAGGATTTAGTATGTCAGAGGGGTACTTATTCTAAGCATTTCGGTGAAATTTGCATTGAAATCCGATTTGTAGTTCTCAAGATATGAGCACGTAAATTTTTCACATTTTCAACAAAAAGTGAACTTGTAGCAAGCACATATGACATCATATCCCCACATTAGTGCACAGTCTTTTGTTTTTCTTTAAACTTTAGAGTTGATTTTCTCTTCAAAAAACCCACATTATTAAAATGTGATTGCCTAAGTGGCATGAGAACTTTACAAATTTTGCATCCCCCATGCACAGGGAGGTCATGCTCCTATTAACGCCAAGGTAAACATAACAGTCTAATAAAACAAAGGGAAACAAAGCATTCCTTGTCAATGTGAGGAAGTGATATAAGCTCTGCTGCCCTCAAACTCACTTTGGAACACAAATCTACTGACTTTATTTACTGATATCTCGAGAACTACATGTTAGATTTGAATGGAACTTTAACCATACTGTGTAGTTTTTGTTCCTCTTTCACGTATGAAAATTAAATGTTTGCTTAAACCTTCCCTTTAATCCTCACTCCAAACTACAAGTGCTGTAGTGGTCAACATAAATTCTTCAATGGCACAGGTCTTTGAATGATAGCAAGTTCAAAAACGCAGTGCGCTGTAGCTCGTATTCTTCGGCTAGCATGCACTGTTCTTAGAGTGATCAGCAACTCACTGGTTTAACAAAAACTTCTTAACTGGCAAACGATAACCCTAAAACCCTTTACCTAATCCCTAATCCCTACCCTTACAGAAATACAACCGATACAATACAATGGCAAAAGACAATAAACAACAACTTTTAAACAGACCACATTTACCCAATAAACTGAGATTTCGTCTGGATTCGAATGGGTTTTATACAGTTGTTAGGCAGCGGGCCGTACACGAAAAAGTGCTTTCGTTTTTAACTTTCGTGACGCACATCTGAGGGTCGGCATAAAAATTACCCACGAAGGTCAATTTTAACCTTTTGAACATCATATCAATTACCACAAGCGAACGAGTTGGCCTACGAAGAGAAATTTGAGGGTGTATTGTTGGCTTTTTGCGACCAACATTCATCGTATATACTAGTTCCACGAATTTTCCGACACGTACAAAGAAGAAGGCAGGAAAATGAAATAGGACAAAACAAGAATAAGAATTTGGAATAGAAAAGAGGAAGAAAATAAACACACATGACATGAAAAAACAAGAAACAGAGAGAAGAGATGCGTTCAGTAAGGATACCAATAGATGATTTACATGATATTGTTCAATTAAGTCTGGTTTGCAGCAGAGTTATGAGAGAGTAAATAACGGACGGCATATGGTCAAGTTGTTAAAGCATCCAACTTCAGGCGTGGGTACATGGGGTGGGGGTTTACGCCCCAGCCCTCCCTTTTTCGCCACATGAACAATAAAACATATGGTAAATTAGCAGTGCAGCTCCCTCTCACCCTGTTTTCTCTTAGGTCAGCCCCCCCCCCCTTTTTTTTTTTTTAATGTGCGGATCCGAGCCTGGACTTGCACTGAGTTGGGAGGTCAGGAGTTCGAGTATTGTCCTGGTCATATTGAAGACTGTAAAAAACACAGCATAAAGCAATTGAGTAGGAAAAACAAGCCAGTTAGTCACAACCAATTGGTTAGAAACTGGCCATATGGGCCGTCATGTAAAACTCCGTCCATCTAACCGACTTGAGAGGATAGGCCTTAATGGACAGGCCTTACGGTCAAGCAGAACTTAATTCCCATTGAGATCTTTTGTCCAAATTAACCAAAAGGTTTCAACAGTTTCCAAATGGTAAAGGGTTTTCAAAACGGTTTGGCTTATAAAAAGGGTTATTTTATAATTCCCTTTGAGTTTTGACCAATTTCCATCATCTACCAAAGGGACTGCCCTTTAAATGAAAAGGGTATTTACAAAAGGTATCACTCGAAACCCTTTGGGTTCAAAGGGCCACCCAAAAGGGTTCCAAATGAAATTTTCAGCTGGGCTGTCAAAAAACTTTGACTATACCTTAAGATGTAAAGTATAATCTCTTCTCAGTGAGCATGCCTGCATGATTTTGAACCAGCGTCGAACCTTTATGAAGCCCAAGCTTGGCCGTTCACTCCAAGTATAAGTTCAAACTATATGATCTATCATCAAAGAACCAATCTCAAAATTCCTTCCAGAAACTTAGCATCATGTAATAGAACTGATCGCCAACATCTCTGCCAGGGAAAAAGGGAACCGATCGTGGGGTAAAGTTTACAAAATGTGAAAATACCGACCGGGGAGAGAGCTGTATGAATACATTATCTTCTGTCAGGTGGAGAAGGGCCCAAGTTTCCTAGAGATATAATCACAACAACCAGTGGTTCGAACCTGCCATGCACTTATTCATATCGCTTGATTCTGGTAGGCCTACCTTTCGAAAAGTAAAAAGAATAAAAAAATTTTAAGCATAGGAGTAGGAAGTGGGGGCTGGGGGAGAAAATGAGGGGCGGAAAGCATGCTTCCGCTCCCCCACTTCCCGTGTCAGAAACCCCTTTTTTAATTTTCCAAATCTCAAAAAACAGCGAAATTTCCGGCGAGCTTTGCTCGCCACATTATGCAACATAAAGTGCACTAGTTCTCACTAAACTTTTCGGAGCTCTGGACATAACAAAATCGGATATTTACCATTTTTGTGACACCACATCATTAAGAGACACCGGCAGCTATGTTGCTATTTTTGTGATCTGTCTTTCATAAAATTCCAATTTTTCTACAATTAAAGTTCTTGATTTTGAAATATTTTGTCTTTTTTTAAATTTGGGAAACTTTTGAAATGTCATCGGGGTCTGCGGGTCTGAGGGGTCGAGATTTTTGAAAATTTTGTATACGCTCCGCGCCAATTGAAGATAGTCTTTCGAGAAAGACTTCATATTCCAGGCAGGGAGGCTTTGGCCAACCGTAGTCAAATGTTCTCATGATACACACCGCATGCTGGACATCGAATCCAGAGTAGCGCTTGCAGTGACCTTCCGTATATTTTTGCCTCACCCGCACCAAGTTCAAACGAGTTTCAAGGATTGATTTGTATCTGACTTTTGACGGAATCGAATTCAGTCATAATAGACACCAAATGATCTTGACCCAGAAGTCGGTCCAGCTGTAGTAAAGTTATGCTCAACTGAAACTAAGATTAAAAATGCGGAAAAAGAAGGTAAAAAATTTTCAAGTTGATATATTTAAAACAAAAAAAAAAAAAACATATCGGGTACCGTCATTTCAAAAAATCCACAAAGGCGTAGGCTACGGGAAGAGGCCGGATCCTGTTTGCCGTGAACTGAATCATTGTATTTTTCAAGTCCTATTTTGCCCGGCCGTATGTCAACACGGTCCGCTGCAGGCCAAACTGACTACTACAGGCTACCCCTTACCCTTAAATACATTTAAATGTCAGTGCCCTGAAATAAGCACTTCCCCTGCTCTGGGAGGAGTGCAGTCCCCCTATCCCCACCTGAAAGGTCTACGCCTAGTAGAATGAAAGATGCCAAGGTCTGAATTGCGATTTTCTATTGAAAAACCTGCCCCTCTCGAAAGCTATCGCCCATGTCATGACACCCAGTCTCCAGGAGCAGGAATTTCTGATGAGATTTTGTGCCAGAAAGATCAAAATTTTAATGCATGGCTACTTCGTCGAGTGTCGCAACAAGCATTTCATCGGGAAAGGGCCGATTGATTTTACAAAATGTGGTCTGTGTACCCTATTCAGTTTGGCACTAGTACTGAGCTCAGAGGCTCATATTGGGACCAGAAAATTTAGTACACGAATTCCGATTTTTTTGTCGGAAGGGAAACCGTTCCCAGTCGCTAATAACAGTTCGACCACCAAATTTTAAGTAAGTTCGTAGCGGTTTAGGATTTTTAGATAGCATGTAAGTTACTGCTAAGCCGAATTAAAGCTACGACTACTCCATATAACTTGAGAACAAACACACCCCCAGATGCAAGTGCCTATTAGAACCTATTACACGAAATAAAACTTGGTGACATTCTCGCCCGTATTCGTATTGTTAATCTTCCAGATTTCGTCGTTCCTCGATACAAAAATGATACTAGATGGGTTGAAGGGTATTATTATTTTTTCAGAGATCGGAGTGACGCAGATTATACACTTTGGATCGGTATCCAGCTCGAGTTACTCATTCGCAGTTAACGTTACGCACGAAACCGACGTAGCAGGGACATAAACAGTTCCCCGTTCGCGAAAAAGTGTCCTTTTTCTTTCCACATCTTTTTACCATTTTTAATCTCACGTACCCAAAATAACATTAAAATTTGTTTCATTTTTCATAAATTTAACATTAAAGCGCATTTCAGATACCTGAAGTGCCTTTGGAACATGATTAGAGGCTGTAGCTGTGGTTTTAGTGCTGTTCGAGGAAAAGTTTAATTAAAACGTGGAAGTTGTGTGTCTATCTCACTTTCGCCAGATTTTGAATTTAAAGGGATATTTTTACTTATTTTTTCTTCATCCATAGGCCAAACGGATCGCTTGTGGTAATTGCATGGGTTATTATTTCATCTTTTCCCATCGATTCGTATTTTTTTCAATCAGACCCTCCGAAGTGCGTCACGAAGTAACACGAAAAAGCAGGACAGATTTTGGTCTATGTCGGAGGGCTTAAATAAATAGGTAAGGAGAAGTGTGGCTATCTGCCGTGAAACGGTTTGTCCTTTAAACGTAAAGCTTGATTCAGACATCGAAACGGAAAAGGTTAGAGACAATTATTGAATGTTAACCATGGGATTTCCACGGGACCACAAATGTATATATGCGCAATGAAGTTATCAGCGACCAATCAGGATGTCTTAAACGATTCCAATATATGCAGAGATGCCATTAAACATGACAGTAGTTGCAAATACTCTTAAGTTTTCTGAGATGGAATTCAGGTACAGCAATATCATTCACTCAGCTGCCAAGAAGCCAAATAAGTCTTAATTGCCGAGAAAAAAACGTATTTCGTAACTACGAACAGCAAAAATGATTTACGAAAATGTCCTACATAACGTTGGCGAGTTTGGGTTATATCAGAAACTCGTATTAGTCTTTGTTTCAAATTGCATTCTTTTAGCTCCAATGAATGTGATTTCTCAAATGTTTTTTGCTGGATATGTCGACCACTGGTGCGATGCCTCAGAATGGAAAAATTGCACCTCTCATGCAGACGGGAATTATCCGGTGTCTTACTGTGATGAAATGGTAACGAATGTATCAATACCTGTTAATGACCAGGGAGTGCGTGAACATTGTTTCAAATTTGCATTACCGTTTGGGTGGAAAGAATCGTGTACAGATGTATTTGATCTGGAAATGTTAAATCTTTCAGAAAAGGTATCTTGTGATGGACGTTGGGTGTATGACAAGACTCCGTACCAAACATCGATTTCTATTGACGTAAGTATTCCATAAACAATTAGTCTGAGTAAACAACCAATCTTCTGAAGTGAAATTATTGTAATCTATGAATGTCGAAAACGAGTCATTGCCTTTATTTTACATAGTTATATAAGTTGGATAAAAGGAACATTCCCCTCAGGTCTAGAAGGAACGAACAACTATATGCTTTGGTCAACACATCCCACCTAGAACTGAGTAAAGACATCGAAAAATTGCTACCCCGACCGTTAAGATTGCTGCGCACAATGATAAGAAGCATCGGAGTCGATCTGGGGGACAGGGGTCAGCCCCCTCCCCCCTTATTAAGTTAGGGGACACTAACGTAAAAGTCCCCCACTTTTGTAACCTAAAATGTAAAAGTAAGGTTCTACCAAAAGGCTTTACATGTAGGTTATAAAAGGTGTCTTCTACCAATAACGATTGATTTTTAGTATCAAAAATTCCACACGCCTACTTTGCAAATCCCCTAAATTTTCGCGCTTTCCGCGCACTTACATTCTCATTGGTGTTTCAAACATACTCACATTATTCTTCGATCTCTATGATTTTGTTCGTATGTATACAGTGGGGCAGCAGGTGAGGTTATGAAGGAGCACATGTCAACATTTAGGAGTTTGAAGAAGATGAATCGTCCCCTACTGTGCTTACATGAAATCTGTAACCTTTACTGAAATTGCCAAACACCTTTTAAGAAAACTGAGTGTCACAATGCACAGTCTGCATGCATTTTTTCAGAAAACAAATGATTTCTAATGCGAAATTTCGACAAGCGCGCATCACACATTCTTATAACGATTCAACCATTTTGTATTTAGTCCATTATCACTTAAGTAAAATGATACTGACATTTGCTAAATCATAGATAAGAAACTTCAAACAGGAATTTGCTAGGGGTAAACCCTCCATCCTCTGTCTGCAGATATTAACTGTGATGAGGTGTCGTTCGAGAGGACATATTTTATTGTTCCCATCCCCCTCTATCTGTGATTTTCCCCGGTAGATTGATCAATTCATGGATCTTTTTTATCATTTTTATTACAAATGGCCCCCAACTATTAGAACTTTTGCATAAATAATTCGCACACTATCACAATTTTCGATGTGACTCTAATTACTTATAAAGTACACTGTGACCCGTAGCCAATTCAACTGTTCAAGTAATTACCCACACTTTCAAGACCATGTTTTGAAAACTGGAGTTTTCCTAGTAACGCAAAATATTGAAACATTTAGCACTATTTGGCATCTGGGCCCCCTTCTCTTAGCAAGAGGGCTGGAGGATAGCCGTTTGTGAAACCAGTCTTCTGTATGGTTTTGACAACTCATTAAATTCCGAAATTACAGATTATGTTCAATAAAAGCTAAATATTTTCGTCATGATTATTAGTTTTCAAATTGGCGAGTTGTAATTCCTAACCAGTAGCTTTGTTGACACCTCGGTTTGGTAAACATTTCCGAGCTCTGGAAGTGGAAAAAATCGGAACTTTGCAATATGTTTCACCAGATAATCAAGTGACATCTGTAAGTACAATGCTTCTCCATAAAATTTTCTTTCATAAAATTCCAAATTTTCTCCAGTATAAGCTCTTGACTAAAAAAATGTCCGCGTGCCTTATTTCGTAGGCGTTGGATAACATCATGTACAGCAACAACGATCATTGGTCACCTTTCAATCTCAGATTTGCCAATATGAAATGACAATTCTTCATTTATCCCCCAACTTTTCAATATGACCCCACTGGAAACCCTAGCTCCCTAGTGTGCCCCTAGTACAGTGATGTTCACACTTTAAAAAAAAGTAAAATCTGGATTCTTGCCCTCCCCCCCCCCCTTTCCCGCCAAAATGTCTAGCTATGCAACTGTAGAGACCTGACCAGGACAGGAGAAAAACATTAAGGCTATATGTCCTCCCTCCTCCCCCCCCCCCCCCCCAGCACACACACACACACACACTTTGAAAATCAAATCAACGCCCCTGATAAGAAGAACTGTAAAATTTACTCTTCAGAAATCATTTACGGTGACTACTATTATTGGTGATATGAACAGAACCATGTAATTATTACTTATATTCTACTTTGCCATGCACTGGTGGTAATTTCTTCTAATTGAGCTTTCACTTTGAAACCAAGTCTTTTCAAACCTATTGGTTAAATTCCTCTTCTAAGTTGTTGAGAGTATGATAACTCTAAACAATGTTTATTTGATGAAATTTTAAGGAACTTTTGAATGAAACGGGTCTTATTTAATGATAACGAAAGCATGAACAAGTACCATCAATTTGATTTTTAAATAGCAGTCTTTACCCCTACAGTTTGATCTAGTATGCGAAAGGCAAACTTATCTAATATTGCACAATCGATGTATTTCGCTTGCATTTTAGTCGGCGCATCATCGTTTGGCACAGTTTGTGATAGGTGAGTTACTTTACTTTTCATACTTACAAACATATGTTGATGGTGCAATGTTCCAAATTTTGGAATTCTTATTGAAAGGGAAAGGCATTCCCATCGGTCCCATCGGTGTCCCTGTTCATTGGCCCAAAAGACCGCTCGCTTGCTACCCTCTGGTGACATGTAAAGGTAACAGATGACAATGGAAACACCTGCTTAGGAGTTTTATAAATACCACTAAGAACACTAGTCTATAGCATACTAAAGGCATCCTCTTTTTGTCAATCTTTATGTTACCACAAGATTTACCTGCAATGGGTTTACAATGTCATGTAATAACTTACTAGAGGTAGTATTACAGTTCTATAGTAAGAAGCAACAGTAGTATATGTGGAACTTCACATATGTATTTTGATAAAATGTTGGAACCATCTATCTTGCATTTTCTTACCAGCATTATACCAGAATCTCCCAGGTGGTTATTTTCTGTTCAAAGAAACAAGGAAGCGGTTCAAGTTTTACAAAGGGCAGCTCGTTTCAACAAGGTCAAGATTTCTGATAAATTTCTGATTGAGCTGACTTCAGCCGTGGTAAGAAGACATTTGCTTCAGAGGATTGTCTGAGTTTCAATAGGACTTTGGTATTTTAGAGGTGTTCCTCTCCTACCCAATGTTAGCGAAAAATATACATTAGATCCTGATGTATGGCAGTCAGACTTGCTAGAAGTCTAATGAACGGATTTTTTTTTTTTTTTTTTTTGGTTCGTTTGTTTGTCTTGTATTTTTGCTGTTTTTCTTTTTTTTTTTTAATTTGAATTTTTGAATTTTCTTTCTCTACATTTACTGTCGCAATACACAAATAATATAAGTTATTCAAACGTTTTTACTCATTAATCATTAAAAGAGGAGAAAAACAACAAAATGAAACACTAACATTAAAAATCAAATAATCCTTAACCGAGGGACCAATACCTTACCCAAACATCGTAATCCATATTTTGATAAAAATGTATTCCCAATCTCTAAAATGCTTACTCAAAAAATTAAAAAATTTTGCAGACCAGCTATAGTAGGGAGGACATGTTGTCCTTTACAAAAAAAAAATAATAATAATTTTTTACTAAGATGAGAACTTAATTCAAAACCCGCGCAAAGTCATCTCCAAAATTAAACAATCTGTGGAATTAAAAGAGTAACGTCTACACCCGCCCTGTCAAAAATAGTTTGTATACAACGCAAAATATCCTGAAGCTAACAGCAGTCAAAAATAGATGGTAAATAGTTTTGTCATGTATATGTTTTAATCAATTTACACCTTGACAATTGCCCATTATCGAATTGGGATTGCAGGAATGATTGGGAAACTTACCAGCCTAGGGAAATTTACAAATGCAGCCATTTTAATCACTATTAAACCATCTTAACATGAATAGGAATATTTATCACTCATGATGACAACCGTAAAGGTATAACTAATGCAAAGCTCCATCATCGATAGCAGTATATAGCAAGCTAGAATACTAAGGCGATCAGAATGTGACAGTTGTGTTCCTTTCAGAAGAAATTTAGATGAATTATTCACACAACCATTACAAAAATTGGACAATACTTTAGTGTTCTCACTTTTTGAAAGACTTCAAACGTTGGGTGAACGAATTCCGATCCCTTCCATTTCCCTGCACTAGCATATGCGCCCATAGCACAAGTGAAAGAAGGGTCCTCCTGAGTCAACCATTTAAGCCCACAGCTACGCCAATGGGTGTTATCGTATGTTTATACAAGGAACAAACGGCTAGAAATTGCAGCACCTAGGCTACAACCCTCTCTTCTCATTACAAAAAAAACTTTCTAGGTTTCGAAAATGAGTCGCTGTCCACTAAACGTTTTACCAAGCTATGTTTACAAAGTGTCGTGCTAATGGCTAAGCAATCTATTTTACGCCTGCCCAGGATTTACAGACACATGACATAATGGAAAATTAACTCCTCTTGATCTTTTCCGTGTACCGGCGATGCCGGTCGTTATGCCTACTTGTCAATTGGTACGTAAAAAGTTTATTTCCATTTTAGACTCCGAAATATGCTATACATGCACGTTATTAGAAATTCCCCTGCTTTGAACGATACATGTGGAATAATTGGTTTTCAGTGCAGTAATTTACGTATACATTCCATCATTAGCCAATATTTTGTGTGGTAAAAAGGAATTACGACGAATCCATTTGTAGATGCTTTCCTACGTAAAGCAATTTGTTACTTCATTTCGCCCACTATTGAAATCTCAAATAACCAATTTATCTTTATCCCGGCTAGACTACTGCTGTACCTTACTAAATGGTTACCTAATTCTTCTCTTGCCAAGTTGTAAAGGGTGGAAAATTTTGCTGCAAAATAATATATGATATAATATAATGATATTTAACAGAAAAAAGTTTGATAGTGCCAACGAGTGTCTTAAAGCACTACATTGGCTTCCTTTTGATTTCAGAATCCTTTTCATACTCTTTTGTACGTCATATAAATGTGTCAATGATGAGACCCCTGTCAAGGGAGATTACCTGTCAAGTTATTTTATCAAAAAGGAAAGTGGGTACTATCTTAGGTTTAAAGCTGATTATATTGTACCAAGAACTCGGACGAGGGCCTTTGGTGACCGGACTTTTTTCTGTGTCAAGTCCATGGGAGTGGAACAACATTCATGCAGACTTCCAGTCGTGTGGTTCCTTCACCATTTTTAGAATAAAGCTCAAGATCTGCTGTAACTGTTCAAAAAAGGCTATTCACTATTTCTCCAACTCTACACTCTAAAATCAAAAGAGTGAACTTAGTCACTCTTTGATAGAGTCAAAAGTGTAAATTCACTAAAATAGAGTAATAATTTACTCCGGGAAGAGTGAAACTCACTCCAAAAGAGTAAAATTCACTAGAGGAAGAGGGAAAATTCACTCTGCCACGAGTGACTGCGATGATCACTCTTTTTTTAAGAGTGATCACTGTGGGCACTCCATCAAGATTGAAACTTCGCCTGTTTTAAGGGAATTTCACTCTTTTTGGAGTGAATTTCAATCTTCTTGGAGTGAATTATTACTCTAATGGAGTGAATTCACACTTTTCACTCTATCAAAGAGTGACTAAGTTTACTCCTTTGATTTTAGAGTGTAATTAATTTACCGATTTTTGTAGACATATTTGTTTTGTAAAGCGCAACAGCATACATCTTTTATAGAAGTTTGCGCTATGAAAATGTTTTTATTATCATTTATCAACTTTCTTTATATTCGATTTTAAGGTTCACTGTCAGCTTGGTGTACTACGGACTTATCTATTCCACGGAAACTCTAGGTGTTAATATTTATATTGGTATCTTAATATCTGGAGCAGTTGATGTAGTTGGGTTCTCCGGTTCCATATATCTGATGGAGTGGTTTGGTCGTAGATCAATCGCGTGTGGTCTTCTTTTGACATCAGCAATGGCCGGCATTCTTATTACCATCACACGTGACTTTTTAAGTCAATAGTCACAATCTTGTCTTATTAAATCGATACTGAACGAAATGCAATAGATTTTAAACTATCTGTCCCGAAAGTAATAACATGAGTAGTTAGCAGTGTTTCGCATTGGTTAGAGATTAAGAATGGCGAATCATTTCAATAATTGGGAGTTTTGATCACAAACTGTTTCATCTTTTGTATTAATATTATATGTGTTAACATTGTCAACTATCCTCACCCCTCACCGACACAAGATCATAAATGTGGTGAGAATTGAAAATCTTGTTTGAAATATGAAAGATTATAAGAGTTCATTTCTCATAAAGTTTGCTTTGAATAATAAATTTCCCATCGTTTGGTAAATATTTTCATGAAATGAACTCATTACAGTAACATGGGTCCAATTTTTATAAATATGTAGAGTTCTCATTGTATTTCTACAGCTTCAGGAGCCATTAAAACGACCATCGGGATCATTGGAAAGTGTTCTATCTCAGCTGCATTTGCAGTGCTTATCGTCTACACAGCAGAGTTGTATCCAACTTTACTGAGGTGAAAAGATATTAATGCGTTTATCGATTGCAATTCGCACCCTTTGACCTTAAGTGTCCAATATTTTGGCGCATTGACGAACCTCCGTCACGAAATCAAGTAGCCTAAGCATTACACAGAAGTTAGGCAACGTTAGCTGTAGAAAACGACCCACTTCTGCCACATGTTGCTTTGAAGCAACTTTTGGGGTACCCAGTGGGGGGAGCTTGGGATTTCGGTCAAGGGGGCGAAAATGGTCTGCAGGGGCACTTCGAAGGCGTAAATACCCTGAACCTAAGCACAATCGAAGCCACGACTTTTCAGACTTTCTATTTGATTTTTCGCACCTGGCAGAACACTACTTTGCCATTTTTCCTCAGCAAGTTTTTTTTTTATTAATTTTTTTTTAAATATTCTATCCATGTTCCTCCGCTATAATAACAGTTTTATTTTATTTAAACCTAAATGTTCTCTTCAAATGATATTGAAAAATGTTGTGGAAGCTATTTTGGTATCTTTATAAACTCTTTTTATTGTCTGTGTTGACAATTATCCCCGACAACAAGAGGGCTATTTGCGCTACAATTTTTGTTGCGCCCTTTGCAACATCTTTTATTGGCCGGGAGGGTGAATTTAATGTCAGTCTGTGTGTTTTGTAAGCTTATAATCACCCTAATTGTGGAAGCAATTAACTTAGCGCAGCGACAACTTTAATTAGTGCGTAACCTACCCCTATATTACAGAAGATGACCCTCTTCATAAGAATAAAGTTCAGATAGTACAGTTACTAGTGGCCGTTTGAGCATTTTGCTACCTAGACCTTAAAACATCGCTATTTAATTATGTCTTTTGCCAATAATGGTGCAAGAGTAAAGTATGTTAAAAACCTAAAAAGAGCGCCGACAGACGATTTTTTTCCTGACCCAGAAAGTTACACACTTTTTACGTACCACTGCCTGGGGGTCAGAGGGTAAGTTTTGCAACTGATGAGTGCACTATGATAACGATTTCAAAACTTCCTCACTTTTTGTAGGTCTAAAATTTTCCAAAACTTATTGCAAAAGAATACATGACTTCGGTTTTGGTTAATGTTACATTGGATTTTTAAAAAAAGTTTCTTTTTCAGAAAATTAATACCTTTCTGTTGCATTTTTCTTTTATTGGGATGGAATCAGTGGCGTAGCTAAACTTTTTTCAAGAGGGCAAGCAACCAATTTACCCGATTTCTTTTCTTGAAGTGAGAATACTATGTATTAGGAAACGTCACGGAATTTGCGGGGCCCGGGGCACGCCGAAAATTCGGCTACTTTTATAAAATTGTAAATATGGAGCTTGCAGTGCAGAAAATTAGATTCTGAGTTTCCTTAAGGAAATTTGAAAAGCTGAGTGATGTACCGGACGTAGCAGTTGTCGGACAAGTTTACCAGTCTGATGTATTAGCGAGCACTTACTGCATTAGAGAATTTTATTTGGGGTGCTCGGAATTCCCAGATCGAGTCATACCAAAGACTTTAAAAATGAAACCTACTGCCGTTGTGAGTGATGCTCGGCATACGCAATGGAGCAGGGAAAACAAGCCAGTGAGCTGCAACTGGCAAAAGGGCCGTGACCGGCTCCACTTGAACAAATAGGTTGGAAACTGGGCCTTTGAACTCTAATAGTATCTAACTAATTAGGGTGCTCGAGGGGGCGAAAAAATTTGCTTTTTTAAACAAATAAAAACAAAAACATAACTTTTATTGGAAAGAATATGGAGTTTAACGAAGGAAACGTTTGAAAACCGCACTGAAGTTGTTGACTGTTGTCGCAAATGCAAATGTCCGAATTTTTCACTTTTTGTAGTCAGGGGCAATCACCCCTGCCCCCTGTAGCTACGCCACTGGATGGAATGTAAGCCATCATGAACGTTATATTTCGTCTTAAAATAGGTACCAATGTTTTCCGTCCCTTCAATACGTCTTTGATAATCATAATTACTCTTTCTAGAGAGGGATGGCACTGGGAACGTTTGATATGTCAGCTTGGATAACAGGGATTCTTAGTCGGATAATCTTAATCTTAGCAAATACCTGGAGCGCCCTTCCTCAGGTATTATTCGCTGCTATGAGTCTCCTTTCCAGCCTTTTGACATGTTCACTTCCGGAAACAAAATGAATTCCCCTTCCAGAGTCCATGATTGAAGCAGAACAACTATCGAGGTAGTGCCTACGTTTCAAATTAAATAATGTCCTGACTATTATCTATGATCCTAAGCTTCTTTATATTTTTGGCATCTTACACGCAGAGGCCTTTATCATAAAAGTAACAGTTTGTGGAAATCGATGGCAAAGCTTCACCTCACCTGTATTATATTTCATTTCATTACATTCATTTTTCCACAACATTTGAAAGAGATTGGTATACAATGTACATAAATAAAAGTTTAATATTACAGGATATCTAAATATTGTGAAGGGAAGCACTCTAAAAACCCCAAGGGTTTTTTGGTAGGATGCTCCCATGAAAGAAAAAAGAAAAGAACTAGGATAGTACAAACTGAGAAAGTACATGAGGACATGTGATATTAAACGAAAAGAAAACACATCCGATCATAAATACCTGACCGATATCACACCCTAGATACCTCCCTACTTATCATGCATCCTACCCCACCCTTGCCCCACATACCCTCCCTGTACCCCTACTTATCCTTAACACATATTACATTACCCTGACCCCATACATTACATTTCTCGCGCTCACTCCTCTTAAAGGAATAAAATCCATAGTGAATGGCTATGGGGCAGCTACAGTTAAAATTAAGAGCAAGCAAATACTGTAGTATACTCAGTTTATATTGATTGGGAAAAATCTGCTTGAGTTATAGCTAGAGGAGGATACAATTAGTTATTAGACTGTCGAATAAAGAAGTTATAGCATGAAAACATAAACCGGTCTTAGAGAACTCTCTCTGGTTATCTGGAAGAAGAGGGCGATTGCTGTGTAGGGTATTGTGGTTGTGAACTAAAGTGTTTCGACTGAAAAGGTGAGAAAAGTCTGGAGCAAGGGAGTCATTAACGAAAAGATTTGTAAATGTTGATGTGTTTACCTTGATAACTTCATTTAATTGTAACAAGTTCAGTGAATTAAATGAAACGCCCGTATGATCACCTGGGACAGCACTAAAATATATCTGATGGCTTTCTTTCGCAGTACGCTTGACTTATTATTTGAGTTATGCCACGAAAGGTGCAGTAAGAAAAGGGGTGGGGTAAACTAAAGCTAGATACAATGAACGTAAAGCATGTTTAGTTAGGATGTATTTTAGTCTACCGAATAAAGCAACTCCCTTGGCAACTTGTGACCATTACTATGAAATATGTCGTTCCAGGAAAGCTTAGAATCAATAGGATTCCTAAACATTTAACACTTGAAACAGCGGGGAACTCATCACTATTGACAACAATATTGAAATCATGCTTTTTTCTAGGTAGCATGTTGAGAACCATAAATATACCAGTTCGCCTCTAATGAACTTTCGTTAAACGTCAATATAACAAAAAATTATAATTCGAGCTCATTGTTCACAGTTTGCTGAAGAAGTTTACGATTTGTGTCTATGAAGATGATGTTGGTATCATTTCGAACTTTGCTAGGGAGGTTTCTTTTTTTCTGGAAACAGATGTTTTATCAACTACATAATGTGAATAATGAAGAGTAAGGGACCAAGAATAGACCCCTGAGGAACGCCGCAAATAATGGGTTTACAGAATGCAAGTAGTTTTTCGGCTGCGGCGTTATAAAAGAGTACCTCAAGTCCAACAGTTAAAAAATATATAACAAAGAGCATAAAAACTTAATACTAATAGTCCAACTTCCACCTTCAGAAATATAAAACTTTGAATTTTATTCACGCAAATTAAAATGGTACATCGTGCATTAATTTGTGATGTCATTGTTGTACTACTCAAATTACAATCTTTTTATTTCTAGTTTGTTCTTCTGAAGGTAACTTCACCTTGTACCAAGGTGTTAATTATTTAACCCTCTCTGTACAACATTCTGTGCAAGCAAACAGAAATGTCCAAAGTTATATAAGCATTTTCAGTTTTAAAGGGAAACAAAGCCGGTTAAGTAAGTTGTACAACAAAAAACTCACAGATTACTGAGCAATGGACTAAATTGTTTCAAGTAAATAAATTTCAACGTTTAATATCTCGGCCTAAGAATGTCCTATGAAGATAGGAGTTTGAGTGTTAGAATTCCTTTTTTCAGAATCTTTAATATCTAGTTTTTAACTTTTTGACTTGAGATACACTTTAATTTGTCCATAACATCAATAAGAGCAAGTTCAGTAGAATGACCTGGAAGGAAGCAAAAATGGCTGTAGGAGAGAATACGGTGTTTATTAAGAAATAGCTGCATTTTGTATAATAAATTTCTCTAATTTTTTTTTTGAAAATAGGAATGACCTTGCAAATTTTAATTTATTACGGAAACCACCATGTAAAAATGAGAGATTAAAGATCTGACATAAAGGCTTAAAGATGAGATGAATAACTTGTCGAACTATAGCTGAGCGACATTCATCATAACCAACTGCCAAATTCGGCTTAAGACAATCAAGTGCTACATGTACGACATCGCTGCTGCTTATGGGTGATAAAATATCGAGTAGCGTTAAAACCGGCATTCAGTTTTGTGGAATTTCGATGGTATGCTATGGAATAAGTTTAAGCCAAGGCTGAAGAAAAATTTTAAGGTATTAAATGCATGTGCAATTTACATAGGATCACTAATCGAGACATCATTGCCGATGAAGACGTCAGGATAGGTGTGAGATTGTTGCCTTTAACTAATGTCTATGTTTTCCCGTGTTTTCAAATATATTAGTATAATAAATTTTTCTTTGCAATTTTCAAGATGTGACTCCATTTATTACGATAGGTCTTGTATTTATCTCTACGCTAATCAGATGGGGACTTCAAATATGTCTTCTACCGGCGGTTCTCACGTTTAATTGAAACAGGCAATGCTTTCGTCACCCACGGTTCTTGATTTCTTTGTCGCAAACTCTTTCTACACAGCGGGAAGCTTTCTGAACAAAGTTGACAGAACTTATTATTAAAAACATTGAAAGCAATATTTACGCTTTTTGCGTCAAATATTTCGACCCATTTAGAGGTTGAGACTTAATGTAGAGACACATTATCGTGGTGCGAAACGGGAGCGGCACCATGTTTTTAATTTTTTTTTTCTCCTTCGCGCATCAAATGTAAGAAGACGAGAAAATGATGAATCATATCACAGTACTAAAAAAAATACCTTAGAATTAATACTCACTTTACCTAGATTTGTAAATATGTTTCCGATAAGAGCAGCACTGCTGTCCTTTTACTCTTACTAATAGGCTAGTACTAAAAATTGCGTAGTAACCACAAACAGCTAGAGGTATGAACAAAATTAGCTTGACGAGGGCTTAAAGAAACCAAATTGAAGTCGCCCATACTAAAACAATAATTTTCCCTTGCAGATACTTACGCAATAATCAGTAAGCCTGTTTATATTACCAGTGGGGGGGGGGGGGGGGAGATATCCAACACCAACAATTATTTTATCTTTTGAAGAAGGGACACTTATTTCAATACTATCAATGCCGTCGTGGGACATGACACAGGTTGTAGAACTGTCTACCTTCGAAGAATGACAGTTATGGAGCACTGTATTTTGGCGTTTAATTCATAGCAAAGACAATTTTCTATGAAACTACGTTACATTGAACATAGTTAAACCTTGCCAATAATAAGATAGTGAATCCTACAACTGGCAATTTTGAAACGTGTCTTTTAGGAAAACTAAAAAATTCCAATTAGGTGAGTTTTTTTGAAATTTGTTGACTTGTCAGTACCGCTAAATTTCTTCACCTCTATGAAGGAAATCATGTAAGTATATGGCACAAGTAATCACATCACGTGACTGTATTGTGACTGCAGCAGGGTTATCCGGTTATTAATACGGGAATTGGGAAAACGTTAGTATAATAACGAAAAGACACTTTCATTTCCAGCGGTTAATTTGCTAATATTTATTTTTTTGCACCTAGGTGCGCAAAATCCGTCAAAGCGTTTGGAGGTGTTTTCATTTCTGTTGCAATTTAAATTGTTATTTCAGAAAACGTAGGGGACTACGAAAGACGGATCAAGGTGAAACGACGTCAATGGAATGCATGGATAATCGAGTGGTGTAGTTTGCTAGGACGAGATAAACTACAAAAGTCATTCCCTTTCTTCTGATAGGGTTACGGATTCTTCTGGCAGAGTTACGGATGATATGTAAAGAAATTTTCCTTTCTTAATTGGTCTTGAAGAGTATTATTGCAAAACTACGGGATTCAACCGGATGCAAAGGACAGTTAGTAACCTTTTGTAACCGAACAAGTCAGAAGATGATTTCGCGAACTAGTTTACAAATGGTCTGAGCCATAAACTGCTAACAACGATGTTCATGGCTCAATCAGTGTGTCCATAAAACCTTGGAGCATTGCAATAGTTGCGGTAACACAGTGCTGCGATAGAGCTGTAACAGGTCCACGAGTGCATTTCATTCACATAGCGGGACTAATGCGTCGTTTTTTTTTTTTTTCTTTCTTTTTTTTAAGGCAGGGAATAAAATTTGAAAAACTATTAAACAACTGTCCCTTTCTGGGCCCATTATGCGGATTTTTAGGTAAATACATCCGTTACATATGATATTACTGTTATTTCATCCCATAGTCCGGTCCTTTTCTATATCTTGAAGATTTATGAGCGTGAAATAAAGAGTTTTTGTGTGGATGACCTGAACTTACACCACTTTGATGACTTGATTACTTATAGTCGGTACTTTATTTTCTTTAATAATTAATAACGGGGTCTTGTTTAATTATCTTCAGTGAAAGGTATATAATATTCATCATAATTATCTTAATTATAAATTTCGGTAAGCTCGAGGAAACGAAGGATGAAATTGCTAATTTCATAAATTCATGAGAAGGTGAATGAAAAAACTTTATATTAACATATATCTTAATCAATGTATAAATTTCACGTGACAATAGAAACTAGTGGTGCATGGTAAAAACGTGTAGGTGAGTCGTGCATTCTTTAATCTGTGTAAATAGAAACAGTTAGTTCTCTGTTAGACTGTTAGAAGGGTTTAATAAGAACAGAAGATACCACTGCAGTTTACGGCCTTCAATTTGCTGCTATCTTTTCCTTTGTTTGTCCTCGGAACTTTTCAATATTAAGACGCGGAAACTAGGGAATACAGTATTCACCTTAAAGGAGCAGTCCCCCAACTTCGTTTCGTTTATTTTTTCAATTGAAATGCATGAACATATTTACATAAAAAGAATTACAGATAAATAAATGATAGCGTATCAAAAGAAAAACAACGGAACCAGATAAAGCTAAAAGTTTTTTTCCGTCTGGCCCAATCCAGAGCTTTTCGTTTCAAACATAATAAAACAACACATCATGCATTTATGTACGCTTATAGAAAGTAAGAAAATTAAACATATAAGGAGTTTAAGGCTCATAGAAATAATATAATAATATAAACAAGAAGCAGATTAGGAAAGATATAAGGAAAAAAGATGTCTTTGAAGTGCTTGTAAAAACAAATTAATATTGAAAAAGTTCCGAGGACAAATAAATAACTGAAGTAGTATAGTAGACAGTCCTGTTTCATGATTGGCTCTTGACAGTCATGTGACAATATTTTTTGTCTAACGTGAAGTTTACTAAAGCCCAGCTGGGCCCCAACTGGGTTTCAGCTGGGCTACTTGCTGGGCCCCAGCTGGGACCCATTCGTGTTTGTCAGGTGTTCCCACGTGGGGCCCAAGTGGGCTAGCCTTTCCCGGCTGAAGCCCAGCTGAAGCCCAGCTAGGCTTTAGTTATTGAAGCTGGGCTTCAGCTGGGCTTCATCTGGGCATCAGCTGGGAAAGGCTAGCCCAGTTGGGTCCCACGTGGGAACACCTGACAAACACGAATGGGTCCCAGCTGGGGCCCAGCAAGTAGCCCAGCTGAAACACAGTTGGGGCCCAGGTGGGCATGTTGGCTGGGGCTTGGTTTACTTTGAGTGTGCAATACTGAAATATTAAAATATTATAAAAGATACCTTAGAGAGGGATAAGAGGACAATTGTGAGATTTGGCTGCTGCTTCAAAACAAGTTCGGGCGAATGCTTTTGTTTCCCTTCAACGTTCACTGATGTATTAGGTTGGAAAGTCTTTATGTTTACTTTACCCTCACAATCACAAAAAAGAATGCCCGGGATATGTGACATTTTTATGAATACACTTCGTAGTGGTCATGGGTGCACCCAGAAATGATAATTCAGGCCCACGCGTACGTGCAAGGAATTCTAATATTGGGAAAAATTGAAATTCTCCATACATCGTTGGGGGTAAGTAATTTCCCCTAGCCGCCTCACGGTGTGTGAATGATTCACACTACAAGGCCTGTTAGTGGAATCGATTTCTGTTTAGAGAAGTTTTGTTAGCACGCCCTCACATCAAAAGTATACAATTACATTTAAATTGCACGTGTTAATTTATAGTATACTCTGCACTAGTTTTCCTTCACACAAATACAGTTGTTGATCGATTTTTAGTGCTCGGTATTTGGACTAAACATTCAAAATATAGCAAACAGTTGGAATATACAGTCGGACAGTCGGTAATCCAATCTTTAAGGCCAGTCTAAACGTGTTCACAAAAAAAAAATGATAATAATAATAATTAAATAAATAAATAAACAAGCTTAAAAAAGAATTATGCTCCCGAAATCGTGGCTGAATTCTAGAGTCACTCCGCTCTAACTGCCCTCTACAAAAAGTGCTTGGCAATTAACTCATTTTATCCCACTTTGTAAATAGACGTTTAAATTCATAAGATTTTTAGTTTTTGAACACTTGATGTTTAGAAATGAATTGAGTTGAAAAATGAAAGACATAGAAATTAGACACTCACTCTAGTTTAAGGTCTAAACATGTTTGCAAAGGAGGAGCAAAAGTATTTAGAAGAATGTTTAATTCCTAAACACCGTTTTAAGAATAATTTCAAATAAATTTGTACGTGACTGTCCTAACTGTTAGGTACTGACGTATGGGTTCAGCTGTTAGATATGATGGTTGTAAGTTCCACATTGCCTAGAGGTAATCTTTAACATTTGAATATTAGCACTACGTAAGAAAGGGTGTTCAAACAATTTAGCATACAATTATGCTGACTTGATCAAAGTTTTGTACAATCAGAAGCATAATGTGAGTTACATAATGTACGAACATGCCGCAGACTATACCTTCCTTTATCAACGTTTATTTAGCATGGATAATGGTTCGAGCATTGAATATAGATATTAGGGTAATAGCTGTTAGATGTAAATAGCAACACACTGACATAGCTAGCTGTTTGGGACAGCATGACCATTGTATTTGATAAATGGGAACAAACAAATGACAACAACAACGTAATGCAATTTCAGAGAGGATGATCAATACGCAACAAACAGAATGAACTTTAACCTGTCTGATGAAAATTTGTACCAGACTTAGTCAGAGTCAACCACAGAAAGAGTTGCACTGGTGGAACTTGTTTGTTAAACCTTGACTTAGATTTCGAGCCGCGTTAGCTGGATCAACGGTACTGTTCAATAATATATAGTTTTATACGTGACGGAGGTAAGGCAAAGTGTTATTATGACCTTTCAATCGACTGTATTTTTGCCAGCTGCATTGTTTGATAGATAAATCAATGTTCTCAAATTAAGTCAGATTATGTATAAAATTATAAAAATATAAATACATGTGTAGACCATGTGACTCCATCAAGGTTATATATCTATTTTTTCGTAAAAGTTTTTTTTAGTCATTTATAGGCCTATTTGATGAAAGCAGCCTGAAACTATTGACATATATATATATATAGCGGCAGACTGAGGTTATAAAATACATTCTGACACTTATTTTTTTTATGGTTAATGTTTTTTGGGGGTCATTCTGCTAAAGAATAGATAAGGAAAATTACTTTTTCATCCTTTCACCCCCTGATTGAGCTGACGGACCAGTGTTCCAAGATAAATTAGGCCATCAAATATATAAAGCGAATATGTCTATTTACTGAAAAAAACTGAAATAACTTGAAAGTATCCGCAATGTTTACGAACAGTTGTGGTGCTAGGGAGAATTTGTCCCTAAAAGTTCTGTACTTTCCCTCCACTTGCCCCTTCCCGGTTAGGTCACTTAGGATTTAGAAAAATCTAAAAAATGAAATACATTCCCTCCTGAGGTTCAAATTTTTATCCAGAATTATGCTAAAACCCAAAAGCTTCCAGGGCTTATCCCTCTGGAACCTCACCCGCAGGGGTAGGCTCTTTCCACTCGGTTTCGCGCTTAGCCCCAAAATTGTTCCTCCCTTTCCTTAAAATTTTCTGTACCTTTTATTTTGCCCCCCCCCCCCCCATTTTGACATTCTAACGTGCCCACTCTTTACTAATTGTACGACAAAATGTCATCAATTACAATGTTCCATAGAATCGTGATGTTATCCGAGTAGGGAGCTCTCCGATCTAAAAATTCTGTTATTAAATTAACAAATACGGTAGAACTTAAGGAAAACTGTGAGGAGATGATCACAAGCTGCGTTGTTTATAAACCTATGATGCAATCTTCTGACAAATTAAAAATCCACTTTAAAAAGGTCCCTCTTCCAATGGGTTTCTTCTTAGAATGGACATCTGAAAACAAGTTAAAGGGGGTGAAGACTTTTGATCGATCGATTATACTGATATTTTTCACTCTCATTAAAAAAAGCTTAACAGAGATGGCTCCGACTTTCCTGATAGAAGATGGTATTTTTTGTGCTAGACGGTTTCTTTTTTTATTAGTATTATTTTTTATTTATCTTTTCTTTTTTTCTTTTCTTTTTATTTTTTTTTTTTTTTTTTTTTTTTTGATCATTGAGTTATGATAAGACTGAATTTCACGAGTTTTAAGAAGAAGTTTGGATTTGGAAAACTTTGAAATTTTCAGGAATCTGATGATCTGAAAAGTTTTGATTAAATATACTTATGGTATCTTACGGGTTAAGACTTCTTGGAGTGCCTATTTGTCCCCACCGGTGGACATCCTTGCTTCAAAAGGCACTAAATATAAAGAAGTCTTTTCCAAAATGTGATTACATCTATACCTTTCAAAATGATTTTAAAAGAATACATGGACATTCCAGAGGTCTTTTAGGTCAGCTTCCATGTAGTACTTCCATGTTCCATGGTATCACGGCAGTTTTATGGAAGTATTACCTCCGAGGTATTAGTTCCATGGTACAAATATGCTGCTGAATTAAGATTATGAAAAAATAAGAACAAGCTTTTTTGCCGTTCTAAGTACTTTGGATGAAAATTATACCAGATGAAAATTTTTTTAGATTAACTTTGACATTATCATGAATTGTTAATATACCTTCTTTGCATATGCCCTTTAGTCCTCTACTTTAGTGAACTTACTTTAGTGAAAAAGAGAAAAAGAAGCTCGACTGATACATTCTTGTTATCTTGATTACTGTGAGAAATGTTATTGCAGAATAAACTTCATAAACAAACCTCGTTCTAAACACTTTAAAAATGGCAAAATTTTGTAAAGACCAAGCGGTAACGTGCATAAATGTCCATTTGGAGTTTTATCTATTCGGTGTCATCTACGAAAACACGCAGTTAATAGGACTAGTAATTACGTCAAATGGGTAAACAAATATTTTGTTTATTTTAAGATAACGCAGATCTGTGTAACCTTTGAGTTGTGATCTATGCCCTAAAATAAGTTATACCACCTGTCACTACAATATATATTTTCGTTTTAAAATTTGCCAAGGGGGTGAAATTGGGTACAACCAAGCTTACACTGGGAGCATTTTGTGATCCAGTGGCGTACACACGAGGAGGGGGAAGGGGTTGCTAGAAACGCCTATATTTGCCGTTTTTTCTCCCTTACTGTAGACTTTTCCCTAATGTCGTGCTCCACCCCCACCCCCATGACGATCCTTGCTACGCTACTATCGTGATCAGTTTGGCTTATTGATCGACGACCTGTTTTTGACGTACGCATTATTTCTGGTTGGAATTGCGATCAAGAAATTGCCCTCGTAGAGTGATTTTATACCACTAACAGATAGCTTCCTTACTTACTTCAGAAATCAACTGTACCGATTTGTCTAGGGAACGGTCTTGGCTCATCAAAACTTGCCAACAGTTTCAGACCTTGTACGATTTGGAGCACAGTATAATGTAAATGTAGCAGTATTTGCCTTTCCAAAGTAATACCAAACTTCTTAATAGACACAGTGGTCATTCAAATTCTCAAAGATATGGTGAAAGCTTCGGTAGGTTGGTTATTTAAACAATTGCCTTATTGTAAATTTAAAAACCAGATTGTTGCCTAAATTTCCATTTTAATTAACAAATAGTCATGCTTTATCCCCTCCAATAAGCTAACTTAAGGCGTGTTAGAAAATTGCAGTCTGTGATTACGGTCTGTGTATTTGAACTTTGCTTAGATAATTATCTTTGAAACAAACAGACGTGTGTAGATGGTGCTATATCAACTCGTGTGGCAGTCACCAACGTGTCAGTATTTCATTTACTTTGCCCAGATTAGAACCAGTGTTTATTTGGAAGTTAAGGGTTCAACGGTTCCAGGACATTTTCCACATGAATGGTAATAACGATTCCAAACTTCACTCCGTTGTATGATATGGGGAGATATGCAATCTTTGATAGGCCGAAACCCCATTACATTACCAGTACTGAATCTTAAATAATGTCTCGTGTGGTACCTCGTTTTAATGGTTTCATTACGGATGTCTGAAACTACTGACTGCTAAGGCTGCTAGTGACAAGTTACTGTTTTCCGTTTTCTTAATTTGCAGAGCTTACGGAATGAATTAATAACGTTCTTCGAGCCAATTTCTTAAAGTTCGTAATTAAGGAGTAAATGCAAATGGCGAAATACAACGGCAGTTTTACTCAAGATGAAGAGCTTGAGATGACTAATCGATTTGATCGAATCTCATTCATGTATCGCGATGTACCATCTGCTCTACAACGGTTGAAAGATCCAGAGGACCGTGAAATATCTGTTCATCAGGTGAATACATCTTCTACGCCATATTGTTAGGCCTACTGTACTACTCGCAGTACTACTGGCACTATAGTTGCAGTTAATGTTGCAACAATTGTTTATTTTAAATTACGTTATTAAGTCGTAAAAAGGACTTAATAAAATAATTGAAATACTAGTTCAACGTGTATATGGTAAAGCAGACTGGAATTTAGTTCGGATGTCAAGTGATTTCAGCCAAGTTTAACTTGTACAACTTTGTTAAAGATGATGAGTGAAGAAGAATAAATGTGAGGTACAAACGCCACCATTTAACCCTTTACCGTTGTTTGGGTCCTTTTGGACCCATGCGGAGAGCTCGGCTGTCACCCATCTTTACTGTGTCACGCGGAGCTCGAAACTGCGAGTAGCTACCCGAAAATTCGGCCAAAACAACGAGAGAGACAATAGTTTAAGGTCACGGGATCAATGGCCTAGGGAAGCCGATGCGGGGCGGGCTACGTCCGCGTTTCCGCCCACTCCCGAGGCGAGCAAATATGCCCCGATCGAAGCACAACGGTAAAGGGTTAACGGAAAAGACCTTTTTTAAATTTTGAAAGGGTAAAAGTTTTTACGACATTTTGATGGTGTCATGTTTGTTATACCACTTTTCTCTAAAAGGTAGTAGTCAATATGCACCGAACCAGAAAGTTGTCAAGCGTTTGACTATTCTTTGGTCAAATTTGACAAAAATATTACTAAATTTGATCCAATTATAGCAAAAATCTTTGATTACTTATTAGTTGGTGCATAGTTGACTCTTTAGCGGTCAAATTCGACCAATCTTTATTCAGGAAGTGCTCTAAGAATTTTCCCATTGCATCATGCGCTCAAATTTTCAAATTCAACACCTTTTTCAGGAATTGTGCTTAGTTTTGAGCCTACTGTTCTCTTGCCTTTTCAACTGTTTGGACGGCACCAAACCGTGTTTAAATGTACCTGTGTAGCTCCTTAATAATGTTTTGTGTGTGTTACAACAACTTGTTTTTTTTCTTCTCCTTTTTTTAATAATAAATTTAGGCCTATATACAACAGTGTTATCTCACGGTTTTACGACACAAATTGCCGCATTCATACTTTTGTTAGAACACGATTCGTAAACCCACATCATTATATCCTATAATTAATGAACCTAAATGACTGTAAAAATAGTTATTGAAACTGGAAACGTTTTCCTGTATAGTCAATGCTCAGATCAAGTGTAAGTATTCTTGTGCAAAATGAATTTTTAATTAGCTCCATTCTTTCAAGTAGGTGGCTATAGAAGGCAATGCCAATTTGATGAGGAAGATTTTCAAAGACGTTCCAAAAGGTGAACTGGAGCAACTAGATGAAGAAAATATGACTCCTTTACACTATGCAGTTCAACACAACCATTTCGAAATTGTTAAAATTTTGCTAGAGAGGAAAGTTAGTAAGTCAAATGAATATCTTTAGATTATTTCTGTTTTTACACCGTGTCTTGCGTTTAGTTTTTCCCTACTATTTTTACTTTTCTCCATGTTCAATTTTTTCACCCCGATAAGATTTTAACTGATTCTAGAGGCGGTTCCAGGATTTGCCAGAAAGAGGGGGGGGGGGAGATCCCCTGTGGCCAAAAGGATAGGGGGTTGAAAACCAGCAGGACTATTTAAGCGGAGCGGCATAACATCGGTTCGCGCAGCGCCCTACAAGAAAATACCTCTCTATACAAACCCTCCACATGGCCGAAAACGTCATTTCCTTAATACGGATAATATGAACAATGGTTTAATTTTTTTTCTTATGTGTTATGACTACATAAGACTGAAAAGAAGTGTCACATTTCCAGACTAGCACTTAAAATTGTCACTAAGCGTAAAAGTAAAATGGATTGTTACCCCAAATATATATTTGCGGTGAACTTCAACAAATGGAAGAATTAGATGGGCCATCTCGATCTGAATATCATTTTTTGAGTGTCCAAAATATCCCGTTATGTGTGCATGCAGTTTGACAATAAATGCAGTAAAGTGAATTTATAAATATCATACTAGATCCACCCCCCCCCCTATTAAATTATACGTGGTTTTAAGTGAGAGTATTCAATAACCTTATGTCTTCATTACTTCTTGTCTAACAGATCCTAATATCCAGACTGGACACAAAGCCAACCCCTTACATTTTGCTGCTCGTTACTGGAGACCAATAAAGTCCGTTAACATTAACGTAAGTTATTTCCTCTTCTTGTAATGGTCTTACCTCACTGCGATACTGCTCTATTTATATTGTAAACGATTAAAACCACTGCTCTAGCAAAAATATTTTAGTGCGTCTATGAGAGCGTTACTTTTCCCTTAGATTATTATTTAGTTTGGGATACCGGCAACATAGACCCAAAGTGCATGCTATGAAACTGAAAACCAATTGGGCTATTATCGGGATTTTTCCCGACCCTACAGTGCTAAGTGCCTGTCAGCCTACCTCTCGATCTTGTTAGACATAACAAACACGGTTGTGGTTCTCCGTGGAGTCGGATCATATTGGAAAAGAGCGGCGATCTGTCTCAAATATTGATGGGGGGGGGGGGGGTATTTCCACGAACAACATTAGGCTGGTAACCAGGAACCGTCTGATATGAAAGAGGGGCACGGGCAAGGTGTTATGTTTGTATGTAGTACTGACAACCATGGATAGCCTGGCGGTGTGTATGGTGCTCACGGCTCTCACCTGCGCTCAAAGCGCGCAAAAATTTTTCTCTTGTGAGAACTTCCACCTCCTTTTGCAAAACACATGGACCTTTGAGCAGGACGTTGTCAATAGCAGAGTCAGTCTTCAATACCAGTGATATGTGTGATACGCTACAAGCACAAAATCAAGTATCCCACTCAGCAAGTTATGAATATTAGTCTTGTTCTCAAAAAGGCTGCTTCCTGGGATCACAAGTGGTGTTTCACGGGAACTAGCTTTGAGTATTTCCCTAGCTTTGTCTGCAAAAGTTTACTGTTAAAAGCTAGTTAGTAAAGTATATAGTTAGTTCAACTTCGATTGTGAGTCATACACCCGAAGAATGCGGACGTCAAGAAATTAATTTGCAGTATAGTAAAAGTGGCCATGAAAAGATAAAGGCCTGCAAGACAAGACAACGCAATGGGGCAGCTATCCCATCAGGGAGTTGCTAAAAATTTCCTGATCCCATTAGGGATCCGGCAATTAACCGAAGCTGTGCTAGAAGTGGGGGTTCCCCAAAGCAATGTCCGGAAAGAAACAATTTGGACGCGAGAAGGGCGTCAAAAATTTCAGGGTTCTGCTCGGAGAAAACTGAAAATATCAGCTTTGTGATAATGACGGGGAAGAAAGTTCTGTTTTTATACCACACGATTCCAATTTTCCAACTAACGTATTCCTATAGTCCCCTTAAAACTGTTTTAAACTCTTCCTTGTGCAGATTCAAACCCTCATACAGAGTTCCCAAAATTATCCTCAGGGGCATTCAAGTCCTCATAATATATGTTATCAGCGAACACTCTGTGCAATGTGCATGTCAAAAAATCTCAGCTATTCTCAGGCTGCATTTTTTACTTTGATGATAATGAAAGATTATACCGCAACTAGGAAGTTTGCTTTCTCTTTCAGATACTTGGGATGAAAAACCAAGCCACAAATTTCGGGGTATAATCCCCTTTTTAATTCTGAACTTATCACTGACTTATCAAAGACCATAAGTTGGATGCAAATATTTTTTCGTTATGCCTCAAATATTGGAGAACATTTGATATGAGGTCCCCCTTCAAACATGTTGGGGACATGTCCCCGCGTTTCATCCACTCCTCGTAATCGCCGTTCGTGATAATGGATGTCATTTGAGTCAAGGTGGTGTTATCAGGTCTTTACCAAACCGGTCATAAACTCGTTATTGACAAGTAATACTTACTTTTAAGGATCGATCAAAAGAAGTCGAAGCCACAAGCAATGCTGAACCGTTGTTTTTACGCACGACTGCACTTGGGAGTGATGGTTCAACCCATCTGCAGGGAGGAGAGTTGAAACTGGCTATTCTCTTTGATATTCTGTACTCCCCAGCTTGAGGATCGAGAGACGGATAAATCAGGGAGGTGTTATTCCCTGGATAAATAAAGCACTTCTAATCACTGCTGCGGTACGTACGTATGCAAGCAGGTTGAGTCAGTCAAGTATTAGTAATAACGCAGCCCTGCTAGAGATTACTAATGTTGCATGTGCATTGAATGTATGAATTGCATGCACGCACGCAAGCATTGTTGCCGTTGGCGATCATCTCCGCAGGGAGTAAGTAACATGAAAACAGCCTATTTCTTGGGAGACCGCTTCTGCAATTCGAAGCCATCCTGCGGTCAGTTTTGTTTACTTCCGTCCGAGAATGTAACGTTCAAGTCTCGATGTGGGCGCTCGCCTAATGCATGATCTCCATTTAACACCTGACCTCGCAAGTTTGCCTAATGGTTTAACTCTCATCACAAACTACAATTGGCAAGAATGTTTGATTAACAACAAGTTCAACAAATACAGAGTAATACAAGTATTACACAACATTCACTGTATTGAGAGTATTTTATTTACACATTACGGTCCTGTGTATGTCCACCCTGAAGCAATAAAGTGACATAATTGCGTCCGAATAATGATGTAGTTTGGACAATTGTCGGAGGGGCTGCAGTGAGAAGGGATGGAGATTTGCAACTGAAATTGTGTCCGGATGATGACAAAAGACTTATGGGAGCTTTTTAGTCTGAAGGGGAGGGCAGAAGTTATTTTTTCCGAAAAATATAATTCTGCTTGAAAGAATATCTAAGTGGAGCGCCACTTAGACTAATGAGAGAACATTGATTTCTCACACTGCATCATTAAAGTGTTCAAAAAATTATTTTCCTAACCATTGCTCGAATTTGGCTCTAGGTACAGGATAGATGGCACACTACTGGACACTGCACCTGAATACCCTCCCGTCTGTCCATTGAATAAATTTGGCAATTGAAAATCGTCCCAGCATTTTATTACCCTTCGCCCGAAGGTTTTACCATTTCGAGCATTTTTTTTTTTTTTTTTTTTTGAAAGACTACAGTATGAAGTGAAGATGAGGAAAACCTTTTTTCACAAGCTACCCAAAATAATCACAAATTTCTGTTACCATTTTTGTTTTCCATGAAAATTTTGCTTTGAACATAGCGTTTCCCTTTTTCGGAAAAATATCAGAAAGTATTTGAGTAATGGACCATTTGGGGCATTGTAATTCAAGATTTAGAAACGGGCTAGAGAACTTTTTCAGCCACACTCTTCACAAATGTGTCGCGATTTTTACATTTCTCGTGAATATGTTACCCTGACTATGGTACTTTGCTTTTCTAGAGCAAATATTTGAAAAACTTTGGATGTTCAACCATTTCGGGCATTGTGTTGTGGAAGACTTTGGAGTAAAGGTCACCAATAATAGTTTTTCGCACTGTCCGAACATGTGAATCTTAGGAGGGGGCAATCTGCCCTCCTGCCCCTGCCAGCTTCGTGCGCCACTGATAATGATCAGGTTTAGACAGTTGTGGGAGGGCTTAATAAGTAAGAAGGTAACGAGAATTGCAACTGTATAGGGTTAAGCTTTTGAACCAGTATTTTAAAGTGTTCCTTTAACCTCAACGACCCATGAAGCATTCATAAACTGTCTGTTCTTCGTTTCTACAATAGTCTAACGAATCGTCTGAAATGGAGAAACCACAGGAAAATGTGATCATTTTATTGAAAAATGCTGGCTCAGATCTGAATCATACTGACAAAGACGGAATGACACCGCTTCACCACGCCGCCATACATGGCAATGACATAGCTGCCTCACAGCTCCTCAGTTGTGATGATATTAATATCGAGGTATAGATGTTCATCTTGTTTTAATCTTTAAACACCTTTTTTGCAGAAAACATGCATTCTGTTCAGCTGTAAGCATTTGGAGTAAAACAATATTTTTCTATTTTGCAGTAGTCATTTGTTAAAGGTAAAACAGAGATGAAACGTGCATTCGTAGAGTCAGTACAGTTAGTTAGGTGAAGTTTTACATCCCAGTTTCCACCCTACTGGATCAAGTCGAACCAGTCACGGCCTTTTCCAGTTATGGCTTGCAGTGGCTTGTTTTCCCTACCCCATTGATTATGCATTAGTACACTTAAATGTTGTAATTTTAATTGATATTTTACTTTTCCATTGACAGATCCAAGACAAGCAACACATGACTCCTCTCCATGTGGCATGCACCCATGGAAGCACAAAAATAGTGTCCTTACTCATTGAGAAGGGGGCGCATATCTGTTGTACTGACGACGAAAGGAACACGCCGCTTCATCTAGCATGCCTGAGTGGCTTTGTAGATATTGTCAAGTTGTTGTTTTCAGCTGGGGTAAAACAAAAGAAGTTAAAAAGGGTAAGGTTCACAAAACGTTATAGAAAAAGTTCTTCTCTAGATCTCCATTTTTGACAGGTAGGATTTCGTAGTTCCCAAAGTACGATGCTGTAGTCTTTAGTGTAACTGTCATTCTGACGCTTTTACTACAGATAAAATTTAGTAATATGCACAATATGTCCTCACCCAGGCAAAATAAAATTCAAACGCAATGTTATATCTGAATCGGGGGACCTATTTGCGTGGTATAATGATTTTGGTAGTTTTTACGCCCACAGTCACAAATTGATTTCCCTTTTGAGGAGTCGAACTACAACTTGGCGTATAGTAAAGTTAACTGTATTGACTAGGTCATTTTCACACACTGTCGATACATTTTAGTCCAAATATATGCCGCATATCCTTCATTAACATAAACATTGAAATTGAATTGTACGTAAAATGTATTTTCTACAATTTAAAACATGTCAACGATTAATTAAGCAAAAATCTACCATCTGATACATTTCCTTCTGGAATGGAACATAACAAATTCTTGAACTTCAAGTTGAGGCTTTGGCGATTAGTGAGAACTGTAAAAAGGGAACGAATATGGGAAATATGAATACCGGTACATATATAGCCTACAATACAAATGCTTATTACGTAACACTTGTATTTGGAAACTTAATCAATATTCAGAGTCAACTACTTTCAAAAAGACCATTTCTAATATTTGAGAGTGACGTACATGATGACAGGCTTCGATCCCCCATGCCCACTTTTGTCTAGTAGCCGGTAACTACCTACCAACGTAAAGAGTCCGCCTCCTGTTTCCAACCATTTAAAGATTATTTTTTTTTATCATATTCATTTTTCCTAAATTCTACATAGATGTTGAAGGATACTGAATGCAATAACCATGGCACACCTCTCCACCTGGCTGTAGACAATGGACAAAATGAGATCATTGAGCTTTGCTTGCAACATAGTGAGTCTTTTACCGACTAAAAACGTCATAATTGAACTGTGAAATTTGCTTGTTAATAAGTTAAATGAAGAAAATCAAAAGAATACATAAAGAGCTGTGTCAATTAACATGTCTTGTGTTTGTATTTGTTTGGTTTATTTTCCGAAATTGTACAAAAAAATCCGATTACACACATTTTTAACAGTGTATTGAATATACAGATTGACAAGGTTTTGTCCTATAATCAGACTTCTACAAAATTTGATTTGACTCTCGAACTTGTTATTAAAACACCATGTTATATTTTAAACTAATAAGACAATTATTCGTCACACCAAACTGCAATATTGGTAGGGATTAGAAGCCCCAATTGACTCTGCTCTTTTATTAGACAAATCAACGTCAAAGTCAATTAAAGACGAAAAGTACTGCTGCCCGTATTACACAGCATGTTTACAACGTGTTTTGATTGTATACTACGACTTCATTTGCTTACCAGTCGACCTATGTTATAATTTTAGTTGGCCATCAAAATTAGTTTTCCACTATTTTTACAACATTTGTAAATTGTCTTTACTGAAACTAAGAAAAAAAATATCCTTGACTATGGTCAAACGCCGTGATTGGTTACAATGTTTTTGACGCTTTCTAGTCGTGCACCTCTGGGAAATATTTTTACCTAACAAGAAATATCCCTTCAATGTTTCTTTATTCTGGTAAATAATCAGTTCAGACTTGATAAACCAAGCGACGGAATAAACGGTCAATAGTCTCCGTCAAATTATGATTGCTTATAATTAAATGCACTAAAGCTAATTTGAAATACACAAACAGGCAAAGTACATGAAAAATCGTTAACCTTTTAACTTTAAGGCATTTCTATTTTGATACCTGTACTATTTTTTTTTTAAATTAATAACCAATTTTATAGATGCTGATGTTAATGCAGTCTGTGGACGAAGGAATACACCTTTACATGCTGCATGTGACAGTAACAATATCGATACAGTGAAGCTCCTTCTGAATCACGGTGCGAGTGTCAACGGTGGCAATGTTGACCAAACAACACCCTTACACAAAGCTTGCCTTACCAATAGATCCGAGGTGGTGGACTTGCTGTTACAAAAGTGATTTTCTTTATAGTTTCTGCGATAAATTATTATCCTTTTTTTCGAATTTATCAATTGCTGAGACTTAGATAACGCTTGTCTAGATACTGGCGCATTAAAAACAAATATTGTTTCTACTTGCAATATTATTATTAATTATTATGCCACTTTCTTTATTGCGTTAGAAGGTTTGAATTTATAACGATCATTAAATTGGACTAAATATAAGTATTATGGGAACTCAATATTACACTAACGTTTTAAAGAGGGATCCTAGTGACCCTATAGACTTAAGCGACTGGTCTTGGAAAGGTAACTCTGGAATATGTTTCTCAGTAAGCCATGCCGCTTTCTAACTCAAGTTTACAAAATAAGATGTACTGGAAGATCTCAAACATATGTGCAATTTTTAGACCCAGGTTGTCCCTTAAATTTACTGCGAGTTCTTATTGTGTTCAAACTGACGGCAGAAACTTTATTTTCGGGGAAGTTCAAACCGCCTCCTTGCAAACACTTCTGACATTCCCATCCTAACCGGAAAGGCATGGAAGCTGCGGGGGTTTGAGTCTTCGTCGGGCCATATCGAAGACTTTGAAAACGGAACCTACTGCTATTAAGATAAGCTTGGTGCTCAGCATAAGCAAAGGAGTAGGGAAAACAAGCCAGTGAGCCACAACTGGAAAAGGGACGTGGTTGGCTCGACTTAAACCAACTGGTTGGAAACTGCCGAGGCCTTAAAACTCCATGTAACTTACAAACTAAATGGCCGAAAGGCATGGGTATGAGCCATTACCAATTAATAAAAATTAACCTCAGTCTAGCCGTGTTGTTCACGAAACTTTGTTTTTAAATCAGTCCTTAGGCACATTCAAATTCAGCCTCATTTGATGATAGACGGATCACCGAAAAAAGGAAGCTGTGTTTTCTGACAAATTTTCCCTTTCGTACCCAAGGGATCATGGGGTTGAGTGATATTAAAATTTGTCAGTTTGCCGATGTCGTTATTGTAGTTATGGCTGTTATTGTTGTTTAGTTACACAGGTAAATAGTTAGTCTGTGATTAAAATATTGTTGATTGTAACAAATTTTTGTAATGATAACATCTGAAGTAAGAAGAAAATATAGAAGTGACGTAACCAGTTAAAATAGTTGCATGTCCTGAATGGAGTATTTTTCTTGGCTCATTAATACTCTTTATTTGAGAAATCATATTGCATCTTTTTTTTCTTTGTTGACAGGGGTGCAGACATCGAACGAAGACAGAAAAACAGTTTCACGCCACTACTCATAGCTGCACGACAAGGCCATTCGGATACCATTCGAGTGCTTTTAAAACACCAAGCAGATATATTCGTTCGTGACAGACACAACAAGACGGCCATTTTCTTGGCATCTGAGCAAGGAAACACAGAAGCACTAAAGGTGAGTCCTAAAATTTAGCATTTTTTTAAAAGATGATCGTATTTAATACTTTACTTAATCAAGTCCTGGGCAAATAATCATCACAATGCCTTTGGTTACGAAGATATTTTCTGACTGGCTGTTGGCATAGCATTTTTAGGTTTGCAGTCAGCGATGTCGTTTGTCAATTTCTAAGATTTCTTCTTAAACAGTGCGCATCGGGATAGAAATATAGCTGCAAATTGAAGCTTTTTTATGTTCTTTCATACTTGCAGTGGTGCTCACTGCACATTTTCCCTTGTTCTATAAGGGTCAGATGACTATTCAATTTCCCGACTTAAATCAGGGAGCTGTTACGGCTAACAGCTCCCTGCTTGAAATCATCTTGGGACTGATATTTCATTTTACTGAAGGCTGTGTTATAATAATATGATTATAAATGAAACTGTACTTCTTTTCTGTTCAACCAAAGTATTATTATCCATGAATGAACAAACTAAAACAATTCTGGACATGTGGACTAGAGTAGAATAATGCTACCTCCGTGATTAATGCTCCCGGCCATCACCTGCATTAACCCTCCCTTCGTGCATTATAATGAATTAATGCATGGCCCACTGCTGTTTACATCATTGAAGAATGAAACATTTCTCTGCCAGGTTCTTCTCCAACACGACGGTTCCAAGACATTACTACGTGTCCGAGACAGTCATAGTAGCACACCTTTACACATAGCGAGCAAGAAAGGGTTCCTCGAAATAATTCAGGTAGCTCTTAAATTACACTGTTTTTTGGGTAATCTATATAAACTAATTTAATTTAAGTGATGGTTTAAATATCAAACAAATTAAGATTATGACATGTTTGTTGTTGTCTATCGAGACGAAATACAACATAGCTGCTTCATCGACAGCCTTATTTGTAGAGATAAAAATGTACATTTTCCCTGTTAATCACACGCTGTACTTTTCAAAGTCAAATAAACCTGACAGTCTATACGACAACTCGTAAAACACCATAATTACGATGTCCGTTAGGGGACATCCCAGGGAGGCTTTTCGTTGAAACAAAATAATAGTTCGTTTATTTCGTTATTTCGGAATATTACAAATTGCTAAATAACGAATATTATTTCAATCTTTTATGCATAAATAACTTGATTAACTTCAACGAAGAAATTATTTCGTTTTGAAAGAACACATTGTTTTCCAACTATGGCCTCTTACAAGTAGGTGCATTATTGGTTTCCAATGTTTTAGATATTAATAGATCATGGAGCAGAGGTCAATGCCAAGGATGAAAATGAAATGACGCCAATACACTTCTCCTCTCAACATGGCCATGTATCGTAAGTAGTGAGGAATAAGCATTATAACACAAAACATAAGAAGGCCTAGTAAAGATTAGCCTAGAATACTCTGTTTATTACTAATATACTTGGTAACATGTAAGATCAAGCCTTTTCGACATACTCCCTTCTATACTCTACTGAAGATCCAATACAAACATTGGTCTAAACGTTAAAGTGTATTTTATTGATACATGCATAACGCTACTCGAGCTAAAATCAAACCGATTTTCAACCAAAAGATGAAGAAGAAACTTTTATGACCTGAAACCTTCGATATAAAGAGATGTTTCGGATGGTATACACCGTGCCGCGTCCTTCAAATCTTACCCATTACATGAAGCCATTACTGAATCATGAAATGAACTACATATTATCTATTAGACTTAACGTTTCTCGTTTACACACGTACTTTTTAACCATTTCACTTTATCTTCAATATGAGAGTGGGCAATAAAATATGTTTCTTGCTACTCAAGTTTTGAAAACGTGAACCATTTTCTTTGGTAGGGTTTGTAATAAATTCACCCAGGTTTTATATCCATAGTCACATAATATGGAAATCAGTTTGACAGTAGTCTTCATGTAATGTTCATGATTGCCTCTTCTTCACATAATGACAGATGTATTTTAGAATTCCTACGGAGGGACGAAAATGCGAAAAATAATGAAGATAAAACATCCAACACACCTCTTCACCACGCCGCATTAGAGGGTCACGACAAAGCTGTTAGCTGTCTCATTAATGCTGGTGCTCATATACATTCTAGGTAAAAAGGTTTCATTTTTACTTCGTTAATCTATTATCTCTAATGCAAAGTTATGTGTTCAGTGACATCAACATGTAAGCCAATGTCAACAATGTTTAGACTTTTCTTGTTGTTGCAATTTTCACTTCTATAGTCAACGTCGCTGTCAACGTCATCTTCAGAGTCACCGTCAACGTCGCTGCCTCCAACGCCGTCAAACGTCTTCAAACACCGTCACTACCGTCATCAACGCCGTAGCGGCCATCGCCTCTTCATACCCATAGCCATCGCCATCTTCTTCAGCCTCAATCTCATCATTCCTGCCTCGTACTCGTCCTAGTCGTCGTCGTCGTCATTGTCATCGTCATCATTCTCATAATTTTCATGTAGTATGGTACACCCTCCATGACCTTTAACAGAAACACCATTTGCTGTTTGCAAGCAACTTTCCCTTCCTTTCGTGTGTCCTAGATTCTTTCCTGTTTCCCGAAACGTATTACCCGTGTACGTGACAAATCTCCACACTTTAGTTCCACGTGAACGGAATATCCCATACTATCAGGGTGTGACCAGTTTTACTTTCTGCAGCCTCCACATTGGTCAAATTATTTTATCGTACTTATTCATAATTATTTTTAGGATGCGTCACAACTTGTAACCAATCTGGACTTTTGTTAGTTTCAAAGTCCCACGAGGTTTGCAAGCCCGGACTGCAACCTTGGGCACCCGTGTTCTAGACTTCTCAGACGATGAATGTAGTCAATCTGTGTACATAACCTAACTGATTTTAGTGAATCATCTTTTTTCTTTCTTTTTTTTCTTACCGGCCTCCTAATCAACCTTAATCATCGGTTTTCGGAATGGACATATAAACCATAAAGTAAATAAACCTCATAAATCAGCTGAAAGTCTCGCCATTATCTTTGGTTTCCGCGCTGAAATGGTTTTCTCAACCTCACGATCCCCGTACGAAGCTTCCGTATATACGATTGACCCTTTATCTGACATTATTATTATTTTCTGACAAAAGTTTCCGGGATCCTTAAACAGCCCCTGAAATGGCATAATGAAAACAATTTGGGGTAGTTTTCTGACACTATCTATCAACAAAAAAGCATTTATTTTAAAATATTTCGCCCCACGAAAGAGAAATGCTGAAGTGAAATGATGGTACACCTTTCAGCACAACAACTCAGTCATTTAATGGGCTCTTTAAAAGTAATATACGCTCTGAATTTATTACAAACAATCATGCTTATTTCACCTTTTAAAAAGTCTAGATTATGACATTTTTCAAGCAGTTGTTTTTCATGTGTTAACCTAGCACTGATGGGAAAATTACGTTTTCCACGTGTATCATTAAAACTTGTCTTGACCGGTTGACAAGCTGTGAAATTGATTGTACTTAACATTCTTTTTCAAAGGCTAGAATTTTGATGTCAACACATGTAGGCCAGTTAATCTCAGTCCAGTCTTAACAAGAGATTTCATGACTACGTTTTCAAAAGTCAGAACATAGCTACAAAAGATAAAAAAAAGGAAAAAGAACATTCTCCTTTGGAAAGCACTCATAAAGATAAGTTACAGAAAACAACTCAAATTGGACGGTTGTTTCTTCATTGAGAAAGTAAACCCTTTTCGACAACACAGCCTCCAGGAGTTTGATAAGATGAAAGGGGTCAATGTTGTAAAAACTGTAAATGGATGTTTAAGTAACTGTAAAAGTAGATGTTTGAGGTCATCCATTGAAAAATAGGTGATGGAAGAAATGTCGACAACAAAAGGACGTTTGCCAGTACCTCCTACCTGATCTTTCATTCCAGAAATCAGTTGCTATGGACTCCTTTGGAATGCGCAGCTTCAAGGGGAAATGTGGAGTGTGCTTCCGTGTTGTTAGAAGCAGGTTGTCCGGTCAATCCTCAAGAAAAAATAAAGGTAAATTTTCAATATCAATCGATATTAAAGGTATGCTACTAATCTATGTGATGTCTATAATGAATATTAAATACATTGCTCCTAATTAAACAGACCACGAGAGAGTAAGAGAGTAAAGACATATTTAAATTTCGGTGCCCTAAATTCTAAAGGGACCCTTCACTGGCTAGTTGCAGACGATACATTAACTCAACAGTAAACTTTTGTTAAATTGTTTGATAACTGCAATTTTAATTGCAGTTTTCGTCAATATGGTACTACAGTTTTCCCCTTTGAACCTTTAGAATAAAAATCATTTTAGAGGGAAAAGTAGGACCGATCGTTATTTGAGTGAAAGTGCCATTTTCAATCAATTGTCCTTTTCATGTCAAATGGTGCTCTTATAATCAATAAAGTGGACAACGCGTATTCAATTTCACGATGTTACACACCATTTGGCAATTGTTGAAACGCTGAGTAAATGTGTATTTATTATTATTTACCAGGGAACGGGGCTGTGACAAAGCACAAGTTTCTTATACGAAGGTAAAAGATACCCAATGGCATCCAATAACTTGTATACTCCCTTACTCAACGGTAATGAGAGCTTGAAATGCACCCGATATCCTGTTGTACCTAATTATATCTCTTGAATGGGCGAGTTCTGCTTTTCGATTGCGGGACATAGGCCTATGCAAATCTACCGGGCAAACAACACACTCCCGCACGTACAACATATGATCTTAATTTAGGCTTACATGAAAATTACTCAAATCATTGTTATTAATCCATAAATAATAAAAAGAGGGATTTAAGTGTGTTTTTGCGCAGTGGACTGTATCAAAATTACCTTTTTGGTGAAAAAGTTAACATTTAAATCCGGCGCAAGGTGGGGTGGTACCCCTAATATCGTTCGTTTGACCACCGGACAAGATTTGTGATTAGAGTTGCATGCACCTACTCTACAAAATTAAGTCAAACGAAAAGCTTTAAGTGCTGAGCCACGTTTCTGTATGTTTCCGTGTGTACAATAATTCCATGCGGCAACTTCGAGTTAACGAATTAACAAAAGTGCTTATTAATATTGATGCCCTCTGTATCTTTTTGTAAAAAAAAGGAAAAAAATCGGGAATTATTTCAATCTTAAAGCAATCCATAATTTTAATACTTTGAAATGTTATTATGTTTGATTTGTTTTGAAAATTTTCACAGATCACCCCTCTTCACCTCTCATCCATCAACGGTCATTTGAATATGGTAAAACTGTTATTGAAATGGCAAGCCGATATGTCATTTAAAGATATAAATGACAAGAACTGCCTTGATTTAGCGGTTGAAAATGATCACAGGTAAGATGAACACACCTGTAGATTTAAAAATTTGAAAAGATTTTTTATTAATTTATATCTACTTTAAGGAACTGATAGGGCCTATCGTTTGGGTAAAAAAACTGTAGAACTTAATATACCTTTTATGTTTAAAATGTTTGAGATTCCGTATAGCCTAAGGGTGGATACCATGTTAGGGTACTTTATTTTGTCCACACTCTGAAAGTGTGTTAAGGAATTAAACATTTTTTAAACATTTTTTCGGTTTATAAAATCGTTTAGATGCTAAACTAATTCGCTTTTAAATACGCTTAACTGCGAAACATTCAGTGTTAAATAGCTAAAATTGTATTGAATTGAAACGTGCTTACGAAGTGGGGGTAAAATAAGACTAAACAAGTCTTTAGAGTGAACAAGATTACGACCTTACCGGTATTTCACTATTTAAGCTAACCAATCGTCAATCATTCTGAAATTATCTTACTATTAATTATTCTCGGGAGGAGTGCATATTTTATGACGTAAAACTTTTGCTATGTTAGAACTGGATATGGATGAACTGATAAATGGTGGACATTTGGATCAATTATGCTATCAGTCTGTATCATTTTACGAAATTTTTCCCTAAGGTGACCTTTTAACTGAATTCTTTCCGTGAGTAAGTTATCACTACGAGGTTCCTTTTAGTAGTATTGTTTGGCTTTGTAAGTTTGACCATCCCTGTAGACAAAGGATAAATGCTACGTCCCCACCCTTTATAAGTTAAAGGAGGTGTGATGAACCTACGGCCCTGGTATGGCCAGAAAGCAATACATAAATAAAATGTAAAAATAAAAATATGTCAATTTCAGTCGTGTCACAAATGTTTCGATGCCATTAACAGTTGGTGGGGGGGGGGGGGGATATCAACTTTTGGGGAAAATGATTTTCCCTCAGATCGGAGGAAATTTGTCTGTCACAACGGTATATGAATATTGTAGAAAACTTAGTGTCTACACCTTTACAGTTGTCGATTTGTTTAATAAATGTATATGAATCCAAACGTGAGATTATAGTCAAGATACAAAGGGCAAAACAAAAAGGAGCCTTCAACAACGCTATTTACAAACACACATGATGGCAGGATCTTTTGGTGCTCCCTTTTTCGGAAAAGGGTAAAAAACTTGGGGCTGTGTCGAGTACATACATTAAGCCTAGGACAAAGAAGGTAGCAAAACTGCTCGATGTCTCAAAATCGGTGCGGTCAACAACAAAAGATGACAAAGTGTTTATTCGCTATAAACAGAGATTTTAAAAATGTCCGAAATCCTGCCTCCTAAAATCGATAAAAATTGCAAGGTTATTTTGAAAGGTTATCTATGTTGTATTTGTGCGGTAGGATCGCAATGCATCGTAGGCGATTTTTCAAAATGGCGCCGCCCATGGCAAAAAATCCCCCCATCGGGTGAAATTTGATATCCCCCCGAAAGCGGTTATCTCCCCAACTGATAAAGAAAGTGCCCATTCCAAACTTTGTATCAAGACAACAACTGTGTTTAGGAGAGTACATACCACACGTCGGTCAAACAAAGAAGTAAAACCACGTTGGCATTGTCAGCTACTTCAATTCGTACCAGAAAATTGGTTACCTTAACTTCTATTCCGGCCTTATTATATTAAAAGAAAGTACTGCAAAAAGATTTCCCTCGTTTTGTAATAAACTTTAAAAACTGCAGCTATTTATTTCCCTCTACAAGTCAGCTTTACCATCTGCTAACCGAAGTTATGCAGACTAAACATCAGTGCTGTTCGGTCGAGTCCGCATAGTCCGAGTCACTAGTAGTCCGGCAATTTCCAACTTTCAAGGACTCGAGTCCCTGTACTTCTCAATGGAGAAAAATTAACCTCTCTATCCGAGTCCTTCAATTTCTGAAATCACAAGTCCGAGCCCGAATTCTACTATAGCCCTGCAAAACATAAATGACCGCATTCGGAGGCAAACGGAAATGAGAAAACTTCATACAACTATTTACCTCGTTTTCAACAGACTCTTCTAGTAGATTCGCCACTCTGTTTTGTTTTATTAAAAGACTCAGTCTCGTGAAAGGTAGAGAGATATTGTCGTTGTAAAGCGTTCTTTTCCTTTTTAAGTGACGTAGCCCTGGTCATTATTCGGCACAGAAATTGGAAAAAAGCTTTGAGCTCAGTGAGAACAGACCCTATCAGCAAAAGACGAGTCACCCCAATGAGGAAACTGATCGAAAATATGCCAGGTACATGATAATTTTCCCGTCAATGGGCTGCAATGTGTTTATTTTTAGTGTGCTAATGGCTGATAAACTTATCCCTGTTTCTCCTTCGATGGTCTTTAATAGAGTGTGATGACAACCGAAAAAAAATTGAAATTAGGATTAATGTTACTTATTCAAAATTTCCATTATAGGAAACCAGTTTATCTATTAGCTCACTCAAGAGTACAGTACCTAATATTTTTTATATAATATTTTTTATTTCTGTATATATTTATGTTCAGGATGATTAGAATTTCTTCGTATTTAAAAAATTAGTAAGCCTGCATTTATGTATTGTTCCAGTTAATGTGGGGTATTACTTCCCGGCGGCAGTAATATTACAGCCACTGGGTTGGTTACCCCGCGGACTGGATATCGGTAAGTTGTAATACACCTAGTTTATTTGTATATATCCTGTAAATAGTGTAAACACTGACAGTGAGGATAAATGTTCAGATAATTTGTCATGTTCCAGTATAGTACATGATTCATGTATTACTATCTCTTTACATTACTTTTATTATTGTTAATCACACATTGTATATATCATGTATATAATGTAAATAAAGTCAATGCGGTGAACCAGTGGGTTCATCGTGTAAACTAAAAAAAAAAAAAAAAAAAGTACAGTAGCTCTGAGATGTCTTTACGAAATAGACCATACATACAAATCACATCACAGTACAAGAACTGCGCCCTCTATTGAATCGGTGGCGCTTCATTTCAACTTTCAGGGAAACAGATTACAACTTACGTGATTATTACAGTTAAAGCACTCTTCCTCACATTTTTATTTTTAAGATGCCACATTCATGCGTACTCGAGAGAAGTATAGGCCTATTATGCCTAACATTATATCAAGGTGAGATTGATAGTTAAAGGGGAAGAGGTTACGTTAGAATTGAAGGTCTGGAGACTCATTAATTTAAACATTAAACTGTGAGGATTCGGTGTTACGAAGTCTACGACGTGCGTGCCACGCCAAACTCAAAATTATTGATAAGGCCTATCAACCTTTTTTAACATTGATGAAAAAATCCTTCATGCCGAGATGTTATTATTCTTCAATCTGTGGTATCCAGAAGTCGCCCAAGAAGTATTAAATCGATGTTCTGAAGAGAATGATGAGAGCAAGGATCACCCGGAGTACAGTATCTCATTTGATTTTGAATTTCTGGATGACATGTTTAGTCACTGGGATGATAAAGATGCACGTAAGTAAATTCTTACTTCACTGGGAAAGTTCACGTGGGACCAGGGAGGGGTTACTGGACCTTTCTGATCAGGCTGTTTAAGCAATATTTACATAGATAGCACTTCAGAGATGTCGTTGATGAGATCAAATTGTTCCATATGGTAACCTTGAGGCTCATGATATTGTGATAACTCCATGTTATGTCAACTCTTACAAATGGTGTGAGCGTCCTTAATTGGTTGCAAAGTTATTCGAAAGTAGCTATTTCAAGAATTCAAATATATAACCCGGACCCTATCGACATTATTATTAAGTATAATTCACCAACTGCCTTTGGATCAGTAAATAGGACTAATCATATGAAACAAGAGGCTTTGAATACAATATAAAGTCTTAAATCAAACGCCATGCTTCATCACTAAATGAATTTACTGTGGTTAAATTTTAGATGTAAGAAATGTTGGAATAAAATGATTATAATTATTTGACCTATCAAACTCGAAAACTCTTTCTTTTTTTCTAAATCACACAGGAGATCCGTTTTCAGCAGATGGAAAGTTGTCAAACAATGCTACACCATATACTTACAACGACGATATCTTAAAGACAAATCACCCCCTTTATATGATGGTAAAGTGTCTAATAAGTAAAATACTGTATGCACGCACTGTCATTGTAGTCAGAGTGAACTAGTTATTGTAGGGAAATGAGGGCGCCAGCACATTGATTTAGGAGTTTCGGGTCTGACGGAGGGGTCGGAGGGGACGGAAGGGATAGTGAGCATGCGCCCCATCATGGCTACACGTCCACATCATAATATTACGGTAAATTTGTATTGCCTTACTTTGGATACAAAGTTGTCCGATAACTCAATGTTAACATTAGAGAATCCACTTCCTTGAAATTTGGACAAAATTACCCTGTCCTTGAAGTCCTTGCTTGTTACACAACTGACAAAAAGCAACATTACTGCCGATTACATGGTCCAGCGACCGCCTATTATTGTCTGCGGTTTCCTATTGTTTTCAAATAGGCCAAGTCGTTACGCTATCGGCCAAGTCATGACGCCCATTTTTAATGGACAGAATTGTCCAATGAATGAACAGTTCGGGTCATAACCGATTTGAGGTGAAAATGGGAATTTATCCGATCGGGGAAACTTTTCAGCATGAATATTCATGAGCACGTAGTCTGTAGGCCTACCTCTTAACAGTGGCGGCTTGGTTTTATAAATGTAGATAAATTCAAATACAAGGTAATTTTTCAACACCACAGACCGAAATCACAAGAAACTTCCAGAAACTGCCATAATTTTTCTTTACTAAGATCGATGAAAGTTTCTAGGTGTTTTGCATGTTCGTTTCCGTTGAATATGAGCTGTAGCATATATAGTAAAGTATCACGAGAAAATTTTGAAAATGGCGCCACCCAAGGCAGGAGTTTCCTTAAAACCATTTTCCGCCGAAAGAGATTATCTCCCAAACTGGTAAAGCGACATATAAGAGATCAGATATTGGAGAGGGTTGGTTTTCACGAACCATACAGCATCTCCCTTGCTTTGCCCTACTTCAAAACATAGTGGTGGAGGTACCGTATCTCCTATTCTACGATTGAGAGCATACCTTCAAAGAATTAAAAATAGTGATGGAACTGTTTTATTCTCTCTTTTTTTTTTTTCTTTTTTCTTTATTTTTCTAATTTAACATTGCATTAAAATTGCAACAACATGGAGAGCAAAGAAAGATAGCTCTGAGTACTATAATTAAAGAATTCATTCCCTCCTACAAACCTAACAATAACTTTACCTCCTCAACTAACAGATATGAGAAAGAGGTTTCTTAATTTTAAGTTTTGATGGTTTCAATGAGTTTAGTGGCCTTGAACAACGGTTAGCCGAATCTCTACTGTGAGACACATTTCTTCAGAGAAGACGTACCATTCTGTGTCAATTAAAAGCTGTTTGAAAATATTTTTTCTTCGGAAAAACACATTTTCTTTTTACATAATTTTCAGCTTTATCGACAGCCGTATATGCAAGAGTTGAACCAAACTCAGTCATACTGGTGATAAGTATTCCAAGGATTGGTCAAAGTTGGTTGACATCTTTTTTAGTAATGTTCATAGATTCAAGACCCTCTGTTTTTCTTTTTTTCGTCCTTTAGGTAAAACTTAAAAGGGAAACATTGGTTAGCCATCCACTCATTATAACACTTTTGAGTCACAAGTGGGATACCTTTGGAAGAAAGTTCTATTACGCGTCACTTTTTATGTACTTACTATTCCTGCTGTTCTTCACTGGATTTATCCTGGTCAATCCTCCACCGTATTTTGTGTTCGATATCCTCAAGAACGGCACCATTGTGTGGTATGGGACAGGACAGGAACGATTCGTAGATGGGTTTTCTCGAGCGACTCAAGTTCTCTTCGGAGAAATAGGACCATGGATGATTATTGCCTTTGCTTGTATCAATTTGCTTAAAGAGGTCTCAATAATACACGAATTATTTTTGTGATTTTCACTTTCAAAATATGTACGATTTTTATATAACACTGACTGTTTGCTCACACAGTTTCATGAATATTAAGCATATCCAAATTATTGTACTGTTACGTTTAATATAAAGGTATAAGTTTTTAATATAAGTTGATTATTCTTTGTAAACTTTGTAATCTCTAAAGAATAAAGAGAGGAAAAAAATAATATACATTTGTAAAGATATTTCCATTTCATTTAAATTCATCTGAACCAAATCCATTAAAATGGACCTAAAACGGGCATTTGGTCAAATGTTTAACAAGATTCTGTCGACTTTAAACAGCAAACGATCTGAATCGAAACTCAAAAATTTGATCCTTAACGGTTTCTTCTGACAATGTAGACATGTGGGACCAATTTTGTGGAATTTTTATGCCACCAAAATTAACTCAGTCAAATTTATGCATTGAAACATGTTCGATGTATTCTCTGAAGGTTAAAAAAAATCCCCTCAACACCCTGTGTGGCTGTAATTTGGAATCAACTGTTTATTCGTTTATTTTATTTATTTATAACAAAAACTGAAAATGGCTACTTAGGTTACATGTTCAAATAATTTCACTTTAATTTCCCTTATCAATTAATACTTAATAAGTCCTTCTCAAAGACTTGTTCGTATATTCCTCAGCTTATACAAATGTACGGAATGCAATTTGCTTATCTCACCTGGATCAACTTGATGGAATGGGTCATTTACACTTTTGCTATAATCCTTGCTTTACCTCTGAGTGGTATCGAGTACGCAGACGGCCTGACACTGAGATACGTAAGTAAAATTCTCATTTTATCTTCACTTAAACGTTTTGTAATTTTCTAGGGTTATAAAAGGATCATATATCAATGTTTGCTCTTTTCAGAAAAGGTTTTCTATTTTCGCTATTGAATATTATATTCACTGTAAAAAGCATAAGTCAATTTAAGCCATAAGTGAGTCAGAAAAAGAATCAACGTAAGAATATTTTTTATATAATGTCTCGAATAAGGTCTGGGGGTTGCTCTAACGACCATCTGGTTAGAACCAATTTGGGCAAAAATATTACACAAGACTTATCCTGCTGATCCACGTTTTTAGAGTAAGCCGACTTATGCTAATGTGCAAAGGTGTTCATTGTACTTTTTAGCTTTCGTTGTCAACACCATGAGTGCCTTAATTGATGCCAATTTCTTTTTCGTTTGTGTTCAGGACTGGCAGTGGCAATGTGGAGCGTTTGGTATATTTCTTGCTTGGTTGAATCTTGTTTTGTTTCTGCAGAATATGGATCAACTTGGAATCTATGTCGTCATGTTCACAGGTAGGCATGGGAAGATCACCTTTACCTTGGAGCTGTCAGGATTGGTAGGGTCTCACATTCGAGGTGGCAAAATCAATTGCTTTATCATATGATACCCCCTCAGCATAAATAAAGAAACGTTTACAGTCACATTCTCAGAAAATAAAAATGACGACGCACACAGTTCATTCATGCAACTCCCTGATTCATTGCAACGATGTTCCGTTTCCTTGCTAAACCACAGTGTTTGCAAATCATTAGAAATTATTTTGTTTGTTTGTAGAAATTTTTATATTTACGAAACCACTACTTATTAGTTAAAATTTTAATAGCTAATTCAGTATGGGGAATTTTCAAACATATTTCAAACAATCTGATGAATGATGCAATATTCCAGCTCTTGATTTGAGGGTACAGTTAGAAATGAGACTGAGTGATTTAACAATGAGGTGGTTTTTCAAAGTTATTTTCTCTAAAAATAACTTTACTTTTCTTTTTGTTGTCACGTTTTAATTACAATATGCCCCTACGATTTTTGTACCAACCTATATAAACTTGATTCTCTATAGGCCCTTTTTGTTTATTGAATGTGTATATTTCAGTTAGGAATATTCATAACGAAACTTTAGTCTGTTTTTCTTTGCTTCGTAGATATTTTCAAGACGTTTCTTAACTTCTTCGTTATATTTGCACTTTTAATTGTGTCATTCGCAATGGCATTTTACGCTCTACTTATGAATCAGGTGAGTCTGTGTTTATTTACCGTTTTGTCATAGGTGCCAATCTTGGAGGGCAGAGGACTCCTTGCCCCCCCCCCCCACACACACACATACATACACATAATTTCGAAATAAACTAATTGACTTTAAAATTTTAAAGTGATTTTTTCAATGATTGTCATGATCCGTTCTCTGCAACAAAAACAAGTCATCTTACTGTTTTTATGACAGCTGCATATTCTAATCAACTGTAGAAAACTGTTCAATTATGTAATCCTGCATTCTGATTGGCTTAACACTGATCGGTTATTCTCCGACACACCGACAGTAAATCTCACACATCAGAAAACTATGTCTTTCAGATATTTCTAGTGGTAGACTGAGGATTAGCCAAATCTGTCTATATGTTTTTGGCTCATAGACCGTCTCTATTTCAAAACTGGGAATTGGATGTGGCTCAGCCTAGTGCTTTATTTTGTCAAATTTGAAGTTTTAACGGCTTATTCAAGCATTATCTTGGAGATTAGTGTCTCATAATTGCATAAAATATATTCATATACAGAAATGCCCATCAAAGCCAGCTTGAGAGGATGGGCAAACTATTGCGCCAATGCTTTCAAAATTTGCAAGTGCAAACAGAGTGCAATGTTTAATATTAAAACAACTCGCAACCATACCCATATATTTTCTTTCAAAGTTCCCATTAATTAACTACAATCATTTTACTAGATGGGCTAATAAAATCCCAATTTAAATCTCATTGTAAGTTTATTTAATATAAACATAACTGAAATGCTACTAAGCATATTTGTTAAAATATCGCAAAACCTAGCTAGAAAGGGGAATTAAATTTTGTATTTTGGATTATGAAATATTACGAATTGTTACTTCTTCACTTTCAAGGAACCCTTCAACCGCATTCAATACTCTTTGGTGAAAACGTTTGTGATGATGTTGGGGGAGACCTACTTTGATGACATTTTCCACGCTCGGGATTATTTGAATTCGGACAATGAGTTTCCCGGAAGTGACGGTTACTTCCTGACAACTTTGTTTTACAGGGGTACAACCTACACCGTCTTCGTCCTGTTCTTAATCATTGCATCAATTCTGCTGATGAATTTATTGGTAAGTGTCATTTATTATTTTTGTGTCCAAGAAAAGTTCGGTGGGAAAAATAGTAAAATGGATTATCTATTAAATTATACAAAATGATTCAAAAATGTAAAATGTCCATTGTGCAAATTTTTATTCCCAACACCATGCAATATCGCTCGCTGTTAAATAACTCTTACCCTCTTTGCTTGATATATTTCATCCAATCAATTAATTTCAATCCACAACTTTGAAATGTAATTCCAGAGTATACAGTTTAGTCACATTGCATTGGCCATAGAGGGCTGTGTTCTATGAAACTACATAGTTCCATCTCTGTATGCGCACTGTTTCACAAGAAAACGGTTTGACAACTGTTAAAACTACACCTAGGCCTACTGTTTAATTCTCTTTCAAAGAGGTTTTTATAGATTATAGTTCATTCTAATATTATCATTGATAGGGACTAAGCACAGGGTATTTAAAGCTCCCTGATAAGGGCATCTGATACAACTGCCGGTTGCTCATTGAAAAAATGCCTTTAACTGGCTCATATATGCGTATAACTATAGGCGTTCGTCACATGAAGGTGTTTTCTTAATTACCCCCCCCCCCCCCAAAAAAAAGAAAGATAGAAAAGAAATAAGAGGTGTTTATAATTGAAATACTGGTGTGAACTTTCTTATCAAACCGATTTGGAGTGAGAGGAATTTAAGTTTTTTGGAAAGATAAGTCACGGACTCTCTTCTGTTGGGTAAACAATTCGCTGCCGTAAACATTATTTCCTGATCATGAACCAGAAAAATACTTAATCTAGTGAAAAAGTACTTAAATTTAACTTGAACTCGACTGTATTTAAATTGCAGTTGATTGACGAGGGAAATATTTGCAGCAGACTTTTGCCTAGGGCTTAGCTTACAATTTACTCAAATTCAAGTTTAATTCAAAATTCAAGTTAAACTTCATTAAATCCCTCGAAAGGCATTTGCGCTCTCGCAACAAAAAAACTACCGTCAGATGAAATGGAATTGAAAAGTAAAAAATAAACGTCCAGGGACTACCCCCTCCCCCACCACTTTTACTGCCGTGTGCATTTTGGACCTCCTTGCATTGCTATAATATCGTTGAACATATTGGGCCGCTTTAGTGATTACCCTCCCCCTCCCGGCTAAATTAAAAATTCGCTTCTAAGCCCCTGGCGTTGGAATAAAAGAAGTCAAGAATAGAGAAGTAAAGGCAAACCATTGAAAAAAATGTGAACTGCATCGCAATACTCAGTCAATTAACATACTAAAGATTCAATCTGGAGTAAGTTTCATCGGCCAGTTAGTTAGTTAGCCTGGAGTGTTACGGTCCAGTTTCTATTAACTGGTTTCATACTGGACCGGCCACGCCCTCTCTTCCAGTTGTGGCTCACTGGCTCGATTCTCCTATTCCATTCCTTATGCTGAACACCAATCTCAATAGCTGTAGGTTCCATTTTTAAATTCTTCGGTATGACCCGTCCGGGAGTCAAACTCCAGGCCTTCCAGCCTCAAGTCGGATGCTCTACCCAATGCTTGAGTTGTAGTTTCATCAGATCACGTAACCATCCCTCATTACTCCCTGATTAGATTAATTTAATGTTCGTGGGTTCTGGTCCGTGTTTATGTTACATTCTCAAAAAAGGTACATTTTGAAATGGAAATAGCCAAGTATTGTGTATTACCTAAGGTTGCTCAATCTACGACGCAAGTCTAAGGGACTCTGGATGATGCCCTTGCTAATATTTTGCCATTTCACGTCGCGTTTGTCTAATGGGCTTATTTCACCCACTCTCCTCAACTTTTTCACAGAAATGGGTGCTGAAATAGGTAAATTCATTATTCAACAGTTAGTAGAATCTCCCTTTTTATTCTAAGCGAACTATTTCCAGAGCTTAAGAAAAATATTCTGGTTTGATTTTGACAGGTTGGATTAGCAGTCGATGACATTAAGGGGGTCAGAGACAGGGCGGAGCTTAAACGATTCGGGATGCAGGTAACCAGCCTTATCGTTTTCTTTACACTGCTTTCATTTTCAAACATTTTCCCCATATATAAACAGTTATTCAGGCACTTGCGGTAGTAAAACAAAATAAAGAGTTGGTTTTTCTCTGGATCTTGAAAGGTTTTCAGGGGACCAAATGAGTAAAAATGTATCAAATTAATATCAAAGTTAAAACCCTTTAAAGGGAGAAAATTTTCATGAGGCTTTGACCCAATTGATCCCCTTCTTCGTAACGGCCTTTACTTATGGTAAAAACTTATTAACCATTCAGTTCGCAACCAGTCGCAAACTACAGGAAACTTGTTAACAGTTACATACGGTAATAAACAAAATTTACGTACAGTCACCTTTAATATTTTACACATGCCTGTTTTTATAAATAAGTTGAATAACACATCTATTATTCATGTCAATTTATCAAATATAAGTCGAAAATCTCAAATATCAAACAGTTGACACGTTTCGTCATTGGAGCTTGTCACCTGAATTATTTCAGCTATATTCGAGGACAATCCGGGCATGTGTGTACAGCCTTGCCCTCAGAGAGTGATGTTGCTAAACCTAACTGTAACGTCACAGAGAATAACTTACCCATTAAGCCTTGACATGTCATCATTTTTTCCTAGGTGGAACTGGCATTAGAAGTGCAAGAAGCATTACCAATGTTTATTTGGAGGAATTCAATTGTTAAGTATAAAACCATTTATCCCAATAGAAAGGTGTTCACCCTTCCTGGAAGACTCTGGAATTTATTTCGAAAGGATGACATGATCTTCGCCTCAGGAGAGACAACCGAGGATCACCAACAAAAAGTAAGCACCTTTAGTCTTTGAAAATACTGATGGAAACGAGAAGGGACGGGAGGTCAGAGAGTCCCCACCCTCATCGCATCAAAGAAACATCATGATATACCGTTACACATGTATTTAGATTTCGCATCATTTCTGGGGCACAATATGTCTGTCCCTGGCTATAGAAGTTATTTACCGATGTAACTCTGTTACGCATCTTTCTACTTTGCCATCCAGGCCCCCATAGACCTTGTCCATTGACGACATACTGACGTCTTCCTTTGAGCAGAACAATGGAATACCTGGCTACACGCATAAGAATTCACACTGCACGTGTAGCAGACTATGCGCGTACTCGACTGGATGACAAATCAGCTGTCTGCATTTGTCTGTGTCACAGAGCATGTAAAGCTTACGGCTTAAGGTAGGATTCCATATGTACGGATGCGTATGCGGATACGGATACGGCAAAAATCGCTCACACATGGTTTCAACGAGCTTGATTCCATCAGTACGGATGCGGATACGTTGTCGGATCCGGAAACGCATGCGGTAAACTCGACCGCACCATGTAGCGATTGGTACGGCAAATCGGATGCGGTAAACAGTTGAAATGACGTCATGATAAAGACAATCGTAAACTTGCGACCACCTCAGCCATGCAGTGCTCTCACAATCCAGCGAAGAAAACACGTATTTGACTGGATCGAGAATAAATTTAATATGTAAGCTTGGTTATGGATCATTCTTCTTCTATGATGCGAGCTTTTTGGGCCATACAAATATAGAAAAGTTATACCAAAATGTGGCAGAGTGCTGTAAATGTGATGGACACAGCGAGGAACTAAGCAGAGTATGTTAAGCCTATAGGAAAAGCGTGCACTTTTCGTAACGTTAGGCCTAACGTTGTACCTGTGCACAGTATAGGCTGTAACCTTCTCTGTGAGTCGGAATACTACGTTAGTCCTAGTCCATGAACAGGGCTTTTTACTTCGCTTAAAGAGTAGCGTTAGAACTTACTAGGCCTAGCCTACGTCTAACGTTTGTGCGGAGTAAACAAAGTTGAAGTAAGCTGGCCACGTACAGTTTCCAACTTCCAAGACTAGCAATGGTCGGTAACTGAGTTGATCGTCTTTGATTTTGAGTCAGTCATTACTTTTTTATACTGTCTACCCTACTTAACGTTAGGCCTAAAAAACATAGCCAGCATTGCATGTAACACAATGTTTTCACTTGGCTGACTCTAAATTGGTGTCAGTCACTACCACAAATGCCGTTGACTAAAAATGAGGGAAAGGGCTTTTCATCAAGTCTAAAACGTCTGCTAGCCCTAGCCCAGTGTCAACTGAAGGTCCCATCAGATCTTCTTCTTTTTTTCAAAGGCAACACAAACGCCAGACCAGGCTATCCTGTGCTGTTGAACTAGGACTAAGGGAGTCGGATGAATAAACTAGCTACAACGATTTTGGTCAAGGGCTTAGAGCTGGATTCATTTGCAGATAAGAATGAGTAGCCTATGCCAAAGTAACGTCAATTTTGTGTAGCATAGGCCAACACCTAGGCGTATAATGTAATCCTGATCATCTTCAAGTTCAGGATAGAGCTAGGCTAGGCCTAGGTATATTCCATAAGCTAGCCCTATTCTAGCCTAGATCTGCCTAGCCTGCTTAGGCAGAGAGTACAAACATGAAGTTAAACCCAGCCCTTAACTGAACAGGACCGGCCTCCTACTGCCATGGAGAAATAAATCTGTGTCTTCCATCCAAGTTGTGGTGCAGGGTTGGGTCAAAGTTCTACATTTGTTGCATTGATGCAACCTAGGTCTAGGTGGTGCAGGGAGTTGTCAGGCACAACTCCCTGCCTGAAGCAACATGGATGCGTCGAACAGGAAACGTGCGGAAAATCCCATGCAATGTTGAGTCAATTGTATAACAGATGGACTGCTTCAATTACTTAAGTGTTTTGTTACTCCTAACAGAATTCACAGAGACGCAATCGATGGGTGCAATGTATACAGGTTAACTACCGCAGAAAATTTGTCACTTGATGAGAGCACTTAAAGTCTAGTGTGAGCCATCAGGGCTGTTTACCCTTTTGCCTGATGCAATTAAAAATTACCTTCAAAACGAGTGAATTTGCACTAAATGAGTGTGACGTTGATTTAAGAGATATTTTCTGGTGGTTTTTACTAGGGTGTGATATGAAAGAAGAATATTCCAGACCATGCACTCTGATTAATGTAGCTATACGCTGGCTTAGCTTACTTAAATATGTATCATTTTAAAGATAGGTTATTTTTGTTAAATGCATTTACTTTTCAAAGCGTTCCAGCACAGTCAGATTTCCTGTTTTTCTTTGCCTATCTTGTTTGTCTTTGAATTAAATGCTATCAACCTTTGTAGGGTCATATGTATAGCCTATAATTTACCTGATTTGTTTATTACTTTTCAGGGACTATCTGTGAAGTATAACAATGATTTCACCATCAGTGCTCCATACCTGGATAGCTGATGACTTATCCTGGTTATCAAATAGTTCAAAGGAAAAGTCTCAAGAGTTTACACTCATCAGCCAAGCTCCAAGAAATGGAATTGGAATGGTTAGTAGGTATAAAAGCAAGACAGTGCTTTGGTTTGGGTTGAAACTTGAAAAAAATTTCTGCACCTTTTTACAGAAAGTCTTTTTTTATAACTTAATATCAACATTTGTAAAATAAGAAGATGAGGCAGTACATCTTTCTTCAAAAATGAGGTTCTCACTAGTTCTCATCTCAGAGTGTTACAGAAAAAGTAAGTAAAATTCGTGTTCAAGGAAAATTTTTTGCCAAAACTTTCAAAAAGGTCGAATTGGTCAACTTCAGCATCTCCAGCATTATTCATATTTGAAGCGATACTGCTGTTGCTTAGCATTCTTTAGACAGAATGAATAATTAATAATGATTTTTAATGTATTTGGAATGTAATTGGACTGATACATTTCCCAACTAACTAAAGATACAGGTATGACCACAACATTTTGTAATCCTCTTTGATCACTTGTTCATTCTGCAAGAGCAATCTTGTATGTCCTCTCCTAGAAGCTCCCAAAATCCCACACTGCCCTCAGTATTTGTTAGTACTAAGGCAAGATCAATACATGTATGTATTTCCAAACTGTGACTGTAGTCTGTACTTCTCAAGTTTCCCCATCAGGTACAGTATTAGAAAGGCTGTGTCAGTACATTTCATCAAACTGAAAGTGGAGTTTCAGTGTTAGTCATGAGATTCAGGTATTAGCTGTTACGGAAACTCCATGACTGCCGACATCATCATGTACAGTACCTGTGGTACCGATATTTAGATTAAGACCTCTGCATCACTCATCTTGAACAGAGACATCACACCTTTCAGTAGAAGACATCTCCTAATGCTGTTGTCATAAAAAGTAAGTTTGTTGCACATTCAAGGTCGCACTTAGAAAGTGTGTAAAAGTAGACCTTCCTATTCAGCTATTCACCGGGCCAAAGTAGGAATGGGAACTGTGAGATTTACCCACACCCCTGTGGAACTTACCCACAACCTCGTCCTCTCCCCCTCAGCCCCTCCCTCCCCCCCCCCCCCAAAATAAAAAGAGACACAAATTTTTATTACCCACATATATCATCATGATGTATATCCCCACTTTTCTTGCAAAATATTTTAACTCTTTTTAAAAGCCATGTTAACCCACTACTTGAGTATTCATCTGCCTGATATTTTTTTGTATGAAGGAAATCCAATCGATATGTGTTTGTAAAGTATGTCATGTTAGAGCAGTCTGTTGAGTTTTTACATTCCTGACCTTATGGTGACAATGAGTAAGGCCTATTGTTTTTGTTACAAAAGGGGGAAAAAAGGAAATAATCTTTTTGATGAGACCTAAATACCATCAATGAAACTTTTTTATAGATAGAGGTTATACTAGTTTTTTCGTTTCATTTGCAGAGCAATATGTGTTGTTTAGCTTTAAGTATGTCTTAAATCTACATATTTAATAAATTTAACTTTTAGTTATGTATTCAATTATACACACTTGACTTCTGAATGATGATTTAACTTTTAACATCCCCAGAGGGACGAAAATCAGCCAGCCTTCAAGGTCATTACCATCATGCTATTCAAAATTTTTTCACCTAGAGGAGGACTCAAAATTTTACACCTGCATCTAGCAAGAAAAGAAATTAGATATTAGTAGGCCATCTGGAGAAGATGACTTGGAGACAAACAAGTTTGAAGCAGCATTCTGCAATTCCCAGGAAAGCCATCAATTGATAAAGAACTGGCCCAACGATTGTTGCATTTTTAGTACACTCATAAAACACTGGGATTGAATTTAACCAGGATTGCTGTTCTGCTTACTCCAACATAACTTCTAGTTAAATTTTCCATGAAATTCCGGTTGAACTAAAGCAAATCCAAGTAACACTGACACAAATTCTTGTTGAAGTAACTAGGAACATTAACCACGATTGTGTTGGAGTAAATAGAGCACAGATCCTGGTTAAACGTAAGCCCGGCGTTTTATGAGTGTAGAAACAACAGTCACCTTTTTATTTCTTCGGAGTGTTTTTCAAAACAGTTCCTTGTTGGGAAATTAATGTTTATTAATTGTGCCAATGTTGAATTGGATCTAAAGAGGTTGCTGACATTTTTGGAAGACATATTTAGTTTGAAAACTGGGCCATAAAACTCCATCTAATTGACTAAGTGGAAGACATTTATATGTCTGATGTCACAATGACATTAAATGATTCTCCCTTTTGCTTCATTAGCCTAAAATGATGTAAGGATACATTGAATGCTTTGGTTCCTAATGTGCCCTAATGTGACGAGACAACACTTCTGCTGAACATTGTTAATTCCTTGATTCACGTTCAATCCAGTTACGCCACAACATGTGGATACGAAACTTTGAGATGACCCATTTGGCGGGTATGCAGTAACGAACCATGGTTTTACTTTACACATATTAAGCATCGTACCATTTATCGAATTTATGATTGGATGTACAATGCTCCATACTGTTTTGAATGATGTTAGTGAGTCATCATTCAAGTCAAACCGTTCTATTTCTGGTGCAAGTGTGTAAAGGGACTGGGTATTACACTCCACCTAGCCCATTGGCTAAATAGTTTATATTTTTTTTTATTATTTATGATTAAAGTGTGGTACACGTAGCGCTTCACCAAACAATTCATGAGAACATTGGCTCATACAGTTTTGTTTAATTTCAAACTGGATGCAACCCAGGAAAGCTCAGAATAATAAGATCAATTCTTCTTCTTCTTTTGTGTACAATTGGAAACACAAAGAGATGCTCACCGACTGTAGTATAAGGTCCTGGATGAGCCATTTAGCCTCGTGATCTTCAAAACATTAAACTTAAATGGCAAGAGCAGTCACCCAAACTTAATTTGGAGCAACAGATATATCTCACAATTTTCCTTTCAGGACTTCATTACTGTATATTCAAGGTAAATTTAGCAGTAACTCCTAGTAATTTCCTAATCTGAGAGGAAGAAACATTCTTAAATGACCCTCAATCACCAATCATGAGACAGGACAGGAGAGTCTACTTTACAAATTTAAGTTCAGGTGACTGCATTTCCCCTTGTAATTCACCTCTGTTTTGGTTGTTGAAACTAAGTTGAGGTGACTGCATTGTTTGTGTCAATTCACTTTGTCTTTCTGTTCACTTGTTCCTTGTAGAAATATATAAAAAAAATTCTCTTACTGTTCTAAGACCTCCTTCCCACACCTAATGTTATGTGGATGGTCATGATCCCAAGATGTTGCTTGTGGACTTTGGACTTGCTATTAAAATAGACAGAAATGTTCCCGAGAGCTACTCATTTTAATCAAATGATGCACTACTTAATAGTTTTGTTTAGTTTTATGTTTGCAATGACAGTCTATATGTAACAGTTCAGTACTATGACATAACACTTATTAACAACTTCGCAGCATTTTGAAACTGTTTCTATGTTTTTTGTTTTTTATCGTTCTATACAAATAAGTCAATAAAAGTCTCTCTTAATGTTATCATATGTCTCTATATCTCTACCTAAGCAGTTGTCATTCCCCTAGTTATTCCTTTTAACTTTTAAATTATCACATGAGTATTTCACTATGACTACTGAGAGTGTAAAGGTCAAGTGAAGTTATCCTAACTTAAGTTAGTGTAGTAGTCTTACCTATTTCATGAATCTTTAGAATCATGTGGTAGTATATTTTTTCTTTGAATTTGGATATTTATTAGGAGAGACTCATTGTTTGCATTGGATTTGCAATATTGAAGTTCTAAAATATAATGAACGATAAGGGTTTACTTGGATAAAGAAAAACAAGAATTTATAGTGAGAATGGTCTCTTAATAATTCAAAATAAAATTGGGATGACTGCGCCAGCTCTTTAATAAAAAAGCTGGAAACTGTTGGGAGAGTTAAAATATTCACAACTTTGATCAAATTCATAACAAGTATCATGACCAAGTGTTTCAATTTGTTTGAAGTGTGACTTAAAAGCATATTTCAGTGGTTTTTCATTTAAGTCTTGCAAAAAAGACAAAAATACCCAACACCATGTCCTCCAAATCCTGTCGCAATACCATTTTCCTAACTCAAAATGTTTCACTTGACTGGTTATTTGTTAAAAAAAATACCTTCACTTTTCAACATAGCAACAGAAAGTTATGTTTTAATGTGGGTATATTGTGTCAGATTCCCTTTGTTTTTCTATATAATTAAATTTCCTATTTCTCCTTGAATTTTGGTACTCTTGGAATGTTAGATACCTTTTACTGTAGCTCTAGCATATGCTGGGAATAGCAAACAAAGTTGCTTAATTGTTTCTGTATAGGCATCAAAAGCATAAATAAATTGAATGCAATGTGAAATTAATGTACCATGATGACATCGCAAATTTCCCATAATGGACTAATTCCCCCAAAATTTGCAGTACTTTGAAAATAAATTTCGAATGCTATACGCAATTGAGATGCAGTTTTCATCTGCTGAAGGAGAAAAGTTTGAATTTTGCCTCTGGAAAGGGCCTTTGAGGGACCAGCCGCGGGTACCGACACTGGACTTTCTACACCGAAACGCACTTTGAAGGTTACCTAAAAATGGAGTTCGTAATATCGCCCAAAATTTGAGAGTTACTGCATGCCTTGGCTAGGTATAAGGCAAAGCTCTGAGCTGTGTTGCTTCAAATTTCAATTACAAATTGAGGTCAAAGGTTGTACAATATCTTTGAACAATTGAAGGAAAAACCAGACACCTCCTTTTTTACCAATTAACCCTTTACCGTTGTGTCTCGATCGGGGCATATTTGCGCGCCCGGCATCGGCTTCCGTAGGCCATTGGCTATTGTCTCCCTTGTTGTTGTGGCCGAATTTTCGGGTAGCTACTCGCAGTTTCGAGCTCCGCGTGAAACAGTAAAGATGGGTGACAGCCGAGCTCTCCGCATGGGTCCAAAAGGACCCAAACAACGGTAAAGGGTTAAACCCTTTTGCTATCTCTGCAAACTGGCAAACAACATTGCTTAAATAAGTCAACTTGGTAACCAGAAAATTTTCAAGTGGTTTTATAAGGGTCTGATCCCAGCACCAAGTTTAGCAGCCTCCAAGACAATATTTCCACGTATTGCATTTAATATTTGGTGGCTGAAGGTCCTTATCTACCGTATGTGTTAGAACTACATGATGTCGATCCATATAGGCCCTATCACAGATTATTGTTACCTCAGTGTTCTCAAGCTTCATTAAATGAATCGTTTTGCCCTTTAATTGGAACGTTGAACCCTGTTTAATATCATTTCGTACGAAATTATCCTCTCTCATTATTACTTTTATCACTCGTTTCTAAAATCATCCACGCTATACGTCCGGATCTGCATCGGATCCGTATTCGCATTGATGGAATCAGAACCGTCTGCATCCGCACACCGCATCCGGACGCCGCAACCGCATTCCGTATCCGCATCCGTACTTATGGAATCCTACCTTTATGCGTGGTTCACCGACTGAGACAAAAAGGCGCATTAAGATGGCCGCCGTGAAGCTATAATTTGCATGATTTGACGACGACTCAGTAATATTTTAAACAAAAGTTAAACTTGTGCCGGGAACAATATCATATTCCTGAAACACGTGTAATTGCCACACCTTGCATTATTTCGAAAATATTTCAACTTTCTTGCAAAAGCAATTGGTTTTAACTGCTTGAGCAAGTCCAGCTTTCACACACCAAACCATAGAGGTCAGCCATCTTGCTACGCCTATACCCATACGTACGGTAGCGACAATTTACCGTGCAGTATGCTCTATCCATGTATAGGAAGTCCGTGGTCTGTGTTGGTTTATTTTGCCCCAAAAGGAGGGCGTACTTTCCGCTCTGTGACATATGCACAAGGCATCTTAGTGCACAGTCGTGCGCGTGTGTCGTTGACACACGTACATCCAGTATTCTGAATCGAAACGGGTTCATGCCTTTTAAAGCGGTACAATTATGAAGAGAAAAATTTGCAACACATTTCCAAATTCAATGGATGTCGCTAACATTATGTGGCATCGGCATGAAGCACAAATGATGAGAGGCTTCTATTCATTCACTAACATGCTCTCCCGTCAACACGAACACCAGCTAACTACGTCATCCCTCCGCCATTTAAAAGGCAAAATCCATTTTTGTGACAAAGTTGTTCTTTTTATTTCTGACAAGTCCGAATCATAATAATAATAATTAAAGGTAGTCTGTGTTGTACAAGCATTTTGCTCTTTACAACCTGTGAATATATATGATTGTTTACCTTTTCATGATGTTTGTGGAAAATGAATGAAATAGAAAGAAATCTTCAGTACCCCAATCTTCTTGAAAATTGACCCTTCTGCAACGAACATGTAATAATTCAATTTAAACTTGGTCAAACTGAGACAATTTTCACCTTGACTAGATTATTAAAGCTCGGGAAGACTTTCATTGCAAGTAACCGAAATGAGAGTTATTCTCTGCTCAGTATTGTCAGGGTAACTTTTTACATGAGAAGGCATATTTATGTAAACCAGAGTTTAATTTTTAAGTCTCATGAAAGCAAATGATGCCGTAGGTAGATAGAGTTATTCACATTTCTACACCGAAATACACACTGATGACACATACTTTTTAAAGACGCTGTTAAGGAATCTTACTGCAACGGTCTAGTCAACAAAGTTTAAATCAAAACTGTGAAAACTGCATTGTGATGGCGTGGATGAAAGTTTATTACAGGTTAAAGAAGATAGAGCCGTTTGTTGACACTCGGTAATACGGGGCGATGAGCACTGTTAAACAAGAAATTTCCTAACTGGCTAACGTCACCCTAATCCTTAAACTAATCCCCAACCCGAACAAAGAATACAGTCGATACAATACAATGGCAACAACCAATCAAAAGATACCTTGTTAAACGGTGCGCATCTACACGATAATACACGATGTGAGGAGTTCATCCAGCGATTATATTACCCCTTGAGTGCACTATCCTGACCTAATGCATGAGTCCCTTGTTCACCCATGCACCGTAATATTTTGAATTCGGAAAAGAAATCACATTTTCAAAACTTTGTAAATACAATATAAAAATGACCCAAAACCGCGGTTTATTAACAAAACAAAAATAAAGAACGACGTAAAGGTTAAAGAAAAGTCCTCGTAATAAGTTTCCAGATCTTTTCTGTAACCCTTGTTTATCTGTCTATTTTGTTGTTCTGTAAACCTCAGTTATTTCTTACATTGTAACCATTATAAAACAGCACAGCCCATCCGTGAGTTTTTACTTGGGTAAAGCACGGTCACCCGACCATAATTGGGCTTTAAAAGGCGCCCCCATAGAAGTAGAGAATTATTAACAGGTGTAAATAAAAAATAGTATTTGGCGTAATTATAATGATAACAACTGTATTTTTCATTCCTTTTTGCAGGATAAAACGACTGAAGCCTTGAAGAAGAAACAAGATGAATTGATTAGTGATATAAAGAAGCTAAAATCAACAAACGAATCCATTCAAAATATGTTACACACTCTTTTACAAAACCAAGGCATTCAACCCCATCACCATAAGGACTAAGAACTTTAAGGATTCTCTGAAGCTATGTAGTTCCTAAAAAACGCACTGCCCCATTGTTTTATCATATTTATATTTATCGACTGCGGCATTTTTTCAAGCAAGAATTTATTGACACAAAATTTATTGAGTCAATTCGTTGCAAGAATCACATCACATAAAGAAGAGTGATCAGTTGATCATGTTATATTACATCTTTTTAATTATGGTTTATATAGTGCTTTACACTCACTGTAATCCTCAAAATGTTTACCTGATCAACAATAGTTCACGGGAGGTTGGGAGTTTAAGTCCTGGCCAATTCATACCGAAGACTTTAAAAACTGAACCTACTGACCTACTGCTATTGCGCTTGGTGCTCAGCATGAGCAATGGAGTAGGGAAAACAAGTCAGTGAGCCACAACTGGAAAATGGCCATGGTCCGGCTCGACTTGAACCAATTGGTTGGAAACTGGAGCGTAAAACCTCATCTAACCTAAGTTAACCTAACCATATTCCAGAGACGATCCACCCAGTCTGCACTAGACAACTCCGATCAATGTCTGTGTATAGTGACCGTAGTCAGCCTAATGAGGTCTACCGGCCTTAAATCGTCTTCATTTATTGTCTTCATGAATTTCAAACCCTCATATTGAGTGAAATTGGGGAACAAAGATACAATTCAGTGTACAATCATCCATGAAACAGGTAAGGAAGCAAATTAAAAGACTAAACGTAATGGTCCCCAGTTATGCCTCACTAAAATCAGACCATCACCTGACTGTCCGTCAATATATATACACTGAATATTTTGGTTGGAATTATTAATTGCTACTTCGATGTCTTATTTATAGTCCAACACTCTATACATAAAGAAAACTTAAATTGTGTTTCTTAGCAGACTTGATTGAAAAATTGTTCCAGTTATAAATTAGGACTAGGTTCTTTCAGTTAACTTCTAAAGGAATAGTCTGGGACATTCTTGCAAGGGAGAAAATACTCTACCACAATTTCTACGATTGTCTGAAATATTTTTGAAATAAGACCATTTCGTCTGGATTATTAGGTTTCTTAGTGGATTTTTAATTTTTCTTTCTTTTATTTTTTTTCTTTTCTTACACCATAACCGGTAGGTTTCAGAACAGTTCTGAAATCATTAGAAAAATTTATTTGGCATTGTAAATTTTCCTGTACGCTAACGTAAAAAGAAAAAGAAAAAGTGTGGGCATTATTACAAAACTAATTTCACTTACACATGTTATTTAGTGTAATCAAGTTCGTGTTGAATTGACTTGGAGTCATTGAGATGTTTTCTTTTCTGTACTTGTATTGCAAAATTTAGATAACTTAGTTGGGACTAAACTGTTAAGTCCAACGAAACTTATATAATAATAAATATATTTTTAATATGAAAATAATGAACTTGTTTGGCTAAAGTATATATGTTCTTGGCCTTAATTATGAACAAAGTGAAGATTGTTCTTGTTACTACGGGTCACATTTTAGTTCAGGGAAGAAGTGCACGTATGAGGTTGGTATAGGACAGGATCTTTGCATAGGAAAATGACATTCCCGAGAGAGGTAAATAAATGCTTTGTAGGTACATTGGCCCATAAGGACGGGTACAATGCTAGTTCGATCAGCTTTACTTACATTTAACGTCATCGGCATGAGGGGAACTGCATGAACTACGACTTTTATTTTATCTATTGCTTCTTTGTAAATCCAGTGTGAGTTGATTGAGAAAAATGTACGTTCTTCACATCCCTATAAGGTTTTTATATACTGTAGTTTTTGGCGTTTTAATTTTCATTCTGAGGGTTAAATCAAAGAATTCTTTCCTACCCAGTTCACCATGAAATTATTGCCGTAGCAATAGATATAAGCCGAGGTGTAATTGCAATGAGCAATTCGGTACACATAAATTTAGAACGTTGGTGAACAACGCCATTATTTTCCCTGGAGTTTAAAGAAGCGTAATCCTCGTTCAAAGTTTGATTTTCTAGGGGATTTATGTTATTGAACTCCGGTGACAGTTTCATGACATCTGATGTGTGGTTCCCAAGATATCACCAGTTTTAAACACAAAAAGAATGTTAACACACATTTGACGTCATATCTTCATTAACGTGCGAAATCACGTTTTTCTTCTAACTTCACAAAGAAATTTTCTCCTCACCAGTGTCCGTGCTTAATTCGGAAAGTGATTACATGAGTTGATGGAACCTTAAAAAACTTCACATTCCCCATAGAGAAAGCCTAGTATCCCTAGTTATTTCAAGGTCAACACAATCGTATTGATTAAAATATAAAAAGCATTCCCTATCAGTGTGAGAGTCGAGAAAGTGGTGCAACCCGTTGATTATTTACAGTCACAAACGGAGTAACTCCATAAACTAATTCCATAAATGGACTGATGCCTGTTCTAAGTAAAAGAATGTTTCTGGCAACTCCCTGTTATGACTATAGCGGGCTGTCAAGTGACGTAGTAAGCCACTCCCACCATCAACATCATTTTAGAGCAACAGTTACACGTCGGTCGTCAAATGCTTCTCAAATACCTACACTAGCTACCACACCAGTTTTGACCCAACAAAAGGGTCGGACTTGTAAATCAAGTTAAAGTACTCTAAACAATTTAAAATCAAAAGAGTGAACTTCAGAACTCTCTAATAGAGTGAAAAAATTCACTCCTAGAACGGTGAACTTCACTCCAAGAAGAGTGAAAGTCACCACAGAAAGAGTGGAAAATCACTCTCCAGTGCTTGCAATGGTCGCTCATTTTTTAAAAGTGATCACCTACAGGCACTTCGTCAAGAATGATACCTTCCTCTTTTGGAATGAACTTAACTTTTTTGGAGTGAATTAAAGGTAAAGAGCAGTCCCCCCAAACTTACTTGGAAGAAAAAGCTAAATAACATAATTTTTATCTTATTTCTCTTCAAGGTATCTTTCATTACATTTTATGACTTTACTATTGCATATTCAAGGTAAACCAAAAAGTTATTTCTGGTAAATTTCACATTTGAAGAGAAAAAACATTGTCATCTGACTTCCAACAGCCAATCATGAAACTGGACAGTCTACTCCTGCCCTTTAAACTATTCTTTGAGGGAACTAACACTCTAATGGAGTGAATTAACACTTGTTTACCTTGATTCTACAAGAAAGTGACCAACTTCACTCTTTCGATTTTAGAGCGTAGATTTTGACCTGAAAACCAGACGCCACTTCAGTTGTTATAAGTGGAAGTAACATTTCGTTTTTATAGAAAACAAATTAACTTCGTTACCCCCTCGCATGTTAAAATGAAAGACAACATGAGTGTGGTTGGGACAAATTGAAGGAAGTAATTTAAAAGTTTAGATAACGGTTCTCTAATTTTCAAAGGGACTAGAACGATTGAACTCAGGTGATTAGTCATCATCTACATTTAATTAACTTCCGATCGACAGTGCTCTATTAGTCAAATTCCTTGTAGAAAGCTGTTCATAAATGCGATTCTGTTCAGTTTATAATTAAATTTGAAATAATATTAAAATGACGTGCACGGGATCTTCCTCTCTCGTATTGCCCTCTATTTGTTAACACGGTATAATGTTGAGATTCAAACTATTAACAAAGGAACCACATTTGTTCTTCTGAACCCCTCAGCCTGATGGTTGTAACAAGGCATATAAGATGGAGGGGAGTTTACCCTCTTATTAAAGGTCAACATTAAGTTCACCTTGGACAACTCCATTTCTCTTAACCCACTAACTAAAGCCCCCCTGATAGTTATGTAAACTTCATCCTCATCCAGACACAATCTCGCTCAGTTTATTGCTGCTTCGGGAGACATGACCAAAGTGTAATGGAAACACTCTCAGTACAATTTATGTTGTCTAATGACTATATAGCTACCGTACTCTGCTTTTTTTTTTAAAAATTTAAATTTCTGTCGATCACTAGGAAAGTTGTAGTTTGGAATGAGAGTTGACTGCCTTTAAGTACATTCTCTCGATCTCCGTCGACCTTTTTCCAAAAAAAAAAAAAAAAAATAGCAAGAGGTTGTGCCTAAGATTCAAAGCTTGAGTCTCCTCGTCAATGGCATTTTACTGCGGAAGAAAAACACAACAACTGTATAGACCAAAGCGCTTTGTAATTTCTATTGAGAGAAAACTCTATTGAATTATAAAAGGTTGGTTAAAATATTGATCAATTCAAATTTAGCTTACAACTACAGTATTTGAAACACGTCACTGACTGAATTACAACTGAAACTGCGTTTGCCGTAAGAGGGCACTGAGGTCTCTGAAGGGTCCAAACAAAATGCATGCTTTTATCGATTTTTGATCAAATCCGGTTGATTTGGAAGAAAATTAAAACCTATATTATTTGTGAATATTTGTCTTCATTTCACTTCCATTATATTTACGATATATACTTTGTGTCAGTGCATTAAAAACTGGGGATCAGAAATGATCCAAAATATCGATGTTTCACTCCTCGTGGAGTGACTCTTTAAAAAGAGGGGTCATCGCAAGCTCTCATTAATACCTGAACTTCTGTCTCTCTGAAGACAATTTCACTACTCTGTGTCTAGTGTCCATTGAGGTGTTCAGATGGGACGATATCAAAGCTCTCAGGTTAATTGTAGGTCAATTGTCCCTACTGTTTATTGATCTAAGGTTCGATGTTTAGAATTTTGGTGTGTCATAGTTTAACACTAAACTGCAACCAAAAAGGTTTGTTAATTTGCTATACATGAAAAATCCCATTTGTCCTCCAAGACCATATTCACAGGAATAACTTCAGTTAAAAAAGCCTTTTGGTTGAAACCTTTCCTTACTCATTTTATGCACAAGGTAAAACCACTACAAACTCTTTTTGGCGTGTGCCCTTCACTCCTAATCCTATAGCTATGACTCCATACCTCAAACACAACAATATAACCTAAGCTTTTTAATAACCCTCGCCTCAAATCGAACCCTGGGAGCGTTGGATCTTGGGGACTTTGGGAATAACAATTCTCGTAATCAACAGCTACTATTGCAGAAATAACAAGACGCAGATGCGAAACATTGAACATTGGGAGAATTGATCACCGGGGACGTGGAAGAAATCGCTAAGCTTTCCGTCACATTTCTTTACACGGTTTCTGGCATGTGACTTAAAGAACTTGACAAGTTTTCTCATTATTAAAGTTTTATGTATTCCATGTCTCCTGTATTCACACGACCTGTAACCTATATTTTGCACAAGAAGCTCAATTTCCGACAATTGTAGGACTGCGTCTTAGTCCTACCACTTCCGGATATTCTTACTTGTATGTGGCTATCTGGTTATCGAAAACTTCTGTTAAATTAATCATTGTCAAATTGATGCTGAAAATGTGGTCATTCGGAAACGTTACTTGTTCGATACTTAACCATGCAGTATTAACTTAGATATTAAATAGACCTGAGGAGATTATCGTGGCAAGTATATCTGCACATTAAAGGCCTAGACGTTATGTCTTTAAGAAAAAATAAATTACAACAAATTAAACCTGCATCATCTCACTCTGAAAATAAAGGAATTACCTTAGTCACTCTCTAATGGAGTGAAAAGTAAAAAATTCACTTCATTAGAGTTTTAATTCACTCCAAATTCATTCCAAGAAGAGTAGAATGCATTCAAACTTGAAAGAAAAGTGAAAAATCACTTTTTATCGAGTGCCTTCGGGGATCACTTTTATCATCCTCTCTTTTTTTAAGTAGTGCTCCCTTTGTGCACTGCACTCAACCAAGAGTGAAACTCTTGCCCTTTTGAAGTAAATTTCACTCTCTTTTGGAGTGAACTTAATTACTTCAACTTTTCTAACGAGTGCAACTTCCTTTTTTATTCTTAGAGTGATCCCACGAGTTGATTCTATAGTTTACCTCATGTTTCTTTTCCTTCTTAAAAAAGTGTTAAAGAGTTTAACGCTTCTCTAAACACTCTGCTCCTTGTAAACATGCAAACACGTGTCTTAATCCTACATTCACTTTAAACCACGTTTAGTTGCTGATCAGATAGTGCTTGGTATTTAAACATGTGTAACATTACTTTAAACGTGTTTATCAAGTGGGACCAAAATAAGTGTTCAATTGCTGAACACGCCATTTATAGCCTGCGCTTTAAAATTCTTGTAAAATATTTATGGCTAAGATGTTCAATTCCACCTTTTACCTCTCAGCCAAACTCTACTCAATGCAACAAATTTTTTGACTGACAGGTTTCAAAAGTATTGAAGACCGTCAAAAAAAATCCATTTGTCTGATTTATGCTTGGCCATGAACTGATATAAGACAAGTCATGCTGACAAAATGGCTATACCGCTCTTATTTTGTTTGGTACCATACTTTTTTCATTGAAATATTCAACAAAAATCATTCATACGGTTATAACGCTTAAACCATAATTGGGCATACGAATGCGAGCAGCTAGTGAGGTCGACCATTAGTGGGACCATCAGTTCGTCTTTAAATTATTGTCTACATGCAATTCTGAAACCTCATGTTCAATAAAACTGAGGTAATCAAGAGTTATTGTAGTGTGCAACCATCCATGATACAAGTAAGCAAAGAATTTGAGAGGTTAAAGCTTTTGGACCTCAACTATGTCCGCCTAAGTCAGACCCCCTCTTGGCTGTTCGGATTTGTCTATACTTTAAACGATTAAACACATTTTGTCCATTTGCTCGACTTAAGAATACATCATTGATCCAAGAGATGTTATGTCGTTTAATAGCTGTTGTACACCCATGGCGAAGCAAGGGTTTGTGGCGCCCGGGGCAAGAAATGAAATTGGCGCCCCTACCCCCATCTTCGGGGGTATCTTATGAATACTTACACCACTCAAGACCTTAAATAGAACAAATGTTAAAACAGTGGCGTAGCCAGGATGGAATTTTCAGGGGGCCTAGGCAACAAGTGGGGGGAGGGGCTGGTAGCTCCGAGGACCAGGCGCGGCAAGACTATCTAAGCGGAGCACCACCATCACTTGGTGCGGGGCGTACAAGAAAATTTTGGGTTTTACCAACCCTCCAGATGGCTTGAAACGGCACTTTTCACGTGTTTTAAGTTGGATGTACCCAGCTATGAAATATGAATCTCATGTCTGCAACTTCTCAAATGGTGAGAATAACAATTCAGGATATGTAAAATGATAATACACTTTTTAGGGACCCGAAATCTGGGCATTTCTGATCTGTGGCCTGGGGGATGAGACTAAAAGGAACCGGTACCTCCCCTTCCCTTAAGAAAAATTGTGAACTTCAGGGTGAACGTAGATCGCAAATGCGGCAATATTTGAATGGATTTAAGCTTAATTAGGAAAACCAAAATTAGTTGTGTCCCCCTCTGAGAACTTTCTTTGCGTTAGATTTGCTAGATGCAAAATGGTGCTATGTTTAGCAAACTTTGAACTGATTATAGGCCTGCTTTAGGATTTTGCTATTTGGGGAATTTGAAAAATTACAAAATACTCATTTTTAGTCTTTGCAGAGATTTTGCAGGTAACATACATATTACCAAAGAAACAATGTTTTCCGGTTTTCGGTGGAGTCTAGATGCAAAATGGTGTAGTATTTGTTCAGTCATCGGTACATTACGTAGTCAAATTAAAATACGAGTAAATCTCTCAAAATATTTAAACCGCAAAGCAGGAGTATGGATCATGCGGGAAACACATGAAATCCGGACCTTGTGGACATTTTACAAATCCACGCGGATGTCAAAGCCAACTAGTAAAAAGAGAACAGTGGCACTTGTCATGGGAAGGAGTAACAAAATGTGTTTAACACACATTCATGCATGTTTTCTTAATTGTTGAACATTTAATTTCTTTACTGCTCTAGAAGGAAATACTTCAAAGTTTATTTCCCTTCAAACATTTTATTTTTTTCTTATTTTTTTTTTTTATCAGGAGGCAAAAAATCTGAGGGGGTGGGGGGCTGAAGAAAATCTGGGAGGCTTCCAGCCCCCCCCCCCCCCGTGGCTGTGTCACTGTGTTAAAGTCTGACCAGGGTCTGACCCAAAGCACTTCAATGATTGCATTATTCATGTTTGAAACCACAGACACGACGTTTTGATTTACCTGAATTATTTACTTTACTTGATTTATTTACCGTACTTAAACGACGATGAGCTATAACAATTGATTACAGATTCACCTCTCGTGTTGTGGCTTCTGTTAATATATAGATTACATCATCGAAATCTAATGTATTGGTTTCCTCAGACTCGATGCTAAGGAGTGCCAATGCAGTTAGTCTTGGCAGTTGGTCTTGGCTGTCTCCCTCTGAGATGAGGGAGAATAAGTTTTAACCTGCTGAAAGACCTTTCACAACCAGCTATGGAAATAGCCACAGTCACGCATAATCTGAATAGCAACTATGGTAGTTATTCTGAATAACAGCTATGTATGATTGCCGATTTATGCGTTCATTTTCCCCTTCTCTAGTTTACATTGACATTTAACTGTGTCGATATTACTAAATTATTTTATTAAAAGATGAAATTGCTATATCAATGCAAATGGTAGGTCCAACATTTTTTAAGTGATCTCGATTTGGTGCCCCGGGCCTAGAGGTGGCGCTCGGGGCAACCTGCCCCCTTGCCCCCCTCAGCTACGCCACTGTGTACACGTCCAGTTTCAGAACTCGAGTACAGCAAGGTTTACAATGTTTAAGTTAGATTTTCTCGGATTGAGACTCGATTCTAGTCAATTATTATCCAACTGTTGACCGGTACTAAAACACAAAACTGACCAGGGAGAATTTTATGCTCCAAATTTGTCGACCTGCCAAGTCAGCAAAATGAAATTGGTTCGTTTCCTTTTAGATCAAGGGTTGAAGATCAAGGTTTCCTATAAATGGTGCATTAACCTCTTCTGCAATCAAAACATGTTTGAGTACAAGAAATATCTTCCAGGGTTTTGACAATTTAAGCTCACTTATCGGACATCCTTCAAAGATCCACAAAAACAAATTACGGACAATCAGATATTCCATAGTCGAGGAAATGCGGAGGCGCAAAGCGAGTGTTGCTCGATAAGAAAAAGCTTTCATGGCTTCGTTAAATAAATTAATCGCTCGGAAACCGACTATCCACTTTTAAATCGAATTCTATGTTAAAATATGCACATAATGGGGTCGTCTTATGTTTTTCAAATATAGCTATGATTATTTGGTATCTAATGAGGCAAGCTACAATGAGGTTATTTAAATTAGCATATTTGTATAAAGGGATTATAATGACGGAAAAGAGATTATTAGTGAGTTTTGTAGAATATTTAACTTGGTCCTTCTCTTTGTGTGCCTTTCCCTTTCAGACTCTCCATTGTTTTGCTTCATTTCATAAGTTACTTCCTCAGCTCTATTGTGTTATACCTCGATACACACCTACACGAAGCAAAATATTGAAAACAAGGATTAAACAAAATGAAGGTGAAGCATCACGTGAAAGTCGAAAACCATCTCTTGAATTTTTAATACTTCCAGACTCTGAAAGGACCTGCAGGAGTGTCTGTATGTTTCAACGACACTATGCAGACGGTGTATTTGCTGAGTGTATATGACTTGACTGCCAGGCTAACATTATTTTGGTTTTCCTGCTAAATATCATGTTTCATAATGATGAAGCTTATGGCGTAGTGCAAAAATAAATTTGGGTGCTATGGGAAGTGTTTGTTGCCCAAAGCACCATGTAAGCGGAGCGTCACCACTGAATAGCACCTATCGTACTGAGAATAGACGGTGAAAAAGCCCAAATAAGCATTCCCAGGCTTGAAAGTAATATTAATTGATGAAGTCGATATTTTTCCAGTCGATGTTTTTGCTCTCGTTTTCAATCAAATATTCAATTCATTTAAAAATGGACAAATTGGAAAATGATCAGAAAATTGGTTTACCAGATAAATAATTGCATCACTACTTTTGGAAGAAATGGTAACTTAAGATAATCTACGTAAACAAGTCTTTTGCAAAATAAGCTTGTTTGTGACAACGGGTATGGTCATCGTTCAGTCAGATGATTTAAATGGCAAATCGATTGTTTACGCCATCCCCGGGGTTCTACCTCCAGAAAAATGGTCAGTCCCCAAATTGTGTCAAACATTGTACAGGCTAGCTGTAGCGAAGACATGAGCATACTCACATTGATTTACTAAACATGCTCAAAATGTAGGCTGTTAATCAGGGATTATCCCATTTCCCTCTAAAATATCTCAAACACATTTCCTGCAGCGAGTCGCCAGTCATATGTGTCATGGTGAAGACAACCAGAGGACTATCTCATACTACTAGGGAGCTGTTTTTCCTAATAAGGAATCAATTTTAGTAAGCTTACAACTCCCTGTAACAACTTACTTTTATTTGTCAGTACCTAATTCCCGCCCCAACAGGTGCCATGTATGGATAAATCGTCGATGATATGGTCGATAAAGCTATCAGTGTCAAATCTGGTAGCTTTCGCAAGTTCTTGGCTGAAGGCTGAAGGCCGTTTTAACAATTCTAATAAAACCAAACTTAAAGCTTACAGTACTACACCTCACAGACTTTGTTGTTCTCACGCTGATAGTGTTGCCCTTGACTTGGTAATACGAGACCTAGCTCAATCATGGTATCTCGTAGGCCCCTTTAAAATCGAAATCGAAATTTGCTCTGAATGAAGCATCTGCAGTTGTATCATTCTCTGTTTTGAGATACATATTGTCATTCAAATATGATATCATGTAGAAATGATTCCCTCTTGTAACTTAATTATAAGTCAGATGCCATAGAATTAAAGACATTTACGGTCGAGATTAACCTAAAGGACCTGCGTGCATCTGTTGTAATTTGTTCACATAAAAAGGTTGCTCAAACTTCTCACTCAACCTTGGTTGCTCTTTTACACTTGAATTGAATTTTTCCTGGGAAAAGGGAGTTCTTAGCCAGAGAACTCCCACCTCCAGTTTTTCCAGAATTCTGAAATGACAGAGACACTGATTCAGTTTGGCCGCGTAATTTGGTATAAACTGAACTGCGTCCTTTTAACACCTACTTTGAACTATGCTACTCGAAATTCGTCCGACATCATGCGGTAAAGTGCACGTAGACTACGTAACATACTTACTTTTGAACTATCTCATTAATATACCAGAAGGCCTTGCACTCAGGAAACGCTTAGAAACTCGTGTTTTTTTTTTTTTTTTGCAACAGCGACGAAGGCTAATGGTGCGACCCAGCTTTACAGCGCGAGATTAGCAAGGCCGTCGCACCGCCATAGACCTATTGTGGTTAACACCGTTTAAAAGTGCACTTCCCATGTTGGGTATTACCCTACCATGAAGGGAATACACCTGTACTTTGTATCCTTTCACTTGATGTTGTGGCTTTGTTACAGAATCTCCGCGAAATGCATTCACATCAGATAAACTTAGCTGCAAATGATCATTACCTGTATGAAGTATTAATAAAGCATGAGCGTCGTTCGAGTTATCTATGCAAAACCGCTCACTATTTGACGAGCCCCAATTTTTCGGTTCAGCCAGAGTGCCCTACAACCTGAACTGCATCAGGGTATTTACTCTTGGATTGAACGCAGTATAGGGACGTGTGTGAAGAATTACAACTGAGACAGGTATCCTAAAGAAGACTAGCAAGATATATTCTCTAAGATTAAAACTTAAAGGACTTTGGAAAAAGTATTCTCTAAGATTTAAACTTAAAGAGTGAACTAAGTCACTCTCTAAGAGAGTGAAATGTGTGAATTCAATTCACTGGTGTGTTTATTCACTCCAAGAATAGTGTTATTCACTCCAAAGGGTGATACTAGCCCGGCCCTCCAAATGACCGTAGTTTCATCCTTGATGGAGCGCCTACGGTGAACACTCTTTAAAATATGAGTGATCATTGCAAGCACTGGTGGAAGAGTGAATTGTCGCTCTCCCTGGAGTCAATTTTACTCTTCTTGGAGTGGATTTTAATAGCTATTCTTGGAGCAACTTAACACTCTAACGGAAGTGAATTCACACTGATTTACCACCTGATTATATGCATGTATTTTAAATTTTACTGAAAGAGGAAGTACTTTTCATCTCCAGTATAACAAATTAAACTTAAGTTGATTAAAAGGTGTTTCAGGATTTAGACTAACCCACCCTTCCGCCCAGATGGCCTTTGTCCTTCATAAACAGCCCTCTCTGTTCTTATATTAATCTTTTAACGCAAGAAGTAGCAACGGTGACCAAACTACTGATCTTCAATCCGAACAGCACGATTTACCTACCACAAAATAATGTCAATCCTGATATTAATTTTTCTTCTTCCTTGAAAGTTTAAATTATCAAATTATTTAAAAATCCGCTCTACTCCCCGGTGTAGGGTCGTACATGGAAGTCTTTCGGCTATCAGCTTGCTGTATACCCCTCTGAGATAGTTCACCAAGTTTGTGACTTTTTAAAAAGGTCAGCTCCGAGCTCTTCAACCGCTTGAATGGAAGGGGCGTGGTGCATTAACCTGAAAAACCTATAAACTACGTTGAAAAATACGGTAGTTGAGGAATGACAAGCTTTCGACATGCGAAGTACGCCGAAAATGTTATAAAGCTTATAGTTACTTTTAAAAAATAAAAGTTGAAAAATTAATATGATTGCTTCAGCCGAAAATTAGGGGAAAGTTTGACCTATAGATTGAAGTAAATCTGAAAATCAGGGCGTTTCGTAAGCAAAACTGATTTCCTAATGAAGAAACCTGCCCTAAGGAAAGAATTCACATATACTGTTGGGACTACTTGCCTTTGTAATTTATAGGCTGTCCTTGGTTTTGAGGCTCCCTGATAAAATCGGCCAGTCTTTCCTGCAGATCCAGAACCCCCACCTGTCCCTCCTCTGCCAACTCTGTAAGGATCGCTTGTTACACATGAGTACCACAAATTGCTAAACAGTGACGGTCAAGGTTTTCACAATTTCAGGATTCTAGAGTTCAATCTCAAAGAACCTTGATTCCCCGTGTGATTTATAATAATACCCCCGCATCTCAATTTCCCTCTGTCGTTCTGAAATGAGGACATAGTTTCAACAATTAATTCTATGTAATTGATTGCAAACTTCCCTTTAATGATTGGGAAATGACTTTTCAACGTGAACTATGCAACAAAATTGAACCAAGGCTTCTTTACGAGTGCGACCTATTAGCCTGTGACAAATCGCGGGAAGTATCAATTTTGTCTGCAAAGCCATTTGCGTGGTAAAGAACTCCAGTATTATTAACAATAATACAAATGGTGAGCTCAGTACAGAAGACGGTCCAGCTTACCTGACTGCTTTGACAATTACCTATTTTCTATGAGACTTCGAATCATTATTCCTACAGAATCAAGCGGAAGGTGTACTGCACAAACGTTTGGAAATTACTACATTTTTGTGACCTGGATTTTACCGACAGCACAGACGGCTATACATGTTTTAACCTTTGTCAATGAACTTCATTCCCGGAGGAGTGCTTGTTACGAGCATTTCAAACTCCAAAGAAGGCATAAGTTACCATTGCTTGTTGTGGAGTTCGATTAAAATAGGTGAAGGTAAAATATAAACATGTATTTTCTATCGCATGATCGGATTCCCATTGTGACTAGGGTGACTCTTTTGTCTTACTTATTTTTGTTGTTCGCAATATCCATTGTATCAGGAATGCGTTTTAAGAAGCAACCGCAGGGCGGTGTAATCACTCCAGGGGACACAGTTACTTTGCGATGTGCCGTTAACCAACCGTATGCTACAGATATCTATTGGAGAAACGTTGATAAAGATATGTATTTGTCACAAAATACTTTTATATCACCGGAAAGACAAGTGGATATTACTTTACTAAATGAGAGATATTCCATTGTTGGAAACCAAGATAAAGGGGAATATTTTTTAAAAATCATTGATTTTACTGCTGATGACGAAGGTCGTTACGCATGTGAATTTTTCATGAATGACACTCATCGGTCTAGAATTGCTGAGTTGAGGATAGCTACCCCTCCTGATGAAATGTATCCGATATGTACAATGCAACCTACGGGACCGTACGCCGTGGGTGACACGGTCACTCTAAACTGCGAATCCGTTGGCGGCACACCTCCGGCGAGTTTAGCATTGCGTCGAGGATCTGTAATCCTACGAATTTATCTTCCATTCGGAAATTTGCCTGATTCTGTAGTTACTCATACGTTCACTTTATCGGAGAGCGATGTGAATAGACGTTACACATGTGTCGCACGACACCCTGCCCTAACAAACCCTCGATCATGTTCATTTATGCCTTTACGTGATCGCATTGGGGTTTATCTTAGACCCTTAGTTGCTAAAGTGATGGAAAGGGAAAATACAATGTTTACGTGTATTTCCGAAAGGTTGCCCAACTTAACATTTACTTGGTATATTGATGACGATACTGTTGACGGGACCAACCCTCTTCTTCAAATTGATCATACTGGGCAACGTTTGCTACTGTACAATGTTACTATGAGACTTGACTTTTCTTTAGTGTCTTGTGAAGTGATTCAGGTCGGACCCGGTTATAGAGGAATCGCGACCTCGCTCGTGTCCGTCACAGAACGCCCAGTTGAAAACTCGCACATGACAACGGTGGCCCCAGTATCAACTTCTTCTCAGGGAATACCGTCTGTAACGCCCTTTCTTGATGGTTTTTCGGGGTCAGGAAGCGGAGACGGGGGGACATTATTCTCCACAAACGGAGTTGGTGTATCGACGGGCAGGACAATACCCGTCATGGCATCGACAACAATGTATAAAATGACCGACACAACCAAATCGTCTGTTCCTTCAGTCTCAACATCTGGTAATGTAACCCCTAAGTCAAAGGTTGCGACCACTGGTCTAGAGGATGCAATAATTCGAAATCAATTAGAGGAGGATTACAGAACAAGCAGTAGCAATTCAGCGACTCTTTCATCATTCCATTCCAGAGAATATACGGGTGAAAGTAGGTCTGAAGTAGTCGAAAACACAGTCACCAGCGAAGCGTCATTATCGTCCGATGGAATAACCGAACAACCTAAAACGATAAACTCAAAAGTAAAAACTACATTGATTCCTCTAACGTCTGTGAGTATGGGCCCTGACTATTCTGAAAATGCAAACACCAGTGAAGAAACAACCACTTATGGCTGGGATAGTCCCACCGAGATACTTAGGAATGTTTCTACACCTGCAGCCATGAGCACTGAACCTTTATCCTCAGAAATAATCTCAAAAGTGACTATCAATGAGCGTTTGACCAGCGACACTGGTGTTTCAAATGGGAATCAGACTGTCTTTTCAAATATGAATGCAATCGAGGAATTCACCGTAAAAACAATTAAAAATGTCACTAATGTTAAGAATAGAACAGAGACAAGTACGCATGAGTCTCGCACAATATCTAATGAAGTAGTTTCTACTGAAGCTTTCAGCAGGAAAAACACTAGTACCAATAGCCATATTCCAATAGCTACTGAAATCATGACAACTGTAAAAGATGTTGAAACATCTAAGCGAACAAGCGGGAGTACTACTGTGCCCATTGCGTTCGACGAAGATGTTAACACTGCTGCAAATGAAATAGTTTCAACGAAAACTTTTAGCATTCAAAGGAATAATACTGAAGAGACAAATCAAATAGCTACTAAAATCATGACAACAGCAGTAAATGATATTAAAGAAACTGAGAAAACAAGCGTGAGTACTGTAAAGATCAACGCGATATACGAAAATGTAAGCACTGCCATTGACGATGTAACAGATTCTACAACTTTAACCAATGAATTACAAAGCAATGATACTGAAAGTTCAAATGCAATAGCTACTAAAATCATGACAACCTTAAAAGATTTGAAAAAGACCGAGAGGATAAAGGCGAGTACTGAAACGACTTTTGACGAAGATGTAAGGAATGCTGAAACAACTGTTGTCGTAACAAATGATGTTACCAATAAAGTTACTTCTATGGTTAATTTTGAAACAAAGGATCGAGAAGAGCCTATTGTTCCAACAACTACTGCAAAAGTAATGACCAGTTTCAAACCAAGTACCGATTCCATAAACCGGCATGAGGGAAAAGATACAGAGCCTCCTGAAGTTAAATACTCTAGCATGACTTTGACTGCAGTTATTGGCACAAGCATTAAAACTACAACTCAAAATGACACGGAAAGTTCCACACCTTCATTAAGGACAAATATTGTTGGAACAAACTCCACTGACGAAAATGTCACTAGCGGTGTATCTAATACATCCAATTTTAATGAAACTTTGCGAATTGGGATTGGAGGCAAAAAACAACCAGAAATACCAAATGATACAAACTTTGTTGAAAAGAATAATTTTGTTGACCCAAACTCTTCAAAGACATTTTCATTTAACCAAATGAATGATAAATTTTGGCATTATGCAATAATTGTAACCACGGTAGCTGTACTTTGTATTTCAATTGTAACAATAACTTCTGTTGTAATTATTTCAAGAAGAATCGGATCGGAACAAGCAGCTACTATTGGTAGTTGACTATAATACTAACTTTATTGGTAAAAAGGCTTTACAATCATTCCGGGTCAATTTTGTTCCCTTTTCTATTCCATTGCATACTCTCTCTGCAAGATATTTTTGCAACAATTTATACAATTATAGACCCAATTTACTCAGTGTCAATTGTGTCAATCGAACTTGGTTAAGATACTTGTCAAAATTTCAGTGAGACGCGTCTCATTGAAGTTGTTCTGTAATAAGCGACGTCATCCTGACGTCACAAAAAATTCTTCATAATTGGAACCATGCAGATCTCACCCTTTATGATATACCAGTCACGCTGTTTTGTGTGCAGTAGACAGTGAATTGGCCTCGGGGTTATTATTGTTCACTAAACCGTACTATTATCCCCTTTTGAAATAAAACACTTACCTGAGACATGACGTCATGATTTTATGACGTCATGCTGTAACAACACTGTATAAGTGACATTTCCAATGAGCTTTACCTACTAGTTCAGGCTGGAGAGTAGATGTCTCATAAATTAGGTAACCACAGGCGTGCCACCCAGGATGAGGGGTAGAATGGAAAGAAAATGTACCGTATACCTCAAACTGAATTCGTGTGTTCCGTCAGACTACGGTCGAGGTCAAACTACAACGAATTCGGAGTGGATTAAGATAATATTTGACATAAAATCTTCTCCTCCTCTGGTCGAAGAGAACGACAAGTTTTTCAAACATTGTAAATACATAATTTATTGATTTGCATCAAAGATTTATGTTTTTTCCTGGCGTCACACCGTAGACATTTTTTTACCAACTGACTGTATGATACCAAATAATTACGTTCAAAACATCTTCTTGGCACTTGCAATGCCTTTTGATGTGACGTCACAAAATAATTACCATAACCTTATTTGCATAGTTTGAGATAAATATAATTTATTTTCAAGGTTGGCAAAATTTTGGTTTCTTTGCGACTATAAATGGAGACCTTTCTTTCTATTTTTATGAAAACTCACAAAAGTCGGATCTTAATTCGATCCGAATACGTTGAAGCGTGAACGCTGCTTTTTACAAGAGTCTGGCTCCTTTCAATTACATGATAATTGCTGAGAATAACTTCTTAATTCACCTTCTGCCAATCTGTCTCTATATGTAATAATTACGTTCAAAAACATCCTTTTGGTACTTGTAATCGCAATAAGAAGGTTTTCAGACTTTCCTTTTCGGGGCAGCTTCTTATTGCCTTTAATACCTACGTACTAAAAGCCTGTTACAATTACTGCGGGAAGATAAGATTGAGGTTCAAAAAATATATTGGTCTCTGTAGAATGTTATTAAGAATCCCCAGACATCTTTCTGCGTTTCCTGCCCGTCGACTATGCTGCCAAAGGTGAAAATTTCAGGTCTTCTTTATATAAGTGACCCCAGAGGAATAACAAACGAGGTGTTTATGGAATTAGAGGAAGGAACAGCAGTTCATTGCCTAACGCGGTGTCAAATTTGAATGTCTGCTTCAAATGAAGAAAAAGTTTGGGAAAGAGGGGATGAAGAAAAAAGTTTGGGAAGGAGGGAGGTTTTTAGGAGTTAGTTAGTTAGATGGGGTTAAACGACACACAAATACGACTGTGTTATATAGTGTCAACTAGATAAAAAATGAAAAGTTTGGAGGGAGGTTTTTAGGAAGAAATGCTGTTTTACTCTTGATTAAGATGAAGTCATCCGAACTTTTGTTATGTACCCTGCGAAGGAAGGTTAAGCAATCTTTACTTAGCATATAACTGATAGCCAAAAGTAAATCTCAGGTCTGTTCATTATCGCTGTATCACTAATTTACCAGTTTTTTCAGTTTTTTCCTTCTTCTTTATTTTTTCTTTTTCTTGTACATTAATATTATATTTCGAATGTTTATATAGTTTTCATTTCTTCTTACCTGTATGATTAGTATATGCTTACATTTTAGATAGCAGGTTAATGTGAAATAAGAAATATCACTATGACATTCGTATGACTGTAATATATGGATTTTTGGTCTCAATGAGATTGTGGTCTTCTTCATTTCTTAAAGACGCCACCAAAAAGTTGCAAAATGAAATTTCAAATAACAATTTGTTCTTGCACCATCTGGTAAAAGATTATGTTCAACATGCGGTAAAGTCATAAAAAGAGGAGAAAAACCACAGTGACGAAGAATGTTGCTTTGTACAAGTTCCATGAGGAAAACTTTTTGTGGGAAACGGCGCTTTCACAAGTTCGGTAGCAGATACGGTTTACGGGGGGGGGGGGGGGGGGTTGCATGGGTGGGAGGGGCTAACGAAAAACGGAATGAATAAAGAAATAATTTCTGTGAATCTTTATGCCTTCACCACTTCTAGCCTTGTAAAGCCGTTGCGCATTACGCTGCTGCTGATAACTTTAACGATGACGATGACAATAACGTTGACGATAGCGAAGACGTTTAATATCTACGTCTTCCCGGTGGGTTGAAAATGTCCAGTGAACTAAATCTAGGACCGCGCTTGGTGCCTGGAAGCGTTTGTGAAATGACGCTTGGAAAATGACGAATGAAGGTTCCAAAGAAGAGAATGTACTTCTGTAGGTGAGAATTAAAATGTTGACTTACGTTAAGAGGAACACCCTGGACCTTCCTTTTGCGAAACGTTTCACCACATACGTAGTGCGAGTATTGCAGTGAAATGGCCCCTTATTGTGGCATAACCTCCAATGTATTGCATCGAGGTAAGAGAAAAAAAAGATCTTTATTCGTGTTTCTTACTGATATTGCAACATCTATGTTAAATTTGGTGCTTAATGAAAACTGGGTCATTACTCATTATTATCATCAGCACCCCACCAACATAAGGAAAAGGCTAATGAGGTTGGTTTAACACTTTCATGAGCAGAAAAAAAGAAAAACCTCAAAAAGATCAAAGCTGTATGCTATTTTAATGGACCTACACTGCAACTAACAGCAATAGAAAAGGTCGAATAGCAATCTGTTATGATTTATTTAAGAGTTTGATAATCTAATATAAAACTCGATACTTATCAGGGAGGGAGTGAATATGGTAGGCGTCTCATAAAATTTTATAACAGTTTTCCAATTCTTATGTCGACCCTGGTCCTGCTGCATCCCCCCCCCCCTCAAATATTACGGATTCCTTGTAAAGCAATGCCCCAATATTGAAAGATCGTGGAATTTGATGATTATAAGGACATACCGGTTGCACGTCATCACTCCCGAGATTTTGGGTATCCAAGCCAGCATCTAGGAATTCTGGTCCGTGATATTAAGAGAATGAGTTCTGAGGGAGGGATTTTAACAGCGAAAAGAAAAGTCAACTAATTCTTTGTAACGATTGGTGAGACCAAATGGTGGTACTTCGTTGAAGTTATATGAATCTGTATGCCCAAAAGAGCAGCTTTTAGTCGGTTAATCATCTTATTGCAAGTGGGAGCGAATTTTATAGTGAACTATTGCCCCTTTTCTTGCGATAGAGAGGAGTAGAACGTCTTTACAAGTGAAAGGAAGGCAACTGTTATGGTCGTACTCAGAAATCCCGGTATAAACTTTACGGAGTGGAGATCATTGCAAAGAATGAAAGGTCCCTTGGGCTTACACAAAGCCATAGTTTATAACCAGGTAAATTTTTTGTTGAGGATCGGTGAGGGGGCTAGGGTCTCAGGAATTACATACAAGTGGGAACACTAGCAAAAGACCGGTACAATACCGGTATGACGTACATATGGCATGAAAGCTCAACACCAAGAATGGTAAATTTGCACCTTCTTATTCCATCTACAAGTAAATGTCTGCTCCGGCCGTCTGAGAGCGAACCTTACTGATATACAGAATACCTTACACACATATAACGCCACAGAACAGTTATATGCAGCGAAGGCAAAGACGGTCATATAAGCCGCATATGGTAGCTGCTTAATCATGTGAATGAATGAAATTGAATTCAGGAAGCGTTTACAGGTCAGAATCGGAAGAGGCAATTAACATTTAAATGACGCAAATTAGGGGTGGATCAAGACAGGAAAACACCAGGTTCCAATATTTTGCTGTAGGAAAACGAAGGTTTAATTGTAATTGCATGACAGTTAATTGTTAAAGACACTGTATCGTGGCGCCAAACGGGGGCAGCACCATGTTTTGAAAATTGTTCTTTTCTCCTTCCCGCATCAAAAACTGTTACAGCGCCATCACCTTCCTTGACCGTGAAAAATGTTCATACAATCGAGGGAAGTTGAAGCATGGAAGTACTACACGGTACTCATTCGTGCTGACGTAGATTTCTGCAAGACATTTGCAAATACCACATACAACGAACAATCGTCGGCAATAACAAGAAAAGTCAGTCGGCGAGGACAACTTTTCCCAAAATGAACAAGACATTGACGGCTCGGCTTCCATGGAACGCTTTATCAACGTTAATTAACGAGTAACTTGTGATGGATAAAGCTGCGAGAAGGTAAGGAAAATAGACAAGAAGAAATAAGATGGCTATTAGAAGACATTGACAGTAATTCTGCGAAAGATCCTTGCTTGACGATGTGTAGTATTACGTACGTGCATATGCCATATAAAATTGAACAAGGGAGCAATTTTCCCAAGATTATGGGCACAAATTCCCAAGGTCTGATAAATACAGCAAGAAACAAATTCAACTGCCATAACGTTGCATGTGGACCCTTGTTATTTTATTGAGTGTATAATTGATGCTACGTACAGTAGTTGCTACCAGGATACACCTTCAAATTAAGGCTGATATATCTTATACTAGTGTGAAATGGGACAAAACGTTAGTCATTGCCAGTATGAAATTACTTCAAGCACATGTACACTCTTTGTCCTACAGTTACATAGTGTTTTAGTAAAATATATCCCACAATTAGAAAGACTATGTATGTGAGTTGACAGATTTCAGACTACACTCTGACCACATATGATGGCCTAGCTAGCTCAACAATTGGCTTTTCACCCCCTAAATTAGGACAAAATCAAAAAAGAATAGTAGTGTGATGCACAAAAGTCTAGGAAGGGTTTGCTGGATGAAAGCATTATATACCGTATGATTAGAAATAAATTGGACTGACCACATTCAAAGGATAAGAATGCTATCCAACCAGCTCAGTACTGTTGTAATAATGCCAACAATTTCCACTGAATACTTAATTGACATGTGACAGCAAATTGCATCTAGGGATAGTCTGGCCAGGATGGTTGCCTGAAACAATTCTTCGATCCACACCCGACCCCAGGAGAACCTAGTAGTTTACTAGACCAAAGATTTTAAGACTTTTCAGGGTGCTTGCCATAATCCATAACGTAACCTCATTTTAAAGTATCACAGGGTAATAACTAGCCTTCAAACAGGGCTATGTTGTCAGTTAAATGGCCTAATGAAATGCTGTACATGTAACAGAATATACATGCAGCCCTGTGTAATAGCTAGGTAATTGCATTGGCTTCAGAGTTGGGATAAGGACTGGAGGACGAGGAGGGGGAGCGGGGAGGTGGCAATAAGAACTTTGCTCCACTGATACCTGAAGTGTAACTGAATATAAGTCTATCAATCATTTAAAGCCCCCCCCCCCCCTTACCCTCCCAATTAGGAAAAAAAAAGGTTCTAGCTACCCCACATGACAAAGTTTCTTCAACATGTACAGAGCAAGTAAATTAAAATACTGTACGTACCAGAGTAAACTAACCTTCAAGTGTACAACATTTTCCTTAAACAGTCTACTGAAACTAAAAGGTTGTTACTACATGTCAGTGGCACTTGTCACATATCTTATTTATATTATGCTCTTCTTTGTATCCTTGAAGGCACTATAGCTCTACAGGAACTGCATCAACTTTTCTGGAAAAAGAATCACCTACAATACCTACTATATGGCAGAACTCATGCATGGGAACCTACCATCATCTTCTTGTTAGGCTGGAAAGAAAATGTCTTCTCTTTAAAGAAGAAAGTGCAGGTCAGGTGCTACTGTATTTTTCTGGTTTGATTTCTCCTTCTCGTGACAACATTCAATGGTCCTCCGGCGCCATTGCTATAGCCTGGTGCAAACTCTGTCCTTCGATTTTCTTTTTTTTTTTCTGAACAGGAAGACATTTTGCTGTCGTAAGACTAAGACTAGCCCCTTCGCTTCGACCAATCTCTCAAGTTCAATGCAGTTTCCTAGGCAAGTTCGTCTTTTTAGAAATTCCCAAGATCATGTCCCGAATAACAACGTATAGTCCCTCAACGTTGAACTACAGTAATAATAGCCTATAAGAGCATCGAAGTCAAAACTGATGATTAAAACACAAAAACAATTCAGCCGGAAATTTAATACAAATAAGCCACCTTGGCAGTCTTATTAGAACTTATTCACATATTTCATAACTATATTAATAAGTCACTTAAAAAGTAAAAAATAGAAACAATCACACAATATTTTTTTTCAAGTGGGAAGGAAAAGAATGATCGAGCCGTTTCAAAATTCCCAAGATATTGGGAAAAGTCCCAAGGGTCTCTCTGTTGTCACTGAGCAAGGCACTCACTTGTATCAGGAAAACAACTCCCTGCTACATACAAATGAACACAAATACTACTTAGTACTAGGCCTGTTAATGCTCACAATACAAGCATATGTAGCAGTACGCTATCCCACGCAATCGTATGTACTGTTATCATACGGTGTATATGGGCTACATCCGGGATTTTCGGTGGGATAACAATTTTTTTGAAGGCCGTCCAAATGTCGCCCCCGTTTCGCGCCACGATACTGTGTCTTTAAGAATCGATTTCAAAATTTTCCGATCTGGATAGTTAATAGTTGAAGATCTACATAATTTTCAGATGTTTTTCTTCTATGGATTTCATAGAAGTCTTTCCCTACAATACTGAGGGCTAGTTAGTTAACAGAACCACCGGGACCGCTACCTGATCAAATTTGCTAGCGGAAACCCTGATACAAGTGAAGTCCAAAAGACTGTTGTTAAGGCTTGGTCACAGAAACCCTCGCCACTGGGTGTTACCCCACGTTTGCAATAAAGCAAAGCGGCGGGTAAACACCTAGAAGAGCGAACGAAGTCTTTTCGTACAGCTGGTAGGTTCGAAAAAGCCAGCGCAACAATCTGAAGGGGAGGTAGCTACCAGGCGCCACGCAGGCTAGTTAACGCCGTGATTTTCGTTTTGTGATTGTGTCTTAACGCACCACGGGCAGTAAGGTTGACATGAGAAAATCTCTCCATATGAAAGACTGCGGAACGAACTGGCCGACCACGGCACGAAATGGCCGATTTTTTGACGCCATTTAATGTTTACTTCCTTCACGAGAGCCAGAAACTGACCATTGTTCTGATGCAGTTTTAATGCTCAAAATTATTTACAATTCCACCAAACCTAGACCGATTTTCTGGTTGAAAATGTGTTTTAACGTCAATTTACGAAGTTCAGTTTCAGCAAATAATTTTGTAACTGCGCAAATAGCGTCATTATGCTTTAAAGGCATACTTTCATCATCCCAAACAGTTCCAATTCTCCCAACCAACTTACTTCTAGCCCCTCCCACATTTATCTAAAACTCATCTTTATCCAGACACAATCCTAGTTTGTTGTTTCATGGCTTGTCCCAGTGGCATACAAGTCCATAATGTGTAATCAAGACACTGTCAGTGCCCATGCTGTGTAATTTAGCTATCATGCGTTGTTTGAATGTGATGCCAATCAAAGAGCTGTACCAATTGAGAGTTTTGATATATGTATACTGAAACTGTAGTTTGGGGTGACGAATGACTGCCTTTAAGCCACTTGATGTCCACTGCAAATGAGTTAACCGCAAAAATGTGACCTCTGGAGATATAACTCTTGAAGCAGTTGAAGGCAGTTTTGTCCTTCCTTCAGGGAAACGGATTCTCTAATGATTGGCTTGAGTACAATGTTGTTACGAAATCAAATATGTAAAATACCAATTACTGTATAATGATTGAAAGTACGATCTGAATCCGAGTAGGTGGTGAAGACAGACGTTTCCATTTGTGAGGAGGGGGGGGGGGGATTGATGGGAAAATTTAAAATTGTTGTAGCAAGAACAAATTACACTTTCACTGGCTGCCCCCCCCCCCCCCCTCCGACAGCCGTAAATGGCATTACCCAAGCTTGCGTAGCAGAATCTAAGTCTTTATTTTAAGCTTTCGTTGGAAATGTTTCCTTCAACAATGAAAATGAACAAGTCGTAAAATAGTCAGAAAATTAACAGATAAAATGTATCGCTTCTATTGGATAAAATGAAACCATAATCATTTGGAATGAGGGTGTATGCGTACTAGGCGAGGGGGTCGCATTAATCAAAACTCAGTGATGTGTTTCTTCCTCCAAAACTGTCGAGAACTGTAAATTGCGTCTTACCGTACATTTCTGCGCAATCATTGTTGCTATAACCATCAAATTGTAGCGTACAGACAGAGTTTTGGCTAAACTTCCTCTCACATTGCAGGAAATGGTATTTCTCAGTCTCGCTTTATACTAAAAATCCGTACCTTTCATGCTTGATTTTGAAGTTTTTAAAAACCCCTTGTCAAATGTATTGTTTGCCTTCAAGTTTCACTGTGGACAAGGAGAGGAGGTGATTGACTGGCTATCGCACCTGTTCCCTCTAGTTACGTAAGTTTTAATCGAAATTTAAACACCAACCCGTAGTAAACCCGCGTTCTCGCGTTTCTCGAGCTAGAGAGAACTCGAGCGCTGGGTGCGTGAGACAGCACGGTACAGGTGATCATAGGACTACCTCATATTTGTAAAACAGACCAAACAATTTCTTTATTGCAGGAATTGAAACCATGTGGGCCCACAAGTGGTAGATGTGGAGGCATGCCTCAAGGCGTTTAAGGAAACAACACCACAAACTCCGGTCTTCAAAATTTACCGTGGGCTCAAAACCATCCCAGGATTCACAGTTCTTGTTTTTCCTCGGTTAAAGTCCTTTGTAGGTTATGCCCCAACCCCCCACCCCCATTCCGTCCCATTCCATCCGACCCCATCCCCTTTTTTCGATGAAGTTGTCGGTTCTATAAGCAACCTAATTTTAAAAAGGTCTTATGCATTGACGTCACACGACATCATCAGACTGGACGATAAAGATTGTCAAAGCACCAATTACAAAGAAATGTAAGACAGAAAGAGCGGCATGATGGGAACATATTACATCGGAAAATGAAGTAGGGTTTGGGGTTCACTAGTCAGAGTTGCCTGTAGTCGGCGAATCGTGTTCTTTATTAGTGAACAGTAACCTGATCATATATATGAACGATGTAAGTAAATGGTTAAATAATATTCAATGGGGGGGGGGGGGAGGGGGTATTATGAAGGTGACATTCAGGCGTGTTTTGAAAACCAACAACACCGGTTTCTATTCTTGGCTCTACACGGCAGAGGCAGTAGAATAGTTAAAGAAAAGTAAAAAAATTGGCCGCAATTGTCATGGGGTAAGACTGAAGAAAGGAGAGAATCTGGCAAAGAGAATGCCGGCGAAAAGGCACTCTAATCCTGACGACTGCCTGAAGCTTTGTCTCTAACGAACCTTCGTAAATATTTAGTAGGGAGTTCTTCGTTGCGATCAAGATATTGCAAAGTTTCTTTGGGCTAATGTCGGGCTACGCCAACTACATTTCAGGCAGAACAATGATAGTTATGCACGCATGGAGTAGCTACTCTATGTCGCTTGGATGAAAAATAGTACACCGTGGCACAAGAGAACGAGGGCTGGAAAATTTTGCGAAAAAAGGTCGTAGACTGCTGACGTGCAATAGGAATCCTCAACTCTCAGTGGTTAAATTTTAGCGCTAAGTTTGATTTACTTATTGTGCGATATTGTATGACGACCGACATCGTTGCGCTAAAATTCGATGTCGCGATATTGGCTTTCACATCGCCATACATCGATATATTTACCCACCCGTATTACCTGAAGTGAACATGTTCAACAACTTGACCTCAAACCTCAGCACCGTAAAGCACCCAGTTCGTGGACCTAGGAGCGTCACTATCAGATGGCCCGAAGCGTTTCGGAGTAACAAAATACATTCGGTCAGCAACATCACTCCCATTTGTTTTAACTTGTACGTGCATTTGGATTATCAAGAATATGTTAAGCACCCACTTTGAAATTCTCCCCTCTATCTCTTCTTCTTGGAACATTTGGCAAATGCAGGGGCTTAGCCCCCTACCTTTTCAATTAGGCAGATTCTGAGATTCCCTCCTCGGTCCCACCCTCACTTCCTTAACAAAAGTTGTATGAACCTTTCAAGAGTTTGTGAACACCCTCTGTAATTTTCAAATATAATTAATCATCTGGAAGTGATTGTATATACCTGGATACCTGGATAAGAAAATCGCGTTAATAGACGATTCATCTGGTAAATGAAACACTTCCCCTTTCCGTGGAAGAAACAATTACAAGTGTAAGTGCTGTCATCGCAAGCTTATCATACCAATGATTGCGACATATATAAGAGAAAATGTATACAAAAAAAATAAATAAATAATGAAATTTTATATCATACAGATATGGGCACAGCTTGAGGGACCATAACATAAAGGGTGCAACTATTCTGCAGGAGCCAAACCTAGAGCATAATGAACGAATCCTCGATTGGGTCCACGGTGTAAGGGCCAAAGGGAAAATCAAATTAAAAAAACTGTTCAGTATTTTCTTTTGAGACGGCAAGAAAAATGTAGCATATTAAATTAACTTTGTATTGTTACCATTAGCACCTAATCCCCAAACGAAACAGGTTCCAAAAAGGTAGAAGGGGTGAAAGTTCGACCCCCTTTTTTACAAAATGCCCCTGATTTTGAACTAAGTGTATTTATAGCAAGACTCCATGATATACTTACGTCACAGGAAACACCTAGTAGGCTCATTGGTAATGGGCCCGGGCCCGGCCCCTGGTTTTTGGAAGTGCAAGTTGAATGATGGCATGTTTTCAGAGTTGCAAAGACGTGTGTCTTTGGAAATTCCCTCCAACAAAGGAGAGGGAGAATTTGAGAATACCATTTGTTTGATGCATAGTGTTACGAGACGACATCAACCAGATTGAATCCACGGACGAGCAAGTGGAGAGTTCTAGAAAGTGCTAGCATCGGTGTTGTCTGAGTCTCGAGCATATTCAACGGGTAACCCCAGAGAACATTTGCACAGTTACTGGAAACTACTGTATGATGTAATGGCCTAATAATAGCCAACCTGTGGTTATGGGTTACTGAGCCCAGAACTTTCGCTGTTTGTTTTGTACGAGGTCAAACGAGACGTTTCCATTAGAGTGAGTTCCAGACTTTTCTGGAAGAACTACCAGATATATAAAAGGTCATGCAAGCAGTGTGACGAGGGGGAAGAGAACAGAAGATACACAGATAATACCGAGACCAGACGCCTGCTTCGCCGCTTAATGCTGTAATTGTGTCGCCATTTACCGAGGACTATAGTCTTCATCCTGCCTTCGCAGAACCGAGTCCTACGCTGTGCTGCTGTACAATCGACGCTAACAACACTACCCCTTGGACAAAGAGTGATACCTTAAGCTGTAAAAGATTGTGAGTAGATTTAAGATTAATTGTTGTAAATTTAAGGAAGTAAGAGGTGAATAATAATTAAGTTGTTGATTTTAATCTCGCTCTTCTGTGGTCTTTCGCTGTTATTGGTTTGTATTGCGACCAAGCCGTAACAATAGTGACCACGCACTGGCAATTATAAGTCACCACTAGTAAGGATAGGCTACCTTAAACAATGGAGTTGTCGGGGACAACTTCCTTTCAAATCAGACATGTCCTCTTCAGTTTGTGCATATCGTGCAAATGACGCAAAATGTTAACACAACACATTCAACTACTGTAGGCCTATCTGTTTACCGACCAAGTTAAGAAATTTCTGACTTTGGAGGCTATGCTGTGTCCAAAAATAACAATTATCACATTCTGAAGTAAGCGGAAGTAGAAGGTCCACAGGTCAATGTCTACACTTCCCGTAGAACCTCTCTCAACTCATAATTTACCTTTCAGACGGCGAAATGTCTTTTTCAAGATTATATCAGATGTTATTTGAAGGTATTTTTGGTTCATAATAACCTCAGTCGAAACTGTTCTCTACCATTCCGTAATCACAAACGTGTTCTGAAGTCATCAATCAACTTGAGGACGTCGTACAATTGAAAATATAAAAGTGGTTTCACCCCAAACCAAAAAAGAAAAGTTAAGTCAATTTAAATGGGGATTATCCTGCCACCCATCCGATGAGAGTTCATTTCGCCTAATTTGGAATTCACGCACACACGAGTACCATGCGCTCATCTTTATTCTTGCGTCAATTCCTCTGGTGTAAGTGACAAGACCTGACGCTTCCTTTCCTTAAGAGAAGGGTTTAATGTCACAACAGGATTTGGTATGTTAGAGGGATACAGGGAAGTAGAAGGTCCGTTTTGGTGAAATTTGCTTTGAAATCCTGTGTGTAGTTCTCAAGATATGAGCATGCAAAGTTTACACACTTTCGACAAAAAGTGAACTTGGAGCAAGCACATATGACATCATATCCCCACATGAGTGCACAGTCGTTTGTGTTTATTTAAACACAACAATCTGATAAAGCAAAGGAAAATAAGGCAATCCTTGTCAATTTTTAGGAAGTTATTTAAGTTCTGCTGCTCTCAAACTCACTTTGGAACACAAATCTACTGACTCCATCTACTGAATGAAATTAAAGCTTTGCTTAAATTTCCCCTTTAAGAACCTTTCTCTGCGCATTATATGGATTATTTATCTTACCTACTTGTGCGACAGTTATAGCATGACAGGTATATCATCACAGTGAATCAAGGCGTGCACGGGGCTACAGGTTCCCCTCATTGGTCGCCATGCTTTTTTAAAAAACATGCTCTAAATGTTTTCAAACTAGCACTATTTTGCATCTCAATTCTTTTCTAAGAGAAGAACTTTTTTAATCGATCAGGATTCCCCTCAGACCCCTCTTCTATTAAAACTATCCCAATAAAACCGTGCGCCCCTTTAAGTCACATTATATGGCAGCGTTTATTAGGCATCTCTCGTGTAAGAATAATATAATTTTATACATTGTCCCCTAACCCTGAAGCAATGTATTTCTCTTTAACGATTGTCTATATTTGCAAGTGCTTCCACTTTCTTCTGCTTCTACACAATGTTACAGAATATGATGTGTAATCGGTACAATATGATATGTAATCGGTACAATATGATATGTAATCGGTACAATATGATATGTAATCGGTACATTGCCTCAGATTCTTTTTCTTTTTCTTTGCAATTTATTTATGATTAACACTGTTTGTCCTTGAAATTTGGTACTGCTGAAATATTTGAATATCTTTCACTGTATATCTAGCATTCCTACATCATATGTATGTATAGAAAATAGGCCTAATGTCTCTAAATATTTCCTGCAACGGCGTCAAAGTAACAAAAAGTAACGCAATAACAAATTAATGCGCTGCGATGGCATCACATTCACATAGAGCACTGATGATATTTTTCTGCATATTGTGATGATTTTTTTTTTTTTTTTTTTTTTTTATGATTAACACTGTTTTTCCTTGAAATGTAGTACTGCTGAAATATTTGAATATCTTTCACTGTATATCTAGCATTCCTACACCATATGTATGTATAGAAAATAGGCCTAATGTCTCTAAATATTTCCTACAACGGCGTCAAAGTAACAAAAAGGAACGCAATAACAAATTAATGCGCTGCGATGGCATCACATTCGCATAGAGCACAGATGATATTTTTCTGCATATTGTGATGCCAATGAAGTTTGTCTCAGGAAACTCCCTTTAATTCAAATTTTTATAGATGCGCACTTGAATGAACCCACTTACTTCCAGACTTTACAGAAAGATTATTTGAATGTCAATGAGTTAAAAAAGATGTTTTGTGAAAATTTATCAGCGGTAATTTCCCCTTTTTGTGTCATAACATCAATAGTCTGATGACGTCAGAGGCGACATTCCACAGGGGAGGGGGATTAGTACTCGAAACATGGATGAAATTTGTTTAGCAGGTTCAGGTAGCACTTCAGTGTAATCTTATAGCTGAAGCTACTGAGCTAAGATTAAGTAGCAGGTAACGACAACAGTTTAAGCCAGACAATTACAAGTGTCCCATTCACCACAGTTTTTATTGAGCAATATGTAACTATAATATAGGCCTATACGGACTATCATCAGATCATATTTGTTACATATATTCGTGCGCGAAGGCGATTACGACACCCTTTGGATTTGTTGCCATAACAGCAAATATACAACAGACATACCTATCAATTACCTTTGATAATGTCTCAGTTGCATGTCATGCGGTTTAGTTTAGCAGTGAGCTGAACCTTCGACAAAATGTTTTAACATGCACACAGTACATTACCGGGTCAAAACGTTTACACAGAGAAGGGAAGTTCTTAGCTAAGAAACCAGGTGTAAAGTTTGACATATTGTTGTCACAACGACATCAGAACCCTTTTAAAGGTTAAAGTAAGGTCTTCTTTAGTTACATGAAGTTACGGTGATATGAATTTTGCTTGTAAACATCACAGTACGGTGTAAATGGAACAGTAGTAAACCCGGGTTGTATCTAAAAAAAAGAAAATCGGGTCAAGAAATAAACTAGAGATTACTCTTTCCGCTATTAAGGCTTCCAGCTGTCCATGAATGTGTTCTTCGAGTAACATTGCCAGAGGGTTGATTGCGTTTAAATCAATTCTTTGGGAATCAACAAGAAACAAGACGAACTTGGTTTTGCCAAAATGCACGAGAATAATGAGGAAAATATGAAAATATAAATATTAGTTTCTTTTAAGCATCCTTTTAACAGTCTAACAAGGCTTGCACCCAAGTATAGCCTAGCTTGGCGCAAGAAATTAAGAGTAATCTACAGTATTGAGCCCTCTAGCTACAACCACGACTGATTTCTGAGACAACTTGAAGATATAGTCAAAATGTTTCCGGTATATTCCAATTCATCAAAACTATTACTTTAGCTGTCATTTGACATCTTTGTCTTGGCTGATTTTTTGATCATAAAATTTTAAACTGTAAGATAAAGGTCGAATAAATCCTGAAGCTTTCCCACCCTTGATAAAATAAAACGGAACAATCCAGCCGGTCGTATCACCGCAGTGAGGCAGATCAGTAAAACTTACGTTTATCCCTAGTTTCTTCACATTTATCAGCATGCGTACAGAACTAAACTAAACCCGGCAAATTGCTAAAATGATCACATGCACTTCGATATTTACGTCCTGGTTAAATGAGCAGCGCCACCATTTCGGCGGCACAACCTGGTAGGGCGTTTGGGAAAAATCTGTGGGACTGGGTGCTAGCGAGACTATATGAGAGGATCGCCGATACTAGTTGACGGGAAGCACGTAAAAGAACGTATTTTACTCTCCTGAAACAACTCACGCAGACGCCAAGCCCCAAATGTTAAAACCTTTTTAACAAAATAATGAGGGAAACGAATATATATACATGTATAAGTACAATATACGCTTCTTCTTCTCAGCGAAAAACTGAACAGAAAACTTTGTTCACTCGATGACCCTGAAGTTTGAGTGACTGTCAACAGGTCAAGGTATTTATTTAACTTGCCATTGGAGATTAAATGTCAATTATTGCCAGCATTCAATTGCCTGCCTAATAACCTGATAACCTTCTCACGTAGGTCTATCACTAGTATAGCTGCTTCTGGAAATACGTAATGTCAATGACCAGTCACAGTGGTCAACGTGCTACAACCTGACCTATCAATGTAATATCCGGCAATTTTGTTGTACAATACATTTAGGGCATTTAGCCCGAGTCTGAATATCCAGAGTTCCTTTTGGCTCCTACAGTTATTAGGTTTGTTAATTATAATATAAATCAGAATGAAGTCATCGACTAAAGTCACTACACTATGTTTCGATATGTGAAGCTCTAGCATGCAGCAGTATGCGGGCAGAAAATATCCGCGAAATAATTATGCAACATTCTTGGTCGCCATAGTTCTCACATGAATATTAACAAGGGAATGTCTTCTTTGATATGTAACAGACTTTTATGTCCACGATTTTACATTATTTCCCTTAGCAACTGATGTGGCATCATGCTCGTCATAGAGAAGACGAAAGACATGGCTGATTCAGCTGAAAGACTGATGACTACGCGCTTTTGAAATTGAAGGGAAAATATGCTGTCCCCGTGTCCGATCAAATTTCCAATAATAAAATAAAGTCATAATTTTGTCGCAATTTGCTAAATGAGGCGAAAAAAATGCCAGGCAGTTTCCCACAGTCTGTTGAAAATTTTTAATGGTCGTAAAAGCGTTTCATTACACATTTTAGGTAGGAAAACAGACGCAGTCCTTTAAACGTACATTGGAATTGATTTGTCAAGGTGGTATCCTGATCCTGTAATGTCAGGTGGGAAAGAAGAAAAGCAGAAATAAAAAGCGTTCACCCAAAAGCAGTCATCCAACTAGTTTTGTATAGCTGTATAGTGGGCTGTCAAGTTTCATGATTAGCTTTAATGAGTCATATGACCATATTTGTTCTCCTGAAATGCGGAAATTACAAGGAGAAGAGCTTACAGTTTCTTTCTAGGAGTATCTGCTTGGTTTAAATTGAATATTCAATGATGAGGCGTTACTTTAAAATAAGTTTGGAAAGTCTGCACTTGCCCTTTAAATCAAACAAGTAGTTTCGAAACTTTTGGTATGCGGATCTAGAGTTTGAATTTCCTGCTGTCGTTAACTTCATGCAGGAAAATACGTCGGTTTAGACCTGCGAGCGTCGAACGAAATAGACATTTTAAAGTTTATGGCAAGTAGTTTGGAACTAGTAAATTATTAGTAAATTATAAGTACCTAAATTTATATACCTTGAACATCGTTTGATGCGCGAACACTGCAATTTAAAGAGCTGAACATTTTTCAACTTTTTATCTTCTACCGTGACACTGACATCATGTCTGGAGGAAACGGAATGAGCACATGCCAAGTGGTGGGCCGTGTCGCTTGCATAGATATTGACCCGTTGGGGAAGTAGACCATACGGCAGGTCTAGGACGGGACCACGAATTGGATGGCCTTGATTTAGCAATCTGGGTTGAGAAGCTGATCAATACAAGGTGTTTTAGCATTACAGCACAACCGAACTACGCCGAAGGCAGGGTTTATGTGAGGGGCGTATGTTAAAGGTGGGCTGAACCATTTCAGACTGTCGGTGCTGGTGGGGTATATAGGTGTACCATTTTGGTGTGTTCTTTCAACACTCGAGGTGCTGTTATACTGGCGTTGTAAAAGAGTGCAAAGTGTCCAATTAAGTTATAGCTAACTCGGCTTTGATCTGGCGTCATAGAATGTAACAGAAACAAAAGAGATGTTCTAAATTTCCGCTTGTTGACCGACGGACAGTATGATGTCAGTCGTGCTCGTCAACCACAAAGCGTGGAGGCACGTCCCCTCCCCCGGTGCCCATTTTGCAATTGACTGGCATGGTCCCACGGTGGATAGCGTTTACCAAGTACAAAACATAAAATACAAATATAAAAAGATGTAACTCTTGATTCGTTTATTTCAAATTGAAAGGCTGCATGACTTCCTAAAAGACCGGTGTCATGAAAGGCTTGTGAGTTGTACTGTATGAAAGAGATTCCTTTATTATCTCTTACACACAGGAAAGACACTCCAAATCGGAGCAAACTAGGTTTCATAAAAGATATAAAAATAATCTCCGTCGAATATAAAGTAAGATTTCCGTGGGATACGAAGTGTACACGTTGACCTAATTGTTCTAAAAGGAGTGCTGCAGCTGGTTATTGAGACAATACCGGATGCGTAGTACTTACGAAAACCTTTACATAATAATTAATTTTGCAAGCATGGTCGAGTTAATATGCAATCAAAGTATTATGTATTTGCAATATTAAACTGCTAACCCTTTTTCAAAATCAAAACCAGGACAAATTGTTCTAGGAGAACTTGGCCAATAACCCTTTCGTTTTTCCTCCGAAACTTTCGTTCACATTATCTGTAACAAACCTAATTTCTGGCAATTAGTATCTATGAAAGGGGTGGCAAAGGATGTTAGTTATTGGCAGTTTTAACCTTTAGTTTATACCTGCATGTTGCTTTGGATTTTGCCATGCTCACTTGCAGTAGAAATTGATTGAAAAGTTAATGACTTGAGATAAAACTTGAGGTGCCATTGATGACATTTTGTCCAAGAATGTTTCATTAATTTGATGTTAACCTGGTTTGACTTTACCCGAACCACTTTACATGTAATTGGGATTTGGAATGGATCTCAGCATAAGCCTTTTCATTGCCTTTTAAAAAAAATACTATCATACTTAAGTTTTCAGTTATATCTGCCATTAAATATGTTTCTCTTTTCTTTCCCTTAGTATATTGGATGGCGCATTGTAAGCATATTAGATTTAAATTTACCCATAGATATAGTGTTGACGTTAAACAAGTGTTTTAGTGTAGTCAGCAGTATCGCCTGTAATAACGGCATGAAATGTGGTGGCGCCATGTAACATTTATGACAACACATTTTCATCTGTCGTAGCTGTCGACTTCGATGGTTTTCCACGGTTGCTAGTATACATGTCGCCCGGTTCAAGGGAAATTTCGCTGTACTCTCTGAGGCATAGGTGGAAGAAGGAAAGGATATCGACACTGCGGTTGCATATATGGCGGTAACATACCGAGAAAAGGCGGTCTCCGCATTCCAAAACGTAATGACGGCGGTAACGGAACTCCGACAGGGGGTGGTGGCATCCTACGAAATGGCCCAGGAGGTCCATAGAATTGATATGGCCTGCAATAAGGGAGTCTCACGTTACCAGGAGGAGGACACTGTGACCCACGTGGAGGCAAGGGTCCATTTCTTGAATGAGCCATCAGTGGTGGTGGTTTGTCACTTGTGGTGTTTGGTCGGTTCACGTCCCGTGCTGTATCTTCCAGCGGACGGTTTTGCCGATCTTGCTCCGGAAACTGTTGGGTGTGCACGCGGCTGGTCTGTGCATTACGGTTGGTACTGGAGTCACACTCGTAACTGGGGAAACCAAAATTTGTTATTAAAAGCATTATATTCATTATTAGTCAATCAAAGTCACTGGAGCGGAAAGCTTTTTTTCTTAGTCTTTTTTCCATTTTTGCATTTTTCCTCATCTTGGACGAAAGCAACCTTTAAAAAAAAAAAAAAAAAAAACCCTTCCCCTGTTTAATTTTAACTCATCTCTGTGCACACCACGCACTTTCTTTTATAAGTGAGATAAAACGACACGGAAATTTAATGGAACGGTGAAATAATAAAAAAGAAAGCAAACTGATGAATGTTGTTAACCTATATCTATAAGAAGTCGGTGAATGTTTCTCTAAAATGTCACATAGAAATGTCATACATAGGTGACTTGCCCTTACGATGAAAAGCAAAGTTTATCATTGTGAATTAAGTTCGATTCCATTGCCCACCTATTATGAAACATGTTCTGTAACACGTCTGGAACAGCTGATCCAAAGTGGTCAGGATGGTTATAGTTTTATCAAACGATTTTGCAATTGAAGCCATTTCGGTTACATTTGGCCCAATATGTTCTTTAGATATCTTGTTTAAGAGCGCAGAGTCAATATAAAAAGTCTGAAACAAAAGACAACAAAGGAATAATCAGGATCTTCTTGACCCGGCCTGGGATTTGGGGAACAAGGAGGGCTGCGTATTTGTGTGGCGGTGCTAAATTTCGGAAGCGAACTGTGTGGTCGCCCAAAAATGTATCTACGGCAGTAAAACGACATTATAAATTTAGATAATGATAATTTTTTGTTTCTGTTTTTATGTTATTTTTATATTTCTCAAATTTATTCCCTCTCCGTTCGCCAGTAAGGTCTGCTGGGGAAAGGCAATTTCACGGTGTCACCCTAGCTGTTGAACAGGCTCGTTGTCAAAGGGAACCGTAACTGTAAGATAAAGTTTTCTTGAAACATTTTTTCCACGAAGGAGGAGGGAGCATGTACACAAATTTTCCATCTTTCTGAGTGTGACCAGGCCTTTTTTTACGACAAATATTTGAAAATGGAGCCGTTGTGGAAAAAAATTACCAATCTGAGTTTCTTGTAAAGAAATTTGAAAGTTAGGGGATTGTTAGATCAGAAACTTTTGGAATGTCGCCCGAGAGCCTCAATAAAAATGTATTTGATAACATAACGTAACGGCAACATCTTCAGTCTTCGTTAAATCCCCGGATTTGCTATAGCCATCCCCCCCCCCCCTAATTAAAAAATGGTATTTAAACCCAAATGTGATGTACATTAAGACGCAAAATACAAGGTTTAAACTTCTAATAGTTTATGAAAAGATGGGTTCAAATACCATTATTTCAGGAGTAGAAATACCCAATTTAGAACGGGTTAGATTCAACATCAGCCTGAGCACAGAACCCATTTATTTTTCACAGTGCAGGAAAGGTCCGATTTTGGAATACTTGTTGCAGGAACAGCTTTGTTTCGTTTATTTCGACTGTTTTCAATGCGCGCATGCGAATGCGAATTACCGAAACCGCTTAGTAAGCCTACTTATCATAACAAGATATTAAGCTTACCATGGACAATCAGGATGGCTTCCATGAGCTAAATGTTCCTTTCTCCATTTTTCATAAGAGTTCTTCTGAGAGGGGTAGTGGTCATTTTGGCGGCCATGTGATTCTTTGGTCACGTGGTTTTCTCTTTGATTCCTGTCAGGTCCACAAGTTCCCTGGCGAAATTTGCTACCGTCTGGCTGTCTGGTAGTTGCATCGCCTAATGGCTTGTAATAATGGTACTTGTCATTGAGGCCAAATCCACGAAATGATGGGTCATTGCACTTTTGGAAATGACGATGCTTCTGTTGTGGTTCCTGTCTTTGATAGTTGTTACAATATGTTCCCCTCTTATCATGTGACGGTTGTGACCCATTATTCCGATCAGCATAAAGATGTTTCTGGTACTGTTGGGGGTTCTGATCACTATCAGGATCAAAATGTGCCAAGGGTTTTCCATTCATTCTTTCGGTGGTATCAATATTTGGATGACATGCATTTGCGTTTTTTACATAATGCGTTTCTCGTTTTATATGGTGGAAATGTTTAACTGTCGGCTCTCTTCTAGAGATTTCAACGTCATCTGTAAAAAATCTGTGTCTCTTTTTGTCTTGAACATGAATAATATCAGTTGTCTTCTTTTGTTGTTTGAAGCTTCGATCTGGATAATAGACTTCACCATTGTTTTGGAGGGAGCATTGTTCTTGTTGAAAACCCTTCAAATTTGGTTTATTGTGAGATTCGTTTTCTAAACATGGCTGAGACGTGAGAGAGTGTATGTTTGGACTGCTATAAGAACGCCGGACATTGGTTTGCCTTTCGGTGGGAGTTACCATATTGTTCCTATCCTCTGGAACAATTATAATCAAATTAGGATTTGATGACCATGATCGGTGCAAATGGTAAGTTCTTGCAGATTGACCTCGGCCATATTTGTTTTGTTCATCAGGACAATCTTCATCGTGTTCAGATATTTCATCGAGTGCATGATACTCCAGTTTCCCCTTCGGGGGAATTCTGCGACGTGAAGGTTCCACGACTGGGATCTGAAACTGCTCCGAGTGTTGTACTTTCACATTTTCAACTTTACTGTCACGGAAAGAACTTTCCCCCGGCATAGATGAACTCTCAGACTGCGGGCGACAGTTTTCGTAGAGGAACATCGAACTGTCCTCTGAAGAAACACCACTTGCATTGCGATTGTAGTTTGGATTTACTCGCCGGCGTTTCCCCGATTTATATTCTGGTGAGGTACTTTCATCCGATTCTGAAGACGGTGTGAGCAAATTCGTCATTCTTGACCTTAACAGCTGCGCTTTCTTTCTAGCCAGTTTATATTTTGGCGTCCTGCGGGAAACATACGATCGCCTAACTCTCATTAAACGGTCCCAATACGAACGGCCACGTTTTCGTTCGTCGATTTGTCTGGATTTGGGAGTTGACGGATAAACGTCATCCTCTGCAATATCTTGCTTCACTTTATTGACAATTTCTTGCTGAAGAACTTTAAATGAGTCTGTCGAAGCAGACAATTCATTTGGCTTTTCCCCAGTACTAACTTGGAAACCTCGCAAACCATTATCCGCCACGTCTCTGACATCTCCATTACCATTTTTCGTCTGAGAAGGAACACTTTCAAACTCAATGAATTCGATATGTGCTGGCGATGACAATATACCCTCTCGCTGTTTAAAAATTTAAAAGGAAAAGATGTTTAACTCTTAGTATTACAAATTACAGTACGTTATTGAAGGGGAAGTTTGAGCAAAAAATTATTTTCATATTTGAAAGAAGAAAGAAGAAGGATGGTGAAGTTTCCATTCAAATCGGACATGTATTCTCGAGATAGCCCCTGGCAGGAAATGAACTACAATGATATTGAGGGCAGAAGAGAATATATCACTTCTTCACACTAAAGCCGTGTTCCCATTTGATCCAGGGAGGTGGATCTTGATCTACCGAGGTGGATCAACATCAGTTACCTTGATCGAGATCCGCGTTCCCATTTGAGTGAGCGCGGTAGATCAAACGTGTTTTATGAACACATTGCGCAAGCGCGAAAAGGTCACCAATGTTTACAAGTCGGCCCGCCATGCATTTCGTATCGATGTTTCACAGAAACATACATGAGTGTAACCGGAGATCCAGGGTCACTTGATCTACCGATGTGTTCCCATTACAAACTTTGATCCAGCGCGGTGGATCTGATCTACCCCGAACGGTCGATCAAAATCGGTGGATCTTGATCTTGAGTGAGTGTTGTTGATCTGCGTTCCCATTAGTGTTTAATCCACCTCGGTAGATCAAGATCCACCTCCCTGGATCAAATGGGAACACGGCTTAACAAGGAATGCTCTGTTTCTCTTTGTTTTTCAGACTGTTGTGTTGGCCTTGGCGTTAATAGGAATAGGATCTCCCCATAGATATTGCAAAGTTTGAAAAGGTCTTGTCTTATGCCAGTTGTGCAATCATATTTTGATAATGTGGGACTGTCGAGGAGGAAATATCCTGTAAAATTTTAAGACAAAAAAGACGGACATTAATGTAGGGATGTAATGTCATATGTGGTTGCTTCAAGTTCACTGTTTGTTGAAAATGTGACAACTTTACTTGCTCATATCTTGAAAACCACACATCGGAATTCAATGCCAACTTCACCAAAGTGTGAATAAGTACCCCTACAGCATATCAAAACTTGATATGATCTTAAACCCTTCTTTTAAGGTTTTCAAAGATAAGTGGTAATCAAGCTGGTTATTTCCTCACATGTACAGTACTATAGTTGAATATTCTCGCACACGAGTTCTTGTACTTGCGCCACTATCCAGTGAGATCTATTTTAAATTTGAGCACTCCTGTAGAGAGGCAGTCCTTTCAGTTTGAGTCATGTCACTAACCTTAGAAAATCGTTCAGGCAATGCTCTCTTTTGTCATTGCGTGATTCGCAGGCCTGTTGATGAAGATGTTTAATACCCGTCTAATCTATTTGCATTGTTAAGTTCGTTAATGTTATATACAATAGAACAGTTATGATAACACATAACTCAAAGGTTGATAAACATACATAAGTTTACAACTGGTTTAACTGGTTTCATTCTGCCATTACAATATATGCTCAATGCAATTTTGACAATATTATTAACAAGTATTTTGATTATCTGCAACCTGATTGGCCAAAAGCATTTTGAGTCCGGTCTCAAATTGCATGTAAGACCGGTTTCTTGACAGGTAGGAGATGAATCAGAATACCCTGCTTGACACGCGCACGGTTTGAACACGTAAAACATTTCATTTGTGCATATCGGCGCGTTCTTCACTTCATAGAATTAAAACAAACGCGCCACACCGTGAAAGCGAACGCGTCTCTCAGTCACAACTCCTGATATATTCTATGGTATCTTTACAAGCGCACATCTATACACGCGTTTACATTCTTACGCGCTTACAACGCAAAACCAACCACTGCGTTCATTTTCCCAGCACGCAGAAGTGCGCGTCTCTTTTACTTCGGACTAAACAGAGAGAAAAGTATTTTGCGCGTATATCTCGTTTTGAAAATGCACGCATGCTGACAACTGGTCTCAATTGAATTTTCTGTCATGTATCCATGGCCATAGCTATGCACGCAGATCACCGAATAGAATTGTGCGCATGTCTAATCAACACTTCCGCCCCTCCGATTGAGCCTCCGTGAAGAGTCAGCGCGTCTAACAGTGTAGTGATAGGAGTTTTGTATCTACGTTTATAATATCTTTGGTGTTTACGTCGCTTGCTTCCACCAGGGAGCTGCAGCTCCATGCTTTCACTGACCTGTAGGCCTACCCAGTGGCGTCGCCGGGGGGTGGGGGGTGGGGGATGGGGGCACGTGCCCCCTGAAAAATTGTGTGCCCCCCCTGTCCCCCCCCCCCCCCAAACTGAGATTTGAGATTTTCAAAAAAATATGTCTTCTGTAGGAAACTGTAGAAAAACTGCAACCTGCAACTGAATTTTTTAGGATTCGATTCCTCTGTTGAAAAGAAAAGGCAGTAAAATGTCATGTTTTCCAAATGGAAATATCGCAAAAAAAAAACCCTTGGAAATGCCATTTCCGGCTGTCTGAGGGGTTACGCTTTTTCAAAATTTTCTTCACGCTTCCGACTACGTCAATTGGAGGTGGCGCACAGCTCAGGTAACCCTCAAGCAGGATTAAGCCTACATTTTTCCTTCAGAGGATCACATCTAATTGCCCATCAACTGCCTATCTTTCTCTTTATAGGCACGGTGCAGCTCACCTTCCTCAAATTGTCAGCCTGATACGCTCTTGAGAGTAGTTTCACTAACGTTTGTGTTGTTATCAAAACTAAAATCTTCCTCGAAATTGCCCTGTAAGTAATTTTTTAGGCCAGTGTAAAAACAACCCTTTTAAAAAACAACTTTAAAATTTTACAAACACGCTAAAGACCCAGAAGCTCCCAGGAGCTTCCAGGGGCTTCGCCCCCTGGACCCCCACCAGAACTCACATTGAAGTGCCCATCAACTTTTTTCTCTATAGATCATCTACCCCCTTTTCAAAATGTCAGCCGGATCCGCTCTTGGTAGTTGAATCAGTGGTTTTTTACCGAAAGTCTTACAGTTACCCTTGAGGTAATTTTTAGACCAGTGTTAAGTCGATAAAATTACCCTTAAATAACGTCTTTAATACCTCACAAACACAACTTTTACACCAGTGTTAAGTCAATAAAATTACCCTTAAATAACGTCTTTATTACCTCAAAAATACGTTAAAACCCCCTGGACCTGCACCGGGGCTTTGCCCCTGGACCCCACCAGGGGCCCTAAGGCGGTCCCCCAGACCCCACCCGTTGAGCCTCGCGCTTCACGCTCGGTGGCGCCTCCGGTGTCATGAGTGGAGTCTATATGCCCCCCCTTTTCCCTCCCCCCCCCCAAGAATGAAATGTCTGGTGACGCCACTGGGCCTACCAGCCAGTATATAGACCTTATGCCAATTAAAGAGAGGGCGCTTCAAAACTGCAACCTGGGAAGGATAATTCCTTGGAGAAGCCATTTTCATAATTGTGTCATAATTGTGAATTGGAAGAGTAACGGAATAATCCTTCCCACAGTGCACTACTGGAATTAGAGGGCTTAAGGTCTATGGCCTTCAAGGTAAGTTATTTAAAACAAAAGAAAGCATAACCAGCAAAGACATTGTATATCGGTTGTCTCCTGTGGACTGGGGTTGTAGAATGTGCCAACGGTTTTTTCCGCCTGAAGTATTTGGCGACTGAAGTGAAGGACTTAGGCCTACACCGTAGGCTGTAGTGATTCATCTTGAGTCGGTCAGTACCACGGACTTCCTAAAGGCCCCGGGACAGAGCATACTGCACTGTACGTTGTCGCTACCGTACCTATGAGAAAAAGCGCACCAAGATGGCTGTCTGCTATGGTTTTGTGAGAAAGCTTAGACTTGCTCAAGTATATCATCATATTTTGCAAGAAAGTTGAAATATTTTTAAATATGGCAAGGTAAGGTCAAAATCACTTCACCTATTGCAGGAATATGATATTCTTTCCTATTCAAGTTTAACTTTCATTTAAAATGTAACACAGTCGTCGTCAAATCAGACGGTTTGTAGCTTCACGGCGGCCATCTTGGTGCGCCTTTGTCGTCCCAGTCGATGGCGACGACCTACAGATAGGACGTACACCTTACATGCTCTGTTCATGTATATAAGTCCGTGGTCAGTACCTTGAGTCATTACGTACAAAACATATGGCCCGCACACGATGTATAGTAAACACACCGGATTTCGCGCACTGCCAATTTTCGATCACCCGCTGATGAAGATTCTTCCCTTTACTGCAGCAAAGCATCAGCCTAATTAGCTGCGGAACAATTTATCAAACCAATTGCATTGTTTTTGTTCACACTGAAGCCAAAACAGGTCGGTACATTTTTATCTTTACCCAAATCTCATCTGACTAATGGTTGAGTTTGAAAAGAATTTGCTTAAAAGAAGTGACTCTTTGCTGGGTTCTCCCCTTTCTTTTGACTTGAGTTGTTCGTCTCCATCTGAAGAAACTAAACGCGACGTCATAATAGAGCCTCAACTAAGTTAGGAGAATTAAAATTTGATCTGTGAAGTTTTTCAGAAAATTCAGTGCTTTTGTCGATTTCCATCCTTCAGTTTTGGGTGTTAATCAATGGGGATAAAAGCAGGGTGACCTCCGGTGACGTCATCACAAATTCAGCGGACCTCGGCTATCGCTTCGGTTCTCTCAGCCTCTGCGATGACGTCATCGGAGGTCTTAAATAACATTTGAGACCGGGGCACCCTCGCATTTATGCCCTAAATAACACTTATGTGTTGGAGATTTGGTTTATGAATGTATGTTGGGTAAGTGTTAAATTACGGTATACAAAGGACAGTGAACGTTAGTGTTGGTAACATTTTGCACCGCCTCCATCCTCTTCAATAGGTTTTAAAATCTAGGCTAGATCATGTTCAACAGTCATTTGTAAACGATAGCCTAGAGTCATTTCAACTCACATGTAACAGTGTTGATTACTTTTATATTAAGCAGACGGTAAAGGAAGCTTAATCCCGCATATTAATCAATACCGTGAGATAGCATAATAACTTTGTCGTATCGAAGCATTTTAATCTGAGGAACATCATTTCACAATAAATTCCTCTTACATATTGGGACAGTCTGAGTTTTTCTCACCTCTTTAAATATGTAGGTTTCAAATACGGTTCAGAACCAAGTTGGGTTTCAAATTACGTTGCAAATATGTTCAATTCCTACCCTTTAGTAATCTTTTTAGACAAGCAAGGAAAACGGTCGGCACTTTCTACAACTCCAATCTACAGGGAAACAGAATTATAAAGGCACTGCATGGGTAAATAAAGTTGCATCAGGAAGCTGCCATTGTCAATGGCAGCTCCCTGGTGCAACTTTATTTACCCATGCAGTTGCATCTTGTCCCCGAAGGTAGTTGTGACACAGGGTAACCTCATTATCCTCACGTTAAGTTTTTTAAAAAAAAAAAAACCGGGAGCACAACCTTCGGATTGAGTTTGAAATCATGCCGAGGACCGGTGGTTCCGGGCCATCAGACAATGGATCTAGTTAACAGGTTAGGTCTTACTTTGACGACGTCCTCGAATTGAGTCCAAGATGTCTTCAAGGCTGTTGGTGTCGGCGTCCTACACCACGGATCATCAATTTTAGCAACCCTTCGTCTTTGAATTTGCCGGTGTTGGTATTTGTAGGACTTCTTGGGGTGTCTTTGATTAGAGCAGTTGAACAAGATTGGGTTTTTCAACATCACTCTTCTTCTCCATATTTCTCTCTTCTGTTCCTCTGTGTATTTTGGTGAGTCAGATTCTATCGGACTGCTCGTCCGAGGACACCACCCCATCTCGTTATTTTCGGTGGAAATAGTGAAGGTACCTCCGGGACTAAACACTGTCGATCCATTATGACAATCAAAAGTTTCGTCGAATGTAGTGTCTTCTAAAACGTGGGACACGTTGTGATTGAATTGGAATGACCTACAATTGAAATAAAATCCAAGGACTCATGTGAGCAAACATTTTAAATCGAGTAACAATTTCCCATACCACTGAAAGGGGTATGCTGGGATCAGAGTGGCGCCGTTATGATTTACGCAGCGAAGGAGCATTCGAGGAATGGGGATATTTCTGCGGTCACCAAAATCATCAGCGAATAGACACTTATAACGTTTTAATAAAAAAAACTCTTGATTGAGCTGTACAGTTTTTCATTAGCCACTCAGAAGTTATATTTTTGTATAAACGAAACTGTCAATGACCTTAAATTAGAATTTAAAATTGTTAAAAACAGTTAGAATTCATAATTTATTATGTTGACTATTAAAATCGTAGTTAGGGATTTCACTGAAATTAAATATTTTGAATTTGAAGATACAGTGGCCTTTTGGCGATACTAAAATACACAGTTGACAGTCAGACAGTCGAACAATCAGTTGATATTAGGGAGCTTTAGATTTCACGACGCGGACGTCATCTACGACGAAATGACGTCATTTGTGCCTATGCCGCTTCGAACACAATGTGAAACAACGCTAGGCTATGCACCAAGTTGTGAAATATTACGGGCAACGCAGGGAATGATGTCATAACGTTGAAGTTAAGGTCCACTTCGTGCAATCTAAAGCTCGCTATTATAGAATATGCGAGGCGTGACATGTAGCGATCGCCTTTGTGGAAGTCCTGGGAGTGAAAGACCCGTGGGAGAATACATTACTGTGCGCCTTAAAAAGAAAAGGAAGGAGGAAAGGAAAGAAAAAAAACTGGCACCCACTTAATCTGGCCCTGTTATCACAGACAATATGATTTGATTCTCTTGCCGTTTCTACTTCTGCGGCTCAAAACCTGACCTGGTTCCAAGGAGCGCATACATTTCAAGGTGTGCGGACGAATTATTTTGTAGTGTACGAAAGGGAAATTCATGCCAAAGGTCAAATCAACAGTTAAAAGGTGGTCACACTCAACTTTTTGATCACATCTTGAGTACTATGGACACCATATTATGGAGATACTGATCACACACACACAAGAAAAACTTGTTCGCCGTGGGACTGCATTAATGAAAAAACAAGGAAGGTGTATCAGTATTTCTGGCATTGACTTATAATATAGCTCAGCGTTCGGAAAATTCTTTCGTCCTCATCTATTTGGCAAAGTTTTTCCTTTTTTCTAAGGATTTCCCTTAGGCTACGCCAGGGAGCTTAGTCAGCTGCCAGGCAAATCCTGAAGTTCCTCCTGCATGTTAAGCTATATGTTAAGCTATTTCTGGGAGTTAAGAATTTTCCCTCATTTGAGCAATCACTAGGTTTGCCTATCCTACCTCTCTTTTTCGTGCCAATTGGATTGTACTGCTCTTCCTATCTCCGCTAAGACGTCAGGTACTGTCATCGTTCGTAATCGCGTATCAGTGTTTTGACATCTCTCCAGTATATGACTACATCTTGTATCGAAGTTATCAGGAAGTGGTTTCCATGTGATGTTACTGCGATTGCTTTCCATAAAATTTGCGTATGGGTGATCCTTCACCGACATTCTGCAGTTCTGAGTACAGTTTGATTGCAACAGGTTTGTTATTTCAAGAGATAATCATGTAGCCTAGGTATGGGTTTTTGCCTCTGTTTGTGTTTGAAAAAATATGCGTGGGGCCACAACCAAGTGGCTTTGTGATGAAATCAAGGTCTGCGTACCGATACTACTCAACCCAAATATATTACAAGCATAGATACCAAACATAAAACGACGCGGTGACTCTTCGTGGAGGCCGAAACGGAGAGGCGGAAGTGCTAATCACTGCTCAGTTGTTTTGAGGCCAATAGGTAAATTTATACTTTCCGGTAGTATAAAACTTGTTTGTTCAAAACTTAGAAAATCTTAAAAACACCGTTCCTCATTATGGTTTATTCACATGGAACATGTTATTGCTTCTTCGATGCTTTAACACTTGAGCATGGACGCAGAACGTCTGGTTTGAAGTTCATGGACTTACTGATTGACCAGTTTCTATGGTATCTTTACAAGAGCACATTTATGAACGCGATAACATTCTTACGCGATTGCAACAAAAAAAAAAAAAAAAACAACTAGTGCAATATTTTTATGAGCACGCAGAAGTACGCGTAATGTACACGGAGAAATGTTTAGAACTTGTTCCTAGAATACAACCACGCTGATACTCATCACAATGGACATTTCTGTTACGCATCCATATGCGCGCAGATCACAGAAAAGAACTGTGCGCATGTCAACAATTCTGCACCTCCGTCTGAAGGGCGACACAGACCTATCCGTTTTTTTGCGGTCCGTTTTAAGCCTGCTCGTACGTGTCTCCAGTGGGCCCTCAATAATTTGCGAACACACCTATCAGTTAAGTTCGGGTGTAATATCGGATGGGTGTGTTCCCGCCTCTACGCTATTCCGCCGTTTGTCGACGCTGCGCATTACCACTCACGACAAGTCGCTTCTCCATGACAACAATGTGATGGAGTGAAAAAAAATAATATTATCATAATACTTCCCACCAGAGAAATCGGAACAATTTTGGGCCATGCACCTCACCCTATGCCAATGAGCAAAAGGTACACTTTTGATGCTGCTTTAAGTTTCGCTTTTTCAACCAGCAAGAACGATTTTTTAAATAAAAAATTAAATGCCATACCCCATTTTTTTTTTTCAAATGAAACTGCGCTCTGAAAAAGGTGGCATTATTTGTTTTTGCCAGCCATGCTAAAATGGACAAGTATTCCAGTATATATATGCTCTCTGCAACAGTGCGACAGTGGCTAAGCCTTTTCTTCCGATCTATTTGGTACGCTACTGCTATTAAAAATAATCATCTCCTCATCAATGTAAGCCATTGTTCGATAATCAGATGATGGGACAAATTTGTCAGCTTCAAATTCACGTCAGTATCATCCGATAAAATTTTTACCGTATGCGACAATAATTTTTGCCGTCATTATGTGAACAACTACGCCGGATTGTCGTTGCCTTTGCCGTCGCCGTTACCGTTGCCGATGCCGGTATTTGTGAACGCACCTTTAGGATTTCTATGCTTCCCACTAAGAAGCTATGTTGGAGTAAATGATCACATTCGACACGCTTGCTCGCTGAATGTTTACACACCTTGTATTTCACAGTGCACACTGTGCAGTGCGCATGGAACAAAGCCTTGTGTATTTCGCATGATAATTTCCCTCCAGCAAGGCGGTCCAGTGACGTAATGGCAAATAATTTCTCTGGCTGGCATCCACGTGATGTTCTGATGGAGCGAGAACGTCACCATGAGAAGAATGAAATGGTTCGGTCACCTCATTGCCGGCCGAAACACCAGCCAGGCAAGCTTTACAAGAATCGTTACGCCCTATCAGGAGATGAAGAGGGAGACCGATAACAACCTGGTTAAGTCAATAAAGACCTCAAAGACATTAGACCTGATCTTCATCTTGGATCGGACGCTTTGGCATTACTTACAAGTGACAGAAAGATGTGGAGAGCTATCGTGCGTGGTGTTGCGCAGTGCCGACAAACGGCGGAAAAGCGTATCAGACGACGACAGACGACGACGGTCATCCACGTAACGTCAGCAACTTTAAATTTGGTTGAACACGCAGTCGTGCGTTGTGCTACCGATATAGAGCGCTGATCGGATTCGTCCGTAGACTACGGAAGTCGAGAACGGCGCGGTAGGGAGAAAACGCAAATCGATTTCTCATACCATCAGTCCAACAAAAAGAAGAGGGTGTACTTGAAGAACGTTTTGTTACAGCATGCAATATACTGCATACATCCTCAATATTAATGGACGAGTCTTATGCTAAAACAGAGCCGTTTAGACAAAAAAAAAAAAAAAAAAAACAGTGGATTCGTACCCGTTTTTGTCTGCAAAACATGAAAATAAATTAAGGAGTTAGTGCTTTCATATTGATAACTAAATAAGAGAAAACCAAGTATCAAAGGCTCGAAAAATTATAGCAGGTAATGAAAACATGCGAAGTAGCACCTAATTAACCACCCTTTTCCTCGTTTACTCTTTTTCGAGGGTCATCTGCTAACAGTAACTATCTGGTATGCTGACAAATTTCTGTGCATGGTGTCATTCTAATATCTTTGTTTTTGAACTGTGTATTTTGTGGAACTTTTCTTAGTTAGGCAAGTTACTGACAAAAGACGGTAAGGCCTAGCTGCAGTAGAGGACAGTTATGTTTCAACAGCGTGTGCATTTATTGTATAATTAATAAAACAGGTAGACTGTAGCATCATTTGATACTACATCTGCAGTCCTTTATTTCAAGTTTTGAATTTTAATTCGTTCTTAACTTGTAGTCTGTCTTGTAATTAGGAAGGTATTGCTGTGGGATTGGATTACCGCAGTTACTTTAAAGTACTGCCCTGTTATGTTTCTAGAATCAAAAACTTAAAGGCGGATATCCAGGAGAGAATTTTCGGGAAGGGTGGTAAGAGAGCCAGAGATAAGACTGAAAGAAATGGGAAGAGAGAGGGAAGGAAGGGGAAAGAAGAAAAATACGAAGAGGCGTTGAGGAAAGCAGAACAAGGAAAATGGGAAGGGAAAAAAGAAAAATAAAGGAATAAAGCCACGGCCACACTACAACGAATTCAAGTCGGATTACGATCCGATTTTTTTTATTTGCTTTCATTTAATATAATCTCAATTTCTGACCTAAAAGAACTTAAATTTGAGAAATTGTGTAATATATGGTTTGTATCAGAGTACTGCGAAAATGAAATGCTACCGTAACTAATTATTTTGTGACGTCACATCGACAGAAAGCTTTTGTCGGACACTCGTGGTCTGATAAAAGCTGTCTGTCGGTGCACTCTAAAAACACGGTGGTTATGTTCAACCAATATTGTGGTCACAGATTAACCTATCTTTCTCTGGTTAAATAACCAAGAAATACGGGTCAAAATTAACATTACATTCGTAAAATCGAGGAATTATTTTGAATTTTGGTCCAATATTAAAATTTTCTATGGAAATTTTAACCAGTCTTCCTCGGTTATTTCAGCAGGAAATGGTTGGTTGCATATTTTTGTTTCTTTTTTTTTTCAAACCTTCCTTAGTCTTTTCTTTCTGTTTCTTTTCTTGTTTTTCTTTTATTTTTCTTCGAGATGGGGGGGGGGGGGGACTTTGACGCCACGCACACACCCTTGTTACTATGTTGAATTACTTGTCGGCCATAATGATCGAACTCCAAAGCTATACACCTATATACGTCTCTAATTTATTTGAAAATTCATTCCAGACAAAGCTTACAGCTTCATCCCTTAAACGAATGTGGAATTCAAATTTGCCCCGATTAAGTCAAATGTATGTTAATAATTATGGGTCACGTTATTAGCAAATTAGAACTCTTATGATTGAGGTACACGATGTTCCTTCTGTGAGAGAGTTTTTCATTTTCTCCTTTTCTTTATTTTCTTTCCTTTTCTTTATTTTTCTTTTCAACCAGGAGAGCGCATGCCCCAACAATCTCCAAATATATCGCTAAAATAATCAGTTTGGCCTACGAACAGAAAACTGTCAGGCCTTGGTTATATTTAGTTCGTTAAAGAGATAGATGGGATGTAAAGGGATAATTCGGTGATAATTTTCAAAAGCGTAAAAAAAAAGTGCTGTAATTCTCTGACTGATGTGTTTTACAGTGTCAGTCAACTAGATAAAAAGTTCCAAAGTTTAAATTTATTCTTCAGTTAGCTCATTTTGGTTTCCCTTTAGCCGCCTCTTACGACAGACGGAAAATACACTGGTCATATGCTACAACCCCCAGCCCATAGAGGTGTAAAGTGTATAGGGTAAGCAGAGAGTCTCGCTAGGGATCTTCTAAACTAATTAAACTTAACATCCTTTTGCAAAGGAATAGACTGTCATTAGTATGATGGCTCTCGAAAAATGAGTACCGTACTTGCGCAAAAAGGCTAGCTTGAACCCTTATTCGAATACATTGCGAAGCCCCAGGAAGCTCCCGGGTATTTAGACATTAAAATGATGCATTTTATCTTCAACTTCAAATTACATAAGACGGGCACTTAACAAGCTGACAAGTCGGCCGGAATCGATAATGCAGACGGTGCGGGGAGGGAGAGTGGATTATTTAAAATTGAGGTTCTTCAGGGACTACCTCCTTGGTGCCCCAGATCTCCTTTTTAGAGAGCTAAGGGGCTTTTCATATGGTGTTAATTCAGCCCTTGTCTACGATGGGGCGCGCCAAGCGCGCCGAAAAATTTTACGTTTAAGACATCTCAGTAATGAAACTGAATGAAAATTAGAGAAAGGATGAGCCACTTTTAACCTTAGGTGAATAACGGTGGCCTACTAAAAACATTCTTACTGAAGCACAAACATACCCTGGTTTCCCATATAGTCTTTTTCAGGTGACTTTCACAGAGCCGTTTCCTGTAAAGGGGGCGCGGAGCGCCCCGAAAAAATGAATTTTTACTTCATCTCCATAGTGAAATTGAAATAAAAGTAGAAAAAGAGTGGTCCCTTTTCACTACAGCTGAATAAGGGTGACCCCTGAGGATATTTGTCCTAAGCAAAAACGTACCGTTGGTTTCCTATAGAGTCCTTTTCATGAGATTTTTATACAGAACACGCCGAAAAATGGACTTTTGAGACATCTCAATAGAGAAATTCACTAGTTACGGTAGACCTTCAGCTGTGTATGGCCCGGGTACTGGTGATAAAGCTCAGTGAGAATGGAAGAGGTGTTCTATAAGAAGTAACCCCGAATCCTAAAACGGGTACACGCGAAGCGTTTCGAAAAAAAAAAGGGTTGAGACATTTATTGGAAGAATATTGTTTTTATTTAGTTTCCAATGCAGTATATGACCTGCTTAAACGTTATGCAACTTGATTAAGTACCACTCGTGTAGTTCTGTCAGTTCCATTTTGTATTTTTGTAGCAAAAGCAACAAGACTAAGGCGTAAAAAACTAGGTTCTGGAAAATAGTGGAGGGGGGGGGGGAGGGCAAGTGCCCCCGTGCCCCCCCCCCACCCCGTAATCCCGCCTATGCATCCATCCATGATACAGGAAAGCAAGGAAATAAAAAGATTTAAAGGTGATACGGTACACCCCATTTACGGCCGACTGATATCAGACCATCAATTGCTGTACTGCATCCCGTTCCTCAAAGAGTTACGCACAATCTTAAGTATGATTTACTGTTGACTTAAGTATGGGGAATCAAACTTAAGATTAAGCGTAAGTCTTTGTGGAATGGGCCCCCGATTCGTCTGTACGCATCGGTGCTTAGTGACAACTATTGTAGCCTACAATGGATACCAGGGTGGCAAAACAGACGAACATTGGCATCGGAACATAGACTCATTCAATGCTTACAACAGAGCCTCATTAGCAAAAAGATTTCCATGATTTACAAACGAATGCTGTGACGGCTCTGCGTCAAGAGAGTTGTTAGGGCCCGCTTATAGAAATCCTAAGCTTAAGATTTTTCTGGGCCCGCTAAATTGGTCCACTAACTTGACGTCGTGCAAGGGTTAACACCTATCATGCACTCACGTGCTCTTGCGCATGATCTATGCCAACTAATAATCGATCAAACAGCGACTTAAACGTGGCTAAAAATTTAATCATAGTTTATATTGATTAAAGGTAGATATTTTAAGTGGAGACGTCAGAATGTCAAAACTGCTGATGGAGAAAAGGGGGGAAAGAAAATGCTAGGGGCTAAAGCCACCGGGAACTTTGCGGTCCCAGCATATATCTAATGGAAAGAACTAGCTTGGGGAAGGGGCAGGACAAAAATCTGCGGGAAATCACCCCTCTCACCCCGTAGGACATACATTGGCCATTCCTAACCCCAAATTGCAATTAATCGTCCTAAATTAGCAAAGCTCTTTAATTGACATCAGATAAAAAAGCCGAGAGTATGGTCATATTACATTATTCCGTATTAAGGAGGGCCTTGTGTGCACACCAGGGTCTCTGCTTTCCGAAGCAATTAACTGCGCGGGGAGAGGCCGGATGAACAGGTGTGAAAAATGGGCAAAGAGAGGTGCCAGCGGAAGGGGCGAGGGGCCATCCCCGTCGAGGAAGGCTGATCTCCAATTGAATAAAAGTTTCATGGCAACATGGCAATTTCGTTGGAAAGCCTTTATCCATATCATTAAAGATAAAACCCCGATGCCCTTCAGCCCCCCCCCCCTCCCCTCCTCCGACAATCCTATTGATTTTGCTTCTAAAGGGAAAAACTGAAAGAGAGAAGTTTAAAAAGAGATCCAAAATAACCGCAAATTTGCTCCCCTGAACCAGATTTCAGATAGGTTTACAGTTGATGTGTTTTATTAAACTGTAAGATTGTGTGTTGTGCGGCATAAATTTCTCAAGATGCAAGTGTGGTATTTTCTGTGACCAGAACGAGGGTACGCTTGTCTGTCAGTGGCACTGCAAGCAGATTGGAAGAGCCTGCCCCCAGATCAGAAGGTGGACTGAGTCGGTCACAACTGATAAGTGTCGCGTGAAGCGGAAATATTCTGAACACATGTACAGGCCTGTAAGCAATGGCATCACCAAAGGGGAAGGGCGCGCAGGACCCGGGGAACGTGTCCCTCTCGTGTCCCATGTGTGCCCCCTAACCAGATCTGAGATTTAAAAAAAAAAGAAAGAAATGTCTCCTGTAGTCAGAGTGTGACTATGACATAACGATTTTATTCTTCTTTTGACAAGAAAATTAACTGAAGGCAACAAATGCCATTTCAGGCTGTTTGAGAGGTTGCGTTTTTCAAAAATTTCTGCACACTTCGGACTACTCCAGTTGAAGGTGGTGCACAGTGACATGTAACCGTTCCGGCAGGATTAGGCCTACATCTTTCCTTAGGAGAATCACATGTAACTCTCCTTCAACTGTTTTTTTTTTTTTTCCTAGCCTTCAGCTCCCTTCTTCAAAGTGTCCGACAGCCGGATCCGTCAGTCCCTGTCAGTAGTTTTATTACCGTCCAATGAAATCTTACTTTAAGTTGCTCTGGAAGTATAATTTTAAGATCATTGCAATGTATAAAACAATAGAGTCACCCTTAAATTGCAACCTTAAAATCTCACAAACACCTCAGTAAACTGGACACAGGAGCTTCAAGGGTTCCGTTCTCTTTACCCGGGCCCACATGGACTCACATTGAAATGCCCATCTACTTTTTCTCTATAGTTCATCTCCCTCTCCGTCAAAATGTTAGCCAGAGATCTATTCTTGGTAGTAGTTTCACTATTTTCGTTACGAATGAAATTCTACTAAAAGTTGCCATACAAGCGGGTGTTTTTAAACAAGTGTGAAGACGATAGAGCAGCTCTTATATTGCTTCTTTCTTCTTCCTTACCTCACAAACACCCTAAACTCCAGGAGTGGCATCTGTGGGCTTGGCCCCTAGGACCACCACCGGGGCTCTCTCTTCTATACCCCTCACTGAGGGCCCTAACGTGGGGACTGGACCCACTCAACCCTATGAGCCTCTCTCTTCACTCTCGGCGGATGCATCAGAGAATCCACTCCCTTGAAACTTGGACAAACTTATGCTGTCGTCGAAGTCTATTTGCTTGTTGCATATCTGACAAAAAGCAATGTAGTATGGTGCACTCTCCATGACTTTTACCAGACGCCATCTTGTTGTTTACAAGCAACTCTCCCTTCCTTTTGTTCTAGATTCCCAGGGCCCTTCCTAATTCCCGTTACGTGTTACCGGTGGACGTGACATATTACATTGCCGTAGTTCCACGTGCACACTGTAACCCATATTTTCAAGGCGTGGCCAATTCCACCCTTTGCAGCCTCCTCATTGGTCATCTATATCATTACATTCATTTGCAATGGTGCGTCATAACTTTTGACCAATCAGGGGACTGCAGGTTTCCAAGACCGAGCCGCTAGCAGGACACTCGTGCATCAGACTTTAGACGAGGAGCACTTGAGTAACCTAGCTGTAGATAATTAATTCTTTTTTTGCCGGCAGATATTGAAACTTGATCATCTTTTTTGGAACTTAATTAGCGAATAAATCATCATTAATCGATTGGAAGTCTCCATCTGCTTTTTTTTTTTTTTTTTTTTTTTTTTTTTTTTTCTGTTTCTGGCTACTACGCAGGATCCCCGTACTGCACCGACTTACCTGACATGCTGGAGTCGCGGGGCTTCATCACTTTACTCGACAATTGCTTCAGATTACAAGGTCCAGGGACCGGCCGCTTATTGTTGTCTGTGTTTTTCTACTGTTGTAAAGCCGGCCAAGTCGTTACGCTATCCACTAAGTGATGACGTCCACTTTCAAGGCCAGGGCACAATTCTCTAATGTGGAGCGTCAGGGGCCTTGGGTAACAGTGCATGCTCCCCTGCAAAATCATTACATCATACAAATTTGCCTGCACTCTGCCGGGGACGTAAACTAGGCAATACTGAATTGACTAATGACTAAGGTCATAAACTTTCCCACGTCTGAATAAACAAATTTGATGTGGAAACCGCATTGAGCATGTGAGCTAGCATGTGCTGTACGTGATGAGGACAGTTCGAGAAACTTTCCTGTTGCGCAATAATTCACGTTCCCTCACATGGTTCACCAGGTACATGGTTAGCTGACGTTCTCCTATATCGTGATAACACCAGGACCTAAATAAATAGCGCATGCTTCGCAGTACAGATGGGAAGCAATACTTGTCTACTGCTCATAATCCTAGTGTGTATACTTACAGTACATGTTTGTACAGTGTACTGTTTGCTGTTGGTGAAATGTTTGTCGACTGAGGTCGGTTCTCCCGAAAATAAAGAGGGTTTAACTAAATTTAAACTTGCTTTTGAGTCAAAAAGGTGTGATAAGGTATATAAGGATGTGACTTCCTAAATCCTGAAAAACTGTATTTTGAATTCGAACTGTTGCTGCGTCGGGAGGATTGATTGTGTTAGTTGCCACTTTGTACAGAAGTAGCCTAACGTTGCGCCTAGTCTAGGCCTAGGCCTAAATTGAGGCCTAGCCTACACTACAGGGTAGGCTAAATTGTTTAGCCTAAACTCAAGGCTAGCTCTGACATCGGTGCGTCAATAGTGATAGTACTGTACATACTGTAGTGTAGTACACACTACACAGTCCTGTATCTTTAAAGGGGCTCATTGAGTTGATGTCGATAACTTAAGAAAAGTGTTTAAGGGTACAACCATTTGAAAATACTTAACTTAGGCCAAGGCCCCAAGGCCTAGGTAGCCTGTCCACACATACGCTGACACTGCGACGACATAATCTGACGAACAATCCTATACACAGAACTGTTTCAAAATCTCACCTTAAACCTTCCATTCATGCTTCCAAATGCACCTCATACACTAAAAAATAAACATACAAATCAAATGTCATGCACAATTTGTCCAGTTGGGTGGTAATCTTCCGAAAAATGGAGTATTTTTGCGACCACTGCTGGTTTCGTGTTGCTGCTTTAGAAACACTGTGTGAAATACCATAGAGCATGCGTACCTCCAAACTCCCTCACGCAGTTAAAATTTGCCCTAACGCTATTTTACAGCACCCTTTCAAAAATGGTTAATTAAGTGGTTCCTAACGGCAGATGTCGTAGGAAGGTAATATATCCTAATAATTTGAATATTCATAGTCTCTTAGCTACTCTTTTAATCACAAAACTCTCATTTTGGCAGGATATAGAGACGTTTTAAACGTAAGTACACAGTAAATTTCATTTTTTATCATCATTTTGTAAATTAAACAATTTCATTCATACGGATTAAGAATCTTCGTTTTATTTTCTTTCGAATGATATAAGATTGACTGAATTTAACCACCCAGCTCATCCCGAAAATAGCGATGAATTATCACCTAGTTTTCATAAGCTTATCTGTAGGCACCTACAACACTAGTTAGGCTTTTTTCTTCGCATCGCCATGAAGGCTCACAAATAGATTTTTTGAGATTTCGTAACGTTGAAAGCGTCATAGCATTTCATTCAAACGATGTTATGTTGTTTGATCTTTCCGAAATGCTGAAGTACTAAAGTATCCGTTGAAAACGACCCAGCTCATTCCGAAAATGTGTTATTTCTTTCAAAGTTCTGAGTACGATTTCTTAGCCAGAGCGTACAAGTTTAATACGTAGGGAGAGGGTGTGTGCGTGACGTTTTGGAATTATCGGCTGTGATTGGCTAAGAGTTATGAATGAAGCCTGTGAAAGGATCGTAAACATTGCACATTCTGCGACACTCTGTTTTACAGTAATAAATGGTGGCTAATGTCGCCGGAACGCCTTACAGAATATATTACAAAAAATTCATATCTCAGCCGTCCGTTAACCGATTAACATGATTTTTGTTTTGTTCCTTTTAGTTTATTACGCCGCATTTTCTGGTGCAATTTTTGAATTGTAATTATCTTTCTAATTTTTTCGTGTGGACACGCTAGCCTAGGCAGTATAATAAACATGATTAGTCAAGTTGTATATCCAATAGTTAACAAAGTCAAAATTTAGAATTTTGTTGTGTTCTGACTTGTAACAGTTTTGTGCATGATTTGAAAAAGTGTCTGGTCACGAATTTTTGAAAACCAAATTGAGCTGTTAAATACTCACTCGTGTCTTTGTAGGCCTATGTAGGCTATGGGGGTAGTCTTAGTTTGACCTAGCTTTTGTCATTGATATGTGAAGAAAACTTCACACCTTTGGAAAATTTTCTTTAATTTCATGAACCAACTCAATAAGCCGCATTAAGGAGGTTTGTGGTACTCCCGACCTCAGGTCTTCCTAGTGTTATACAGTCGTGGTGTACTAATGTCCTTAACTGGATGTCTCACTGTATTTTGAAAGAAGAAGAGTGTATATGTAGTATAGGCCTATATATAACAAGGAGAAGGTAGGCCTTGGTCACATTGCCTAACTACAACACAGTGCTTCGCGCAAAACTTCATGATTTCTCACCTTATACTACATTTTACTTCTTCAAGTCTCTGAAGAACATTCCTTCATCTTTCTCCGATGAAACAAAACAAACTTTGAGTTTCATAAAAAACCTCACATCAATACCAAAAAATCTTCTCCTCCGATTCGGTGTTAACTCCCGCCTAGATCACTTTTCTTCAATTCATGACGTCACATTAGGTAATGGAAATTGCCCTTTATGAAGCCGGTTCTCCCATTGGATAGTTCGAACTGCTTTCAAATCTGTCAACGATGGGAGAACTGGCTTCGTATGTACAAGGCAATTCCCATAATGTGATGTCATGAACTGGAGTGGAGTGATCTAGTCTGAAGTTAACATCAAATCTGAGGAGAAGATTTTTTGCATTTGATGTGAGGGTTTTTGTTTAAGACAACTCAAAGTTTGTTTTGCCTCATCAGAGAAAGATGAAGGAATGTTTTCAAGAGATTTGAAGGAGTAAATGTAGTATAAGGTGAGAAATCATGAAGAGTTTTGTGCGAAGTACTGCGTTGGTGTTTGGAGATGTGACCTACCTTCTTCTTTTTATATATATTCTACAGTATATGTATAACGCTAGGATGACCTGTTCTCTTGACTCCCAAGACTCCAGAGATTATTCTGTAACTTAACAGTAACAGTTACATTACAGTATGTAGGGGGAGGTGGGGCAAATAGAGGAATACTAATTTTTTATGCATGTCTTGTATTACAATGGGGTACCCAATAAATATCCAGAGGACTCAAATTTAGAATAAGGGGCCAAAAGTATGTCATCCATGGATACATACGCATAGTAATACTGTAGGGTTAAGGTTAGGGTTCAGGTCAGGGATACAGATATACGAATACATGTGTATGTATGCATAGGTGTAGCCCTAAGTATATAGGTAGAAGGTTACAGGGTGGGCTATACATACGTGTAGGTATGTGCACACGTGGGAATATGTACATGTACAATTAAATATATGCGTACGGCTACTTACGTATATGTATGTGTTATTACTGTACTTAGGGATACTTATATACATAAATATACGTATACATACGTATATGTATGTCTTAATATTGTACTGTTAGACAGAACCGCGTGTTTGGTCAAACGGTAAGAGCATCCGCCTCTCACGGGAAGGCCCGGGTTCGCTTCCCAGGTCGAGTCATACCAAAGACTCTTAAAAAGGAACCTACTGCCGTCGTGTGCGATGCTCCGCACAAGCAATGGAGTAGGGAAAACAAGCCAGTGAGCCACAACTGGAAAAAAGGCTGTGGCCTGCTCGACTTGAACCAAAAGGTTGGAAACCTGGCCGTAAAACTCTATCAAGATGTTAGACAGTACTTATATCAATTGAAAACCCTCCACCGGCAACGGCGCTTGTAGCGGGCTGGTCTATATGCTGTACTGTGTATACCAGTAAGTCAGGGGCTCAAAACCATGTTTAGTCATTGCTTTTCATTCTTCCACAGCATTAAACATTCACTTCTTTCCACAGAAAATACATGATACTGCCCTTCTCGAGTGGTGAAAAAGAAGAGATATGCACTTTTATACAGGAAAAAAATAAAAACAAAACCTTTTTCTCTCTGAAACAAAAAATAAAGTTTTAGCGCCCTCTTTTTTGTCGAGAGTTGTTTAAAGTGATGTTATTTCCTGGGACTGATTCTAAACTAGTACCAATCAGAGTATTATCCTTCCTTCAATTAATTATTCCCTAATAAGTCATTTTCAAAAAATTAGTCCACTGTGCCCCAAATATGGGGCAGAGTGGATCACCCCATGGGGAACAGTGGGTCTGTGTGAAAAATGCAAAACAAAAAAAATGTTGCTAATTGCACCTCAGGCTACATCCAATTGGAGGCAGAAGGGAGGAGCATGATTATACCATAGTAGGCATTTAACAATTTAATTTTAATTGGCCTCATCAGGAATAAATCAAGGAAGGCATCCCCTCCCTCCCCTGGCTTGGCTGACTGTGAGAAATGTTGTGAAGAAAAGGCTTAAGCATATCAGGCCATGGCTAAAAATGTCTGAAGATCAGGCTGCAATAGGCATTTAAGATGCTGTACTAAGGTTATACAGTAATTAAAAAATTTGTGATTCATGTCTGCAGGTGAAGTGATTTGAATGGTGGATGATTCTGCAACCGGGCCAAAATTTTGTTTCATTTCATTCGTGTTTCCACAGTATTTGCTTGTGATTGGTACCATGTACAGAAACGAAAGTAGAATGTTACACGATATCAAAATATTTTGAAGGGAAGCACTCTTAAAAAAAAACCCAAAGGGTTTGTCAAGTAGGGTTCTCCCCAGAATTTGAAAAGAAGAAAAATAAAACTATGATAGTACTTTTGATTGAAAAAGTATGTGTACTTGAGGACAGGTAATATCAAAACAAAGAGAAAGCACATTCAATCATGAATATGTGTCAGATATTACACCCTAGGTCCCTCCTCAGTTATCACTCATCCTACCCCTCCCTTGCCCCACATACCCTAAATGTACCCCACCCTTCCCTTCCCACACATTACATTACCGGGACCCCACAACCTACAATTCCCACTGCTCTCCCCTCCCCCCTCCCCCACCATGCCTCTTCAAGGAAAAAGATCCAAAGTGAATGGTTATGGGGCTGCTACAACTAAAGTTTAGAACAAGCAAATTCTGCAGTATAATTACGTAATATTGATTGAGAAAAAATCCTCTTTACAGTAGCTCATTTAAAGGAGATTTGAAGGAGGATGTAGAGTGCTTGCTGTAGTTACGGTATCAGTTATTAGACTACATGGGGTATGGAATTCAAAATGTTGATTGCAGGAAAACATAAACGGGTCTTAGAGGACTTCCTCTGGTTATCTGGAAAACAAAGGCAATTACTGTGCGGAGTATTGTAGTTGTGAACTAAATTGTTTTGATTGGATGATGCTGTGTTTATATTGATATTGTCATTTAATTTGAACAAGTAGCAAGTGTTTGCAGTGATCACATTTATCCCCAGAAACATATACAGTAGGCTACCTGGAAGCTCCTGTTTATCCCAGGCACAGGAAACAAATTTCACAAAGTTCTAACACTGTTCCAACTAGACTCATGATCCACTCTTTTTCTGGCATGATCAAACTGTGTAATAAGGTAGCCTAAGTATTTCATGACTTGACCACCATATGCCTAATTATCATTTTAAAATGGTGTTATTTTAAAAGTGTGCTGGAATACATTCAAAACAACATTGGGGCACAGTGGATCACTGGACATGGTGATCCACTGTGCCCGAGCCACTGTACCCCATCATGGTTTCTCACAATAATTGCTGTCAAATTATGACACTTAGCTGAAACATGGCCTTATACATGGTGCTATGTGTGGTGTTAAGATACTCTTTTTAATGATGTTGAAATCAACTGTGCATGAATTCGTCCTACTTCGCAGGGGACTTGGATGATGACTTGCAAAATTTTAGTTTTGGTGCAGAAAATCAAAAAAATTCCCACCAATTTCCAAGAAGCTGCATCTTCCCAGTACTTTTTCTTTGGCCTGTTGGTTCTGGAACATGTGTTGAAATCGTGTCACTAAACATTTATAATCTTTTCGCTTTTTGGAGAAATCCAATTAGATCCCTTGAGCCCCATGAACATCTACAGGAGAGCATTCCCTGTTGTAGATTCCCCCCCCTCCCCCCCAGCCTAGGATGTATCAATTAGTTAGACCCCAAAAAATCAGATTGAAGTCTTTTTTACATGCAAAACATTCTCATGTACTGTAATATGCAGGCCTTCAGTTTAAGATTTCCCAGGTGTGCTACAATATTACACTCTTCAGAATATTTAGTGGTGTGCCATGTGGTAAGTGTGCTGTTTTATAAAACTTAAAAAGATTTAATTGTAGTTCCAAATCTAAATCTTAGTGTGCAGAAAATCACATTCCTCCTAGTGATTTGATGTCAGTGATGTTATGCGAATACACTGTCACACATCAGAAGTCAAGGCCTGAATATTCAGGACAGATACGGTACAAAAGGCCATTATGTTTTTCAGTCAATTGTAACAGTATTTTGCTGTCATTTGCTCATCAGGTTCAAGTAGTGTACAATAGGAATAGGAGCAACAGCTACTGTACATACCCTGTACATCATACAGTACCTCTCGATTTGGTCTAACACCTTTGCACTAGCAGATATTTGAAATGAAGTTGGCACTGATTGGAGCAAGTGGCCGAACAGGCATGCATGTCTTGGAGCAAGCTTTGGAAGAGGACCATGAAGTTGTTGCAATTGTGCGGACACCCAGTAAGATTACAGTTCAACACAACAATTTGAAGGTAGGTGTGTAGTGGTTGGTAGAATTAAAATGAGGTTGGGGATAAGTTTAATTTCTTGTTCATTTTTCAATTGTTGGCAGCAGATGCTGTAGATGAAAGGCAACAGTGATAGCAGGCAATTTCGTGGTACTACTTCAGGCAACCATTTTGTAACTTTAGTGGACCACAAGGAAATTTGGCTTTATAATATATTTTTCACACATTTAAAAAAAAATTGTGATTCATTTGTACTTATTGTACTTTTTTCGTATGTAACTGGCACTTGGTAGAGAGAGTGTGTTTATGTAGTGTTTGACTTGTTTCTTGTGTTGGGCAAAAAAAGTCTAAAATATCATGAAGAGACCTGTGGAAAGAGTTGATCAGTAACCATTGTACAGTACAATAGTCATAATTCTGATAAAATCTCTTTGCTGTTCAGATCTTATCAAGAAAAAAATGGTTGTCCATCAGACAATAATCTCTACACTTTTAGTTGTCCCATTGGTGTTTTAGTGATCCTGGAATGCCAGGCAGCCATAAAAAGGAGTCCTGCTCCAATGTCAGAAACACAGTATGAATGTTCGTGAAAATTGAGGAACACAATACAAGTTTGATCAAGAATGTCTTGACTTTTACTGTTAATACTGGACAGCACCATGTACAAACTCCTAAAGTAATTTAGAAAAACAACCCCTCCCCCTTCTCCCAAAAGAAAAAAGCACTATGTGAGAGGCAAATGAATTGTCTTATGGTTCTCTTTGACCAAGACCACCAAAAACATTAGCTTAATCAGGCCATTGGATTTCATGATCCAAACTATTGTTCCTCATCGTGTGGTGTGGGCCTTGTGGTGGGATTTTCATAGAACTGATAAATTGGTGTAATACCCCAATCAGTTACCATCTGTGGAATTATTAACAGAACCCCATAGTAGTTTCCTGTGAGTTAAAATGGTACAGTAACAAGTGATGAAACCTACTACCAGGCCATTCCCATGAGTTTTGACATAGAACAGGTTGATTCACAATAATTATTCTCATCTTCATCTGTATCATTCCAGTCTGAAAGCTACTTAGTCACCCTCATGTCACTCAACCAGACTTCCAGCAAAAATTCAGTGTCTGTCTACCAAAATTTGTTGCATTGACTTTGGTACTATCCTCATCAACTAGCCAGGGGTTGCTGAAAAGGGTATAGTTAGTTGGACAGAGTTTAACGGCCCGGTTTCCAACCTATTGGTTCAAGTCGACCTGGCCACAGCCTTTTTTTCCTGTTGTGGCTTGCTGGCTGGTTTTTCCTACTCCATTACTTATGCAGAGCATCACGCACAACAGAAGTAGGTTCCTTTTTTTAGGGTATGACTTGACCTGGGAAGCGAACGGACCTTCTGCGGGAAAGGCGGATGCTCTTATCATTAGACCAATCACGCTGACTCTGAAAGGGTAAAATTTACTATGCACATGAAGTTGAGCTTTGGGTGATTTCCAGTCGGGTTTTAGATAAGTTTTGGTATACAGTCATTATCCACATAGTCACTCCCTATGATTCAGTTTGAATAAATTTGTCTCTTATATATATGAATGAAGACAAAAAAAAGCATATTACATTAATATTGTGAGTAGGCTGGGAACAAACAGTAGGGATGTTAGAAAAACTGTCAACAAAGCTAGTGACTATTGGATACTGACAGTGCAAAAAGGGTAGAAAATCTGAAATTCTTGAAAGGATTAAACAGAGAAAGGCAAGGAGAGGAAAGGAAGCACGAGGAGAGAACAAACAAAGAAAGCGAGAAATTTAAGAAAAAAGAAATGTGTGAGATTCAGACAAACAGGCCAGAAAGTACAAGTGTGCGTGGCATCAAAGTAAAATTATATTCAGTTTCTCTTCCAATTTATTTTCTTTTCATCCTTCAAAGAGGTACTGTATAAGAGCTAGGATAAGCATCATAATTAGTTTAAAAAAATATTTACAAATGATTTTACATTTCAATAAACAACAAGAGAGAAGAGAAAAATTGAATAAAATAAATGACAAAGAAATAAAACAAATAAAATTTATTACTGAGTAGTTAAGTGTAAATGCACCAAAGGAGTAAAAAATGTTCCAGTAAATTGATTAATTGATCCTACATTGGAATACCCGCCAGAACTGACCACCATATTTTATTTACAGTAGAATGGAATTTCCATGATCAATAAATAACTTTTATGATTCAGTACTGTAGGTAACAGAAAGTAAAAGCTAAATATATTGTGAAGAAGTAGCCTTCTTGGTTTACTTTCAGAACGTAGTGCACATAGGGCCTATAGCATTTAAAAGATAATATTAGGTGGAAGTGTGTAAGATATTGTTATGGTGTTTGTGAATCAAATAACTGTAGACCCACAATAATAAAGATAATTGTCATGAGTGCCGACAGTATTTCTCACGATGAGTAATAAAGGACTTGAATGAGGCCAAGGTTTACCCGTAAGTACATACTGTAAAGTATCTTATTCTAAAGGATCTTAATAGGAAGACAGATTGTTCAGCTGTACTTCTAATCTCAATTGCAATACATGGTAAATATAATGAGTAAGAGGGGCTGTATGGAAGAGAGTTCCTTAAATTGTAAAATAAATCAATTGATATACTTTAACAAAGACCATTGGTATCAGTTTCCCCACAGAGCCTGTAAGAGAGCCATCAATTATAAAACCCACTTAGTAGAAGATTTGATCCCATTTAGCCCAAAATTGATTTTTATTTTTGCAATTTTCTCATAAAGGTGGTTTGTTGAAAAGTTGGAAGATTCTCTTAGATATTGTACTTGGTGAGGAAGCTGCAGGAGCCAAACTTTGACAACCTTCTTCATGAGTGTCTTTGTTAGTGGGTGATTTTGTGGGAGCCATCTCTGACCTGAAAGGTCAAGAGCAGTCCTCCCAAACTTACTTTAAAGCAACACCTTTATAATCTCACAGTTTTCCTCTTATTTCTCTTCAAAGTATCCTTTATCATGTTTGATAATTTCAAATTTTGCATATTCAATGTAAAACAAGAAGAATTACTTCAAGTAATTTTTATGTTTGAAGAGAACATTTTTGTAACATGACTCCCAACAGCCAATCATGAAACAGAACAGTCTACTACTCTACTTCAAGTTGGCGTGACTGTTCTTGCCCTTTAAGTTTCAGATTTTAGTGTGTGTGTAACATTGCAAGATGTTAATGAAGTTTTGTTTTGCTGGCAGCATAGTGAAGCTTGTGAAAGCTATGCTTTTGCTTTGCCAGCTGAAACCTGTCCTTGCCTCAAAGCCTTCATAATGTGATGTTTCAGTTAACAGTCATTAAGTCTGTACCTTGGAATTATGCCATATTTTCAAGTATGGTGAACACTTGAAATGTTATACATTTTGGAAGGAAAGTAAGCATGCATTATTGCAAGCCCGAAGAATTCATGTGAATTACTTTTTTAGTATGTTGAAGCTTTTAACATTGCAAGCTTTACTGTAGGTTTTTTAGATAGCCTACCTTTGTCATTGAGAAAGCTTTGTTAGGTTGACTAATTAGACAAGAATGCAGCTTTTGGACAATTTCAAGCCTTGAATTTCAGATCAAGTTGTGCTACAAACCAGACTCACCAGGAAATTACCTGATATTATTGATTGATTATTATAATATTTGCCCTACAGTATTTGCCTGTGGTTAACTGCAATTTTTAGGAAGGAGCACAGGTTCCCAATAAAAGCATGTAGTAACTAGACTCCTACTGCTTTACTGCTTCAAAGAGCAGCAGTTTTAATTGTCATTCTTGAACAAAAAAGCCCAATAACCTGAATAGAGGTTTAAATAACATATACAACAAATTCTGAAATTACAGTAACTAGTGTTGGCAAAAGGCCGGGGGATCATTGAAAGGCTACATCCCATTTTGGTTTATTCTGAAGCTCTATAAAGTGGTATCAAATACCAACCTTCAGAGCTACAGTATGTATTTTAAAATGCTTGAATTGGCATTGATAAAAAATCTTGACAATGTTGGGCATACTGTAGAGCAAGTTTTACAAATGTATGGAGTACAGTATGTCATGTGTACAGTAGGTATGCTGTGACATTATGAAACCTTACATCTGAATTAGTATTTCTCTGCTGTATTTAGGTATGCAAGAAATTGCACTCCCCACAGTGATTTGAGGTGAGTGGTGGTGTGACAACTCTCTCACATTCCTCAAAATTCAAGATCTGCCAAATGTCCAGCAATAAGCCCTGGTATCTTACTGAAAAGCAATTTTGCAAAATAATGTCAGTAATCTGATACAGCTGGAAACAAGTTGGTAGTAAAGTTTAAATCAAATCATGCCTTCGCAAAGGCAGTTGTTTAAAATTACTAAGGTGTGAAAGAAAACGATCAATGAGGCTTTCAGAACAAGGTCTGTAGCTGCAGGTTTAATTCGGTTTGTTTCTTACTGTAGTTACAGTGCGCTTACAGTAGATGGAAAATGATGTACAATATGGTGCAAGTCCTTCCCTTAAGTCTACTTTTAGTTCAGGTGAGAGATACCTTTGCAGTGTTTTGGTAAATGAGGTGAGAGGCAAGGAAGGCTTTGTTCCCCCCCCCCCCCCACCACTCCATTTCAGTACCATAAAAAAAGAAAAATAGTCTCCTGGTTTCTATTTAAGAAGCAGGCACCTTTGCAGAATTGTTTGAACTTCATTCAAAAAGCCTTTAAAACCTCTCAGATTACACCTTGTACTGTACATAGGACCTTGAAACACTCTTTTACCCTCCTGAACCCACCTATAACTTTTGCCTAGAAATTAAAAGGTATATAATATACACCATTTATTTGGACTTGGGGTTTGGCAGTAATAATTACTCTCCTTTTTTTTGAGTTTGTGACAGAATCACCTAATGCATGGGCATATTTACATTCGCTAGCCCTGATACAGTAGTTGGCATTTTGTACTCATCTTATGACCTTCTTGTTTAGTACATTTCATGTGCATTTTTCCAACTTGAATTAAGTTTTTATTATTTTTCCTAGAACTGCTCTGGTCCCAGTGCAGCATCCTACTGCACATACCAAAACAGCACTAGTTAGTCAGTTAAATGGAGTTTTATGGCCCAGTTTCTGATCTACATGTTGGTTCAAGTCGAGCTGGCGAAAGCCTTTTTTCCAGTAGTGGCTCACTGGCTTGTTATACCTACTCCATTGCTTATACGGAGCATCTGCACAATGGCAGTAGGTTCCATTTAAGAGACTGGTACCGCTCAACCTGGGAAGCGAACCCAGACCTTCCGTGTGAGAGGCGGATGCTCTTACCATTAGACGAAATATGCACTAGTAGTAGAAAACACCAAATTTTAGCAAAGCAAAAACTGCGTAATAGGTATAAGGTTGCCTTTATACAATTTATACCCAACACCCCACTTTTTGTTGAAGTGATGTTACAGCAAGGTCAACCCCACTTCCTACTGTATTATCAGCTTTCTGTCAATAGTAGCTGCCATGTCCATGTCTCTATGTAAACAATAAGCCCCACTGTAAACCTCGTTCATAAAGGCAGAGATTGTTTATTCCATCAGTGCAAGTCAAGTTTGCAACCAGAGCTGCCTCAGCAGACCAGGACAATAGGCTTTTCTCTTTGGACACATGTAGGCTGGTTGTGCTGGCACTGAAATGTGATGAATTGTGCATTAACAAACAGTGGCCAGACTGCATAGAGGTTGCTTATGCCTAATGTGGTCTAACTGCTTTCTTCAGAGGGCACTCTCTGTTATTAACTTCATTGAATGGGCAACTGAGCTTAGTCGCAAGCCAAGAGCCAAATGGGAAGTAAGCCAGAGTTCCAGTACCTGGGAAAAAACTCAAACATCGAGTAGAATTTGAACCTAACCACATGTGAAATTGTCACTGAAATACTGTGCCACCATGCGCAGCACCTGGAATACTAGAGCTCACTCTGCCAGGAGTAACTCATTCAACAAAGTCTTACACACAAAACTGACAAACGCCTTGCTGATGTACCCTAGGTACTGTACAGTTAAAATGTCCCATACTGCATCTTCTGCATTGTGAACACTTGCTGTAAGTACAGGGGCACACCTGGTTGATGTTATCTTTGAAGCTTAAGTACAAACAGGTACACTAGAATTCCAATGGGAATAGATAAGATAAACTTAAATCATCAGACTAGCAATTTCTGGGTGCAGTAAAATATAGGTACAGTATGTATACTGAGAAGTAAAGTACAGTGAAATTTAGCACACTTCACCCCTTGTAAGATGTTTTTAGGACAGGTTCATAGGCAAAAAGATTACTTTAGCTTTAATATGTGAAAGTAGAACCAAAAAACGTGGATGTGTTTCTCAAGATGACAGGAAATGCAGTTACTAGACTGGTGTTCCAAAGTGAGCTCGAAGGCTCTGTTATATCACTTATATTCACAAGGACTGTTTTGTTTCCCTTTGTATTTTCCAGACTGTTGTGTTGACCTTGAAGTTATACTGTAGCAGAGATAGTCTTCCCTGTGGGGAATGCAACCTCTCCTATCTATTAATATGCAATTACATAAATGGTGAAATAGGATTGTTAAGGAGAATATTGGTTGTAAAGTTTGAAGGAAAACAAAAGACTGTCCAGTAATGTGAAGATATGATGTCATATTTGCTTCCTTCAAGTTCACTTTTTGCTGAAAATTTTACCTGCTCAATATCTTGAGAACCACACATCAGATTTCAATGTAAACTTTGCTACAATGAGTCTGTATCCTATCAAAATTAATCTGACCCTGACCCTTATGCTCATGCAAACCTACCGTACACAGATGAAAGTATAGAGTAGCCTATTACAGCAGAAGAATTTTTCAGTGCACTTTTTAAGTTACCTTAACTCAAAAATTAAAAATAATACGGTATATCAACAGCGTGAATAATAAATTCTAACAGTCCAACTTCCATCTTCATTTTACATTCTGGAGCCAAGAGATAAAATGTTGAAGCTAATTCACTCAAATTAAAACGGTACCATGTACCAGGGTTGTTTGATTTAAATCACGTTAAAATCACGTTTAAAATCATGATTTTTATTGAAAAAATCATGATTTAATGAGAAAAAATCTGATTTAAATTGATTTATTTGATTTAAATTAAAATAATAAAAAATATCAACAACCCTGCAGTGTACTGTACATTGTGAAATAATTTGTGATATTATTGTTGTACTACTCAAATTAAAAATCATCTTTTCATTTCTTTATGTTTTTTTTATGAAAGTTACTTCACCTTTTACCAAAACAGGTGTGATACAGTATGACTCATGTGGATGAATGTATGTAGTTAATCCTTCTCTGTGCAAATGCCTCTGTATGCAAGCAAGCAGGAAGTGTTCAAGGACTTAAAAAAACATTTTTATTGTAATACTTTAAGATAAAACAAGAAGAGTGAGATGTACTACAAGAAAGTCACAAATTATTGCAATGGGACTAATTTGTTTTACATGAATAAATGTCAACAATTTATATCTGTTCTTTTTGTTGTCAATTTTTTTTTGTAGCAAGCTCATTAGTTTTGCAATATGTTCAAGTTTTTAATGTTAAGGTTTTTTTTTTTTTCAAATTACAGTTAGGTGAAAAGCATAGGGCTGAAAGGACTAGGGCAGCAATCCCCACCATTAGCCCTCCTCCTTAATACCATTACTGCCCAGACTGCACCCCACCCTACTGTGGTACTTCAGCAAAATAGATTCCACAGACAGCTACAGTACATTGACTTTAACAGGCACTGCTCTGGCAAAAGCAGGTTACTGTTCTTTTACAAAACATGGTGCATGGCATACCTTCCATGACAAGTAATGCCACAACTTAGTGAAGAATATTAAACTCCTTCTCTAGGTGTGACTCAAATGTTGATATGCAGGCTGGCCTTAAAGATTTGCCAATGTGCAGTGTAAAGCACTGCTATATAGTCAGTTCAAGATACAACTTCAAATGCTAAGAATGGAACAGAAGTGTGCTTAATAGTAGTTACATAATACTCACTTTCTTCTTCATTTGGCAGGTGGTCAGCGGTGATGTCTTGTCAACAGAGAGTCTGAAGGAACATTTTGCAGGTTGTAATGCTGTGCTGTCATGTCTTGGTGCTGGAGCTTTGAAGAATGTAACCATCTACTCTGAGTCTATCAAGCATATTGCCCAGGCAGCAAGAGAAAATTCTATTAAAAAATTGATAATAATGTCATCTTGGGGATCATTTTGTGAGTTGTAGTCACTACTGCTTTCACTACTTCAATATTTCACAGCTATTCCACAGGATGTCACAAGTGCTTTAGTTTACCTGTAATATGCCTTACTGTAAATATTTCCTCTCACTTTTGGCACAGTTCAATACTGTAGTTCATTCAGGGGGGGGGGGGGGGGGGCAGTGTGGAAGGACTAGGAGCACATGCCTCCCCCAATACTGCCAACAAAAATGAATGCTCTCAAAGATAAAGAAAACATATTACCCAAATAGACTGGCAGAATTGGCTTTTTACATAATTGATATCAAAATGGTAAATCTTGCCACAAATTGAATCTAGGTTCCTTGAAGAAGGCAAAAATTTTCTAGTGGGTAAGGGGACATACTCTCCACAAAGACCTCCTTCAAGGTAAGTACAGTGATGTACGACCCAATTTGTCTCCATGATCAATGGCCTTCAGCTCAGTTCATTTACCCTTTTAGTGTCACAGAAAGCTTATCAACTGTGCAAGATTATGCTCTCTAAACTTGTATCAGTTCATATTAGTTCCTTAATGTGTACGTATTACTGTACTCTACCGCCTATTTGCACATGTAATCCCCACACTAACCTTCAACTTAATCCTTCTAAACTAGTGGCACGTTGGATATGGATCTCTGTAAAGGAATATTTTTTGTCATGTGTAAATAGTGCTGTACTTATATTGCTGTCACACCTGAGGTAAACATTAATCTGCACCAGGCACATAGCCAGGATTGTGTCATGGGGGGGGGGGGGTTGGTGTCAGGTGGGGGGGGGGATTTTGAGCACAACGTGAGGGAAAAGTCTAAGGATAGAGAGAAAAAGCTGCTATTTTAGGTTATTTTGTATTGCAAGGTTGTGTCTAACCCCCAACCCCCCCCCCCTCTGTGGCTATGCCCCTCATGTGGGGTGAGGAGGTTGTCACCTACTATCACCTATAAAATGTATACCTGAGACCCTTCTTACTCACACAACGTAGTGGGCTGACAAGCCAGCCCCTTGATGGTTGTTCCCCATTGGGCTGTAGGTTATAGATTCTGTACTGTATGCCCAAGGTATTTCCCACCTGTTGTAAGAGACAGATAAGAGGATTTCACTGTGTTTGAACTCTGTTTGAAACCAAGGTAGAACTTATACCATTTGGTAGTTAAAGTTAACCTTTTTAATCCAGTTGACATTATACAACACCTTCATGTTTGTGTGTGTTTAAACCTCATCTGCAGTAACTAACTTATATATCAGTCACAACTTCCACGTTTGCTGAGCTAACAACTCCTTCTGATGATATTTTGTCTCCTCCCATCTCCCTCCAGCTGATCCCAGTGATCGTGGTCCGTTCCTCATAGAATGGATTTTACGACCACTCGTTCTTGGGAACGTTTTGGACAACATGGCTGTTATGGAAACATACCTAAAGAATGAAGCACAGGATTTGGATTTTGTAACAGTGAGACCTCCTGGCCTTAAAGATGGTCCCAAGACAGGTAATGCTTTACTTAAGTTATCCTGTTTGCTTGTCTGTACTCCCTTTGGAGTCAGTTTTTCCATTGAAGAATCTCAACATGTGTGTAACAAGTACAGAGTCATTTAATTTTTCCCCAGACAGAATACAGTTATCCCTACTAAATCTACTTTTAACCCCCTCTCCCAATTTTGGTGAAAAATGAAGCCAAGTGAGGTCTCCTCCATAATGAGTACAAATTGCCACCCCTGCTTGTCACAGATTGTGTTGATTATTTTCAAGAAAATTGCCATGGTTGGGAGTTGTCTGGTATTCATTGATGGTGAAAAGTGCCAATGTGTTATGGGGTATCCATTTCTCAGATTGTTAACCCACTAAACAATCCTCATCCTGATCCGTGTAGGAAAGTTTAATTTTTCTCAATGTTTGCCATCACAGTATGTAATCACTCCACCAGATTTTATTAGCTCACACATGTACACATGTGTGAGTTTATCAAATGGGGCAGATGGCATCAACTTCTTAACAAAACTCTTCTTCTTCCTCATTCTTGGAGATTTGGGGCTGAAATTTTGGTGTATGATTGTTTTGGAGGAGAGCATTTATACCTACCTACTTGCATTCTAATATAGGAAATTAAAGTTGTGTTTTAAAGCTGTTTTCTTAGCGCTGAGTTCATTTTGCCTGCTGAGCGGTTAGTTGTTTATTTATTGCACAAATAGCAGTGTGCTTGGTTGTACATTCAGTTCTTACCTTGCACATAAATGCAGGCTATTTCATCTGGTTCTTTATGTACAGCTGGTTGAACAAAGCATTCACAGTACTGTCACTGTATGGTTGTGTTGGTGGTCTTGTAATCAGCTGTGGTCAGCTATTGTGAAGAGAATAAGCTGTAACATGTAACCAGGGAGTTACAACAGACCCTGTTGTACCTTATCTATTTGTAGGTGCAACTGAATTTACTTTGCAATACTTGAACCATGTACAGGCACACCATACATAAGTTATTAATTTTATCTTACCGCCTAATGCATTTAAGAATACACAGTCCAAGCTTTCATGATTTGGGAAAATACACAGTGATATTTAGATCTACTGTAAAACTATATCAAATGTAGATCTACTTGCAAAATCACAAATGTTTTGTCTTCACTTTTCTTTACTTCCTTGCATTTAATTTTGTATTGTAAGGAGGTTTAGGAAACAGATAACAGAACTTTGAGTTTCTGTTTTTAACAGACAAAACAGGTTGTGTGAGCTTCACAGCATTGCTCTTCTAGTTACATTTTTATTGGAATAAAACCCTGACTCCCAGAGATAGGACTTTTAACTGTGAAACTGTGTGAAACAGGTGTATATTTCATGTTATAAAGGAGGCCAGTTTTTCTGCCAGTCTTCATCATTTTGCTTATATGTCTGAAGAGATATTAAATACATTCCTGGAATTGTTTTCTGTATTTTACAGATAAAGAAATTCTGCATGAAGAACGCAATTTTGTTGGAGGAGCACCCACCAGAATGTTGAGAGCAGATGTAGCAAGGTTCATGCTACAATGTTTAAAAACAGAAGAATTTAACAAAAAATGGATAGCCATTGCAACCAAATAATGATGTTGAAAAGTCAAATCTACATCGCCCCTCTCTTACCTCCTATATACCTAGGATTTAGTTGCGGGTAAGTGGGGATTACATAGGTATATAGGAGGTAAGTATCGGGGCTCGTAGATTCCCAATCCAGGGAGTTTTGGGGATTTTATGGTACAGTACTTTAATTGTTAAGAATTGATCAATCATGTTTACAGTGTTATGGAGAATCTATTGCGTCATACCTCACTTGCAACTTAGGTGGTATGACTGTAGTACCTTGATTAAAGGAGAAGGCAACCAACGGATTTAACACCTATCAGCTAGTAGAGACCACAATTCTAACACATTTTCTGAAAAAAGCTAATCGAATCAGCATAGTTCCAAATTTTTATGAATTTTTCAATTATTTTTCTTCCCTAATGAATCCCCATGATGTTCGTAGCCATTTTCTGGTTTTCAGAAAAAGAGGGCGCTTTAATATGACGTAAACGAGCCACATCGTAAGTTATACGATTTCCCATTCATTGCACATGGCGTGTACACTATTCCACAAACTGAAGGGATGTATAAAAAAGGGTCTGAGCCTTCCCAGGGGCAATAAAGTCTGTGTATACCCACCCTAGCCATGAAAATATGTCTACGAGGACTAGATAGCATTGCCGACAGCTTTGGCAATCTCAAAAGATTGTTAGGACCTCACTAGGCCTAATGAAGCTGGCGCTTGCTATTTCGCTACGGTAAGAATTGCAAACTGCCTACCTTGTCGTTATGTTCACTCAGTCTTCTCTTCTTTGCCTCAACTAAACAAATATCTGCAGTTAAAAAATCCGCATAGGGACTTTCTGGTATCTTTCTCAAAAGCACTTCCCCAAGATACTGTTAGCTCACTCGCTATTTGCGTAGAAAACAGACAAGATCATACTGGTTCCGATTAGTGTCAAAACTGGTACAAGTGCTAAGCGTACTAGCCGCATGCTAGAACCTTCATAAGAGATCCCGCAGACTGCCACCTTGTCCTGTTTTCTTTCTTTATTCTCTGAATACTCAGGCTACCAAACATACTGTTTGGTTCAATCTTTCTATACAAACGTTCCCGTCCTATATTCCATGTTTAGCGGGAGAGTGTACGACAAAGAGTTCGAGTACATCCTGCTCGTAAGTTGTAACGTTAAATTCCGTGCACAGTGTTTTCACACTGGACACTGCACAACAGTTTACTGTATATTAGTCAAGGTCACCCTGCCATGAGAACGTGTTTGCAGTTCTCTACATACAGTTATTTCCTTTCATCAGGGTTACCCGAACTGTAAGGGTTACAGACAAAGCGTATGGTGACAGACAGCGGTGTGATGGTGTTGCCAATTATGCAAACTATTTTTTCATGCTCTTGTTAAAAACCTGTTTTTCATTTTACTTTATTATTGTATGATGAAAATAATTTTATTCAAACTTTAGGAATTTTATCTCCTTTTTCAAGGGGAATTCAGAAGATGTGTTTTGCAGTATATGTGCAATTGTAGACAGTTTATGTGGGTTGGTAACTTTTCTGTTGAAAAATGATATGTGGCTCGCTTTCGTCATTGTACATCCGGGAACTGGTGAATTTCAAAAAACGGTGGCGCGGACCAGTAGCTTCTTAAAAATCAATTTTTAAGGTTGAAATGAATACTTCAAAAACTTCTTTGTGCTTCTTTTGGAAAGAACATACCATAAAATGGTAGTCTGTAGGCAGAAAAAGCTAGGGTTGCCTTCTCCTTTAAGTTTTTACTATACACGAATCCGGACAGCAAGTGATGGTCTGATTTCAGTCGGCCATAACTGGGGTCCATCACCTTTAAATCTTTCGATTTCCTTGCTTACCTCTATCATGGATGGTTGTACACTAATTTGTATCTTAAATCCTCTAAGTTCACTAAATATGAGGGTTTGAAATTCATGTAAACAATAAATAAAGATGGTTTTAGGCTGATGGACCCCACTAATGGCGGCCTACAGTCACTAAAAACAAGCGCTAATCAGATTCGTCTATAATAGCAAATTTTTATCTGCTTATGTCACAACATTTATTCCTGGACCTCCAAAGAAATTAAGGTCTTAGTCATATGAAGCATTCTTTTTATGACCAAATTAAGACTTCAGACAATTGATTAGTGCACTGGTACGACATGCATGTTTTAATGTAGGGATGAGAAGTCTGTGGACATCATGCATTCAGAATGCTCAGAATTTCGCTAAAATCACTATATTGATGAAGTTTAACACACTGACTTTTGTAGAAAATTGTCTATTAAAAGAGGATTTAATCTTTTCTACAATTGATGTGTGCACTGTTCCACAAAACTGAAATTTCTTGTGAGTCAGTTTCCATGTAGTCGGCTTGGCGTGTGTGTGTGTGTGTGTGGGTGTGTGCATGTGTGTGTGTGTGTGTGAGACACTTGCTTCGGTATGCTCTAACTCAACAAGGGAAGGTTGGATGGAACTTGGATTTGGTATATAGATTCGTCATAGGGAGAAGGTGTGCCCTATTGTTTTTGATGAAGGTCAAAGGTCATTTGGGGTCACCAGAGGTCAAAAACTAAAAACCTTCTCAACACGATATTTCTAGGTAGAAAACTTGGATAGATGTCATACTTGGTGTGTGGATGTGTTATGGTGTAAGGATGAAATTGGATATGTTTGGTGAAGGTCAAGGGGTCATCTGGGGTCACCAGGGGTCAAACACTGAAAAACATTTTAACACAGTATTTTAAGGTAGAAAGGACGGATTTCAAATCAATCTGTGTTTGGTTAAGGTCAAAGGTCATCAAGGTCACTGGAGGTCAACCGCTGGCAAATGTTATTTAGAAAATCTTGTAAGCTAGATAAAGAGAGTTTCAATAGATTTTTTTTTATCTCACCTGGTTTTGCATGCTTACGCACCCACACACCTTAGAAATTTGGCCTTTACGTTCGCTCAGTAATGGTTCCTTTGGGTTGTACACATATTTTGGATCATTCAAAGTTTTAAGAGGGCAATAACTGAAATCTGTAGATTTCACAGAGCACTGGTCTTTCTGCATTAAACTGGTCTCTCTGCCAGTGGAAGCAATGCATGGATTATACAGTATGTCTCTTTAATACTGCTGTGCTCTGTGGGGTAACCTAATCCTCTTTCTATTACCACACCCCATTAATCACTTGCTTTCTGCTTAACTGCTGAATAAACCCTGTTTTCTGTGTAGAGGTAGCAAACAGGACAAATGGTAGATTGTTTTAAAGTAATAGCAAGTTTTATTTGAGAGCAGGTAAAAATAACTTGTGAGAGAAATACAAGGGGCGTTTTTCTCTCTCTGACCACATTGTGTATTGTTTATTGGTGATAATATCAAGTTTGATTACAAGCATAAATACATATGGAAATGAGGTAGTGTGTTTGAAGGATCACCAAGCATTATAAAAGTTGAATGTAAGTAAGGCCACAGAAATTTAATCTTTGATTTCATGTAATATTAGTACTAAAATAACCCTTGTGACGATGTTACAAACATTGAGTATGAGCTTTTGCTTAGCTCTATTTCAGAGACTGGCTGTACAGTTCTTATAATATCCAGCAAGGAACCACAGTGCCCATTGGGCTCTTGTTTGAGTTTTGAGTACATTGATCCAATTGATAATTTCTTCGAGAAAACACTGCATGATTTACTGAATGTATGATATCATGTAGAACAGTGGGACGTTTAGTAGACCATCGTGGTATGACATCATATAGTATAGCCTTTTTTTTTTTCTTAATACTACTCAGGGAAAGTTTATGTTGGAACAATTTCTTTAGAGTCTATTATCATCAAACAGTATCATAGGATCCTATAATAGTATTATGAATATAAGATATGATGTCAAAGGCCAAAGGAGTTAAAAAAACAGATGTGAACAATACCAACAGTGAAAAAGCTTTATATTTGATATAAATGGTCTGAGGGCCATGAGGTTGGTCAAGTGTTGCCCTTCAGTGGACATTATAGCTTCTTAGGAAGCAGTTTGAAGAAGTTTGGTAAGGCCCTTTGCCAGAGGGTTGGGAGGACTTAAGAAAAAGCTTGCTATTTTTTAAGCATTCTGAAAAAGTTACTTGTCCTGCTAAGTTGAAACTTCAGTGATATTACCCTCCTGCATATTTTGACCAACAAAAGAGTAAAAAGAAAGAAATAAAACTGAAAGAATGGAGTGAATGGAGTTTATTTTTATGAGCTCTGAAGGTTTGAGTACATTATGACTACACTTGCTTAAAAATAAAGACATTCTGACCAGACCTCACAAAGGGGAGGTTGGGTGTAATATAATCCTCCTTATCTGTTCATTTATTTGTTGTAACAAATGACTATCACTTCTAGAATAGCACTTAAACCCTGGCCTGTGAAGAACTTTTTCCAGTTGATTACACAACCTATTAACACAGCAGATCACTCAACTGTCCAGTGATTGCAGAGTTAACCTTTTGTTTAGATTTTGAACAGGAAGCCATTAATCAGGCAAAGAAGGGTTCATATGTCACTGAGAATAAATCAGCCATGTTCACAGAAATCAAATTTAATTGGATTTGGTAACAGATACCCAGTTTATGATTCCAAATCCAGAGTTTTGATCTCTAAGCAGATGAGTTGGTAATGTAAAATCTGCTATGCATTAGGAAGACAGTTGCTTTAGAACATTGGTAACCTCATACTGGGTTTATCCTGCATTTGGATGGGAACCCTGGATTTGTATCCTTTAACGAATGCAGCTGGAAGTCACCCAAACATAAGCAAAGATAAGGAAATCAATTGTTCATCCAGCTGAAGCAAACAATCTTCCCGCCCTCTGATAGGAGGAAGCAGAGGATTACATTGGACTATTTTAAATTAATCATGGTTTGTAAACTGTAGGGCTTGTCTGTCTCATGATTTAACCCAATGAGCAAGTGATTGTCTCAATCATACAGTTCACAAGTTTTAATTCTTAGCCTGGGTGCTCTTTGACTCTTGAATGGTTCAACCATTCAACAGGTTACAGTGAGATTAAAATTTCTACATTTAATGTCACAGATCTTGAGTCTTATATTTGCCAAGTGTGCTACAAATCATATCCTCAGGAAAACAAGAAGTGTTGTAGGTGTGCTGTTTATCGAACTTCTAGACACATTTCACTTTGTTCCAATTGCTCCTCCAGGTGTGCAAAAAAAATTTCTCTTTTCACAGTGATTTGAGGTGAGTGATGGTCAGGGTCACACTGGAATTTCACTAATTTCATTAGTCTATTGTTAGAATCTTTAAAGGAACCTTTTGATGGCTATTTTCTGGTCGATTCCAGTAGGATGAGAAAAGTTGCCCTCTCATACTTATTATAAATACATGCTAAGTTCCAGTTACATGAATGTTATAGTAATAATTGTGGAAATTGGAATATGTGTTAGCCATAGTTTCAGCATGATGGTGTAAACCTCAAATTAAAAAATTTCATTACAAATCTTATCAAAGAGATTTATGTTTCTTTTAATGAGTGTACATACTGTAGAGTACAGTATGTGATATTATGGAATCCTTTTGTTGCACTACAGTGTTTAGAAATTTACATTGCCTTTACTGCCTTTTTATTGTTCTCTTTTGTAATTTGATGAATGTATTTTGGTTACAAAACAGGTTATGTTTAACAGTATTACAGACTTCATGGACAATATCTCATATAGTCTTAAAAAAGTGAGCACTGCATGTTTACAAAGGGGACATCTCCCCAGTGGTTTGTACACCCAGTAGAAATCACTATTGCAGTGAATCCTCTGTCATGGCAGTAAACAAGTATTGTATATAATAATGCAACAGGAGTATCCAGGAGTTTTAATAGTATGAGAAAATGCATTCACGCTGTCTCTGAAGGCTCTTCGGGAGGTGTATGCATTCTCTTCTAATTGACAGTTTTTGTCTGTTAGAAGATGGCTTAGACATGCTGTGACATTGCTTCTTGAAAAAGCTACATAGACACCCCAGTAGATCAAAGGCGGTGTGGGGTGTAACTGATATTTTGAGTTTGTTACATGTTCTGTGCCTGCAAATGAGGTATGCTTTCATTGTGTTCACATTGCGTGAAAAGCAATTAACACATGCTTGACTGGCCTGTTAGGTAATCCCAAATGTTATGTAACTTTTTGTGTATTTTAAGATATCTGTTGCTGTCAATTGATTAATCAGATGTGATCAGACTATATCAAGTGTGGGTGTAGTAAGCTTCATTTCCTCCCTGAAGCGATAAGAGGTAATCAGGCAAAGAAGGAAGATGTAACAAAAAGTAAGAAGGAACGTTTCATCATGGACGTAAATGGTGCTATATTTTAACACGTTTTGGAGTATATTTAAGCATGTGTAATGGCCAGTGTGGGTGGGGGCAGGGTTTCATTCCTTGCATGATTTTACAAAGTTCCAGAGGAGAGCAGTAAAATTACTCCCCTAAAAGCAATCATGCAACAGTGTTGCAGTCCGCTAAATGAAAGGACTCTCCTAAAATTTTTAAAGAGAGCATATTTTTAGGCTAACAGCCTCTTTCTGTTTTGTATAAATGGAGGTATGAAAAGAGGAGGATCAGGTTTACAATTTATAGTAATTCTTACGTTAAAATGTACTTCCATTGCCAATTCTTCAGTCAAAGCCTTTTATGTGATGTTGCATATTTCAAAGGCATGCTGGGTGTCACCACATTCTGTGTATATGCAGAGTTGTGTTGGAGGTATAGAATATGTAGAGCAGAACTGTGGAAGCAGTTTTGGTATAGTGTAAGCCTGATCTGGGATGGTAATTTGTTGCAGATGGTGAGAGGGAGGGTGGGGGTGGGGGAGCATGTGTATAAACAAACACTTTGTCCAGTTGTCAGGAGCACAGGTTGTGCTTTAGGCCTCCTGTTGGGATCCAAGGGTAAAGCCCCCAAAAACCAAGTTATTTGGTGCATGGGCGTCTGCAGAAATTTTTACAGGGGGGGGGGGGGAGGGGGCAAGGTCATTCATGGGTGATTGAATTGTGTACACTATCTAAGCGGAGCGCCACCATGGGTTGGCACGGAGCGTACAAGAAAATTTTGGGCCTTACAAACCCGCCAGATGACACTTGGCGAGTGTTATAAGCTGCACGTACCCAGCCCTGAAACAGGAATTTCATGTCTGTAATTTTCAGATTTTTAGAATTTTTAATGTAAAAAATTGTTGAAGGGAAATCTGCCTCTCTGTCATGGCCTCGAACCCCTATGCACGATAAAACTTACGCTGTCAAACAGCCTGTATAGGCCTATATCCGTTACCCAATTATGAATCACACCCCCCCCCCCCCCCCCCCATATTCACGTTGTATATCCCATTTACATGGGTTGGCGCGGAGCGTACAAGAAAATTTTGGGCCTTACAAACCCGCCAGATGGCCGGAAACGACACTTGGCGAGTGTTATAAGCTGCACGTACCCAGCCCTGAAACAGGAATTTCATGTCTGTAATTTTCAGATTTTTAGAATTTTTAATGTAAAAAATTGTTGAAGGGAAATCTGCCTCTCTGTCACGGCCTCGAACGCCTATGCACGATAAAACTTACGCTGTCAAACAGCCTGTATAGGCCTACATCCGTTACCCAATTATGAATCACACCCCCCCCCTCCCCCATATTCACCTTGTATATCCCATTTACATCCGCGCGTCGCCACTTGAGATCAGCATGGGACCAAACCAAGACCAACGCATTCATCAATAGTCGGATGCCATATGCACACTACATACCTGAAAACCAGTACAATTTTGGCATAGTTTTTACAATTACAAATTTCCAATAGATGTCACGAATGATGGTCCCCAAATTACGATTTCACTATTCATCATACCATCTTCTCTTTTGCTACTCCTGGTCAAATGTCCGCATATTTCACGAGTAGAAAATGACGCTGTGAGTGAAGATATTTTGATGATTTATTTTTAATTTTTTTTTATTTCAATTTTTAATTAATTTTTTCACAAGTTTTATTTTCCGGGGGGGGGGGGGCAAGTGCCCCCCCTTGCCCCCCCTTCCGGACGCCCATGATTTGGTGTAGTGTATGGAGTATGTAACCTATATCCTGCCCTACCCTTCTAATGTTGTTTATATATAAAAAAGCTGACACTAAAGTTTATGGAAGTTCACGGTAGAAATTGCCTGTTAAAGTATAGAACAAAAAAGAGAGAGAAATACAAAGAAATAATAGAAGAAGTGCTGGCACTTTTGAAACTGTTGCTGGCACATCTTCTGTAATCTTCACATCCCTTTATTTGTAGATGTGCCTGTAATTTATACATTGTATCCTCCGAGTGTCAAAGTACAGTTTTCCAATTCAGTTGTAACAGTATTTACGTGACCTTAAAAAAAGTTTTGAAAACCTAACATATTCCAGTATTTTCCAAGTCGTAAAAACTCGGACTTATATTTTATCTTTGACCTTCATAAGAAACCGTCCTTGGATTAGTAAAATATCAAGTGGATTGAGAATCTAAAACTCTTTGGAGAAAAGTACAAGATGTACTTTGTGAGTGTTCTTGAAGCAGAACACTTTACGTCAAAAGCTTTGTACTCAAGCAGTTAAGGGAGAACAGAAGTTGTTTTTTAAAGTGCTTCTTGAATGAAGTAAAACCGGCCGTCAATGTCATTATCAGGAACAAGTGTATCTTTGTTGAAACCTGGCAGCTACAAAAACCTATTCATGCGTCGGGTTTATTTGATAGGCCTACTTCCACTATATAGGGCCCCGCATACATTGAATCAGTGACATGTTACTTAAAATGAATAATTTGTTATGCAAATTCAGCACCGTGTTCTACCTACAAATAGTTATATGTGTATTACATTTGTGCTGTTATGCTTACGACTTGCCGTTATGTTTCAGGATTAAGGATGTAGCGACGTCAGCGGTCTGGTTCTCACTTAAAATTTGAGATGGTTGGCTTTTTGGCAATTTCACTTTTAATCACGACCGGTACAATTTCTTTCGTCCGTATTTAATATGTGCAACCTACTCAATCTTGGTTATTCATTTTACCAAAATAGTACTTTCACGTTAAAATTTTCTGTCGAATTTGACCAAACGCTAGGTTATTGTTCTATTTTGAACCAATGTTTTTGTTGATTTAAATTCTTGGATAAATTAGCCATGATTTTGTAAGTGTCGTATCAGGACGGAATCTGGTGAAAAATCCCACTAATATTTTTAGCGTTAACGAAACGTTATACTACCGTATCATTTATTATGAGTTTATGTTCTAAGTTAGGTACACAGGGACCTGAAAATTCCCTCCAGAATTAGTGCATCTCAAGTAAGGAAGTATGAAAGCCAGGTTAGTTAATATTATAAAGTATATTTGTTAAGATTGACAAAGAAGAAAAATGGCATACATTTGATGGTAGTATGTTGGAAAATGAGTTTAAAAAGAAATACATTTTTACAACTTGCTTGAATCGCATTCTTTTTCTACAGGAGGGTGGTTGGGGCGGGGAGAATCGAAAATATATTATGGGCCAGGGCCAATCAATTAAAATGAATTTTATTTAAAAAAAAATAAAGTCAATTCAATTCATGAAAGAAGCGAATCTGTTTATTTGATAAACGCCCATTAGATCTTTCATTGTTGTTCAACATGATTGTCGCGCGAGCCGTATTATGGTCATCTTTTACAATAAAATCAGCAAACCAGAAATTTGCGTGAGTGTTCCTAATTCCGTTGTGTAGTTATGTGGCCAAGGTTGACCACTTGTTCTCGGTATTGGTTAAACATTACGTCATTTTCAAAGTAAAAACGAAGTTAAAAATTGTACAGTTTAAGAAATTAAATTTACAGTGACAGGTTTTGGACAACTCAAATATGCGGAATATGTTTTTTGTACCGCGGGATCGCCGCCCATGTCCTTAGACTTTTCCCTCATATTGTGCCCCAACCCCCCATGACACAAAACCCTTCCCATGACACAATCCTGGCTACGCGCCTGGTATGATATGTATCTGACCGCATACGATTGTAAAACTTGTACATAGCATTCAGTGTGCGCAAGCTTGATTGCCCCATGGTACTGAGGTAATGTCCCTGACGTCAACTACGAGTGCATGCTCGTTACTCTTGAAAGAAGATGTTGCCAGAGCTGCGTGTATTAAGATCATTAACCTTTTTCCTACCTGTAGTTTCTGGGGCTGGTTTAAAATCATTTTTTAGTGATTTCTGTGATGCAAAGTTGAAGTCCCTAACGCAGTAGCTACCCCGAAAAATCAGCTTTGGGGAAGCTTTTCCAAGTTCTGAAAACGAAAAATTCGGGTATTTGCTGTAATTATGAGAAGCCAGATTATCAAATAACATTGCTCAAACTACACAGTGTTGTTTTCCAACTGTTCTTCATAAAGTTCTGAAGTCTCTCCATGGCCCCACTTTTGTAAATAATTGAAATTTGTTAAAGGCCATACTCTCTGCGCTCTTCGCGCTTCCAAATTACAATCGCTAATGTATAGTGCTCGTTCATAAACCATGTTTTGCAAACTTCTCCGAGTTCCGTCTGGTAATGAAGAAAGAAGAAAAAAAAAAAAACAGAAATTTGCCCTATGTGACGCCAGGTCTTATGCGACGCCGTTGTCAACAATTGTGTTGTGTCCCTAAATTTCCTTTCATAAAATTCTAAATTTCCCATTCAATTTTTACGATGATTCCAATTTAAATGTGGTCCGATAGCTTCAAAGTAATCCGCTGATCTTATGGAACTTCTAAAGCATTTGAGTGCTTACCCCTTGAAAAATGCCTATCTTAACTGGGACATAAAAAAACTAGTCTATATGTAGGAGACTCAATATGCTGTTTGGTGTGACCAACTTTTTTACGATCGTTGGCTTCCGTAACTACACCCCAACATGCAAATGTACCAGTCGCGTATTTTGGGGGCCAACAGAACAGCATAGTGGTCGTTTTAGTTCAGTGATACTTCAAGGGAGCGGCAAGGCCCATCCCAAGTGCTCTTACGGCTAATTAGCGGTTATCCAATCGGCGGGCTTGAACATTAGAATTGTGCGGACTCGTAAAATTCAAGTGAAAAATCTTCCATCTTCCAAACTGATCAGACTCCTTTCGGAAAATTTTGGTAAAAATATGTTTTTATTTTTCCTGTAATTGCCATTCTCCAAATACACAAATTTTCAGTTTTATTAAAATTGTCCAAAACGCAAAGGAGAAAATTTGAAGTTGCAGAAACATCGATCCTAATTTACTGCAAGGAACCCTCGTGAACGCAATCTTCTTGCGGTCGGATCAAATAAAAAAATATCGTTGTACGGCCACGAAGCACCTTGTAAATCGCACGGCCCTTTATGACAACACGGCAACAGTATAGATCATACACGAGAAGAAGGTCTAAATGTTTATTACAGGTGTCCGTACGTAGGCTTATGAATCAATCTTTTTACAAAAATCTATGTGAACGAATCTGTTAAATTCCCATCTCGTAGCATCACGCTTCAGATAGGTTGAGTTACACTTTGACAAAATTATCGAGCATTTAAGGTACGGTAATCTCTTCGTTTGTAAAGTAATAATTTGATATACCACTCTCTTACTTGAAGTCCTTATTTTTTATCTTCTCATCATGGATGTTGCTGCTACCGCCCTGTTTCAATGGATGGACACCTCTACAGCTGCTACTGGTCATTACAGTTACATTACTTCCGGGCTTGATACCTTTACTGACGGTGATTTTGATGGGATTGATTTGCCCCCTTTACAACTCAACGTCTCCATACACTGGCTTGTATTGTATATTTTTGTGTACACTATCATATTTTGGTGTTCTTTAATCGGTAATCTACTCGTCATTCTGTCATACATCATTGAACCCAGCCTTCATCGCCCAACCAACACACTTATAGTCAGTTTGGCCGTTGCTGATTTCATCACAGGATTGATTGGCCTACCAGCCGCCATATTTGGTCGTTTATTCACGGGACCTTACGTTTGTTTTGCTCTCACTAGACCGTACCTTTATGTAGTGGCCTTCATGATGTGCTCCGTGTCGATAGCACATCTAGTCCTGATCACAATCGACAGGTATTAATTCTGATTTTCTCTTTTAATGATTTTATAGTTTGGAAAATTCATATTTTTTTAATAATATGTTACGTTGTTCAAATAATTTGATGTTTTACACCTTTTTCTTTGAAACTTCTTATCATTGTTCCTTTATCTCAGCTTATACTGTTATATGGCCATTCCTGTATTTAAGGTAAAATTACTTCACTAAACGTATTTCAACACAATATTCAAATCTCGCCAAATTCCTCAAATTTTCACTCCAAGTACCCTTCATTTTTTATGATATTTTATCGCCTCCTATATTCGTCACCAAGCTGTTATGTACCGTACATCAGGTACATGATTTGCTTTAAATTTGGACAATTATATCTCAAAGTAGCGCTTGTGAGGGCAGAAGTGGTTGCCGGGCATTGCAACGGTTTTAAGGGATGAGGTGCATGTCTCTCTCCTCACTTTGGTGACACCACTGTTTAGTTAAAAGGGTGAGAACCAATCCCCAACTTGGAAGTAGTGTAGTAGATTGTCCTTTTTCATGATTGTTTCTTGAGGTTCATGTGAAAAAGTTTTTCTCCTCTAATGTAAAATTAACAGATGCGAAATAAGAAAATCGTGAAATTTAAGCGCTGCTTCAAAATAACTTCGTGATGAGTCCAGGGTTCGCGTTTTAGTGCGTCTGCGCGTCATAGACGCAAGGTTTTGTCTCTGGACGCGCAGTTTATAAATTAGGCTTCTTCCAGCGCGTCCCGAGAAGTAAGCTTGGACGCAAAGAAATTTGGCTTCAGCCAGCATGGATATTCCCTGTTACGAAAAATTCTATGGGCTGATGCACGAGGCTTCCTTTTTGAAAGTTCTGGTTTCAATTCAATCTTTTACTAAAGGCGGTTTGGCTCCGCGATATCCCTACAAAAACACATAAAAACACTGTGCAGTGTGCACATGTATACACATGGTCTCATGCCCCATATCAGCACGGAGTTCTCTGACAGTCGAACCAAACGCTATGACCCCAGCGTAACCTGATACGGAACTGTATTGATGTTATACTACAAAGAAGGCAACCTGCAAAAAATATCGCTTGTTGCGCTGTGAAGGGGCGGGGCTTATTGCTTCATTCACAGTGCACCGTTCGAACGAACGCTCTCTCAGAAAACACATTGACTTAACTGTGTGGTTTTATCGCTTCAGATCCCTGTACAAAGCTAACGTACTTTAACGAAATGACTGACCACGTGTTGTAAACACTTTCCGTGACAGACGAAAATGCGAAGAACGATCCCTACCCCTGCAATGGGAATGATTGTTTGACATTTTCCGCCACAACGTTAACGCGGTAGTATTAAATGGAATTCGATTTAGAAGAGCACTCAAGGTGTATTCACTGATGACTCACTGCCGACCTTCAACGTCATGGATTTTTCTCAACCCAATCAAAAATTTATTTGTACAGAGGGCCGATTAATGAAAATTCATCATGCTAAGACGATCGTACACAACATACTGTACGATTGGGCTATCTCAGGTAACACTGGAAATAACTGAGGTAACTCGTGAAGTGAAGACCACGCACAAAGAAAACTTTCGGTGGCACTGCCCATTGGGGTTTCATTCATATTTTCCAAAGACTCTTCCAAACATTCTACAACGTAAAATGAACGTGTTTTTTGAAAAATGGGAGTAGAGGTGAGCCACAACTGGAAAAAGGCCGTTGCCGGCTCGACTTGAACCAATGGGCTGGCAACTGGACCGTAAATAAAACTCCATCTAAATAACAAACTCTCGCTTGTTTTCCCTACTCCACCTGGGAATCGAACACCGACCTTCCGCGTGAGAGGCGAATACTCTGCCGTTAGACCAAACACACGGTTTGGTGGTGGTGTGGGGTGCAGTGGCGTAGCTACCGGGGGGCAGGGGGGGGGCAAGTTGCCCCCCCCCCCTGGAAAAAATTTTGGGGAAATTTGATGAAAATGGGGAATTTTGATGAATCTTCTTATTATTACAAAAATTTCACAAAAATTTCTCAAAATTCTTGTTAGAATAAGAAATTGTGAGGCATTTCTTATACAGTATTCGTATTTTCATGCAACAAATTAACTCAGATTTCGTCAGTGTCGCATGAACCGGCCCAATTCGCGTTCCACAGAAATGTCCTCGCCGCGTAGCAGATTGAATGTTCTCTTGTGCTTGTATACGCACGGGGGTTATGATCAGTGCATTTCAGTGCACAGGAAGCTGTTATTCAGGTGATACTTTGGGAATTCAGTAAAAGAATGTGAAAACTGACAAGTGACTACCGTAGACTCCCGAGGTTGTTATGTTCTTCTACTAGCTAGCAATAGCCGTACGATTTTACTCTGTGTACATAACGATGGATGGGGCTGAAACAATCCATGGCCAATGATAAACTTAAAGTTAATCTAGAAATTAGAATTAACGGGATCCGTTGGCAAACTTAGATTTTGTTACTTAGCCTAATCTTTGGAGGCTTACAAGCTAGTTCGGGAAAATAGCTTTCTGCTCACGTTGAGTGTAACAAAAAAAAGGACAATGAGTACCTTGTAGCCTTCTACACTTAACAGACTGCTTTTCTCACAGGATATCCTGTGTGGTTGAGCCACTATTAGGCCTCCTTAGTGGCGTTCGAAGGGGATACCACTGGGCCATGCCCCCCTCACAGATTCTATTTTTTCTTTGTTCTTAAAAATACGTAGTGTAATTTTATTAACACAGATTTTACTTCAAAAGATAGCATATGTTGCACCAGATTGCTTTTAAGGACACCCAGTTTTTCAAAAATTTTCAAAGGGGAAGGATTGTCCCTGCAAGGTCTTTCAGTGATGCCAATTTTTTTTCAGTAATTCCTACAAATAGACCTAGGCAAATTCTGACAAATTCCAATTTTTACTTAAAAAGGTAGACTCTGTTTCCCACTGGTGGCATCGATAAAAAAGACTACATGTTAAGATTCTCTTTACAAGCATAAATACGCTATTTTGTTCATCTGAGGGGTCTGATTTTTCGAAATTTTCTTTACGCTCCCCGCCAACCAATGGTGGCGCTTCGCTCGGTCTTTTGGGCAAAATTACATATTTGGGGTAAAAAAAACTCTTAACTCTATGATCACTTTGCAGTTTGCGAACATATTTTGAAGTGAGAACTTTATTGCAAACGACAAAAGAAGAAAGCGACTGGCTAGATTCTTCGTATTTACCTGGAAAATGCTATTTCCGGCCACCTTAGGGGTCTGATTTTTCCAAAGTTTCTCTACACTCCGCGCCAACTAATGGTGGCGCTCCGCTTAGATAATCTTTATGACAAAATAACATTTTGTGGCCAAGAAAAACCACAAATACCGATCAATGCTCTTTTATTTTGACCCCTAATAGTGTGCAAATTTAATGACAAGTTTTTCTTTGTAAGATAGCATAAATGGCATAAAGAAATGCATGTCAAGACACAAAAGTTTCAGTTTTATCCTCATGAACCACCACGATTCAACTTTCAACACTGTTCCTGTCAAAGTCGAAAATCTTGCACCATTTTGCATGTTGGCTCCTTCAAAACGTCAAAAAATTTCCGGACACCCCTCCCCTTAGACTATACTGCATGCCCCTCCCCCTCAGAGAAATCCTGCGTACGCCACTACGTTAGTACATAAAAATAAACCAGATATTGTTTACCAAAATAATATACTTTGTTATTTCCGATTGCTCTATGTTTTACTTTAAGATTAAAATGCAGGTAATATTACAAAATGACATGGTAATGTTGTTATACTTGTAAGTTTGCATATTTTATATGAAATACATACACATTGATCGGGAAAAGTTTGGGGGAAATTTTGGGGAAATTTCATACCTTTGCCCCCCTGGAAAAAATCCTAGCTACGCCACTGGTGGGGTGGCTTTAAAAAAATTTGTCCATTGCGCAATAATTAGCATGACAGCGTTCTTTCGAGCGAAATCAGGCATACTAAGGAGAGTTTCTTTCTTCTTCTTCTTCTTCTTCTTCTTCTTCTTCTTCTTCTTCTTCTTCTTCTTCTTCTTCTTCTTCTTCTTCTTCTTCTTCTTCTTCTTCTTCTTCTTCTTCTTCTTCTTCTTCTTCTTCTTCTTCTTCTTCTTCTTCTTCTTCTTCTTCTTCTTCTTCTTCTTCTTCTTCTTCTTCTTCTTCTTCTTCTTCTTCTTCTTCTTCTTCTTCTTCTTCTTCTTCTTCTTCTTCTTCTTCTTCTTCTTCTTCTTCTTCTTCTTCTTCTTCTTCTTCTTCTTCTTCTTCTTCTTCTTCTTCTTCTTCTTCTTCTTCTTCTTCTTCTTCTTCTTCTTCTTCTTCTTCTTCTTCTTCTTCTTCTTCTTCTTCTTCTTCTTCTTCTTCTTCTTCTTCTTCTTCTTCTTCTTCTTCTTCTTCTTCTTCTTCTTCTTCTTCTTCTTCTTCTTCTTCTTCTTCTTCTTCTTCTTCTTCTTCTTCTTCTTCTTCTTCTTCTTCTTCTTCTTCTTCTTCTTCTTCTTCTTCTTCTTCTTCTTCTTCTTCTTCTTCTTCTTCTTCTTCTTCTTCTTCTTCTTCTTCTTCTTCTTCTTCTTCTTCTTCTTCTTCTTCTTCTTCTTCTTCTTCTTCTTCTTCTTCTTCTTCTTCTTCTTCTTCTTCTTCTTCTTCTTCTTCTTCTTCTTCTTCTTCTTCTTCTTCTTCTTCTTCTTCTTCTTCTTCTTCTTCTTCTTCTTCTTCTTCTTCTTCTTCTTCTTCTTCTTCTTCTTCTTCTTCTTCTTCTTCTTCTTCTTCTTCTTCTTCTTCTTCTTCTTCTTCTTCTTCTTCTTCTTCTTCTTCTTCTTCTTCTTCTTCTTCTTCTTCTTCTTCTTCTTCTTCTTCTTCTTCTTCTTCTTCTTCTTCTTCTTCTTCTTCTTCTTCTTCTTCTTCTTCTTCTTCTTCTTCTTCTTCTTCTTCTTCTTCTTCTTCTTCTTCTGGTGGCGGCGGCGGCGGCGGCGGCGGCGGCGGCGGCGGCGGCGGCGGCGGCGGCGATGGCGATGGCGATGGTGATGATGATGATGACTGAAATTCGGGTAGGGATCTGGAGAAATTCGTGCAGCCGTGTGAGTCTTAAAAACCTGGTTTGTTTCTATTTACGCAGAAAACTCCTAGGCGCGCCCGAATTCCTTTAAACACTTGGTCGAAGAAATAATAAAAAGCACCATAGCCACGGGTACAATTTTGATGAAAACTCTAAAATATACCAAAATTCGCGACACATTCGGGCACCTTTAAAAAAACAATTTTTCGTCAGCCTCACTTCATATTCTTGGGCAAACCTTTGCCCTAAATGACACCAAATTGGGCCAAAATTTTGGGGCGTTCCGGGCCAAGTCATGGTGGCGAGGAGCGCTGAGTGTCTGTCTATCGCCCTCCATGACAATGCCCCTGTCAACACTTTGTGTTAAAGTAGCATCATATCGTTACTACTAAACGCGAACAGTCACACCAGTCAGACACGTGCGTCCTGCACTCGCATGTTGCACATGTGCCTCAACCCGTGGTTTTGAAATCGTATGTCATGACATTCCAGGATTAGCCTGTTAGCTGTATAGCTGCCAAGTTTCTGATCTGATTTTTATATGTAGGTTGGTTTATGTGGTATATTGGAATTGTTATTCTTTTATACGAAGTCGATTCGCCCAAGTGTATAGATATGTTGAGAGAATGATTGCAAAACTCCCTAATTGCGCAATACACCGCTGTGCTGGTGTACGTATAGCTTATATTTAATAGGCAGCCGGAATGCGATGCAACGCCATCCTCCCTCGAAGTTGAGAAGCCTTGGGATTTTCAAGGGTTTCCGAAGTTTTTCAATTTTCAAAATTATACTGATACATGACGTAAAATAGTTTGTAGAACGCGCAAACAAACTCATTTTCCAATGATTATAGCTTAATGTAGTCATCCAATGGTAGTGGTACATTTCATTTGGGAGTTTTCTGACCTTTTTGTAGATTTGCTCATTTTTGGTGAAAATTTTATTGCAAACGAATGTTCAAAATTTCGACGGCTTTGATACTGCTTAAAAGCCTGGAAAAGGCCATTTCAAGCTGTCTGAGGGGTTAATTGCGATTCAGTTTCAAAATTTTCTGTACGCTCCGTTCTGTTTAGATAGTTTTTCGGGTTAAATTACATTTTTCGGGCAGAGAATCCTCTGCCCCCCAAACTGAAATGCTCCCGAAGGCCTATGCTGGTGCTACACTATGAACTGTTAAGAAACCTGTGTTAAACTTAAGCAGGATCGGTGTTCTACTTACTCCCAACATAATCCTGATTGAATTTCCTGGTTAAACTTGGCCGACTTAAATCCTAGTAAATTTAACCAGAATTTGTTTTTAACCAGGATTTACATTAACTTTTTGACCAGAATTGTGTAAGAGTAAATAACATCAATCCTGGTTAAAATTAACCCTGATGTTTTAAGGGTGTAGGCTAGATATATCTTAATATCCAGTGCATTCTTAGCCTAGCGCACTTCAGTTACTATGTAATGCACATGACCGACGGGTTGTCGTTAACAAAATGAACACGTGGCTTTTGGGACTGTAGGATAACACAACCTAACTGAGGACGGAATACTGTACCAATAATTTCCTATAGCACAGACTGGACAGCGTCAAAATGTCAAATATGGGTGGGGGAAAAAGTAAAGGTAAAGCAAAATATTGGGGTCACAAGGGTTTGGGCGCAGCTCGAAATAGCCCAAAGCGTCCTGCTATTGCGAGGTATCAAGTCTCCGTCATATGCCATAAAAGGAAAAGGAAATGCGTTAGCTTTTACCACGGATTTCCTGTGTGGACAGAAAATACTGCGCTGTAGATTTTCGCAACCGTACGTGGAAAAAGCGCACCAAGATGGTTGCCTGCTATGATTTTGTGTAAAAGGTTGGACTTGTTCAAGTCAATTCCCAGATTTTGCAAGAAAGTTGAAATATTTTTGAAATATGGCAAGATAAGGTCAAAATTTCTACACGTATTGCAAGAATGTGATATTATTTCCCATTCAAGTTTAACTTTTGCTTAAAGTATTAGAGAGTCGTCCTCAAATCAGACGATATATAGCTTTACGGCGCCCATCTTGGTGCGCCTTCTTTGTCCTAGTATGTGGCGACAATCTACGGAAAGAACGTACACGTTATATGGCTCCGTCCATGTATAGACGAATCCGGAGAGAAAGTGATGGTCTGATATCAGTAACTGGGGTCCATCACCTTTAAATCTTTTGATTTCCTCGCTAAACTCTATCATGGATGGTTGTACACTAATTTGTATCTTACATTCTCCAACTTCACCAAATATGAGGGTTTGAAATTCATGTAAACAATAAATAAAGACGGTTTTAGCCTGATGGACCCCACTAATGGCGGCCTACGGTCACTAAAAACAAGCGCTAATCGGATTCGTGTTTAGGTAAGTCTGTGGCTTTTAGGCACACATGCATAGGTGGAGTGCGTTATAGTCCTGGGCATAGACTGATGACTTTCGGTGGGCACGCGGTGTGCATCCTTCACAAACAAAATAAGCGTGTGGATGAAATCTGACCTACGTACGTGCTCAAGGGCTTGATCTGCTTTCCTGTTCACGTTTAAAACCGGAATGCAAGGTATTCATACTCGTGAACTTGGAGGCGGTCTAACGGTTCTAGTGATATTAACAGAGTAAGCTGCTAAATTTTAGCAACTCTCTGATACGAGTAACAGGTAGTAGATGGTTAATTTGTTATGATAAGGAGGTTTGCACATTTCAGAAAATGATATCATTTGTGGAAATTTATACAGGTGAAACATTAGTGATGGGAGGTGGGTGAAATAGAAATGTTTATGCAACAAGCTCGAGTATTAGAAAAGTGTATGTGAGTGATACGAATAATATGATGTTAAAAATTGACTAAACAAAACAGGTTCCGGCCTACGGCAGTTGACAAAAACTACAGAAAGGGCTTATGAGAACCCCAATCATGCAGTCGTTCCAAGAAACATGTAATTGAAATATCAAATAAATTACCTGTTTCCATTGTTAAAAGAAGGGTTTAAGGTCACAGCAGGATTTGGTATTTTAGAGGGTACCCATTCTAAGCATTGTGGCGAAATTTGCATTGAAATCCGATGTGTGGCTCTCAAGATATGAGCATGTAAAGTCGTTCCATTTTCAACAAAACGTGAACTTGAAGCAAGCACATATGACATCACATCCCCACATTAGAGCACAGTCTTTTGTTTTTCTTTAAATTCAGACTTGATTTTCTCCTCAACAATCACACATTATTAAAATATGATTGCATATAAGTGGCATGAGAACTTTACAAACTTTGCATCCTCCACAGGGAGGCCCTATTCCTCTTAACCTCAAGTTCAACAGAACAGTCTGATAAAACAAAGTGAAACAAAGCATTCCTTGTCAATGTGAGGAAGTGATAAAAGCTCTGCTGCCCTCAAACTCACTTTTGAACACAAATCTACTTACTTCATTTTCTAATATCTCAAGAAATACATGTCCGATTTGAATGAAAATTTCACTGCACTGTGTATATTTGGTTCCTGTTTCACATATAAAAATTAAATTTTTGCTTAAACCTTTCCTTTCACGCCTTTTAATTTTCAAACACTTAACAAAGTAACAAAATCAACAAGGCACAGAATGAAAACTCTGTTACAAGTCCATAAAGCGGCACTTTACTTCGCCTTCGCTCGTAAAAACTATGTTTTGCTTTGAAGCCGTCGGCATCTACTTTTTCAGTATAAGTAGACTATATTCGTAGCTTACGATTTGTTGTTCAAGGAGACAACGTAAGGAAAGAGCTTATCATCTATATTATCTATGAAAGACGACAGAGGCCTTTATTTCTTAATCGTTGCTCAAGTTACTGTGATGAACCTTGTTGTTTAAAGAAGGGTTTAAGGCCATAACAGGATTTGGTATGTCAGAGGGGTACTTATTCTAAGCATTTTGGTGAAATTTGCATTGAAATCCGATGTGTAGTTCTCAAGATATGAGCACGAAAAGTTTTCACATTTCCACCAAAAAGTGAACTTGAAGCAAGCACGTATATGGCATCATATCCCCACATTAGTGCACAGTCTTTTGTTTTTCTTTAAACGTTAGAGTTGATTTTCTTCTCAAAAATCGGCACATTATTAAAATGTGGTTGCCTAAGTGGCATGAGAACTTTGCAAACTTTGCATCCCCAGCAGAGAGATCCTATTCCAATTAACTCCAAGGTCAACACAACAGTCTAATAAAACAAAGGGGAACGAAGCATTCCTTGTAAATGTGAGGAAGTGATGTAAGCTCTGCTGCCCTCAAACTAACTTTGGAACAAAAATCTACTGGCTTCATTTACTGATATCTCGAAAACTACATGTCAGATTTGAATGAAACTCTCACCACCCTGTGTAGTTTTGGTTCCTCTTTCACATATAAAAATTAAATTTTTGCTTCCCTTATGTTTTATTACCCTCGGTTATTCTCAACGCTGAAAACGTTTAGTATGATTCGAAGGTAAGCAGAACTACGATTACACAGTCTATGGGTGAGCGAGGTGGCTAAGTAGGCAACTGGTCAGTGGCGTAGCCAGGATTTTTTCACCAGGGGGGGCACTAAAGGGCACAGAATTTTTTATAGGGGGCACAACATATAACTCAGGGATGACTGTGGTGAGACTATCAGAACTACATTTTTTTGAGTCTGACTGACAGCCAGTGGCTGCTCGTGGTCTAAACACATGAAGGGGCAAATTTGTATAGATGGGAATAAACCAACGGCGCCCAAGGCGCCGTGGGAGCAGGAAGCCCACCCGCTACGGCGTAGGGTCCAGGGGCCCGCCTTAGGGCCCCTGGTGGGATCCAGGGGACGAAACCCCCGGAAGCACCGCGATATTTACAAATTGGGGTTATAGAACGAAGCATTTTTCTGCCTTCAAATGGCATTTTATGAGCATTAAACTGACTGCAAACTTCACCATTATTTCATTGAATTTAGCCTTACAACTGGCTCGAGGTTCACGTGGCTATGGCAATGCATTCGTCTTTCTTTGTGATGAGCAAACATTTTAGTTACACCTTGATTAAATTTGAATTTTCTCTTATGATCTTCTTTTCAATTGATAGCATAGCTAAAGCGTTTCACCTTTCATGATTCGTTTTAAGTGTACCAGCTGGGTGAAAACCTACGTGAAGACGATGTAGACAGTATTTGCGGCCTATGTGGTCCTAATCGTTTGATTTCCAATTTTTCTTCTAGACTCCTCTTTGAAAATGGACAAGTTTGTAAACTTTTGGCAGTATTCATGTTGCATTCATGTCTCACATTGAGAGAGTTTGGGGAGCTAGAGACTTAAAACACGAAGGGCCCCGAGCACGATTGAGTGCACATGTATACCCAAGCTGCAATAAGCATTTTGACCTGACTCCCCGTGATTTTGTGAGACCGCAGCATACAGTAGTTTTCTACAAAAGATACAAACGTGGCTGATTAACGCGTTCTTAGTTACCGGTGTATGCATACAGTGCCACGAAGCGAGACCATGAAGGGCAAGTGAAAGGCTGCCCGTAGTTCGAAGAAATTGGCCACTCACCTTTCACCATTTCAGCAGATAAAATGTAAAAGCGCATGCTTACAACATGCTGAGCGGGCAAATTGCAATGGGATGGGGGGATCTGGGGGCAAAACTTTGCTGTTGGGGAACGTGCCGCCCCTCCGTGCCAACCCGTGGCTACTCCACTGCAACTGGTTGTCTTTTATCGTCACTGGTTTGCGACTCTGAAAGTAGAAAATAATTCTCAGAAATATGTGACATTGTACGGTATCATTTTGTAACGCCAAACCTGACGTTAAAGTGATGACGAAAAAATGACATTCATTAGTAGTCAAAGGTGCTGCGCGCCGGTCCGGTCAACAGAAACACCGAAAAAGCTAACTGGTTCCTGTTAGCACCTGTTAAAATCATGTTAAAACTTCAATTTTGTTTCCAATAACCTGTTGTACCTGCTAAAATTGAACCTGTTCAACAGGTTTCAACTGGAATTTTCTCCTGGGTACACTAGGGAGCACTTGACGAGCAGATCGAACGTCGGAGACTTGACCAATATTAACTAACTTTTGCTTTCAAATTGGCCAAATTATTGCACGAGGCATGTATTAGACATTCGTCACTAGTCAATAAATGTTCTCGCCTTTTGCCACACATAGCGCCTCTCGAAACGTATACCAACAAAGTATGCTTGCTAATCCATGGCACATCATTCACCTCATTTACACAAAACGCGCCTAAAACGTTATAACATTGGTGTTAAGGCCAGTTTACACGAGCAACATTTGCAAAACATTCCCCAAAACATCCACCTGCAACAAATCCAAAACATGCTTGTTTTCGGTTTGTTGCACAGTGTAGACAGGGTATACAACATGTTTTGAAAATACTTTGGAAATGTTACAAAGGAAATGTCAATTTTTTTCAAAACATTCTCAAAAAATTTTCAAAATGTTTTCAATTGTTTTTGCTCTGTCTGCACTGTGCAACAAACCGAAAACAAGCATGTTTTGGGATTGTTGCAGGTGAAGTGTTTTGAAAATGTTTAACAAATGTTGCTCGTGTAAACAGGTCTTTATAATTATGACGTTTTATGCCACATGACACGTTTTAATAACGGTTTTAATAACGGTTTTAAACTGGTTATGCGCCAACTAAACCTGACCTTGAACCTTGTGCAACCACGATGTAGCGCGAAAAGAGTATTTTACAGTATCCGTTTCGGTATTTTTACAAGTATTTTTTACAAGTAAAGCAGCGGAGATGTTAGACTTCCCGGTTAAAACAACTATTGGAAAAATAATTGAATGAGGGTTTCCACTTTTAAAACTCTTGGTGGGTAAATTGAAATTGAAAGAATAATATCGTTGATTTAGACAATGTTAACCAGGTATTTTTTTAAGTTAAGTCTTTGACAGAGGTACCGTATTTTCACCTGCAAAAAGCCACAAAACTACCATTCGAAAAGAGCTTGACATTCGGGGAATAATTGGGAAATGTTAGGCGATTTCAGACACTGGTCCAGGGGATTAATTTGAAATATGAAAACACAGTGACTGCGTAAAAAGCCGGAATCCCGGCCCTCAGACGCCCTTTGCCGGTAGTTGGACACCTTACTACTTTAGACTGCATATAAGACGGAGGACGACACCTGTGAACAATTCTGCACATCCTATAATCGAAGCTGTGGGTTTCCAACGGCGAGTGGCTACTGCAACTAGTGTATGATACATTATTTAAGAACACAGAACGGATGATAAACATGTAAATGTTTTTTATGCCCATTCAAATCAGTACGCAATGACATAAGCAAAGTCGTTGGTAAGGGGCCGATCTTAACGGATCCAGACTCTTTATAAAGCTTTCATAAATATATATTGAACCTAGTCAAAGGTGAAAGCAAAGGAAAGATTTGACAGTTTTCAAGCAAACTGTGTGCGCTCTATGTGAACGAGTATATAATTCTTTGACGAGTGCCTTTTTGGTTCACTTTTAATATTAACGGCAATAGAAACTTTGGACCGTGAAATCTGTGCTGTAGTTTTTTACATTGTAACAAAAACATATCTTCTTGAAGTACCCCCTCTACAGTTGCACAAATACATCTTAACGCCTCGTGATTTGTGCACTGCCACTGTACGTTCAATCAACTCCTAGGTAATTGAGCTTTCATGTTGGCGTAATTCCGAGGTGTAGTATTATGAGCAAGAATGTAAACAGCCTAACGGTGTTATTGTCCATCAGTGACGTTTAATAGCTTCTTCGGGAAGCAGTGAAAGTTTTGGTTCCCCCTAACGGCCATTTGTCAGAGGGTCGAGAGGACTTTGATAAAAGTATTATGAGGGAGAATTCCGCACACAGACGTTGAATGATGTAAGCTTTTCGAAACTATTGGGTGGTTTGGATTCGAATTATCCCAGTGACAACTTGTTCTAGTCTGTCCCTGAACCCCGTTATCCACGTAGCTATACTAAATTATATGAAACTATTGTAAATACTTTCGCATTTACCTTTATTATTGGAACCTGTGAGTGGGCTGGAAGTGGCAGAATATACCCACGGCATTCCCCGCCAGTCGCAAGAGGCGACTAAAGGGAAACCAAACTTGAACTTGAACCATACTTGAGAAAAAATTTAAACTTGGAGCTTTTTGTTGGGTTGACTGACACTTTATAACACATTCGTGTTGGCGTGTCGTCAAGTCTCATCTTACTAACCTTTATCATTACATTACGATTTACCAACATCGAACTCTTGAAGTACCCTCTATATTGCTTACTTGGGATTGTTCTCTTCACACCAGCAGGGGAAAGGCGTGCACAGGAGCAGCTAAATTTTCTTTCTTTTTTTTTTTTTTTTTTGTTTTGTTTTTTCTTCCTCCCCTTTTTAAAGGGTAATGCAGTAAATCCAACTTAAAGTAGTGTAGTAGACTATCTTGTTTTATTATGACTGGCTCTTGAGAGCATTTCAGACAACATTTTTCTTCTCAAAAATTACTGCATGAGAGTAACTGCCTCGGACTCTTTGAAATTCAATACTGAAATTCTAAAATATTGTGAAAGATACTTAAGTTGAAGGAGTAGGAAATTGTGAGATGTAGCTGTTCAAGTTGGTTCAAGATAAGTCTGGGAAGACTGCTCTTCCGTTAACTCTTTTGCTTCTGTAATCCACATGAAAGCATGTGCACAGACCTGGAATGTAAAAACGTCTGTACATTTAAAGAAAAAAAACATAAAAAAGGCTTTACGGTCCCATCAAGTTTTGATATATTAGAGGAGTACATATTCTTAGCATTTTAGTGTAAATTTCAATTTGAAATCCAATGCTTGGTTCTCATGATATGAGCAAGTAAAGTTGTCACGATCACTTTTTCAACAAAAAGTGAACCTGAGGTATGCACATATTTCATCATATCCTCACATTAATGGACATTTTTTCCTTTTTGTTTTGTTTTGCTTTTCCTTTTAATAAAAATAAAAACCTCAATAAACCCATTATATCAGAACATGGTTACATACTAACTGGCATGAAAACTTTACAAACTTTACATTCCACACATTGAGATCCTATTTCTATTTAATTCAAAGTCAAGACAACAGCCTGAAAGAACAAAAGGAAACAAAGCAATGATTACTTTTCAATGTGACAAAGTGGTTCAAACTCTGCCCTGAAGATCACTTTAGAACACATATCTAATGGCTTCTTTTACTGATATATCGAGAAAGACATGTCGGATTTAAATAGACGTTTCACCATAGTGCGTAGATTTGGTGGGAAACTAGCCAGTAAATAGGTTCAAAATTTACTTAAACCTCCCCTTCAATGAAGATCTCTCATAAACACTGTAAACCGTTGTATTTCCATAATGATTCATCAGTAATGAATTATTAATTGCAGATATTAACCACAATATAATAAAACATAACTTTTAAGTAACTTATACGGTACTGTGGGTTGATCTGTTCGAGCAATCGGTAAAATTTTCCACGCAGGGGTTGAATGATCATAGATTTCGTATTTAAAATTATTGGGCCCTTTGGTTTAGTCTGTCATTCCCGTTACAACTCGACCGTGGTTCGAGTCTGTAGCATGGCACAGTCTTATGTTAAGTCTAAATTTCGCCTTTTTTGGGTGCAGGTACATAGCTGTGACGAGGCCATTGAAGTACCCCGCCATCATGACGACACGAAACTGTAGGACTTTTGCAGCTATTAGCTGGATATGTGGAATTTTGTTTGGGGCACTTCCGGTAATTTCTCCTCCATCGAATCCAACCCTTTGGGTTTGTGGCACAACAAACTACGAAGGGTCTACCGTCAGTATTCATCGTATCGGTGCCGTAGCATTCATCCCCGGCATTCTATTGTTCATTTGCCTCGTCTACATTCGCCTATATTTCGTCGCTATGAAGCATGTCAAGGAACAATCGGAACGTATTAAAACACAAACCAAGACTGAAGACAAATCGTCAGCTAAGTCCTCAATTACAAAAACGACTGTAACAACGTCTATAGTAGTTGGAGCGTTTACCATATGCTGGCTCCCTACTACTGCTAAATTCTTCGTAGAAGTGTACATTGACACCACAGAGGAAACGTTATTTATGATACAAACTGCTGCAGAAATTCTATCATTTGGTAATTCCATGGTAAACTCTATCATATACGGCTATCGAAATGCACTGTTTCGTAAAACATACAGCAGAATTCTACGATCACTTTGCTGTGGCCTTGCTGGTCGGGATGAAAGGGAAAAACGAAGTCACCGAGGGCAATCGAAATCAGAATCTGTCATGACATATTCAACCAACCTATGAGAATTTGCACAACTTGTGAAATGAGCGCCATGATGTGGGAAACCCGCGCGGATGTCTAATTTTCGAAGAATGGCAATGGCAGATCCATGCCAATAAACCCAATCGGCTTCTTGGAAATAGACCAAAAGAGGCCACACCCCAATTTCCAAATGACAACTTTCCAACCCCCTTTTTGGATTCTGCCAAGGCACCGGGTTATTTAAGAACAGTGGCGTAGCTAGGATATTTTCCAGGGGGGCAAAGCTCGAATTTTTTTCCAAAACTTTTCAGTTCTAGTTTCAGTTTATTTTAGTTTCAGTATATTTTTAAGGTCAAGGTGTATGCATTACATACAAAATACGTAAATTTATGATAATAACAAGATTACCATGATGTCATGTAATTTTACCCAAGTTAATACTTGGCCTACAAGATCCTGAAGCTGCCTACTATATACATAGGATTAAGGCAATGTCATCATGGGCCAGTTGTCAACCCTATCCCCAGTGATTAATTAGATTAATTTTCCGAACAGATTAAAAAGATTAATTTTCCGAACTAGTCATTTCAAGATAAGGTAAACATCATACGTTTTTCCAGGTTTGCAGGGATATTATATCTAGACAACGGTTAGCTATTGTTTTTAGCTCCATTAATGGTTACACACAGAGTAAGATCAGTCTATAACCTGCCCTGTACTAGCTTGTAGGATGAGAGGCCATTAAATGCTTAAACTTAACCCAGAGCGCTGTCAACCAATAGGTTTGGAACTGGACTGTTAAACCTCGCCTAACCTAACAAAGGGCGTTGTCAACCTTAGTAACAGATAAGAGTGATACGCGGAGCGCGACCATCCGGTCGCGCGGAGCGTCTTGCCAGGGAAAATTTCGCCAATAGCCCCTAGATTGCAGGAAAATGATACTCCCTGTGCCTCATTACTGCGTGCTTAGAATGAAATATTTTTCTTGTCCTGAAAAACTTTTAAGGAGACAATTTGTTAACAATATATATATATATATATATATATATATATATATATATATATATATATATATATATATATATATATATATATATATATATACATATATATATATATATATATATACACATATATATATATATATATATATATACATATATATATATATATATATACATATATATATATATATATATATATATATATATATATATATATATATATATATATATACCAGGAAATGGTAAAGTGCTCAACCCTGAGAAGGGAGCTGTAATATTGAAAAGGTTGCAATAAGTTCTTACAACATAGCTTTACAGAACTGTTTCGTAAGGGCCAATAATGTAGGTCCTCACTCCTCAGAAGCCTGAAGTATAATGATGTCAATAACGTTAAATACGTATATGTTCGCTGCTTTTGAACGTGTCCGTTTTTAAGCACGTGTTCGTTCCGTGTTCGATGTGAACAGGCACGATATTTATACCACTAGATTGAACATTAGGGGGAAATTTGTATATCTTGATACGTTTAGGCGAAATGAAAAACAATAAAATACATAACTGTACATTTCAGCTTTAAGGAAAAACATATACATGTACGTTAATTCAAGAGTCCATAAGTTGTACGTGTTAACAGATAGGCGTCCGTAATTTGGTCAACATTGAAGTAATTAGGTATATTACGTACCCCCATATGTATTTTACTATACACTAACGTATTCCCATTAAAACAGTGTGTGAAAACGTAAAGGGGAACGTAGATTTTCCCCCTAACGGTAATTTCCCCCTAACGTTGATATTTTGCACAAAAATTTCCCCTTATTCCACAATTAGGTATATACATATATATACATATATATATATATATATATATATATATATATATATATATATATATATATATATATATATATATATATATATATATATATATATACATATATATATATATATATTTATAACCGTAATAGTGAAAAATAATAATTAATAATGTCAACCAGGCAATGGTAAAGTGATCAACCCTGTGAAGGGAGCTGTAATATTGAAAAGGTTGCAATAAGTTCTTACAACATAGCTTTACAGAACTGTTTCGTAAGGGCCAATAAAGTTGGTCCTCACTCCTCAGAAGCCTGAAGTAGAATGATGTCAATAACGCTAACTACGTATGTGTTCGCTGCTTTTGAACGTGTCCGTTTTAAAGCACGTGTTCGTTCCGTGTTCGTTGTGAACTGGCAAGAACGGTGTAGAGCGAGCTAAGATACATTACCTATTAGAATAATTACACAGTAGATGTTTGTTCCTGTGTCTACAAGAGCTTATCAGTTCGTTTCTTTTATTTAGAGTTGCTAAGGAAGGTTTGAGTATAATGAAGAACTTTTCTTCCAGACAGAGATTACAAGTTTTAGAGGATGTGGAGTATGCTCGGGCTTTGTTCATGAGTTTCCATTTTACGGAGTGTTCTACATTTGAATCCTTTAGTTTCCACAGGGAGTTCCAAACTCCCTGGTTTCCAGATGTATTCACTGAGTGCAGTTGCGTTTCTTTTGTCTTTGTGTTTAAAGCTAGACTTGTGGGCGGCGTATCTTGTTTTAAATGTGTTCTCTGTTAGACCAATGTATGTTTCTTCGTTGTGGTTGTCGTGGCGTGTTACAGTTGCTTGGTACACAATATTGTTCGTGTGGCAGTTGCCTTCCAATGGGCACTCGCTTTGCTTTCTGCAATTGCAGTTGCTTCGCGTTTCTGGTTGTACTTCCTGTTTCGCCAGTATGTATTTGTTGTGCGCTGATATAATTTGGTTTATGTTTGCCATGCAGCTGTAACTCAGTTTCACCGTGTTTCTGTTGAGTAAAGTATGTAGTTTGTGCCCAGGTGGGAAGCAGCCGTCCAAGAGGTTCAAGAATTTAATATATTTATACTCAATCTGCAGACAGTACTGTTTCGACCTTGTTAGGTCTCCTCAGTGCAGCTCAGAGTAGATTTCAAGACGGAATGACAAGACTGACACAGGCATAACCTGCGTCAGTCCAGCCATTCACGGTACATTGCTTGCGAATACCAAAGTGCACAAGCTCAAAGAGCGTGCTATGCATAAAGCGAATAGTATTACGCCCTGGCTAAAATGCAAAGACTACACAAGCAATATACCGTCTCGAAATTTAAAAGGGCTCAACAGAACACGATCATACCGAAGCACTACCGTGTAATGGGGCGAACATACTCAATCTGCAGACAGTACTGTTTCGACCTTGTTAGGTCTCCTCAGTGCAGCTCAGAGTAGATTTCAAGACGGAATGACAAGACTGACACAGGCATAACCTGCGTCAGTCCAGCCATTCACGGTACATTGCTTGCGAATACCAAAGTGCACAAGCTCAAAGAGCGTGCTATGCATAAAGCGAATAGTATTACGCCCTGGCTAAAATGCAAAGACTACACAAGCAATATACCGTCTCGAAATTTAAAAGGGCTCAACAGAACACGATCATACCGAAGCACTACCGTGTAATGGGGCGAACATACTCAATCTGCAGACAGTACTGTTTCGACCTTGTTAGGTCTCCTCAGTGCAGCTCAGAGTAGATTTCAAGACGGAATGACAAGACTGACACAGGCATAACCTGCGTCAGTCCAGTCATTCACGGTACATTGCTTGCGAATACCAAAGTGCACAAGCTCAAAGAGCGTGCTATGCATAAAACGAATAGAATTACGCTCTGGCTAAAATGCCAAGACTACACAAGCAATATACCGTCTCGAAATTTAAAAGTGCTCAACAGAACACGATCATACCGAGGCACTACCGTGTAATGGGGCGAAAATACTCAATCTGCAGACAGTACTGTTTCGACCTTGTTAGGTCTCCTCAGTGCAGCTCAGAGTAGATTTCAAGACGGAATGACAAAACTGACACAGGCATAACCTGCGTCAGTCCAGCCATTCACGGTACATTGCTTGCGAATACCAAAGTGCACAAGCTCAAAGAGCGTGCTATGCATAAAGCGAATAGTATTACGCCCTGGCTAAAATGCAAAGACTACACAAGCAATATACCGTCTCGAAATTTAAAAGTGCTCAACAGAACACGATCATACCAAATCACTACCGTGTAATGGGGCGAAAATACTCCAAATCTGCAGACAGTACTGTTTCGACCTTGTTAGGTCTCCTCAGTGCAGCTCAGAGTAGATTTCAAGACGGAATGACAAGACTGACACAGGCATAACCTGCGTCAGTCCAGCCATTCACGGTACGTTGCTTGCGAATACCAAAGTGCACAAGCTCAAAGAGCGTGCTATGCATAAAGCGAATAGTATTACGCCCTGGCTAAAATGCAAAGACTACACAAGCAAAAATATAGAAATTGAAGAAATTGTTGGGAGAGGTAACAGTCGCATTTTTTTTTTATTTCGTTCCCGAAGCTATGATTATGTTCCTATTTATTAGCAACGTATTTTCCAATTGTGCATCATGTTGATGAAAATAACATTAGCTCAACAATAGGTAGGGGAACTAGCTCGATGATGTTATCGTGTACTCCAGTCTTATAGCCTGTCAGTGTTGCGAAGTATATGCTGCACTGATCAAAATACCCTGCATGTAAAACAAAGAACATTCACGCTGCTGCATAGAGGGCATTTCTGCGGAACGCGAGTCAAGCGCGCTTCATGCTGCAGTGACACAGATGAGATCTGGGGAAAAACGTTACGTGGAAATTCGAGTTATGCATGAGAAATGTTTCACGATTATATATGGTGAGAAAACCTTAAAAAAATATGAAATAGGAAATTTCCCTATTATTTCGTCAATTTGAATTTTACCTAAATTCCACAAATTTCCCCAAAATATTTTCCGAGGGCAATTTGCCCTTCCTGCCCCCCCCCCCCCATTGGCTACGCCATTGTTAAAGAATACGTCATATACCTACTCCACGTAACCTTTACCTACAAATCCAGTAACCCTAATCTGGACTTAAAACAAATGTAATTTTTTGAAAACATGGATTTCCATGGGTGCAGACACATTACTAAAATTAATTTAGCGACCCACACACAAGGTCTCAGGTATGTTTTTAAAGGAGCCCTCTTTCCTTTCATATCGTATGTATAGTCGATCGTCTGCCGAGTTGGTCAGTACCTTGAATCAGTAATCGCCTATCAAAGTATCATCGTGGGTTTTTGTGTGTCTGAAAACGGAGAAGAACTGATATATTTAATATCCTTTGTAGTATTTCTTTGGAAATAGTAATGACGTCAACAGTTTAGGCTGATATTGTATATTTTTCAGTGATTTGTATTCAACTAACACGACAGAAGAAAACTGAACATACATTTGAGCAATTTCCACTGTGGTTTTGAAACTTGTACCACTTGTTTTGCTAGATATTTTATGCAAAGTTGAAATTAATAAACGATGTAATATCTATTGAATCAGTGAAAGAGCACTTTCAGGATAGGGTCGATATATTCGAAAAAAGTGAACTCAGAGAAGTCCCTCCCCCCCCCCCCCCCCCCATCTTGCATGTTCTACTAGATCAATATTTTAATGTCATTTTTTGATGTGGCGAAACAGGTGGAACGTACGGTGTCAGAAACTCCCACTCCCGGCTTATATAAAAAATGGCCAGAGAACAAGAAATTGGCCATAGATATGAAACACTGGCCGGATGAAAGTTCCCACAAAAATTAAGGAACGATTGGGGTAACAAGAGGGTTTCTGTTTAACTACTATCCCAGGCTAATAAACCTTAAAATATACCCGCAAATATTAGCAAAACATTTTCTTTTTACTTAACTTCTGTGTGGGTGTCGAATCCAAAAACTTAAAGAAGACAATGAACTCTTCTCTCCAACCTACGAATCTATTTATTTCAAGATTTCTCCCACAGTGCAGATATTCACAAATATGCAAAACATAAACGCCATGCAATATGAACACCCGTTACCTCTTAAAGTAATATGCGAATGCATTACTCATTTTTCCTGTAAGGTTTTCCGTCTTTGCTATAGTAAGAGGAAGGTCATAAGTTACCTTGACAGGAAATTCATATGCTCTAGAAATTCTCCTGCCAAAATGAAATCTCTGAAACAAGGAAACCACATTTATAAGAACGGCGGTCAGCGCCATGTATCACTGCTAAATGTTATAACAACGCTTAATGTTATACCCACCGTAAATGTTATAAAAATTAACGCTAAATGTCATACCAACCGTAAATGTTATAAAAGTTAACGCTTAATGTAATAAATCGGACTCACCCTAAATGGAATAAAAATCAACGCTTAATGTAATATTTTTTTCAAGTTTCATTCCACAGTGAAGAAGAAATAGAGGATTAAAATCACGAGTTTTGAGGCATGCATATGCATGTGATACAATGCTCGATTCTACTTCTCAAGTTCTCAGCAATACTATTTGAAGGTTACAACGAAATGGTGAACTTTGGTAAAATGTTTTCATGTTGTATCCCTTGTGAATGATGCATTCGCGCTGGGGTAGACATTGCATATGTGAGTATCCATTTGTGTCCGCGCATGTGTATTCATAGTTGAGTGTGTTACCGGGCCTTGTATCTTCGATACGTTGAGAAGGCGTCAGATAAAGCTAACACCCGGTAGATACAGTAGTTTTGCATTTATATAAACTGCACCACCCCTCTCATTACATATTCCAGTTCTAGCTGTTGAACTCCTCGAAGTACATCAGTCTGTGGTCAAGATTATATTGACGTAGCCGCATGGAGGGTTGGAGGGGGTAGGGGTTGAGCATAGGCTTCCTTCATCTATTGCCGGAATTTTTCCAGTAAAGATTGAGAACATTGATAAAAAAGGGGACAGTATTGAGAATGAATAGGTGAAAATGGATGAGATACGCTTCGGGGTGAGGTGAGTTTCAACTGAAGTAATAGAAGTAATACGCATCGTCACATCTTCCCCTTCCCCCTCTCCCAGGTTACAATGATACACTTGAAGAGTACCGAACCGTACTGTAATATTACCATTGCACGTCATTAAGGGGTTGATCAGGGATTGACCAAAATGGAGGAAAGCGTTTGGAAATGACCGGTGCTCTCCTGCAAGTTGCTGGTTTTTTAGTTTTGCCAAGGAAAGCTAAAACTAAAGACTATTTAGGTACACTTTTAAAGCACGATAACACAATTTTCGACCATTTGAGGCGTTGAGAGTTTTCAAAATTTTCTTTCCTCTCCACACCAACTGAGCTCAACCTAGATAGTATTGTTATTACAGAAGAATTACTTTTTCCGTGCATAAAAAAAAAAAAAAAAAAAAAAAAATGACATGCTCCCGTGCTCTAAAGCCCATCGCTGATGCTCTTTTATTTTGACTCATAAAGGTATGAAAAATAAAAAAACAAATTTTACTTCGAATAGGCAGCGGTAGCGTACAAGGCATCTGATTGCATATAAAGACACAAAATGTTTAGTTCTACTCCGTTAACCACCGCAATTCAACTTTCAGGATTTTTCCTATAAAATTAAAAATCTTGCACCATTTTGCATTTAAGCTCCTTGAAAATGCCAAAATTTTCATTGGGGGAAAGGGAAACCCTCTCCCTAATTACCCCCCGTGATGCTCCGCATAAGCAATGGAGTAGCCTGGGGAAAACAAGCCAGTGAGCCACAACTGGGAAAAAGTCCGTGGTCCGCTCGACTTGAACCAATAGGTTAGAAACTGGACCGTAAAAATCTATCTAACTAACTAAGTAAATTAGACCCCTTCCCCTACCGGCAATCACTCAACATATTTCACCCCCCCCCCCTCCCTTCAAATAAAAACTGCTTACTTCAGTGAACCTCACCTTGTGACCTCATCTTTATAAACTCATAGACTGAGTTTACTTTTCAAAAACGCCAACTGTTTTGAAAAATAGGCTTATCAGTGAGGAAAAAAGTATTCATGTAACGAGTCCACACACTCTATCTATAAGGGCTTAAAGGCCCAAATCTCTCACCAATTCTCCTAAACTTCTTATTCATTCCACCCCACAATTGTCAAAAATTCATCCTCTCCCAGTCGCAATGTCATTTCATAGCTTCATGGAGACTATAAAAGAACAATGCGTATAAATCAAAACACTCATGTACAGTTTATGCTAAGTAATATAAGCTTTAATACTATGCGTTGTTTGAACTATATGCCAATCAAAGAATTGAACCAATAGGTAATTTTTGTAGACTACTACAATATTTGTAGGTTGGGGTGAGAGGTCAGCACCCACTGGCTCTGGTTTGATGAGCAGGCCCACCAGGGCCATACTGGAATGAGACCAAGTAGGGGGCTGGCACCCCACAAATGGCCATTACCTTCCCGAATCGGGCGGACTTTGGTCCCTCAGTGGCGCAGAGATTATGCTCTGGTTGGGCACCTGGAGTCACCTCACCCTGTGAGAAAGAGTTCTGTACGGCAATGATGGCCACCATTGGAAAAAAAACTTGAATTAGTGTTTAACAGTCATTTCTTCTATGTTTGGTCAGGCAACTGGAAGCTCCCTGTTTTGGCATATGACCAAAGCCGTTATAACCGTAGGGACTCTTTTTCTCAAGGGTGGTGACCTTTTGCACTTCTCTAGATTCCCAATTACGGCATAATTTCTGCCCCACTGGAGCACTACAGTCTGCCCGACTCAGCAAGCAAGGTCTTGGCGAATTGGGAGCCATAGCCCCTGGCCTCCCTTCGCATGTGGTCATGCGTATGATAAAACTTGTACAAAATCAATGATGATTTACTTTTGGGCGCTACATGTCTTTTAGAGTGTAAAGTAACTAAGGTTACAGTAGGCAAAAAGGTACTCCAAAATTTTGGACAGTTTATTTTCCTATGCAACATGTACTATCGGTCTTGGGCTCGTTCTCGGACTGGAATTTTACCTCTGGTCTCGGTCTCGATCTCGGTTTCGGCACCCTGTGGTCTCGGTCTTGGTCTCGATCTCTGATATGCCGGGCTCGACTTCAACACTGGCTGTCATCGTCAACACCTGTCGTAGTGAGTGTAACACTATAAATGATCGAAAGTACAGGATTATTACATTTAGCGTTGTTTTTTATTACATTTAGGGTAAGTCCGATTTATAACATTAAGCATTAACTTTTATAATATTACGATGGGTATAACATTTAGCGGTGATACAAGCGCCATACGTTTGAGTGTGTTGTCACAGAAAATATCGATGGATAATGTGCACATGACGTAACAGGGGGAGACCTTAAAGAACGTCTACCAATGGAACCAATTACACCACATTGCAACGCCCTCATCAAATTAATGATAACTAATAAATGCTCTCATCGGATAAGAATTTAGTCTTCGTGTGCTAGTATGGAACGCCAGATATGCATTTAATGCTTCAAGTTAGTGAATGTGATATATCTGGAATTTGTATCCAGATATTTCTCATTCATTTAGAGCTATCTAAATTCAAATTTTCAGATATCTTGAATTCATGTCCAGATATCTCGCTTTCCCTCTCGTATGTATCTTCAAATTAACCAGTATTGAAGATGTAAGGAATTGGATAACTGATTGACACTATGTAAAATTAATTTCGCCGTATCCAATACTGCATTTCGAAAACTCAAGAGTTCGAATTTTAGATACGAATGCGAAATATCCCAATAATTGAATTAGAAATATTGGCTATTAAGTTGTTTAGAGATAGTGTGAAGATTCCAGGCTTAGTCCAGGGACTTTGCAAACTGATTCAAAGAGATATCTACTTTCCAATACATAACTTGTAACATGTTAAATATCATGCATCAAGAATATTGAAGCTTTGAAAGATAGAAAATAAATGAAAACGCTTTTTCATGATTTCATGATTGCCTAAGTAATTTGTGACTGTCTTTTTGTATAACTCATATCACCTTCTTTGTTTCTTTCAGTAATGAGATACTGAACATTTATGTTTTATGCTTTAAATAAGAGAGGTACTTTATAGTTGAACCATGCCATCATTGGATTATATTTTGGCACCAAGCGCAGTACCATCTAAAAATAAAAAGAAATCTAAGAGTAGTATGAGAAATGAATTCTAACAGTCCAACTCCATCTTCATAAGATATTCCTGATCTGAAATGATAAAATGTTAAAATTTATTCACTCAAAACATATTGGTCCATTGCGCCATAATTTTTTACTTTCTTGTTGTACAACTCACTTTACCTTCTTTTTTCCCTTTAAAATTAATACATGTTTTTAAAACCTTGAACGGCATATTGCACGAGAGCACGAGAGCGCTTAATTAATTGCATCAACCCGAAAGAGTGCTATCACACCTCGGTGCAAGGTGTAGTATATAACAGAAAAAACAAAGAAATACAAAGATTGTAATTTCAGTAGTACACTAATGACACCATAAATTATTGCGCAATGTGCTATTTAAATTTGAGTGAATAAGCTTCAAAATTAAATATTTCATTTCAGGAATGTCCTATGAAGATGGAAGTTGGAATGTTAGAATTCACTATTCATGTTTTAACATATATTTTTTAATTTTTTAACTTGCAGTACACAGTAAGATGTTATTTAGATCCCTCTTTGTCTGTCGAGTTCCTTTTATTGAAAATCATGGTTTTCAACTTGTTAAGGTGGTCCCGTTATGTTAAACTTACACTTGCATTTGTTAAGAGAAAACCTTGAAACGAAAACTTCAAGCTAGGGGTCGTGTCATGCACAGAGAATATAAACAATGTATAAATTAAAGGCCTTACCCTCTCCCCTAACAGTTCCAAGCCCCTCCCACGGTTGTCTTAAATTCAACAGTAATCCAGACACAATCTGTTCATTTCTTCAGGGAGAGTAAAGAAAAGCCCAATGTCGATAATCAAAACACTCTCAGTACAGCTCATGCTGTAAAATAAAGGCTTCGGTAATCTGCATTTTTGAAGTAGCTGCTAATTAAAGAGTTGAACCCAACAGAAAATTTCCGTGGACTACTACAAAAATTGTAGTTTGGGGTGAGAGGACACGCTCTCCGAAGGATGATTTACTGTATCCGGTAGTTTCGTTTAGGGGTTTATTCTCGGTAGATTATTTTTTATTCTCACTTCTTTAATTTTTTCGATATTTCATATTAAAAGAGGAAAAAACCAGGTGAAAGTTTTGTTAATTATGCACTCAGATTAAGAAAGCCCTAAATTTTGTCACTCATTGCGGTTAAGTACATCACCACTTTTGTTTGTAAAATATCTCACGGCTTTTTGACGTCTTTCTTTGATAAATAGACAATTGTTCACGTTTCTTGAATGCCTTAAAATTTTAATTCGCTGTCAGTAGATGGGGTAGATACGATATGACCTTTATTAAAATACAGAAAATAGATTTGCTTTGATTATTTGCATGTAAAGCTTTTGTAAACAGGTTATGGAGTTCGATGTAAGAGGGTTTTTGTATTATAGGAGATTTATATCTTATATATTAGCTTTCTGAACACTAAGTGTACCGCAAAGGATAATTTCTAATTTCTTGTTGTATTTTAATGCATTTATATGATTTATATATAAATGAAAAAAAAAAACTAAACCCGCCGCCATTCACCTTAAAGGTTACAAATGGGTTTGCATGAGACTAAAGAGACATTAAATAAAATAAAGAGTATTTGCTGGCAACAAAGTTTGGGAAATTGGAAACACTTTTCATTACGGTTATATTATGCATCGTTTTCTGTTATGTTAATCTACAGGTCTTGAAGGTCTTATATTTTTCAAGTTCGAATGTGGCTTAGGCGATCTAAGGGGCACAGGTTCAAACGCTTTGGAGGAAAAATTCAATTTCTGAGGTGTACATTGAATGCAGAAAGGTTCTTAATTTGTGCGGTAAATGTCTAATTTCCACTGATCTCTCCATAGCTCTCTCTCGTATGTGCGTGTTCGTGTGTGTGTGTGTGTGTGTTTCTTTCTTTCTTTCTTTCTTTCTTTTCTTTTCCTTTCTTTTCTTTCTTTCTTTTTCTTTTTTCTAAGTTGAAGGAATCCCTGACTTCAAGGTACGATGTTTTCGGGAGTCCGAGTAAAACTTTTTTTGTTCAGCTCTAACCCTTTGTAAGTAACATGCCCTATAGGACCTGTGAGGTCCATATCCCGGGATCCACTGGCGTGGGATAAGAAATGCAAGTTTTGAGTAAAAAACACTGGCAGCTATGATTCCTATTAGAAATCGGATAGTTCACATCAGACAACCAGATCTTATATAGAATGGAAGTATGTACCAATCTTGTCCCTGAATAAGTACACTTGAAGATCGTTTTAGTGTTCAGAATTAAGAAGGGCTTTTTAGCTACCGTTAATATTGGTTTTCAGAACAACACAGTATAAAATAACAGGTTGGGCAGCAGAATCCCAACTGCAAGTATTACTGTAAATAAACATATTTCCTTAATATTGCGAGTTCCATGTAAACATCTAATACGTTGAAAATTTATGGGTAAACCGGATAGTATTCCTGCATCTTTACTTACCAGGTTTGCTTACTAATTTTTGGTGCAAAATTACGGTCGACGGTGGGACTTTTTCCCTACTTCATTGGAATAAAATGTGGGTAAGCTGAACGCCTGTTCCGAAGTTATGTTCCTACTTTTTTCCTTGCGAAGCTTGGCTAGTACGCTTCAGGTGCTAGGAGAAAACCTAACATGGGTTACCGGTACAACATGAAAACGTTTTACCAAAGTTCACCATTTCCTTGTGTACACCTTCAAATAGTATTGTAAGCAACGAAATTTAGGGCGCGTAGCGAAACTACACTCTAAAATCAAAAGAGTGAACTAAGTCACTCTTTGATCGAGTGAAAAGTGTAAATTCACTCCATTAAAGTGATAATTCACTCCAAGAGGAGTGAAGTTCCCTCCAAAAAGAGTGAAATTCACTAGAGGAAGAGGCAAAATTCACTCTTCCACGAGTGCCTGCAATGATCGCTCTTTTTTTTAAGAGCGATCACTGTGGGCACTCCATCAAGAGTGAAACTTTGCTCGTTTCAAGGGAAGTTCACTCTTTTTGGAGTGAACTTCACTCTTTCTGGAGGGAACCTCGCTCCTCTTGGAGTGAATTATCACTCTAATGGAGTGAATTTACACTTTTCACTCGATCAAAGAGTGACTTAGTTCACTCTTTTAATTTTAGAGTGTACTTTACCTCAGACAGCAAAGAAGTATCTTGAAGAGAGTACCAGGTTTTCAGGCAGTGGTCTACAGTATAAGAACCTTGAAAAGATTGTGTACCGGTGACTTCAAGTTGATGGACTTGGAGTTATAAAGGTTGCAGACGCAGTGGTGTAGCCAGGAGCCAAGGGAGTTGGTGTCATGGGGGGTTGGGGGAAAGGCATGAGGAAAAAGTTTAAGAATAAGAAGGAAAAAAAGCTGCTTTAGATGTTTTTTGCATTGCAAGGTTGGGTCATGGGGGTGGGTTCTAACCCCCAAAACCACCCGGTGGCTACTCCACTGTGCAGAACACTGTCCGACAGGTCCGACAAGGCGTCAGTCCAAATCGTTGTCGTACCGTGAAACGGAAGGTCCGTTAAACGTAACGGCTACCTGATTGGGTTCTACGTATACCAGCTTGAAGAACTCTGTTTCTAAAGTACCGTTCGTCACTCGTCCCTAGGACGTGGGCTGGAGAGAATCAAATTTCGAGTAGACGTATTCAGGCTACCGGTTGGATCAACTTCAATCCTTTCATCTCATTATAGACTGAGGCTTTTTATATGACTTCATTTTACTCCCTGGCGGTCTGTTCGAATATACAGGTAACCACGTAGTAGATAACGTCCGGCATACTTGCTCGATAAATGTGCACACAAAGGGCAAAATGCAGTGTACACTGTGCATTGCGTTCAATGGGCATGATTGTCATCCAGCATGGCGAATCCGTGACATGATGTTCATGTTTAACCCTATGAAGTTAGGCTACTTTAAGTAAGTTTTAATACTGAAGGATAATTAGTATCACGCGGTTTTCATTGAAAGCCGTTCATGAAACAGGATATTTTACTGTTCTGTTTCGTATTGGTTTGACTGTATTTTCCCTTTAATTAGAGCTTTAAAAGTTTAAGTGAAGGACGCTGGTGCCTTGGATTTAAAATGAAGAGAAGGGGAGGAGACTTGAGGAATATTTATTCCATAAAAGTTCTATCAAATGTCTCGGGTGTGATTGGTAATTGGTGGCACCTAAACAGAAATGTAAAAGAGCAAACGAAATTCAACATTCATGTATGTGGTGAATTTTATTTGAAACATTGCTTAAGTAGTTACGTCTAGGTAATGTGATGTTAATTTAAGTAGCCACCACCAGTAATTAAATAGTATATTTACCATACAAATTTTATCATAGGGTGGCGACTGCTCTTAAGGTTACAAACCGTGCGTAATCTAAAATGGCCCCCTTTAATTCTCTGCTTTCTCCAACTAGCGGAGAAGGAAGGTTGTTTCGTTCAAGAAGCAGAACAATTGATTTCCTTATCTTTGCTCTCCTATGCTTTGGCGACTTCTCATTACATACATTTGCTTTTCACAGCATCATACAAGAATACAAATATCTAATATATGTTAATTTATTTCAATAAAGTGTAATATAACTTAGTCCATAATGATGTAACGGAAGTAGAACCAAAACCATCGCAGGCTTGGCAAAGTGCATTACTGTACTCCCTCAAAGGACGCACAAGAAACAAAAACAAAACAAGATACTTCACCCCCCCCCCCCTTTACACCAACCCCTCCCCAGAACTCACCATAAACAATTCCGCATAATAAGACATAAGTTGAAGAGCATGCTCTGACACAATAGTACATCGACAATATAACAGCAGTATAAATGAAGCGTAAGGCAGGACTCATGAAGGTAGAATATCAATAGGTACTCACGTATAGTTAACAAAGTTATATCTGAAAGATCTGAGGCTTGGGAGTCAATATTTGAAATACTCTACCTTCTATTATAATAGAAGGTAGAGTATTTCAAATTATGGCACGATGCCGCTGCTACTCACAGAGTATAGAAAAAGCTGAGGATAACATGTATTTATAACTGTGAATATGGGCACTATAGTTGCCATTGTAATAAAGTGGGAAAAGGAGTGGGGTAACATACTTAGAGCAGAGCGATATGTAAATAAGGCTATTTCTAGATTGATTATATCGTTTAGTTTAAGCAAGTTTAACAATTTAAACAGAAAGACGATGTGATTTCGTGGACCAGAGTGACAAATATGTATGGCCCTTTTTTGTAAAAGAACAAGATTATTTAAGTTTGGCCTTTTGGTAGACAACACGAGCTACAGTAAATGAAATGCGGATAAATCAGAGTAAAATACAAGGTAGAGAGCATGCTTCCGCAAAAAGTATACTTTACTAGTAGCCTACCAATAATACCAATTCCTTTTGCAATGTGACAGCCTCAGGATTAATAATGAATGTGATCTTTCCATGTTAGTTTGGAGTGAATAATAATCCCCAAGAACTTTATTTCGTTAATAATTCAAGATTTTCGTCGTTTCTATTGATGTTGAAATGGAAATGACTGTTACACTAATAGTTATTTAAAACAAATTCGTTTTACTAATATTTAAAGATAACTTGTTTACCCAGAACCAATTAAAATATTATTTACACGGTCTAGTGCAGAAAGTGTGCTCCAGGCGATGAGGGTCATTATCAGAAGAAAAATATATTTATATCATCCGTAAATGGAACAAGTGAAGACCGTTGAGAAACAGAGGTAACATCATTAACATAAGAGGAGCGGGCCAAGGGTTAAACGATGGGGAACTCCACAACGCACAGTAGCCAGGTTAGAGTCCATACTTAGTGACTGAGCAGGGGGAACTCCCTGGACTGAGTGTACTGTTTCCTGCACGTCAAAGAAATTTTGAACCAGTCGAGAGTAAGGCCTCCAATAGCGTAGTGGTAGAGTTCAGTTGAACAATATATTGGTCAGGGGTGTCAAAAGCTTTTGACATGTCTAAAAAATGCCAAATGGTATTTGTGTATTTACGATAGCGTTTTTAAGCTTGTTTAGCGCATCAGTATAATAAGAGCAGTTTCGGTGGAATGACTCGGACGGAAACCATATTTACAGCGAGAGAGGATTTCATGCTTGTTTAGAAAGGTTCGGACTCTTTTGAATACTAGTCTTTCCAGAATGTTGAAAAACAAAAAGTATTTGGTAATTGATACCAATCCAGGGGAATGCCCCGTCCAAATGCCTTATACCTTGGATATGAATCCCAACAGAGTTCTAAAGCAACTATCTTCGTAATGCTTTGCGTAGATAGTCTTTATGGCAGAATTATTTTTTGTGGGAAAGAAAAACCCAAATACCTAATTGCTCCCATAGGCCTTGCTGATCAAAGCGTTCTTTTGTTTTGACTCCTAAAAGTGTGCTAGTTTTAAAACTAATTTCACTTCGTAAGGTAGCGTATATGGCACTGGACTGCTTGTAAAGACACAATAATGAATTTTTTATTCCCATTAACCACCAAAATTCTACTCTCGATACGGTTCCTGAAAAGGTCAAAAATCAAGCACTGTTTGCATATAGGCTCTTTGAAAAGACAAAAAAAAAAAATCCAAAAGGAGGGAACACCCCCTTCACTTAGATCCTTCCCTCAGGCAACCGATCACTTATCATACTGCATGCCCCCTCCTCCTTCAGAGAAAACCTGCGTACGCCTCTGTTGCGTAGTATTACGTGATGGTCATTTGACTTGGCGAAGTTAATTGAGTTTAAAGGCTGCTAACGTTTTAGGGGAACTGAAGTTTTTACGTGCGATTCTTTTAAAGCGTCTTATTGAGTCAGTTTATAAAATTGAACGTCAGATTTTCCCAAACCTGTTAGGTGTTAATCACATACCTATGACAAATGGTCAAACTAAGACATTACCCATATCTTATATAAAAATGTTAGTATTTAACGTTTCAATTGGGTTTTCACAAAATTTGTGACCTGACACATTTCAATATTGTGAACAAACCGTTACAAGTTAGGACCGGGGCACCGCAGAATTGAAACTTTTAACCTTTTTTGTAACTATTGGATGTGAAACTTGACTCATTATGCTAACAAAACGCGTTAGCTTTAAGCTTTAACCCTTTACCGTTGTGCTCCGATCGGGGCTTATTTGCACGCCTCGGGAGTGGGCGGAAAAGCGGACGTAGCCCGCCCCGCATTGGCTTCCGTAGGCCATTGACCCCGAAACCTTAAACTATTGTCTCTCTCGTTGTTGTGGCCAAATTTTCGGGTAGCTGCTCGCAGTTTTGAGCTCCGCGTAAAAAGGTAAAAATGGGTGACAGCCGAGCTCTCCGAATGGGTCCAAAAGGACCCAAACAACGGTAAAGGGTTAACTCTGTCATTTAGTTACAGAACTTCAAATAAATGAGCCACTTTGAAGGAATGTTTAATAAATTGTCTCCCAAATAATCACCGACTTGGGAAAGCAATCCAGTAACTTTCAAATTCCACTAGATGCCACTAGATTCTAGATTAAGTCAGAAGATTAGAGCCGAGGCGTTTAACACTAACAAACTAAACGAAGAACAACCCATGGGAGGAGATCCCCTATTTCAAAGAGAAGAGAGTCCGGTGTCTTTTCGAACAATCACAAACAAATTTTAAACTTAAGACAGGAGTGCAGCAAAGACTTGCAGGATAATTACAATAAATTGCTTAAATTCGATCACAACGTGAAGACAAATATAAAGAACCCCGGGCCCCGTAGTTGACACTTTGCATGAATCAGTAACACTTTTTCGTTAGTCGTGGACGTGTGACAGGGCTTAAAACGTGCGTGTAGGATGCTCCATTCGTAAAAACTGCTTACGACTTCACGGCGATAGAAATAGAAATCTTGACACTGTTTACACACACAACTTTATCGGAGACGATTCGTTGTGTCGGGTCGCGGATAGTCACGGTTGTGTTACCCGGTCTTTAAACGAACCGAGTGCACCCAAACCACCATTGAACATGTTCAATCGGGTGTACTGCTTAAACCCGACAGAAATCTAGCCTCGGCATTGTTATTCACCTCCGTCGGTCGTGCGAAGTCGAGGCGGTCACGTGATCGGGGCTCATCACTCAAGCAGTGGCAGTTAAAGTAGCAATAGTTGGTGCCTTCGATTGATTCTGTTTTGCAACGTTTGTCTCTCTTTCCAAACTTTTCAAACAAAAACAAGCTCCTCGAATTATTAGTTTGTAAGTTGAGCGAAACAAGTCGTTACGGTAGCCGTAGATGATCGGATTAATCATCGAATTCCCAAGATTCAGAACCTCTGCAGCCGTTTGATACAGGAACGTCTTCTCTAACGTAGTGGTCACAAAAATCTCCAAAGCAAATTTTGCAGTAGTTGGTAACCAGCATATGGTAAACGCAGCCAAAATTATAGCTGTGGTAACAGTCGTATGATACATCGAGACCCCCGCTCCTCCCACGTGACTCTGAGTTTGGGATTTTATACGTTCGGACTTTTCCTTCACATGCCTCCTAACGACGGCGTATATGCGAATATAAATCAGGCAAAGAATGAAAAGACACACCGGAATGACAGCCACACTCCCCAGACGATGAAAACTGACAGCAGATTCCTCGTATTTGGTAATGCCACACACCCAACGAGTTGGATTTTTTGACGGAGCAACAACTGGTGCAGCCCCGAAAGACACACCGATCAGCCAGCCCAGTGCTATCAAAATTCTGCACCTACGTGTTGTCATTATCGCTCGATACTTCAAAGGTTTCGTCACAGCAATGTACCTGGAACACAACACAGGGAAAGACGCATTCCATTATTTGGAACAATTGGATTGAATTGTCGGCACACACTTAACTCGAGAAGCAAGTCAGTTTTCTCACGTATCCCCAAAAGGTTCCCAAATGCCTCAAAGTTTAATATCTTGCAAACTGACTCATGACTCTTTGCATAGTACTTATATACCTTACAATTAAGAAGCAACCTAGTCCTTTGTTCCTCCACAAGGATCGTCTAATAAATGTTTAATCATGCAATTGTTAAATTCATGCCGCGAAATTAAATCACAACTCTCTTCAACCTTTTCTATCACTAATACTCAAAATAACATTCGAAAATATAGCCTATCCGATTTTACCAGCAGTAATCTGGGGCTTCGACTGCCTGCAAATATTTGTTAAGGTTATCACTCCTCATTTCTTGTCTAACTATATTTCACTATTTTCATCTTCGAAATATTGGACTAAGCACAAAAAAATCGGTCAAACCGCTTTTACATGTCTTCACATTTTATCTTGTGATTCGAGAAACGATTTGGTAGAAACCCAGTTAAATATAAATTCTGTGTTCACAGTTATTGAAAAGATATGACAGTCACAGACTGTATTCCAATGGTGTAACCAGGATTTTCTTGGTGGAGGGAGGGGGGGCTGAGGGAAGAGCTGCATATTTTGTGCTAGGGTGTTAGATTTCTGACGCTACCAGTCCAGCACATTTAAGCATAGCGACACCGTCAGTTGGCCCGGAGTACATATTTTTCTCAAATCGTTACTCCTTGGTCAGCTGAAAATGGCATTTCAAAGACACTTCATTAGAATCTAAACATTCGTCAATTTGAGCTTTTGTTTGTTATAAAATGTCTGTTGCAATTATGAAATCATAGCAAACTTGTAAAAATACAAAACGAGGTGAAACGTAACACAACAGTGCCCTTTCCGTCCAAAGGTTTGGGTAATTTATACGTTCGTGCATTTTTCATCTGCCCGTGTTAGCTGTTAATTGAAAATATCCCGGTCAGGACTTTTTATAACCTTTGACAGAACTGATGAGGTGAGTACAAAACGTTCTTGAAAATCTCAACTTCAGACAGCCGGGATTGGCATTTCACCAGACTGTGATTACTGAGAATCTAAACAGTCGTTATTTTGAACAACCGTTATTAATCACTTCCAAAAAACAATGAGCAAATTGCAAAGTGGCAAGAAAAAAAAAACAAATTAAATGAAGTAGCTTCATTCGAGTATTAATTTGTTGAAACAATAGTAAAATTCACTGCAAGGAGAGGGACATTTACTCAAAAAAGAGTGGAAAACTTACTCAACCTCACACTTTTACGAGTGTCTGCAATGATCGCCTTTTTTGAAGAACCGTCACGTACTGTAGGCACTCCGTTAAGAGTGGAACTACGACAGCTCTTTTGCTGGGAAATTGCACAATTTTGAAGTGAATTTCACTATTCTTGGAGTGATTTAACACTCTATTGAAACGAATCCATATTTTTCACTCTGTGGGAGATTGACAAAGTTTACTCTTTTGATTTTAGAGTGTATAATTCTGAGCTCTTTATATGCGTCATTCTTCCATCTGTCTCGGAATTAAAAACATCACAGAATTTTGGCAACCTTCTCCAAAAATGAATATTCCACCATTTGGAGGAAAGTGTGGTGAAAGACGAAAAAATCGTAGGTTAAGGTCTTGAGGTACCAACTTGAATTACGAGTTCTTCATTTACTTCAAGTCTAGTATAGCAAAAGGTAATCAGACAATATCTGAGCAGCAATATTTAATAAGTTTATAATTTTTTTATTTCCTATGGATAAGGGGCCTGCTAATGGACTGGACCATCCCATGTGAGGGTCCAGTCCTACAGCTCTCTCCCTTCCAGTGGTAGTTACACATATGCATACCTTCGAACTAGAAATAATCCTTAACAAAATATTGAGGTACTATGGGGAAGTTTTAGAAAACTCAGAAACTAAAGACCTTGTGTTTGCTCGAAAAGGGCAGGGGATAGGGGAAATTTCGAAGCTTTTGCAAAAAGACTTCATTTCTGGAGTATGTTTACAACTATAGAAACAGTTCCTCTGTGGTCATAAAGTAATACGTTATCCTTGAATATTTCTAATTTCTATGATTTGTTACCCTTTACAACGTAAAGCCGACACCATCGAGCTAAAAAGAATTCCACGCATATTGGTATTTATACAGATTGCAACCTCACCTGGGAGCATTACATTGGAAAACTATGTTCCCATATTTCAACAGTCATCTAAATTTACCCAAAATAGGATGATATGTCCCTACTTACATCACTTATTTTTTGCATGGTTCGGACAGGTATTCTTGATCTTTGTGTTTTCTCTTCGTTTTGTTATCTCCTGCCCTCATGTACCTTTTTAGTTTGTACTATCCTAGTTCGTTTTTTCCATCTTCTTTCTTGGGGGAACTCTACTCGACAAACCCTATGGGTTTTTTAGAGTGCGTACCTTCACAATATTACATGTAACATTCTCCTTTTATTTCTGTATATTGTACCAATTACTATGATATTGTGGTAAAACAAATAAATGAAATGAAATGAATGAAAAGAAATGATTGTTTCTCACTTATCCTTTACTGCAACATGGTCCCCCCCCCCCCCCTTTGTAAAAGAATGGTAAGAATCGGTTTGGGTTTTTGTCGGGAGGTGGTTGGTTGGTGATGAGGGTGAATGTGGGTGGGTTGACAGGTTGTTTGGGTGTTGGGGTGGCGTTGGTGTGTCGTTTCCGTTTGTGACGAACCTTTTTGTTCCGTGTGTCGTGTGTGGATGGTTGATGGTTAGCGTTTGTGTTTTTGTCCGGCCGGTGTGAGTTGTGTATATATTTGTTTCTACCTGTCTACTTCTATGCACGTTTTAAAAAACCAGAATGTTAAGGATCGGGCAATTGCTGTCCGTCAGGACTTTAGAAAAAGTAATTTTAATGATCTTCTCTATTCTTGGAGAGAAATAACGTTCGAATGAAGGAAATTCAAACTTGTCACACTTTTCACTCTATTAAAGAGTGCCTCAGTTCACTCTTTGATTTTTAGAGTGAAGGAATCAGACACATGTTTCTAGCATTTAAACATGTTTACAAGGAGGGGAGTATTTAGAAAAGTGTTAATTCCTGAAGACCTTTTTAGAGTGTATCGTAACTCTTTTTCACCATTTCAAGAAGTTCGTAGACTGCCCGTGGTCCGTGACCGGCTCGATTTGAACCAATTGCTTGGAAACTGTGTCGTTAAACTCCATCTCACGTAACCTAACCTATACTGCCCAGAACAAAGGAAGGAGGGGGGGGGGGGTTGTCACCTACTTTGGCTCATTGGGTAAGAAAAAAACGTTATTGACACAAAGGATGTTATTAACCTGCAGAAACGAAAAAATAAAGACACACAACAAGTAATATTCAAAACCTTATAAAAAAGTTTCAAAGGAATATTGATTTTTATGGATCATTACCTATCGATTGTGATTAGGACAAGATGAAGCATCGATACCGCACACATCGTAAAAGTCACGAAGAACAGGTACGGTCTGGTGGCAGCATAACAAACGTAAGGTCCCTTAAAGAGACGACCGAACACAGCGGTAGGAATACCAAACAACCCGGTGATGAAATCCGCAACTGCCAAACTAACTATGAAGGTGTTGGTTGGACGTCGAAGTTTGGGTTCGATTATATATGACCAGATTACAAGTTGATTACCGACGATAGAGCCGAGAAAGATTATACCATAGACGACTATATAGAAGAGAAGCCAATATACGGACACACTAAGTTGCAAACGAGGTGGATCAGAAAAAATATCAATATCAGAAGGGAAATCCGTTTCACCGTTAGTTGAAGTGACGTTTAAGAAAATGAGCTGTGTAGATGGTATGTCTGTGACACTCATGGTGATGATCTAATGCAGATGGTGGAAACAACCTCTTTGCACTTTTGGAGACAAAGAGTACAAACGACAGAAGAGCTAGAAGTAGAAGGAAATGCGATAGATCCCTGAGTTTTAATGAATTTATAGACAGATACACAACTTCCTGAAAGGGAACTGACCTCAGCAACGGAACCTTTGAAGAGCCATTATGTCTTTGAAAGATGTTGATGTTGACATTTCGGAGACTACGAAATTCTACTCTCAATTCTTTTCGTTGGTTTAGTTCAAACGGTTTTTTCAGCAAAATTTGCTTCGTTGTGGTTGATGACTTTACGTACTCCATGGAAAATTAAACACAATTATTACGGATTCCCTGTTTTGAAGGCTCTACTATTAAAAGTTCACTGACAATCAAGGTAAAGTGAAAAATATCGTATCATATTATGAAGGTCTCATCTGAACAGATGGAATTGAACAGTTACGCTTTTAGGACTGATGCAGGAACTTTTTCACATAGTACCTTATGGTTACAATTGTATTGTAATATTTAATAAAGTATTGACAGTTATGTTTCGGTGAATGAATTGCGCTGCTTTGATCTACAAATAAAAGAAAAAAGTGCAAAATGTGCTCTAAAAGGCTCCGTACTTTAGACCTGATTAATACAACAAGCTAGATGGAAATAGCACTGGACAGAAAGTGATGAAAAGCAAAAACTGTTTATCTTGTAATAATTAAAACGTTATAAATGTCACAGGGCGATTTGCTTAACATCACAATGGATGATCAGTTACCGAAGGCTTGTTAGTTGAATTAGATTAGGAAGGGGTATGAGAAGGAGATAAAAGGAACATTTTTTTAGACAATATATACTTGGAAACGATTTATATCTTTTGAGGTTAAATATTTGATTGACAGGTCTATTTGTTTCCATTGTTAAAGCTCTTGTTACAAATCTTTTTTTTCCTTGAATCTTTGCGGGTAAATAGCTACACTGATATTTTTCACTGTTTATTTTCCTATAGGTGATTTAATATGGGACAAAATTGCAAAAAATAAAAACTGGAAACAAATTGACGATTTTTCGTCGATGGGGATATGGGATGGTTGTCAGAGGGAAGGAATTTTCCAGAGTGGGGGTGATTTGCAGGGGAGAGATTGTCAAGCGGCAAAGTTTGCTAGGGGCGACTTTGTTATTGAGGAGACTTTGTTATAGGGGCGACTTGATTGGCTAAGGGAATAGCTCTGAAAAGGAATTCTTCTCGTGAGGGACAATTTGAAAAAAGATAATTTGATCATACCTACATATGCACTTTCACGTCCCTCTTTCAGGGTCAGCTGTTATTAAATTTTTGTCCTTTCCTTATTTTTTCCATTCTTCAACATTATCGTTTTGTGTATACATTTATTGGTTGTTTCTCATTACCGTTACTTTTTCTTTATCGGTTGTTTAACCATTATTCGGTCAGTTTAAACATGATCTGTTGTAACTCCTGTCATGCAATTTCAGGATCAAAGGGACTTTGCAAGTCGAGAAAAAACTAAACGAAGAAATGTTGGCAAGTGTTTTAAAATACTAGTCTAACGAAGACGAAAAGTAGCACCACGAATGAAGTAAATACGAAAAGATAATTATGTAAAAAGCATTTAACCATCTTATCATTTCATAGTAGATACATTCTCTTAATAACCTCGCCTTAAACAGATGTATGACCTTGACCTTTTTAAGGATTGAGATTATTGAATGATTGGATTTGAAGAAAAAGAAATAAACTTTGTAGTTGTACTGATTGACAAAGTAATTGCGAATAATTATGTTACTTCGTTTTCACTGAATTGAAGTTAGCTTATCTTATGTTCGTGTTAGGTTGGGGACAGAAGATTCTCTGTCAAAATACTGATTCCAAATCACTTCCCTGAAGATCTGATCACAGTGCCACCACACTAGTTGCCGCGCAGCGTACAGATAATTAAAAAATCAAAACCTTATTAATAAGAAAACCTTCCCGAAAGTGAGGAGACTCAAGTTGGGACAATTGAAATAGTGGATCCCGTTTGCTTTATATTCGTGGCAAAGTTGATGTAAGTGGAACGATTAAGTTTTTTCACATAACTGCGGTCGAAAGGCCGACTGATGTGTGACCTTTTAGAAGGTCTTTCACTTAAAAAATAGGGAGTGAAATCTCTAACTTGGCAAGCAAATACCTGACAATTCTTATCAAAAGTATCGTACAATTTTACCATGGCGGAAATGTGGTTAAATTACAGCCCCAATTGTAAACGAAATTTTTGACAAAGTAATGATGTATAAATGTCAGTCGCTAAGTAAAAACATGACAACATTTGGCTATGTCCTTACTACCAAGTAATGTACAACCACTAAGTGACACAAAGCTAAGTATAGATTGGAACATTTTACAGCTAGAAGGTACACATATTTCTGACGACCCAGGTGGACGTATATGTTCTCGGCAACATTTAACGTTTATGCAAAGAAAAAAAAAAATTATAGAAATACCGAATGAAAGTATCAATCTTTTTTCAAAAGGAACAAACAACCAAACGTTGCAATATATTGTTTGTTTATTAGCGTTAAACAATACCCTTCACACAGTTATCCCTCTTAACAATGATTTACCCTACAGTGGCGTAGCTAGGATTTTTTCCAGGGGGCAAAGGTATGAAATTTCCCCCAAATTTTTCCCAGCCAATGTGTATGTATTTCATATAAAAAATGCAAATTTACAAGTATAACAACATTACCATGTCATTATGTAATATTACCTGCATTTTTAATCTTAAAATATAACATAGAGCAATTGGAATTAACAGCTCTTATTACATTATTTTGGTCAACAATATCTGGTTTATTTGTATGTACTAACGCAGTGGCGTACCCAGGATTTCTCTGAAGGGAGGGGGGGGGGGCATGCAGTATGATCTAAGGGGAGGGGTGTCCGGAAATTTTTTGACGCAAAAATTTGGTGCAAGATTGGTGCATGCAAAATGGTGCAAGATTTTCGGCTTTGACAGGAAGTGTAAAAAGTTGAATCGAAAGTTCATGAGGATAAAACTGAAACTTTTGTGTCTTTACATGCATTCTTATGCCATTTATGCTACCTTACGAAGTAAAACTTGACATTAAATTTGTACACTTTTAGGAGTCAAAATAAAAGAGTACTGATCGGTATAGGATTTGTGGTATTTCTTTGCCACAAAACGTTGATTTGTCATAAAGATTATCTAAGCGGAGCGCCACCATTGGTTTGCGCGGAGCGTAGAGAAAATTTCGAAAAATCAGACCCCTCAGATGGCCAGAAATAGCATTTTTACAGACTTATACGAATAATCTACCCAGTCACTACCTTCTTTTGTCGTTTGCAAATAAAATCCTGCCTTCGAAACATGTTCGCAAACTGCAAAGTGATCAGAGAGTTAAGGGGTAATCTGACCCAAAAATGTAATTTTGCCCAAAAGACTGAGCGAAACGCCACCATTGGTTGGCGCGGAGCGTAAAAATAATTTCGAAGAATCAGACCCCTCAGATGGTTCAAAATAGCGTATTCATGCTTGTAAAGAGAATCTAAACATGTAGTCTTTATTTTTATCGATGCCACCAGTGGGAAACAGAGTCTACACTTTTAAAGTAAAAATTGGAATTTGGCAGAATTTGCCCATTTGTAGGAATTAAAATACTGGCATCACTGAGGGACGTACTTGCAGAGACAATCCTTCTCCTTTGAAAATTTTTGAAAAAAAAAGAAAAAAATGATATGCAACCTGGTGCCACATATGCTATCTTTTGAAGTAAAATCCGTGTTACAAAAGTTTAACTACTTATTTTTAAGAACAAAGAAAAATGGCATCTGTGAGGGGGAGGCATGGCCCAATGGTCCCCCCCCCCCCTTCGTACGCCACTAAAAGGAGGCCTAATAGTGGCTCGATCACACAGGATACCCTGTTAGAACAGCAGTCTGTTAAGTGAAGAAGGCTACAAGGTACTCATTGACCCGTTTATTGTTACACCCCAAGTGAGCAGAAAGCTTTTTCCCGAACTAGCCTGTAAGCCTCCAAGGATTAGGCTAAGTAACAAAATCTAAGAATGCCAATGGATCCCGTTCGTTCTAATTTCTAGACTAACTTGAAGTTAATCGAGTAAAATCGGTTTAGCTACTACTAACTTGCATGACAGTATAATAAACTCGGGGGGGGGGTGAGTCTACGTTAGTGACTTGTCAGTTTTCACATCCTTTCACTAAATTCCCAAAGTGTACAACGGAAAGACTGTGTGCAAGGGGATAAGTTCGGGTTTACAGCCTTTCAGTGTTAGTTGTACTGTATCAGCTGTCGTTAAATTCCTCAATAACAGCTTCATGTGCACTAGAATGCACTGATCATAAAAACAGTGCGTAAACAAGAGAACATTCAATCTGCTACGCGGCGAGGACATTTCTGTGGAAGGCGAGTAGGGCCGGTTCATGCGACACTGACGAAATCTCAAACCTAGGTTAATTTGTTGCATGAAAATACGAATTATGTATGAGAAATGTCTCAGAATTTCTTATTGTAACAAAAATTTTTAGAAATTTTTGTTAGAGTAAGAAAATTCATCAAATTTCCCCAAATTATTTTCCAGGGGGGGGGGGGCAAGTTGCCCCCCCCCCCAGTAGCTACGCCACTGCTACCCTAGCAACAACAAATCCCTAACGTCCAAAATGAAGACAAGCGTTGGCTTCGTACTGGGCTGCTGAAAACAACGCAGAGCAAACACATAATTCTCCTTAGTTAGATCTTAGACTAGTTTTGCAAAGGTTACTTCTGAGCGACTCAATAAATATTCTTTCGGGAAACCAAGAATCGGTTACGCTCGGACGGCATGAAATGTCATTTAGCAGGCTTGTACACCTTTAAAAGTAGTAATTTTGAACGTTCGTTTGAATAAATCTTTTTATTTGAACAGAGAAAATGCAATACGATCAGAAAATTACCACATAAAATGCACCACTAAAATTTTTCTTAGCAAAAACTTTGGGCTCTGTATTCACCTGTGTGCAACTCCCGTTTCTTTGTGTAATCTGGCATTAAGAAAATCCTACAAAATTTTTTCAACTTTCATCCGAACAATACTATTTCGGGCAAAATAATGTCCAAACTATGAAATGATGCTGGAGAATATTTCAGTTTTACAGGCTGTCAGAATGTATGGCCAAGTATCATTGTGATTTGGATATAGGCTTATATTCTAAAATAAAAAAAGGTGAACTTTATCACTCTCTAATAGAGTGAAAAGTAAGAATTCACTCTATTAAGAGTGAAAATTTACTCGAAAGAGGGTGAGTTTCGCTCCAAAAGAGCGAAATTTCCCTCTCGATGGAGTCAGTACTTTCAGTGATCTCTCTTAAAAAAGAGTGATCGTTGGAGGCGCTCGAGGAAGAGTGAATTTTCACCCTTCTTGGAGTAAATTAATACTCTAATGGAGTAAATTTACAATTTTCACCCAATATTGGAGAGTGACTGAGTTCACTCTTTTCATTTTAGAGCGTAAATAATGACTGTCGTGCTTTTGTGTCAGCTAAACGTTTGAAAAAACGCGGGCATGCGAAAAGAGTTATGTTGGCAAAATCGAGGGCACGCATTAAATATGGAAAAATTTTAAACGGATATTTACTTCAGTAATACCCTGATTGAGAGTTCAGGATTTCCCCAAAGATAAAGGAGTATTTAGAACAAAATAGAAAATGCTGTACTGCATTTTTCTCCAAGACAAGTCATTATGAAGCCGAACAACACAAGAAGGTGATCTTAACATGCTGCAAATTTAATATCTTTTCGAAAAAAGATTCGAAAACTCGCTTAAAAAGTTTGTTTGCAATATCCAGGGGCGTCGATTGAGGGGGAACAGGGAGGACATGTCCCCCCCCCCCACTTTTTGAGTGGAGGGGGACACTAACGTAAAAGCCCCCCCCCCCCCCCCCACTTCTGGTAACGTGAAACTTAAAAATTAGGTACTACCAAAAAGACTATTAATACATGTAGGTTATGAAAGGTGTTTCTACCGATTACGATCGATAAGCTTCCTGTATCAATAATTCCACAATTGTTTACTTTTCAAATCCCCAAAATTTTAGCGCGCTCCGCGCACTAGCAGTCTCATTGATGTTTTTTTTTTTTTCATTTGCATATTTAACATACATTATTCGTCGGTCCCTATGATTGTGTGGATTGTTGGTGTGCAAAGAGTGGGAAGCGTGGTTATGAATTCAGGAGCACAATATGAAGAAGATGAATCGTACCCTGCTACTGTATGTGTTTTAATGAAATCTGTGGTCTTTAGTGAATGACCAGCCTAGCAGGCTGAAATTGGCAAACACATTTCAAGGAAACTGATTTTTTTCAGTGCACATTTTGCATGCAATTTTTATTAGAAAAATGTATGGTTCCTGATGGAAAATTTCGACACGCTCACATCATTCATTTTTTTAGCGATTCGACCATTTCGTATTTAGACCATTATCAGAGAAGTAAAATCATACTGACGCTTGCTAGATAAGAGAGTTCAATCAGGAATTAGAGACACACCTCCACCCTCTGTCTGTAGATAGTGTATATGATGAGGTGTCCTTTGAAAACAAACATATTTTAATGTTTTTAGTATCAACAATCTTACACCGGTAGGTCTATGCAGCGGTGTCTCAGTAGCACCGTGCAAGTGGGTACCATTCCCCACCCCTCGATCTGTGATTTTGCTTTAGTAGATTGAAGTGCGCTTTTGATCGAGTCATCATGACTGATGAATTTATTTTACCTTCTTTCCCTTAAAAATGGTTCCTTACTATTAGAACTTGGCAAAAATCTGTTTCAAACTATGACAGTTTTCGTTGTGTTTCTAATTACTTTTAGAGTACACCCGGTATTTAAATTGACCGTATAGTCCGTTGAAGTACGGTACGTAATACCCACACTATCCAGATCATGTTTTGAAAACATTGGAGTTTTCTAGTAATATTTAGCACCATTTTGCATGTGGGCCCCTTCTATAGACACCCAGTGGCGTAGCTACAGGGGGCAGCCGGATCTGAAACATGAAGAATTCGGAAATTTGTTATTTGTGAAACCAGTCTACTGTGTGGTTTTGGCAACTCATGAAACTCCGAAATTAAATGAAATTCCGAATTAAAAGCTCTGCATTCTTCATTATTTGTCTCAAAGAAGCAAAAATTTTCGCCCGCTTTGTGCGCCACAAATGCGATTTCTAAGCAGAAGTGCTCGCTCATACCTTCAATAAATTTTTCCGAGCACTGGACTTTGTAAGTGAAAAAGCGAAAATTTGCTGTATGTGACACCAGATCAACAAGTGACACCAGTAACTACAGTGCTATTTTCATGAATTTTCTTTCATAAAATTCAATATTTTCTCCAATTTAAGCTCTTGACTCAAAAAAAAAAATCGTCAGAGTGCCTCACTTCGTAGGCGTTGGATAACGTTATGTACTGTAGCAATAACGATTTTTGGTCGCCGTTTAATCTCAGATTTGCCAATAGGATATGCAAATTCTTCAGTATTCCCCCAACTTTTCAAATTTTCTTACAGGAAACCAACAATCCAAACTTTCTGCGTTACAAGCTCCATATTTTCAAATATTTGAAAAATGGTAAAAATTTCAATTTTCAAAATAGGGGATACTTTGTTTGATGTTTTTTTTATGTGGAATCCAAATCCACTTGAGTGAAATTAATTCCACTTAAGTGAATAAAGTGCATTTGATTCCCACTGGAGTGGAATACAATTTCACTTAAAGACCCAATTCTCCTACCCCAAACTGCACCAATTCTCCCTATCTTCTTACTTAAGCCCCTTTCACAACTGTCTGAAATTTATCCGTCAATCAAGGAGCTGAGCCGATTGAAAATTTCAGTAAACTCCTACAATAATTGCAGTTTGGGGTGAGAGGATTGGCCCTTTAAGTGAAATTTTGTTTTGCTTAAGTCGAGTCTAGCTATTTAGATGAAATACAATTTCACTAAAGTGTAATTGAATTTCACTTTAATTGGAATTCATTTTCACTAAGGTGAAAAGGTGGAGTTTAGTGTCACTCTAGTGAAATACAATTTTACAAACAGAATGGCGAGTCAAGTTGACACGTTAGCTTAAATATATTGCTTCCTACTTGCTAATTTGGTGTACGATCACGTGCCAGTTTATGAGAATCTCGGCCATCAGAAATGTTTATTAAATGCATTTTTAATATTGAGCATGTATTTAGCACGCAATGGCTTGGCCAATAGAAATCATCTGTGCGATGCGCACTGTTTGAAAAGAAATATGGGTGGATGTGCACTGTTTAAGAAAGTGTGATCAAGTTCTTAAGAGATTTCTTGTAAATCAGTGCGCAAAGCCCCAGAAATATCCTAACTTGCTAACAATAATCCTAATCCCTAACCCGAACAAAGAATACAATCGATACAATACAATGGCAACAGCCAATCATCTGGGGAAAATGCGCACTTAGATGGGTAATGACAAATTACTGAATTCGAACAGACCTGTTATTTCACTGAAATAAAAATCAATTTCAGTGAAATTCAATTCGCTTTCGATGTACTTCATTTCGACTATATTGACCTTCATGGGTAACTAATGTGCGGGCTCCCAGCGGTTGAAACAACACGGCTCACTGCCTTTCTGATGGAAATTTGAAAACTTTGGGGATTATTTAAAGTGTAACTCAATTCAAAAGTTCAAAAATATATATTAAAGAACATGAAAATGTATTCTAACCGCCTAACTCCCATCTTCGTAGGACATTCTTGGGCCGAGATATAAAATATTGAAGTATATTCATCAGATTTAGAATGGTACATTGCGCAATAAATTGTGATATCACTGTTGTAGTACTCAAATTACGATCTTTGTATTTCTTTGTTTTTCTGAAAGTTACTGTACCTTAATTGTACCAGGGTGCAATAGCACTCTTACTCTTATGGAGTGATGTAATTAATTAATCCCTCTCCGTGCATCATGCTATACACGCAAACAGGAAGTGTTTAAGGTCATAAAAACATTTTCAATTTTAAAGGGATACAAAGCGGGTAATATGAGTTGTACAGCAAGAAAGTACTAACAAATGAGTGCGCAATAAATTTCAATGTTTATATCTCGGCTCAAGAATGTCCCACGAAGATGGGAGTTGAACTGTTAAAATTCATTTTCCTGCTGCTTAATATATATTTTTGAAGTTTTTGACTTGAGGTACTCTTGCACCTATAAGCACATGTTGAAGATAGCTGTTGTAACAAAATTTTAAACAAGATATGCGGATTGGGACTCTTTAAAGCCAGCCAGCCTTCAGGGCTTCCTTTCTTTCTTGGTAGGTTTGATTAAACGATAGGTTGATTGATTCTTGTGTTTTAAAGACAAAAATTATCTAAGTTTCGTGAGAGGTCTGGGTGGGGGACAAATTTCATCTTCCCGTTACGAAATTAGAAATTTCCACAACATGATCTGTGTTCCACACTACCTTCAGGCCCCCGCACCGCTGGCAAAACAAATGTGCACCTTGCACGCTTTGAAAATGATATGCAGCAGAATACAGTCTGCATTGTACTGAACACTCGGCAAAGAGGGTTTTTCTGGTCCAAAGCTTGACTGCGACAACAAAAACGTCATCAAAGCACGTGCCATGAACAGATTAAGACAAGGACACCAAAGTATTTTCACTTAATGCACACCTTTATTGAATTAAACTCTATCACACTTTATTGTATTGAATACACGTTTAGCAGAATTAAACATGGTTTGTAGAAATTAACCATCTTTGGGGGAGTACTGCACACACATATAAGTAGTTTGAGTCTGTCAATATAACTTGAATATTTTTGCATATCTATTTTATTAACGATTTTCTACACCATAAGACTTACTTGTAGTCACGAAGCTATGATGTCATGACGCGACTAACTTGGAAATACGAGATACCAATATTACATACAGTGAATATGGTTGTGAAGTTAGCAAGTCTACCCCTACCCCCCCCCCCCCCAAAAAAAAAAAAAAGTCCTTATCTAAAAAGCAAAGTAGATGGGCAATAAGCATACAAGCGAATACGAAGCATTAATGTTTGATTTCATATCATCCCTGAGCCGAGTCTGTGCCCGCATCAACTGATTTCTGCAGGGAGTTGTCCCTAACAACTCCCTGATTTAAGTCCCCCTTGGACCACCCACACAGCCCATAGTAGCAAGGCCCACAGTAGTAATGTGATTATGTACAGTACCTACCACCTACGGAATTTAAGTCAAGGCAAAACGACAGTAACGAGTTGGATAATATAATGCATATGTAACTAATACGCGCCGATGAAATCCTTGAACACAGTATTTTACGAGTTTTTTTTTTTTATTTCAGTTTTTTTTTAATCAAGTGAAGTGTTTGGGGTAGAATTTCACTTCTTCACTGTCTGGTAACATAAATAGCATGTTGTAAGCTGACTTCAAATAATGAACATAGCAGGCTGACTTTGTGACGACGTTTGACACAATTTTGCTTAAAGCTTAAAGGGCAGGAGTAGTCACCCCAACTTGAAGTAGTGTAGTAGACTGTCCAGTTTCATGATTGGCTGTTGAGAGTCATGTGACAACATTTTCACTCAAATGTGAAATTTACTAGAAGTAACTGCTTGGTTTACCTTTCATATGTTATACTGAAGTATGAATCATTCTTTGAACAGAAATGAGATGAGAATTGTGATATTTAGCTGTTGCTTCAAAATAAGTTTGGGGCAGGGGGGACTGCTCTTGACCATTAAAGGGAGCAAAAGTTAAACGGTAGAAGTGTGTGTCGGATTCCGTAAGGTAAAATTTCAAAAGATTCAACAACATAAGGATAGGGCTGATTGAATATGTTGGTCAGGCCATCACAGAAACTAGTGAAAACTCAAACAGCCCTCTTCCGTAGAATAAATGAACTTTGTAAATGTTTGGAGTTGGCAATTGATAAAATTGATGAGCAGTAATGAAAAATGACGATGAAATAGAGAAAGACATTCGTAAATTTAAAAACAATGACACTTAAAATAAGCAACTTAAACAATCTGCGCATCCAAAATAACAAATTTTTCGTGAGTATGTAGATGCGTATGTTCGAGACAAACTTATTGACCTCAGGATGTGCAGAAAACTGTTCTCTTCCAAGAGGTGTAAACTACATCTCAATAGCATATAGTGTTTGGCAAGTAGGCCAAAGAATCTTTCTTTAGGAGGTCAAGTGCAAAATGGGAAGTCTGTGATGTTATTGCAACACATTATTTTCATTTGTCATCCTTCAATTTGTTTGTAATTCTGATGCAGCTTCTGGGCATAGGCGTAGGAGGCGGGGGTGCGGGGGGGGGGGGGGATCGTCCTCCCAATTCGGGCAAAACAGTTGGTCCATTCGGGAAAAACATGATAAAAGGTGCCATTATTCGGGCAAAGACTGCTCTTGCCCTCCGCACAAAAATTATCCCGTCCCCCTATGCTTCTGGGAATATTCAGCAACATTCCCTAAAATACCATACCACAAATGTGGTGTAGGGTTATGCTGGATCTACACTGTAGATTCTACAGGTCAAACATTGGCAATTCCTCTACACCCTGATATGGTTATGATTATAATCAATCAAAAAATGTCAAACTGTATATTGATACCAGACTTAGTGTGATCGTAATAAGTGACCATAATTGATTGCAATCGAGTACATTTTTCATGTTTTAAAGCAGTTACAATGACGATTGATTACTTTTGTGAAAATTGCAAAGAGATTGCAATTGTAATCGATTACAATGGCGAAGCAATCGCAATCCGGGTTGCATTTGATGACTACAATGAAGATGAATCTATTTCTCCAGAGGTATACTTACAGATATGCAAAAGAAAATATAAAAAACAAAATTTAGTCAGTTAAAAAGGGTTTTACCCCCATGCCCTGATGTTTCTTCTTGAGAAAGCAACATAGAGACCCCAGTACATCAAAGACAGTGTGGGGTGTATTAAACTGGTATATGAGTTTGTTACATGATCTGTGCCCTCAAATGGGCTACTCTTTCTTTGTTCACATTGCATGAGAGGCAATTTATACATGCTTGACTGCCCTGTTGGCTAAACTGAAATGTTACATACATTATATCCTTTTGTGTGTTTTAATTTATCTGCAACTGTCAATCAATTAATTAGATGTGAAACCTGGTTACATGAAGTGTGCGTGAGGTGAGCTTCATTTCCTCCCCGCAGTGATAAGAGGTAATTAGACAGAGAAGGAGAATGTAACAAAAAGTAGAAGGAAAACTATCATCATGCCCAACTTAAAACCTTCTGGTTTCATGGCAAAATCTATCCTAATGCTCTCCATGTAGCTCCTTCACTGTTTATTAAGTGAAGCGTAAATAATGCTCTAAAGACCACTTTGCTCATTGACTGACTGCACTAAGATAACAGCACAAAGCTTCTTTGTGTAGTCATACTGTATCTGCAAAGAGATGAGCCTTCTGGCACTGTATCTGCAATTTCACTGTCCACTGGGCCAGAGAGTCTTCATTTTAATGTGAAATTAATGTTAATGAAGTAGAAATATCATGAAAAAGACCTCAAAATCAGGGTTTTTGGAGTATCAGAGATGTTTGCCCAATGTAATCTAGAGTAGCGCCCCCAGCATTTTTTCAAGCTGTGAAGCAGTGATTGTATTCCTACAACATGGATTATGGAGAAACAAAATGAAATCACAATTGCAATCAATTACTTTCAACTTTAGCTGTAATCATAATCTTAATTGTAAAATATAAAGCAATCACAATTGTAATAGATTACATTGAGATGTAATCAAGCCTGATTCATACCTTAATTATGCATACATTTAAAACTACATTATCCATTTGCTATTTAAAATATACTTCCACTCTGAGTGAAAAGGTCACTTCATTCATTGAATACAAAGATAACATTACTTTTTATACAAAATAAATTTTTTGCAATCATTTTAGACAATCTTTCTATAAGTGACAAAACTTTTGTACTAAAATTTAAGTCAAATACAGTTGTTTTTCCCTGATTGCATAGAAACCAGCACTGAAAGGATTGGACAGTTTGATATAAAAAGTAGACCAAAGGGATACAGCAGTGACTGTGACACTGTTTGCAGATGAGAATTATTCTGTGACCATTTCATCTGGACTGTTGGCACTAAGAACTGTATAAAATAAAGGTATATCTACACTGCAAGTTTGGGTCATCCTACAGTGTATTTGTACATTGTCATTTACATCAGGAGAGAATGGTCTTGGCCTATTGGGGCCTTAGGCCCATTACTGGTGCTACATCTGAGTGGATAAAGGTGGTGGCATTTGAAGCAATGAAGCTTACCAACCGGGAGGTCTGGAGTTTGACTCCTGGACGGGTCACAGTAAGGTCATGAGGCTAGAATTCAATAGGAGGTTTTAGCCACCAGGCGACATAAGACATCTATATATTTCACCCGAGAAAATGGCCTTTTCCCGGGGAAGTTTGGCTAAACGACCCTATTGAATTATAGCGGCATGTAGTTTTCTCATCCAAGAGCAATCTACGGTTTTCCCATCTGAACTGGCCTTTCAAAAATACCAAACTTGACCCAAATTGTTGAATTGGTTGCCACCCAACTTGAATTTGCAATTTATAAGCCAACGGCTTCTCCCACATTCGTGGTCGCTGAGTGTCGTATAACAACTCCCCTTCAAGGCCTGATCACTAAGGTAATAAGGCCTACAGGTGGAGAAAATTGCTTAAGTAACATTTTGATAAAACAGTAGTTAATACAGTATTAGTGATGTCTTTAAAATGCACTGCAAGTATTTACTATTGGCAATCTTATTGCTATGAAAGTATACTAATCAAGTACACATACAGTTTAGGGTTTTGGTCCTTCCACTAGTGAGTTAGTAGCAAATGATTGAATGAAATAGTTGACTATGGTTCTGCGTGGTCCAGTCCAGCCAGGCCCACAGATAGGCCTATGGTTTTCTCCTGGTGAACAAACCCAGTGCAGAGTCTTTCCACATTAAGCAGCTGCTCTCAGTATTTCCTTTTTTTTTTTACTGTTCTCACATATCAAAAACTAAAAAAAATTACATTTTCCCAGAGCAAAATAAAATTTCTACAAATTATTGATGAAAGACATGACGAATGAAACGAAGAAATCAATTTCATATAATAAAAAAATTGACTTTCAAAATAAGGTCAATGTATATGAAAATTAAAAAGAAAGTGGAAGAGGTATATAGAATCCATCACAAATAAGAAAACAAATTTAAGACCCATGCAGCAGGTGAGATATAGATGCTCCATCCTGGTTCCTGTAATCAAGCCTGGAACAAGAGAGAAGAAACATATAAAAATAAATACATAGAAAGCAATAGGGATACAAATTAACAATGAATACATTTAAAAGAGATAAAAACAGACAAAGGTAGTGTTCTCCACAAGCCATTTTATCCTGGCACACCGCTAGGACAAACTCTTGCATGTAAGTTTATAAGCAATATACATGTGATGTGTGAGAAGTAACTCAGTACGTGACGACACCGCCATTGGGCCGCAGGCTGAGAAAAATTTCAACTTCGGAAACGAAGTACAGACAACTTTCAAACTTACACATAATTTCTAGGGGCATTCTTCATTCTCAGTCTCGGAGAATGTTTACCAAATTGGCAAAATATTTTAGTCCATTCCCGTGGGCAATGGCTTAAATGGGGTGATTCTTTTAACATGCATTTTTTTTTAAGATTCGGGTAATAGATTTGGAACCAGGTAATAAGATGGCGGGCGGGTACCCGGGTACCTGGGTTACCCGTGCAAACACTACTGTACATGCAGTAATGAAATTGCTCACTCAATGAAATTGCAATGCAAATCAATGTGGAAATCAAACATGGAAAAATGTTTATTTCCCAGGAACAAAGTAAAATTATATCCCAAGAAGTAGGTAAAATTTCTGACAATTTACCATAGTTGCATGTACAGGAAAAAGAAATTTCCTTCCAAATGCCTAGTACAGTAAGTATGCTCGAAGGAAAATCTGAAGAAGTGGCCACTTTAAAATGTCAATTTGAGTTCTGTCCTGGCTCAACCAGTCAATTTGATTGTGGGCAGACAATATACCATGCATCTAGACGTTTAATCCCATTCCAGCCGCCTAATGGACAGGACATGCAATCCACCCAGTCCAATGCAGTGCAATGATTTTTTGAAACTTATAGAGGAACAGTACCTTGGTGTGGTAATAACGATGCTGCACCGCTTAACTTGCAGCTGAGACCTGAGATCCACTAAGCAGAAATTCTGTGCTTTGTGTGGAAGTTCTCAAAAAGACTCCAAGGGGTTGATTTTATACTTTTTGAGACTAGACAGGACAATCAGCCAGTAATTACAATAATGTTTAGTGCAGCAAAACCTACACCACAAAACTGATTCTGTACTTCAATTTTATATTCGGTTGTAACAGCTTTGCCTTAAGGTATGCATTGTAACTTCATCCTCTGGAAGTTTTGACAATTTGTTATTGTACTGCATAATGCACTTTTGCTATGCATTTTGAGAAGAGCAACACCAGTGCAGGAAAGTGTCTGCCATTAGAGTATTTCAAATGTTGCAATCAGCTGATATAGTACCTCTCTTTCAATGCACCAAATTTTCTAATGATACATAAAATGGTAGTACACTACTTTGATAGGGCCTTGAATTTTGAAGTCAAATCACTGAATGTTTAATCGCATAGCTTTGCCATCTTCCAGCAATTAATCTCATTAACCATATCTTTTAAGAAAACATACAATTCATAACATAAAACAGCTCTTGTGGTCCCATCCCCATACTAAATAGGAAAATTACTACTACAGGTACTTTGAATATGCATGCAGCCATGATGAATATTTCAACATGATTGATTTAAAAGTTTAGATGCACTTTTACAGCCCAGTTTCTAACATATTGGTTTAATTCAGGTCTGCCACAACCTGTTTTCTAGATGTGGCTCACTTGCTTGTTTCCCTCTAATGTTGCTTATGCTGAGCACCAATTACAGTGCCCTATACACAAACCCACTTAAAAAGTGATTTTGAGATTTGTCGGCCTTTTGTGGGTCCAGCTTCCCATTTCCTTCGTAGAGAATTTCTTACTCAATTTGATATTTTACCCGAGTCCCCACCAAAGCGAGTCTTGGTGGGGTAATCAAATTTCAACCAATTTCCTTCTTTTTAATAACTCACTCAAGCAAGCTCCAAGAAACCACAAGCTCGATAAGAGAGCTAGCAGAAGATGTAAACAAAGACAGAATTGTACAATTCAAATGTATCACTGTTTGCCAGGTGTAAAAAGCAAGCAGTATGGCAACTTCTTATTTGGTTTTTTGTTGACCTTTGTTTGCTGAAGTAAAAAGGTGTGGACAGAGTTTCATAGGCAGGGAAATTTCACATGTTTGTCTAACTGTAGCATGATAAGTTGTATTCAATTCAAAACCTGAACTCAAAACCCTAAAACACAGGTTGATGAAACCCAGCAATTTCTCAGCATTACTTTTACATATTTCATTCCCTTAAAATGTTGGGACTTCCCCAATCAACAGCAAATTATTTCCAAAGTATTTCCACACTTGAGCCCAGTATTTGTGATGGGAACTGCACAAGATTTGCCATGAATGTGGCAATCCAAACAATTTGCAGTTTAATTTCTCCAGTGGAGCAACTACAATTATTGCCAATAAAATTGTTTTTTTTTTCAAAACTCACCGTAACACTGCTCACAAAATATTCACCATGTGAAGAGCTAGAGACACAGTGCATCCAATGATGACAAAAAGAGACAAAAATCCTAGAATTGCACCTGGAGCACGTTTTGAAGCATCTGAAAATACAAAGATGACACGCAACAATTCATTAGGAAGACAGTTGCTTTAGAACTCCATTTATCAGGAACCAAACAAATCAGGAATTTAGACGGAGACCCTCGATTAGTATCACTTACCAAATGCAGCTGAAAATCACATAAGCCTAAACAGATAAGGAAACCAATTGTACTGCTGGCAGAGGCAAAATAATCTTACTGTTCTACTGACAGGGGTAAGAAGAGGATTACAGGGGACAATTGTATGCATTGTGGTTTTGGGAATATTGTAGCAATAAACTTCAAAAGACTTCTTCATCTTTAGTAAAATTCATTTCATTCATATAACATTCACACATGCCACAAATGGCAACGCCAATGTTTTTCCTTATTATTATTACTATTGTAGCATGCATGCAGGAATAATACTTTGTTTGGGATAATTTCCTTGGACAAGTTGAAGTTGGATGGAAGAAGTTTGGTAGTTTATTTTTAGCTGGTTTGTGGTAATGGGGGGAATTTGTGAGGGTCAGAAGGGCTTCATTTTAGCAAGAGTATTGGTCAGCAATGCCCCTTGCAGCCATGCTGATGACTGGCCATCAAAATTAATGTTCATACTGTACAGTAACTGTGTTCTGCCTTGGTGTATAAATTAAGGATTTCCGGTAAATTTTCTTAGTTTTAGTCAGTCTGAGTTTGTTTTGCAAAAATGTTTAGGGCATGGACAACACTTCTTACTGCAATTCAGCAGTACACTAATCTTAGTCCCAGGCTGTAAACATGTGTACATAGTACACCCATTGAATATGAAGCAAATGCTCTGCACTGTGAAACTGTTCTTATTTAGAACTTCTTGAACTTTTATCAACTTCAAATGTTTGGTTCTCGTACTTTTACAATTATTGGAAAATAAGGATTCTTTACAGAAACTCCTATGTAGGGTTTTAGTCTTGGCAGTAAATGCTGAGCTGAGAAGTTTGAAACCAATGCAGGGAGTAGTTAGTCTTCTCAATAAATTAACAAGAGAGCCAAAAAACTTAGAGATTCTTTGCTGCTGAACTGTAAGTCTATGTTATTTTCATTTATTTTTTTTTTTTTCAAATTGACAGTGTTTCCTAAATGACCAAAAACAATTTAGTGATCGCCTTCTGAATATGCAAATGCAGCAACTAGTATGAGATCCACCAAAATGAAATATGAAATATGGGCAAAGCACAAGCTACCCTTCCTAAGCTTCCATGTTTGTAAAGTTTAAACCTTTTGACCCCTGTTGAGTCGCAATGACCTTTGAACTCCACCAAACTTGATAGTGTTTAGGCACTTTTCTCTGCACACTATGCCAAAATAACCTTAGTTCCCACATGACATCATAGGAGCTTTTCATGTGGCATACTTCAGCCATGTTTGAGGGCAATCTCGATGCTGTATGTACAGGCTTGCCCTCAGACTAAGTTGCTAATCCTTAGTTGTGCCATCACTGAAAACTATCTACACAGTATAGCAGCCACTCAGAATCCTCTCTGATAGAGCCCTGCTTATCACACATATAAAAGACCATCTAGTGCCTCACAGTGAAACAATTTTGTCACATTTGTGAAATTTTAGGTGCTGTAGTGACAAACTTGGTCACAATGTAGAGCACTTATTGTGAAACTTACCGCCAGAATAGTAACCACGAGCATACATGATACGTGCAACACACCATACTACACCGGCTGCACTGACAACCAGCTGGGTGAGAAAGAATACAAGAAGTTGTGAGAAGAATACAAGGAGTTGTGAGATGCACTTTAAAACAAACCATTCAAGAAACATCACATGAAGTGATCTATTCATGCCTGAAAGAGCCTTTGTTAACATTAAAAGACATCTTTTAAATTTTTCTTTATGAAATATAGTTTGATAGTATGATCCATGTGGAAGGTGGCACACTGTACAAATGATCATCTGCCAATGGGACCCAATGTTTGAAAGCATGTACAATAAGAATATCAAGCCAAAGATAGGTATTACTGTACATGTTTTTATAGTGTGGATTGCTCTGAAGAAAAAAAAGAAAAGGATGAAACTGAGCACGCCTAGAGGCCTGAAGAACCACCCCGCCAGGTGACTTTCAAGGTTTTTCAAAGCATTAACATTTACAGTGCTCACCGGATGCTGAAGGCCACCAAGGAGTGTAAATACAAGGAAAAATGGTAGCGATTCCAAACTGTCATTAAAAAAGAAAGAAAGCACTTAATACAGTACTGGTTAGAATTAATAACATTTTTGCCCTTGGCCATTTAAAATCAGTTCGAACAAAACAAAATCTCAAAAGAAATTCTGAACATTAAAAACAGATATAATGTTATTGCCACTGAAAGTCTAAAATACTGTACAATGAATGCAACAATATATCAATTTGCTTTGCAATTGCTACTGTACAGTATTTGTAAAAAGTTCCATGGATAACTTTGACAACCAAGGGAAAATTGGTTCATCAGAGGTGCTGGTGTTCTTTAAAGTTGTCACATAGGTACAGTATTAAAAATTGTATGACATTCCATAATTAGCATTGCTATGGTGGACCCAGTAATCTGAAATCTAGTCACAAATGATGCACAAGACAATCAGTGTAATTTAATGGGAAATGCAGTCACCCAACTTTAGACTACAGTAGTTTACAGTCTGTCTTTTGTTTAATGAACGGCTATGAAATTGAGAGTCATGTGATCATATTTTCTTCACATAATTATCAAATGAACAGAGTAATCCAGTGATTGGTTTACTTTAACATATACAATGTTCAAGTCCTGAAATGTAATGAAAGATACTTGGAAGGGAAATAAGAGGAACTCGGCGGGATCTGGCTGTTGTGTTGGAATATATTTGTAGTCACTGTGACGTTTGTCTCTATTCTTTTCTATCTGCAAAAGTGTGTCACCCAGGCCCATAGCCGGGATTGTGTCAAGGGAAGGCAGGGTGGTGTCATGGGGTGGGGTTTTGGGGCACGACATGAAGGAAAAGTCTAAGGATACAGACAAAAAAAAATGCTACTTTAGGTGTTTTTTGCATTGCAAGGTTGGGTCATAGGGGGTTATCCCCCCCACCCTTTATCAGTTAACATGCATGATCCCCTGTGACAAACAAAGGGAATCACCTACGTTCCTGGGTGACAAAACTGTGTTTCAGAACCCCTCCTGACACAGGTTTGGCATAGGTTTACGCATATTTTCTTGTCTTCAATTTGAAACCACAGGTTTTGACCTAAAATTCTCCGTTAAGTCTTTGTTTCCATTGGCAACTGTTTTGCCAGTCAAACCTGTGGCAAACCTGCAGCAAAATAAGGTGACTGGCAAACCTGTGTCAATTTCACAGGGACACACAGGTTTTCATGCGAATCCACATAAAAACTAGTGGCAGAAACATGAAAACATGGAACTAAATGACTCACTTTTGTTTGTAAGGGATGTGATTTAAAGTTATCCCAATGAATGGTTGAGTTGTAAAAGAAGCTTCTCTTAGCTTTTGGGACTCTCCAAAAAGGATGAACTGGTAGCCAGGGGACTCTGTGTGTACTAATCTTTTAAAAATTCTGCATGTTACTGAATATTTAGAAGTGGAAGATGAAAATAAATCATTTGGAAATTGAAGTGATTTGTCCCTGCCTTTCTTGTGTTTCAATGTTTACGCTACCAGAACAAGAAAGATTCCACATACTGATTCATGTGTGTATCCCTACAATTAACAGAGCTTATTCTCATCAAATTGATCAAATTAACTTAGTGCCAGGCCCGCAGCCAAAGGGATAAGGAGGGCAATGCTCCCACCCCAGAAAGTTTTTCATCCCCTCCACCCAGATAGTTTGACATTTTCATTGACTTAACACATATTTTTACACATTTGTTCCCTGCAAGGAAACATCTTTACTCTTTGTCTGTTTTGGGGGGTTTTTCTGTCTACTGTAGCTACACGGCATGCATATTAACTACATAATAAACTTACGCATTCTGGTGAGCCCTCTGGTAACAGTTAAACTGCTTGCTCTTCTCACTGTACATGGCTGGATACTGGAAAGGAATGAAGTGTAGAAGTTAATTGATCACCACATGAAAGGATCAAAGACACTAAAATGCTACAATATACTGTAGGCCTACTGTATTATGATGAACAAATGTACAACTTGTACAAAAGGTCCAATGTGCACTTACGCTATACTGCTGAGTTTCAAGGTCTCAACTTTGAGGGGTGGTAATCTCAACTCCAGTTCCTTGTAACCACTTTGATTCAATCATTCTTCCTACTACAGTACATTGGTACCTCAGTTTCACTAATTGGTTTGAAAGTCACAATAAACATGGAAAATTTGATGTGCTGCAAGGTATGGAACCAACTGCTAGCACTCACCTTGTACAGTAGCCACGAGTATAGGGTTCATCAACTACTGGATGGGATCTTGTCCCAGCTCTTGCCTCAATGGTTCATATTTCCACTATTATTCTTTAAGTAGCAGTCATAACTCAAGATCTTGATCTGAAAATGGAACCCATTGTCTATATGATGCTCAACACAAGCAATACAGTAGGGAAACAAGCCACTGAACCATAACTGGGAAAAAGGGCAATGACTTCAAATATGATGACAAATTTTCTCTGTCAAGAGGTGAAAACTGTATCTCAATAGCATGTAGCATTCAGAAGTACTAACACAATTTTTTCTTAAAATTTTATTTCATTATGGCAAAATCTGTGATTCATTGAGGCATGTTAATTTAAAATTTCTCTCAATTTAATATTTTTACCCTGCTGCAGCAAACATTAAGCAACATTGTTCCCTACACCCCATATTTGGTGTAAGGTAGGGTAGTGCTATGTACAGTAGGTCTACAGGGAAAGATACTACAACAATCTGATTGTGTCAAATTTCAAGGACAAACAGAACACTTTATAATAGGAAAAAAGAATCTGATACAATGTGCCCACATTACAAAACTTTCTAAGGTCTTGTTGAAAAATGGAGGTAACTTTTTAAAAAAAAGTAGGTAATCTTTAAAGTGAGATATCTGGAGTTACAGTACTGTAGGAAAATGGTATTGCACAAGTGGAGGACATGCTCTTGAATCCTTTTGTCTTCCTTGCAAGACCTTCATGAAAATCCACTGGAATATGCTTTAAAAACATTTGGCTAAAACTGGGCCCTAGAACATCATCTAACAAGCTACATGCATACAAAAGGGCAGGTCCAAGCTATTTGCACTGTGACGTACGGGACATTTCAGAGATGTAAATGTGCCTGAAAGTTATGAAGAAGTTGGCATTCAAGAAACTTTTCGGCATACCTGTACACAATTGTTGCAACTAACACTTTAATTAAAAAGGACTACAAACCTTTCACACCTTGTTAATTAGGTAAGATCTTAATTAAAAGCCAGTGTGACATACAGGACCAGAAAATTTTGTGTTTTTGTGCTGAAATACCTTAAAATGCTCTGAAAGTAAAGGTGAAGCAATCAAGGTAATGTCATTAATGTGTAGCCTAACCTTTTAAGTAATATACTGCACATTACTATAAAAGAATAAAAAGTAGTTTTGTTACTGGGGTGACACAAACAAAAAACATCTTGTGACGTACAGGACATGTGACGTACAGGACAATTTGTCCCTATACAAAATGTATTGGAAAAGTCTGGTTTGGATTAAACTATGATTTATTAATTATGAAAATGCTGTACAGAAAATGCAAATTATTGAAAGAGTTGGAGCCCCTGTACTTACTCAAATGCAAGATAATTATCATACACATTACAATGGTCATCCCTTTCATTTTATTACTGAAAATTTGGCCATTTACAGAATTAAAAGTTGGACTGAATACAAGACTTTAATTCTTCTACTTAAAGTACTGTAACACATACACTTTCTTTACACTATTTGTAATATTTCAGTCAATAATTGTGAACATGAGTTGCATATACAACTTTGTAAAGTATAGCCTGTTCTAGGGTTTGCAAAAATGGTGAATGACACAGTGTGTGGGGGGACAGTATAGTTGGGGGCCAGGATCACTGTTTTCCAGTGCAAGATACTTGTTGGATGATTCAATGCAATATTGGAACTTTAATAAACCTAATTTTGCAAACTGTTTTTCTCTTTAAATGAACTGTCCTCTTAGATACTGTATAAATACCCTTGCCCTAACAGTCTGTTCCGTTGATCGAGGTATTTGACAACCCCCCTCCCCATAAAATTTCTAAATAAATGGATTTCATAAACAACAGCTGGTACAGGGCTGTTTTCTAAAATTTTGTCACTCGTCAAAATAACAGTAAATCATGCTGTATGCTTCTATTGTTGCTTTAAAGACCTCTTGTCATGGAAGAGTTAAATGTGAAATTTGACCAAATTTCAGTTCAACTAAATCATGTACAATACACATGTATGCAAATTCATTTACAGTGCCACTATGTTACTATCAAACATATGGTAAAATACTGTTTTGTAGCTCCCCTAGTATTGTACGCTATTACTTTGATACGTCTGTAAGTACTGTAAATAACCAGATCTCCTTGTATTGAGCTGTGATCAATCAGAAATCTCTAGCAACTCCCCAGTCTGTTGTCCCTAAATTAAATGTCCAGTACCATGCAACAGGAACTGCAATACTCTTAAAATCATTATGCCCTAATCTGAGAAAATTTTGGAAATTTTCACAAAAATTAACTAAAATATGTGAAGTTTGGAGTTGAATCGCAAAAACGCTAAGAGTAATGATCATGCGCCATTTTATCTTTTCAAAAATGCCATCTGATAAACATCAAAATAGAACATTGCTTAGTATTAGGTTAGAGAACGAGTTCAGAGAGGTGAGAGAAGTTCAGTGTACAAACTCAATACAGTTGTCCCGTACGTCACATTTTGTCCCGTACGTCACATTTTTTAATTTGATTATTGAGCATGCATAAATTATGTTAAGAAAAATCTTTTATATTTTTGTAGCCTCCCACAAATCAGAACTTTACAATATATTTTTTGAAAATATTGTTTACTCTTTCATAAAACTAAAAAAATTAGGCAAAAGTTGTGATGTACGGGACATACGCTTTTGGAATCTACCTAATTAGCATAATTAATAAGGTGAGCAAAGTGAAGTATTTTCTAAAATTTTTGGAAGGGTGGATGCACTATGTCTCAGATAATAGTTACTCAAATAAATCATGTAGCTGGTTTCTGGACTAAATTTTTAATGTCCCGTACGTCACGCTCGTTTTAATAATTATGCAAATTAGCAGCCTTCCATTCATTGTGTGTATTATTTTTTCCAAAAATTATATTGAATTTGAAAACTTTAATCCTTAAGCTTTACAATGATGCTAAATATGCCTTATTTCAATGAAATTTTAAAAATGACTTCATGGGATAGAATAGCTTGGACCTGCCCAAAAATAAGAGTCTAGTAGTATAAACAACTGTATAAAACACTTTGAATCCCCTGGAGAGGCATACTCCAAGTCAAGTTGTAAATTGTACAGTATGACCTCTTCCCCCTGAAAGGAATGTACTGTAATACAGTACCCTCCTTTGACCTCCATCAAAACAACAGGGTTCTGTCTCTGTTCTGTATATGTGGCATCTATATGTATCAAGTCTGAGCTACTGTAGTCTCTCTTTGTGAGATATCCTGTTAACACTTAAAATGTCAATCACTATTTCCTAAGGATTTTGTCAAAAATTAGTACACCATGTACAGTACTGTACATGTATGTAATGCTTAGAATTTCCTGAAGTCTCCATTCAGTTTAATTCCATCTCCTGCCAAAATTGCTTCTCATTTCTTAAATGACTATGTATCTTTCTCCAAAGCAGGTCTATGTACACAGAAAAGAAGTGCATGACTGCCTAGTTTCTTCAATTGCACAAGCCTGATACCGTAAGCATCTCCGCATTATGTGCTGAAAACCAGATCTAAAGCTCACACTTTGCAAGTTTGTGTTCCTGAAAGGAGCCTTGTAATGGAATGAAAGTACCACAAACAAACACACGCACAGCATATAAGCCATCACAAATACAGTACATAGGTTTTTTATCAGTAATTTGCTGAAGAAGCAACCAATCATTGACCTGTACTACTGTACACATAAATTTGTCAACATCAGTCAATAATACTCACTGGCACATCAAATTTTTTCCTTGCAGACACGACATTATTCACCAAGTAAAAGAATACAGCATAGCAGAGGATGAGAACAAACACAATATAGCCATACTCATCTGGTACTGTAACAGACAAAGCCATGGTGTACTGTAAATCTGTGAAAAAATTCAACCAAAAGATATATTAGCAAAAGAACTGGGGCTAATAAACACAAAAGGGAAAAGATTCACTCCCCTCACCCACCCACCTTAGCTATGTTTCCCAACCACCCACACTGTACCTAAAACCAAGCAATGAACTGTGGTCAATGGCAAGCATGTTCACATACAGATACTGCACTCTATCTCAAGGGCAATCAATGAGCCACAACTGGAAAAAAAGGCTGTGGCCCTGCTCAACTTGAAATCAGGCCTGGGTGGTAAAACTCTGTTCTAACTAACACGAGAGCAACCTTCATTAAGTGAGGTGGTTAGACTTTTAATTTTATTGCAACAATTCATTCTCTCCTCTAAGGCCAGTCTGTATTTCGTGCACTCCAGAACGAAATCTTTGGCGTGAGCACCGATTCCTTCTCGGCTTGAGCACCAATTCCTTTTCAGCATAGCAGCGGGCAAACTGTACTCCAGGTGTGTCTGTTAATTGCCTAATTCCCATTGTATGAGAAACGTACAGTACTGTACCTGTATACTGTGCTATACAGTACTTGTATTGCCAATGAATGGCGTATCAATTACGTACTGTGCAGGTATACATAAGTATGTACAATCCCATACCGATTGCCAATTACTGTACTCTAGTGTGTACCATATACAGTACTTGTACATGCTTTGCCAATGTGCAATGATCATGTACATGTATACTGTACATATGTGTGCAGGCCTGTCTATTGCCATATAGCATTGTATGTGTACAGAAAGTCCCGGCGTACAATCATGAAAACCTTGGCGTACCTTCGGCATGGGATTTACATGAAATGCACACTGGCTCTAGCCTAAGTGTGCACAGTACTTGAACTACCAGGTTTAATCACCTGCAAAGGGTCGGCATTTAAGGCTTTTAGGCTGAGCTGATATGACACAATTTTGATGAAACGGCATGTCAATTTGGTGCAATGTTGTTTGTGCCAACTGCCCAGGAAAAAAATTTGCAGAGTTGAGAGTTGTTTAAAAGGATGTCATTTCCTGGCACTGCTTAGGCCTATACACTGATTATAGTTTAGTTCTGAACTTTTTCAATAATATTTGACCTTACGTTTTTTGCCAAATCAAGTCTTATATGTTAATGCAATTACTGTAATGCTAACATTGCTACGTACTGTAGGCCTAGGCTAGCTTAGGCTAAGTCAAGCTACTGTACGCCTACTGTGGCGACATACAGCTTTCGGGCCAAGTCGTCCCCGGGCCAAGTCGTCCCCAAACCAACATGACGCTAGAATTCTATTGCCAGTTTTGCCACTGACTATCCTTTCCAGCAATCCCATTAACAACTCCTAGGAGAATAAACTTCTAACCATCCAAAATAAACACTGTGACCCAGGAGCAATCTAATGGCAGGTTGCTGTCACAGCCATGACACCCCACCATCCATCATAAACTTCTGTAGACTTAGTCCTGTTTTCAGTATCCCAGAGGAGCTGATCATCTGTGGTTTGGTCAGCTTGCTTGTGAAGGAATGTGAACAAATTGCCCTATATTGTGATGGTATACTTAATTGGGTCAGTGAAAACTTATTGTCTGCCAGTCTGCATACAGTATATAGTTCATTTCTAATTCCCTACAGTTGTGCTACCAATTTCTGTGGTACCAGTATGTAGGAATTGGCAAGTTGAATTGGTAAGTGCTAGATACTGTATGAGTGCAGTATAGCGTGTGCCTAAATAAACAAATTCTACCCTGAAAAACTTAAACAGGAGATGACAAATGGTCAAGACCTGTCAAAAATAAGCATTAGGTCCCAATTTTACAAATAATTTGCCCTTATATGTTACCTGTAAGTGAGGTGGCCTGGAAAATTATTTAAAATATTTCTCCTAATCACCAAAAATAATCTTTTACATTGTTTGATCACTTTTCCTTATATGCTTTCATTGACCAATTTCGAAATCATTAGTAATTATATGGGCATCCATATAATCTTTGGGTGACCACTTTCTTGGGTGTTTTTAATTAAATGTTGTTTATAGACAGTGGAAACTTGTGGAAGAATGGTCTTCTCGGAACAAAATACACTGTACCTTGGAGGATATAATGAGGGAAGGAATTACTTGTAAGAATAGGGGAAAAATTAGAAATAGGCTATAGTTTTTTTTCACATTTATAGTAGAACTGTAGGCCTATACATTGAGTGGGTGGAACCCTAGCTCGTACAGTTAACTGACCCATATGCATGGTCACTCAATTGAAAATTACTTTGAAAGCTAATAAACTGTAGGGAAGTTTCATCATAAAAGTGGCCTCGGCCCATCTCCCATCATTGGTGTTTGGTGATGAGATGTGTTAGTTGGGAGGGGGGGGGGAGGTTGAGGAAGGAGAGGGGTGAGTAATGGAGGGGAAAATTGCAGCTTACTGTTTATAGACTTTCTTAAGGAAGTGGGGGCAGTACATGATCATAATCCAGGGGAGGAGCGGGGTAAAATAATATGACTCAATACTTATGCCATAAGGGGAATGTGAAGGGAATGTGTTTTTTCTGGAATGAATTTGGCAATTTGCTCTGAAAAAATTCTCATATAGACATCCACTGGTCTAGTTGATGTGTGACCAAGTTGAGGATCGATAGTTCCACACATATTTTCACCCCTCTAAAAACCATGAGTCAAGAGCCAGAAGATTTAGGAAGGGGAAGGGTCCATGACCTGCGTACTTCCAACCCGCATTTAAGAGCTTGATGAATTAATGAACTTAATTACAATATTTTACCATGGTATATATTCTGAAATTTCATTGTGCCAAGGTACGTCTTTGTGGGCTAACATATGCAGCTTTCATACTTCAACATTGATAAACAATTTGCTGCAATTTTCTACTAAGGTTGTGCCTGAGTTAGGCAGCATAAGGGCACTACATTTGTGTGGGCAGGGAGAAATGAGTTGAATTTCTACCTAAGAGGATGTCCTTTCATATGCCATGGTTGCTCTTTCCCTGCTACTCATCTAAATTGGTCTAACTGAGAATATTTTCCCCAGTAAGCTCTCTTAGCCCTTGATTTGCTTGTCCCTCTCCAAATTACTCAAGTTGGTGCTGCCATACAATAGGAAAAAATTGGAAAATTTGGGTGCTCCCCCCTCCCCCCACCCCCTGCAAATAAGTCTTAGCTATGCCTGATAGGATCAGTACTTGAAATTGAAAGAAAAATGAAAATCATATATCTGGATGTTTGTTCACTCATAGACTCCTACCTAAAAGATAGACAGCTACTGTGCTCTTTACCTTACATGACCTGACTGAGTAAACAAATATCCTGAAAGCTTTATTGCCCTGTGCAGTGCACTTTACACCTCCCATTGCTGTTCAGGGTGAATCTTGGGACTGGCCTTACAAGGTCATACCTCTAATTTCAAACAAGCAGAAAGAAATTGTCAGATTCCAAGCAAAAGATCAAATGAATACTTTTACAACAGTTTTAATTTCTCCTTTAGATTTGTTTGCATCCCACTGTAGGTAATAAAGACATGAAGGGTTTATTCTGCAGAGTTTATAATATTTATGGCTTTCCCTATTACTGTGTTTAAAGTATATTTCAAGGTTACTGACAACAAAAATAAAAATTTGTAGGATATTAAAGGGAGGCGTGTAAGAAGCAGGAAAAAGAGAAAATGGGACAAGTCCTGTGAAGTGTGAAACCCATAAGGCTCTTGTCATAGTGCCTGTCAACCTGTCTGACTTCAAAATTGGGAGAGAATCATTTTTCAAACCCAAAAATGAGGAAAATTAATACAAGAAAAACAGCAAGGTTTATGAATTTTAACTAAAACGGTTCAAAAATTACTGAGTGTTTAGGCTGAAGATTACTTAGGCCTTAGACTGGCTGGGCCGATCGATGCTTTGCCTAGTGCAGTGCAAGTTGTATGTGTTTTCCATGTGCTTTGCTGTTTGTGCAGTATTTAGTACTCATGTAAACAGCCCTCAGACACAATACAAAATAATGTAGCTCCCTATGGCCTATTTTGTTGTAAAGACAGTCAAGTGTTGTGCATCAGTTGAACTTGCAAACAATCAGTTTCAATGGCATAGGAAGCAATATAAAAAGTGGTGTGGGGGGGGGGGTGGTGCAGAACAATTTTGGACCAAGCACCTCACCCTACCCCATTGACTAAAAGGTACTTTTTAATGCTAAATTTTTTTGCTTTTTCTACGAGCAAGAAAAAAAAAATAAAATAAAAATACAAATCTGATTTGTTCTTAAATGTGAACTGTACTGTAGGCCTATCAGGAAAATATAGAGCCTGCATTGCCAAAGAAAAAAAAAAAGATTTAGGGTTTCCTGAAAGGAAATTAGAATATTTGGGGGACTATCGAAGAATCTGCGTTTCCTTTTAACATATATCTGAGATCATGCATGTCAACTGAAGATCGTTGTTCTTACATGATGTTATCTAAGAAGTACAGATTGAGGCTTCTCGGCGACATTCAAAGAGCTTCCGAAATTTTGTTGCCTTTTTTAGACAAAATATTTAAAGATTAAAAGCCTATATTGAAGAAAATTTAGACATATTTAAAGATTAAAAGCCTATATTGAAGAAAATTTTAGGGAAATGGAACTGTAGTGGCTTGGAAAACTTTATCACTGACTGCTTTTATGAGCGACAACTAACTAGATTATGGGTGGCAGTTTAGAAAATTTTGCCAATTCTTAATCGCTACAAATATGGAACTTTCATTAGGAATAATTTGGGATTTTATGGAGGAAAAGTAAAAAAACGCACTGTAGTTGATTGGTGTCTCAAATGGCAAATTTCCTAATTTTGCACTTTTTCAAACCAAGGGGAAATCGCCCCCCTGCCTCTTGTAGCTACGTCACTGATCTGAAACATTGAACATTGATAACATTTTGACACTTCAATAACTAAAGAATTCATCTACATAGACTACTCAACTGACAGAGTTGAAGGGTATCGGATGGTAGGTGTAAATGAGAGCATTTGAGTACGGTAGGTTAAAGGTTCCCTACCAGGAATATGAAGTCACGCTCGGAAGACTATCTTCAGTTGGGGCAGAGTGAACAGAAAATTTTGCAAAATCGTGACCCCTCAGACAGTAAAATAGCATGTAACAGGCTTGTGAGAAGAAGCTAAGTTTTCCGATTTTGGCTTCAAGTGTTATCACCACTGTATGAGGAACGAATTGTGGTGGCGAGGGAATCGCAGCAAAACTTTTGTTCTTTCAAACAAATAGATGTAGATATGGAGCTTGTATTGCAGAAAGCGTTGGATTCTGGGTTTCCTGTTAGAAAATTTAAAGAGTTGGGATATTACTGAAGAATCTGCACTGCTTTCATATATTGGAGGCAAATCTGAGGAATTGCATGATGACTGAATCATTGCTGCTACATCATGTTACCTACTGACACTCTCCAATGACAATTTTAAAGTTTCCCAAACTTTGTTGTCCTTTTAAGACAAAATATCAAAATCAAGAGCTTTCATTTAAGAAAAAATTGGAATTTGAAAGACAGTTTAAAAAAATAGCAATTTATCCGTCTTTGTTTCTTGATAATGTGGTATCACATTTGGTAAATATTGGATTTTCTCAAATCCAGAGCTGGGAAAAGTTTACCAAACGATTTATGAGCGAGAACTAATATGCATTCTACATTGCATTTTACAGCACGCCAAAGCGCATCGGAAATTTTGCTTTTATTTCAGGTATGGAACAATGAAGAAAGGGTTTTTCTGACCCAGGAAGTGGGGTGCAAGCATGCTTCCACCCCTTCATTTTTCACAGTCGCCCCGCCTATAATCAGTTTATAATCAACCACTCATGTAAACGTATAGTTTTGGCACTAACTGCACTGTCCATATCCACAACGTCACCGTTGTGGAGAAAGAATATTGTCACATGATCAACTATATCAATGATCACCATGAAACAGGACAGTAGGCTACTAGCTACTACACTACTTGAATTTAAATTGAGGTGACTGCATTCCTTTTAAGAGAATGTCACTAATTTACAACTATGTTTATTGCATCACTTTCAAGTCCTCCTTGTAAGGTGCTTCTGTTACAAGTTCATATTGTACAAAGAAAGACACACTTAAATGCTGTAAAGGCTCTGGACCATTACATGAAGGACATGCAGCCTTTTTATTCTTTCACATAGCATAATATTTTAAAAAAATACAACACCTAAAAACAGTGGCATATGCAGGAGCAGAGGCATGTAGTATGTTGAACGATCGCCGACCTGGGGGAGTGGTCTTGGAAAAATTTGAAAATTTTTGGCGTTTTCAGGGAGGCTAGATGCAAAATAGTGCAAGATTGTCGACTTTGACAGGAACAGAGTTAAAAATTGAATTGTGACTAGTGGTTCATGAGGATAAAACAAACTTTTGTGTCTTTACATGCAATCTTATAAGCCACTTAATTACGCTACCTTTCGAAGTATCATGGTAAAACTTCATTAAATTTGCATACTAATAGGAGACAAAATAAAAGAGCATCGATCAGTAAAGGGGAACAGGAGCTTAGTTTGCTATGTTTAGCTTTTGTTTGCAATTAAAAAAAAATTAGGAACATGCTAAGGATGATCAGGAAATTACCACGTAAAATGTACTTCCACTTGTAGGCCTATGTTAAATGTCCGTGTCCGTGCGTGTTCGTGCATGTCCGTGGAGGCAATCGGTGACAGCAGGGAGATGCAGAGACTACCTTTTTAAGTAAAATTTGGAATTTGACAAAATTTGCCTTGTAGGAATTAAAATTAATTAGATTCACTGAGGGGCCCTGCAAAGACAATCCTTCCCCTTTGAAATTTTTTTGCCCTTAAATGCAATCTCGTGCTACATATGCTATCTTTTGAAGTAAAATCTGTGTTACCAAATATGGCTACATATTTTTAGGATCTAAAAAAAAATGGCATCCGTGAGGGGGGCATGGCCCAATGCCCCCATGTCCCCCTCCTCCCTTCAGACCCCACTGCGTAGAAATGAATTGTACAATACAATGAGTTCAAGAGGGAGTACTCGCTTGAACTGATTTGCAGCTTTCATAAATTGAATTTGTCAAATTTCTGTATACTTGTTGCTTGACCTGACTTCTATATGCTACTCAAGGCTTTTTGCTTTTATTATACTGCTGACCATGGGCCTTTCCAAATTTTGTCTGAGCATCTAATAATTCAAAAGACTGTACTGGCCATTGGCCTTATGAAGTACAAATTGCATAATGGCATCTGACATTCCTTGATACATGCACTGAAATAAGTTCTGTAGATTTGCAGAAAAAAATAAAGGAATACATAAAGACAGCAGAAAAAAGCACTGTGCGTTTGTCTCCAAAAATTGGCAGCACCTTTTCCGTACCTGCTTTGTATTTCTTTACTTTTTGTTCTGTAATTCTACAGCATGTCTGTGCCATTCAATTTAGTGTTTAAATTAAAAGACTGACCCAATGACAGTAGCTGGTGGTAACACTTTCCATACAAGTAAGTGCTGAGGAACTGGATAATTATTTTCATCTAATCTAACCCACCATATATAACAGTTTCCCCTGTATCACCACTACACTTTATTCCTACTAATAATAGGCTATTCTTCATACACCCAGGATGTCACTGATCATTCTCCTAAAGTTGGGTCAAAAGTTCATCTGGTGCACTGTAATAACTGAATGTGGTAAATCCCCTGTCACTGTATATATATAGGCCATCCTATAAGAGCTACTTCACAAGGAGTCATTAATAACTTGTCACCTGTCATGCTAGTTCACTCAGCATCCTAAATCTCCTGTCAGAGGTCACGTAACGTTGCCCCATTAGAGGGATACCCTCGTCAGGCATCATAAATCTGCCATTTTGTGGTTTAGTATTGAGGAGAAAAAATTTCCAGACAATTGTACTGAATTGTCCGGAAATTTTGGCTAAAAGTTGCAATAGATTCTGGCGGCATGACTCGTCCCCAACCAACTCGTCCCCAAGCCAACTCGTCCCCAAGCCAACTCGTCCCCAAGCCAAGTCGTCCCCAAACCAACTCGTCCCCAAGCCAACTCGTCCCCAAGCCAACTCGTCCCCAAGCCAAGTCGTCCCCAAGCCAAGTTGGCCCCAATATGAGAAATTTGTGAAAAATTGGTGGAAAATAAAAATATCTCATTTCAAGAGACCAGCTAACACCGACTTTGCATTTGTTTTTGGTTTGTTAATTCAATATTTTTTCCTCCCTTTTGCTAGTTAAAAGGGAGATTTCGTGACACATAATTTTTTTTAATTTTTAAAGCCGTGATTTATGCATATATAGAGAATGACAAGTGGTTTAAAATAGAGCATGATAACTTTATTGTCGCAATTTGTCTACCCATCATAACCAATAACATATATACATTAGGCATAAGGTTGCCTCTATACAATTTATACCCGACACCCCACTTTTTGTTCAAAAAGTGATGTTACAGCAAGGTCAACCCGACTTCCTATTATCAGCTTTCTGTCAATAGTAGCTGCCATGTCCAGCACTATGTAAACAAAGAGTCCCATTGAAAACCTCATTCATAAAGGCAGAGACTGTTTAATCAGTGCAAGCCAAGTTTGCAACCAGAGCTGCCTCAGCAGACCAGGACAATAGGCTTATCTTTTTGGACACATGTAGGCTGGTTGTACTGCCACTGAAGCATGATGAATTGTGTAAACAAACATTGCCCAGACTGCATAGAGGTAGCTTACGCCTAATGATTTTTGGAGTTTGATAACATATATTTAAACTGACACAACTGATGGGGACATACGTTTAGTTTGGAAAATATAATTAGTCTTGCAAATAAATGTTTTGGCAAAAGTAATGTCTCTTGCAGATACATTTATATTGCAAACTTCTTTTAGTTCTTGAAAATATATTTCTGGTTGGAAGAATATTTTTGTTGCAAATATAATTTTGTGGCAAACATGGTACCTTTTTCAAGAAAGATATATTTTCTTGCAAATATATTTTGGTGTAAACATAATTTTTCTTAACTAATATATTTCAAGTGTTGGAAATAAATATTCTTCTAAATATATATTTTAGAGCAAACATATATTTTTGTTGGGAATATATTTAATTGCAAATATATATCTTGTTAAGAACATATATACTCTTTCTACCATTGTATTTTTATTGCAAGTTTTTTTTTCAAATATAGGCCTAATGTTTGAAGCTACTAAATAAATATCGTGTTTTGTCACATAAATATTTCAGTTTTGAATATGTTTGGTTGGTGATATTCCCCTTTCTCGCGCCATAAAAATCACAACATTTTTCATATTGGGGACGAGTTGGTTTAGGGACGACTTGGCTTGGGGACGAGTTGGTTTGGGGACGAGTTGGCTTGGGAACGACTTGGCTTGGGGACGACTTGGCTTGGGGACGAGTTGGCTTGGGGACGACTTGGCTTGGGGACGAGTTGGTTGGGGACGAGTTGGTTTGGGGACGACTTGGCCTGCTTCGGACATACAGTATTGCAGACATGTAGCCTAGATACGTATGCAAACTGTTTACGTAGCATAGCTACAGTATGAATTAACTTAGGCGTCTAGGCCTAGGCCTAACTTTAGGCTAGAACACTTTACTTATTGTTTAACAGTGATCGAGACTAGGCTAGTAAGAGCGGGCTTGACTCTTATACCGTGATTTGGGACTCTGATAAGCTTCTGTTCGCTCTCTTCACAGTTTGGCTTGACGCTTGATATGCAGTGCCAATTTGTACAGTAACTGTATTATGTACAGAACTAAGTACACGTATGCACTGTACATGTACATGTACCGAGTCGACAGTCGCGCTCACTCGGGTCCGGTCCCTGGAAAAATCATTGGACGAGTTCTGCAGTGACAACTTGCTAGAGCAATGACTTCGCACTTTCAGCATAGTATATTAGCCTTATTACTCCCTGATATGCAAGTGCTTTATTTAGGCCTATAGGCCTAGTACTACCGAGTTTGTATAATGATTTTGACCGTGACTTTGAATAAAAAATGGTTACATCATAAGGAGCCCAGTAGACCTTGGCTGATGCCATGAAGTTAATCTTCCTACTTGGCTATATAGTAACATGGTCCACGGTCAACCTACCTACCTTTCTTTCTTTCTTTCTTTCTTTCTTTCTTTCTTTCTTTCTTTCTTTCTTTCTTTCTTTCTTTCTTTCTTTCTTTCTTTCTTTCTTTCTTTCTTTCTTTCTTTCTTTCTTTCTTTCTTTCTTTCTTTCTTTCTTTCTTTCTTTCTTTCTTTCTTTCTTTCTTTCTTTCTTTCTTTCTTTCTTTCTTTCTTTCTTTCTTTCTTTCTTTCTTTCTTTCTTTCTTTCTTTCTTTCTTTCTTTCTTTCTTTCTTTCTTTCTTTCTTTCTTTCTTTCTTTCTTTCTTTCTTTCTTTCTTTCTTTCTTTCTTTCTTTCTTTCTTTCTTTCTTTCTTTCTTTCTTTCTTTCTTTCTTTCTTTCTTTCTTTCTTTCTTTCTTTCTTTCTTTCTTTCTTTCTTTCTTTCTTTCTTTCTTTCTTTCTTTCTTTCTTTCTTTCTTTCTTTCTTTCTTTCTTTCTTTCTTTCTTCCTTCCTTTCTTTCTTTCTTTCTTTCTTTCTTTCTTTCTTTCTTTCTTTCTTTCTTTCTTTCTTTCTTTCTTTCTTTCTTTCTTTCTTTCTTTCTTTCTTTCTTTCTTTCTTTCTTTCTTTCTTTCTTTCTTTCTTTCTTTCTTTCTTTCTTTCTTTCTTTCTTTCTTTCTTTCTTTCTTTCTTTCTTTCTTTCTTTCTTTCTTTCTTTCTTTCTTTCTTTCTTTCTTTCTTGACACAGAAGTGCATGATGGGAAGGCAGTTTTGAACCAATCAGCATCATGCCCATTAGCGGACCATCAACGAACCACCGGACATTTCTCCAACGGACCGCCAAAGTGGCCGACAGCGGGCCGTCAGAGGACAGACCAAATTTTGCTATCAGGGATTCTCCTTCTCCTTCTCCTTCTCCTTCTCCTTCTCCTTCTCCTTCTCCTTCTCCTTCTCCTTCTCCTTCTCCTTCTCCTTCTCCTTCTCCTTCTTCGTCTTCTTCTTCTTCTTTTTCTTCTTCTTCGTCTTCTACTTCTACTTCTTTTTCTTCTTCTTCGTCTTCTTCTTCTACTTCTTCTTCTTCGTCTTCTTCTTCGTTTTCTTCTTCGTCTTCTTCTTCGTCTTCTTCTCCTTCTAAGGTTACTAAAAGTGGGGGGACTTTTACGTTTGTGTCCCCAGCACTCAAAATGTCCCCCCTGCAACCCCCTCCCAAATCGACTGCATTCATCTCGTTGAATAATAGACGCGTGAACCGACAACACTGCCTCACAGTGGAAATTCACGAAGACAGGAAAAAATAAATAAGAATAAATACGTTAACAAAATTCTGGAAAAAATCCAGAATGTCAGGTGCTGGTTTTTCTGCACCTCCTACCCCTTCCAGCTGGAGACGCCCTGTATAAGCCTAGGCCTATATACGTGCCTACGTGCCCACATGCATCCTCCAATCGACACAGAAATAAATTGGAACTTGAAATAGGATACTTATTCATGTATTATTTACCTGTCATACCGCTCATTTTGGACAATTCTTCCAGATTCTTCGCTCTAACATCTTTATTGGAGAAGTGTGAGTGACTTTTTCTTCAAAATATGCCTCCTTTTCATCTACCAAACTCAGAATATCTTCAGTGCTGATTACCGCCACTCAGTTCATCTCCATTTCAACCTCCTTGCAGGTACAGTAGATCATAGATCCTAACATACATAGCCTACATACATTCACTATTCCGGCTACAACACATTGCAAAAGATGCTCGTCTGTTTTGGTTTTTTTTTTCTTCTTCTTCTTTTTTTTTTTTTTTTGGCGCTCAGCGATTCGAGCGAAATAAATAGGTCAACATTAATGCCAAGCGTGACGCTAGCGAACCGCTCGAGTCGCTTCGCTACGCTCGCGCGGTGTGAAACCTTAGAGCGATTGGCCATTGTTTTCAATTACACATTTAAAGGGCCTATCCTCTCACCCCAAACTGCACTTCTTGTAGGGGGGGGGGGTACAGAAACTCTCCATTGGCCCAGCTTTTTGATTGACTGTTAATTCAAACAATGCAGATTACCAAAGCTTATAGTACACAGCATGAACTGTATTGAGAGTGTTTTTGTTATACACATAAGGCTTTTCTATACTCACCCTGAAGCAATAATAAACTGAGATTGTGACTGGATAATATGGTGAACTTCAGACAATTGTGGGAGGGGCTTAAGTAAGAAGGTTAGGAGAATTGGTACTGTTTGGGGTGAGAGAACTGGGCCTTTAAAGACGCTCGGTTCACTTCGCTAGTGGAGCGAAGACACCTTATAACGGCCTTTTTTCCACTTGAAAGGTTACTGACTTGCTTTCCTTCTTCATGTGGCTTATGCTGAACACCAAGCACAAGTTTGACCACTTGACAATGCGCAGACCCTCCGCTTAGATAAGTAAACGCTTTGCACGTCCCATCGCACACATTTGGCAATATGCGACCCCCATTCATTAGACCATGGCAGCACCTGGTGTACAGAATGTTTCATACAATTTCATCGTCAACAAAAGCTTATCCCAACCGTCCGTTGAGTCCCAACATGCAAAATGCCATTTCCGACTGTACGAGGGGTCTCGATGTTTAAGATTGTCTGTACCTTTTGCATAAAACTGGGGCCATCTAATCCTTTGAACTGATTTTCACGCCCCCTAATTGGTGATTCTGGTTATGCCGGGTCTTGTTCCTCCTCCATTATCATAATACATTTATATACGATTTTAACTGCCCCTATTCTCACCACGTACTGGTAGAGCCTGGTAGGACTCCGAACTAATTTTGCAGGTGATTATTATGTGAACAAATGCTTCCCTAAAAAGTTTAAGGAACATAAAATATCTGAAAACTGGGAATCCACGGAATCTATCAATGAGGCCCTCAAATTGCTATTTGCTTCAATATAGCGCCCAAATAGTGGCTATTTTAGGCATCCCACCACTTTGTTGAGGCTCCATATAGGAACCTATGATGTTGATTCAGCAGATGCCGATTCAGTAGCCTCTTTGTGGATCTCTCTGGTTGCCAGGAATACGAAAAGGGCAAACTGAACATGTACTGCATCTAATTGCTCACGTACTCGTACCACTACTGAAAATATGAGGGGTGCTGCTACTGAATGCAAGTCTACTACATATAATTTTACATCTAGCACTTCTGAAAATATTCGTGGTATTTGCAAATCTACTACATCAAACCTACTGCTACTACATTTTTAAGGTGGCGCTATGACAGTTTTCGGGTATCTGATTTGAGCAATTCAGAAAAAACGTCGAAAATGAATGAGACACAAGTTAGCTTTGCGCTATGCTTTGCTGGGCGACCATGCGTATGATTGAACGACTATACACTTACAGGCCAGGATCCTATGGGAGGGGGCAATTCCCAATGACCAAGATGTCTTTGGAGATCGACCCCGTGTTAAAGACTCCTATCAAGGGCGGGACCGCCTTAAGCTGGCTCATGTTACAGTTGAAGAGGCCGGGGTGGTATTTTTGGCTGGGGCAGAAAATGTTTTATGCGGTCCAACAGACTATCAAAGCTCATCGCCACGATCAGTTGGTTCGGAGTGTAGCTTACAGAAAATTGTCTTGAAATCTCGCAACCCCTCAGACAGCTTGCAGAGACATTTCCAAGGTTTGTAAACAGAATTTTAGCTGTCATCATTTTGAGCTTTTGGCCAAACGAATGTTACTAAGTAATGTTCATGATTAAAAACAAGTTAGAATGATCCAAAAATTAACCACATCACATTTTCCCTGGAAGATTTTAGTCATGCACTGGTTCACTACATAAACCTATGATATCTTCCGTCTTTCCGCTGTCATATCTGACCATTTTACTTACGCCAGAACTCTTTTGCTTCTCTTGCCCAAATCTTTACGGCGAAAGTGTTGCTCAAAGGCGTGAAGTAACTCTAAAGACATCGTATTTTCATGCATAAGCTGTCAGAATATAAAGAGTATTTAGCAATACTTCTGAGTAGCCCAACTGTTATTGTTAGGCCTAAAGTAAGGTTCCACAGTGGCCTGACACTTTTCTCCACTAGTCACTGGCGCGCTAAGTATCGAAAGTAGCACCCTACCTCGCAAAAAACATAAAAGCGAGCAACAAATTTTGCAATAACAAGAATGATTGTGCACTTCTCTGGATTTGTTGAACTTACATTAGTCTAATTTGCATTCGATATGGTATGAAATATGATTATTATCTTATTTGAACGTACCAGACGTTAAATCTGTTGGCCCGGTGGCGCCCATAGTGATAGCTGCTATATCTACACAGGTCATTACACATGTTAGCTGTAGGCTAAAAATCAGGGGGCAAAATTTCTTGGGGGACAAAACCTGCGGATCACCATAAGTTGACACGAAGCATGCGAAAATTTCGGCCCGAAATGCCTCCCAGATTGTTGGAAATGGTATTTTTAAAGCCTATTTTTCGCATAGAAACTTGGGAAACACGTTTTGTTCGTTTTTTTCTTTGATTTTTATACGTTTACCAAATTTTTGATTTTCCAGAGGGGGGGGGCAGCCCCCCCCCCCCCCTTGCCCATGCCTGCGGACGCCCATGAATTTACTGTATACTTTGTACGAAAGCTCAATTATATTATTCGACAACAAGGTATATTAGCGCAAATTTTTTGAATCGCTTGAAACATATACCCCAAAACTGTCATAGCGCCATCTCTAAATTTTTGGAGTAGTAGATTTGACATTAGATGTAGTAGATTTGCAATCAGAACGCACTATGCGTGAAATTAGCCGGACGGGTTTGCAATTAGAAGTACGCCTATTTTATGTACAAGAAGGGGTGAAAGTAGATGTGGCAGATTTGCGATTAGTAGAACCACCACATTTATTTTCAGAAGTGGTAGATGTAAAATTAGATGTAGTGAATTTGCATTCAGTAGTTCCCGTATGTTTTTAGTAGTAGCACGTATGCAATTAGGCCTAGATGTAGTCGATGTTCACTTTGCCCTTTTCAGATTCCAAACTGTGGGAGATCAGGGAGTTGCAACAGTTGCAACACCTTGGGGAGATATAAAATATATCTGCTTCAAAAAATATCATCCTACCCGAAAATATATTCAAGAGGAGCGCCATTACTACTTGGCTTGGAGCGTACAGAAAATCAGTCAGATAGTCGGAAATGACATCTCGCGGACGTGTGAATGGAATCAAAACAGTCGCTATATTGAGCTTTTGTTTGAAATAAAATGCTAACTTGAATAAATTAAACTAGCAGACTATAAAATGATCAGAAACTGGTTGTTAGTAGAAACAAAGGTGAAACCATTGTTTGGTGTAGAGAGGGGCAAAGTCTCGGCTCGTTCCCATTTTCTCGACTACCGTTCTGAAGAAGAGGTATGTTTTGCTGTCAAGAAGGTTTTAGATTTAAAATGGTAAGTATACTTTGCCCCTTTTTCTACTTGATCCATTTTCTGAAAATATCGTGATCTTCATGCCATCAATAACAAAAAATTATTCCGTATGACAAAAAACGATAATAAGAATGGTGTGCCTGGATTTTGTATTTGTAACTCTTCCAACGAGTAAAATTTCACTCCTTTTTATCTTTAGAGTGTTCCACTTTGGGAAGGGGAAAGTGGTAGTAAATAAACAAGTTTAAAAGGGAGCTGATAGTTGAACGAAAGCGTAAATATCGCCCGTTAAACTCTGCAAATTTGTACCTTAATTCGCTTCAAAAACACTTCTCATGAATACATATTCTAAGATACTATTAAACTACACATTCATGAACTTTCCCGCCAAGGAAGGTTTACGTCATCAGTTGCATCAGCTAAGAAACGGGTTCCTTTGTCGAGCGGCCAACTTTCAATTCTATTAAGTGTGTTGAACAACCAATGTGGAGAGTCTCGGCAACTTAAAATCAGTCAATTTTGAAAATGTATTTTCAGATTGATATTTCTAAGACACTCAAGAAGTGGCTTTTTCTTTTCTTTCTCCTGTCATGGAAAGAAACTGAATTATTGCAAATGACGTACAATTCTCGAGGTGCACGTCAATTTGTTGCTCGGGATCAGGTCGGGGCACATATTATGGTGAAATATGGACGTCTGTTTTGGAAACCGTTGTGTCAGATCATTTTGTACTGTTTCCATGCACTCCTGAGAATGACCTGCTTATTTTTGGTATTCATTCGGAGGCGACATATATTGAGTCGTAGAAAATGGCCTTTTCCTGAAAAAATATATATATAGTTCGATGGAACCGTTAGATTGAAGTAGTTGAGAGTACAGACCTACAATGGGCGCTCTAATATTATGATGAAAACGGATATAAAAGTTGAGCGGACACATATATACACTTCTCAGAAGACAAATATAAACTCCATATTCCACATAATTAAGCTGTGCTTAATCAGACGCTTGCTGAATTATTTATTTATTTATTTATTTATTTATTTATTTTATTTATTTATTTATTTATTTTTTTTTTGTAGTCACTTTTGCCTGTTTTTCTTGTTTGTAGCTAGACCCTTTCCGTCGCTATAGAAAGCACATTTATTCATGAAAAATTGGTCATATTTACAATATCAACTTGAGTTATTTCTTTGTCAAATTAAATGAAATGATGATCATGACAGACATTGCTATCAAATACACATACCATTAAATCCAGCTACAGAAAACCCTGTCTAAAATGTTCAAATTATTCAGACGGAGTTTTGTTTACACCTCTGACAATCCAATTGTTTGCAAGTTCCAAGTTGCAAAATATAAACGTCGATGTGGTTTTACCATTGGGTACTTGTTTTACACACCCATTCTATTCTTGCTATTGACAGTGGGATAAGGGACAAACGTTTCGCTTAAAATACGTTCCTCACGAAGCCTTGTTTACCTCTCCCCAGTCTACAGTTCTCATAATACCCCTAAGAATAATATTTTAAGACGCCATAGATGTAGAATAAACGACTAGGAAATGCACAGGCATTGCATTTTGGGTGGGCGGTCCAACATAAAGTTGTGACCCAGGCTACATCGTCGCGGCAGGTGACATTCATCACTTATGCGACTTCTCCAATTAGCATATTGCTATTAAAAATGCAGTAATAACACACTTCGACGTGTTAACTGGTGTATTTATGCACATTAGAACAAGAGCGAAACGGATGTCATAGCAGTGAGGTGTTACTAGGCACCTCCCTGGTCATTACGTTTGAACTAGTGACCCATCCGGAAGTGTCGAACTTCCACTTTTCTATTGTCATATTTATCAGACGATATATGCGCACTAGGACATCATCCCTTACTCCGTACATATGTCTATGCAGGAGTATTTATCAGCCAAGATCAAACAGTGAATGCAGTTTCATTAGCTCATGTGAGCATAATAACTCTTGTATCACATTTCACGTGACTTTCCGTTTTTAGGTAATTCACTTACGTTTGGGCTCTTCTAAAAAATCGAAAAACATTGATAACACCACAGTCGGATACAATTCGTTACACTCTTCCAATATAAAATTTTTCATTACATCACGTCTGACTGTAACTTTATTAAAAACAATACCCAGGACGAACTTTGGTTTGCAAGTTTGAATACATCTCGTGGCGCCCTTGAACTAATATCCAATTACTAGCATCAAGTGTAGTGTTTCGTGCTTCAACCTCTTCTTGCAAATAATCAAAAATAGAATCTTCCTACTAGGTTACGAGTAGTCTCTCCTTTTCCACCATTTCTGCACGAGTAATTGCTTTAGTTCTCAAGCCAAAATTTGATACTCTCGAACTTTCTCCTTGTTTTAAATCGAGTTTCAGTCGGATAAAGATAAAAATTGACGCAGAAATTATTGAACGTGAATAAACATGAGGCTTGAATCTATTAGATTATACGTTAGAGGTTAAAATTGTGAATTGATTCTATCCTGTAGAAAGAATTTAAAATTTATTTGCTTGTATCTCGCGTTACATTTGTTTTTAAGCCTGCTTTTTTGTTTGTTTCTCTTTCGCATAAGTCAGTTTTGCAAGTTCGTCACTTCAACTTTTTGCCATGAAATAACAACTTAAAAGCTGATCCTTTTTTTTTCTTTTCTTCTTTTCCCTTTTGTTTCCTTCTTTTCTTACTCTATATTCTTTCTTCTTTCTAATCTGTCTTCAATTTTATGTTTAAATACTCCTTTTGATATTCTTGTCTTTATGATAGTTATACTTTTGTAAGTCTGTTTAAACTCGTTGGAAATACCACACACAGAGAATGACGATAAACTAAAAACGAAACCCAGATCAAGATGTACAAACTTGAGGTCTAGGGTGTGTATGTATAAACAACCATTGGGCACTTCCGATAAAACGATATACACAATTCTTACCTTTCAAAAAGTCCTCAGTAATAAGTTGGACAAGTTCAAAAATTCGTTGGCACATGCGCAGATCCACCGTTGCAAATCGTCAGGAAAAACAAACACTATCACATTTATAAAAACTTGTAACTTTAAAAAAATTGATCTTACCAGAGAAATTTGTCAAATTATCGTTTTTGTGCTGTAAAGGGTGAATCCCTCCAAAACATAATGATTCATGCGTGTGTCAGTGTGCAGACCGTTTAATACATAAACATTCTATTTTCATTTTTCGGAGTAATAATCTTCATTTTAATATTCCGTATGGTGGCGTAGTCCCTTTTCGTTCAGTTATACTAAGCTGTTTGCCTACATTTTAAAGGGCAAGAATATGATTAATTTGATCATTTGCCATCCATATGTGAAGAATACTTTACAGGTTTGGAAAATCGTGGTGAATTTGTAAGAAGGAACTCAACATCCCTCTTCAAAGATACTGTTGCCTACGAAAAATATTGAAAATGTGCAATATGTGCTGTGTTCAATACTGTGCCTAGAGTGCTTCCCGCAACTCCAGATAATGTAATATTAAACTCAGGTACTCACACAACACCTTTCACTAAAGCATGAAAAACTAAAAGCCTTCATCCTATGTGAATAGGGCGTATCTTCCAATGACAATAAAAAGTACGAGAAGATATCCGAGATTGCGGTTTTGTGTTGGCCTCTTGGAACGGAGCCCTCTGGTTTGTCACGAAATAATGAACTAAAAAAGGTAGTTTCTGAAGAAAAAATATATAAGCAAATTGTAAAAACCCATAAGAAAGAGAAAATAGCATTTTGCATTTCAAAACGGTATAGAGATTGCATAATTAAACTATCGTCAGTAGTTAAAAATAGAAGGGTAAGATTATCAAAGATGAACTGAAATAAAAGAGAAGAATAATACAAAAATCCTATTTCCAGTAATTGTTAGAAAGAAAGGTAAGGTGAAAACTAGAGGCTGAGGGTCTTTTTTAAATACTCGGTGTATCTGAACAACTCATTAGGTTAAATTTAGTGCACACATTTTCAAGCAGGACGTGTGCATTTGGACGCGAATCACTCCCCTTCAATGCCTACAGTAGGCCTAACTGTCTAGTTCTCAGTGACGTCACTAGCAACCCTTCATGTCATAGGGCAACTAGCAGTACGTACATTCCCGACCGGGGTTACCACTGAAGTACGTAACGTGAAAACTCGTTTGATGTCACGTGAGAACGATCTACAGGAGTTTTTATGACCTGGTATATTTTCGCGTCGATATATATCCCAAATTTGACATAAAATTTGTTTATGAAAGAAACGTTTTACATCCTGGTCTCTTTTTTCTTACACATTTTGCCACACACCCTAAAAACTCCCACGCACAGTGATGCCACTCTTTCCCGATAACTAGTCCAAATTTAGACCAAATTTAAAATTTGTGGAGGTCAGCGTTTATTGGTATTTGTTTTCTCTGCGTTCTTTGCAAAACGCACCAAAGACTGAACGTAAAAGAGAATTACCTTAAGGATATGACGTCAAAATAAAGCTAATTTCCATTTTACCTGGTTTATAAACAATGTCACGATTTATACTGCGATTTTCTTTCCTTTCAGGCTACTATTGATCCAACACGTCCGATATATTGATTGAGCGCTTGTCCATCAATAACACCGCACCTTGTGACCGACTCGTTTATAAACACACTCAAAATTTTGATTGGAACGGTTTAGTTCCTGTCTGCCTGTGACGCGGAGAGTTTAACACTTTATATAAATATATGAGAATGGGAGGAACTTAGCTCGGAGTGTTGCCGAGTGGTATCTTTATTATTTCCATGCTTCCTCCTTCGTCAAGTTCAAAACGTCAAGAAAAGGCCACGTGTACGAGTTTTTGTAGTAAAATATAGTCACATTACCCTAATAACCCTAATATTTTGACGTACTGATGGAAGGGTTCCTCCAATCTGCCAAAAATAGGAAAATGGAGGAAGGACGAACACTAAAGGGTAAAAATACTTCAAAAGGTCTTGAAACGATGAAGCAATTAACATATGGATGGCTCAGCCTCGCCGAAATTTACTTCCAGAGATTTTAACCTGGAGAGAGGTCATCTGCCGGGCGTATTTTACCATTCACAAACTTATGTACGCGTGTCCATGCATGCGCTAATAAGAACAAACAGTTTGAAGCAAATCACACACAAGGCATTACGATTTTTGTTGCTAGAGAAAGTCCGTAACAATAATTGTCTTTTTAAAAGTGTGGAAGGGGGTTTGGTAGGGAGAAGATTTGAGGAGATAGGCGGGGGAAGGAGATGGAGAAGTATACACACACGTACTGCTCTATAAAGACGGGAGGTTGGGAGTTCGAGTCCGGGTCGAATGATTCCGAAGACTATGAAAACGGGACCTATACTGTCTTTGTGCTTGGTGGTGATTAGCAAGAACAATGGAGAAGGGAAAACAAGCCAGTGAGGCACAACTGAAAAGGGGGCTTTGGCCAGCTCGACCTGAAACAATTGGTTGGAAACAGGTGTCCGTAAAACTCCATTTAACAAACTAACTAACCACGATCACATGTGTGGAGCGAAGACAGTTCTCCTCCCTATCATTTTCTTCATTCAACTATTTTGCTTTTGATCGAGCCATTTTAAGTTAATTAAATTTTCTGCCGTTTTCTTTTCCATTGTTATTTTATAAATTACCAAAATCATCCAGTGATCTCATAATGAATAATATTTTACCATTGGAAGGTGTCATGCTATTACAATTACCGACGGCTCGTGGTGATAAGTGATAACTTATTAATCAATTAAGAAATAACAACCACACGAAGCGTAGTTATAAAAGACATCGGTTAAACTACCTGCACAGGGAGGGAGAGAGAGTAACACCAATCGTCACTCTCAAAGCAGGAGTTTACTTAAAAAAATAGTTCAATATTTGCTATCGAAAACAGTTAGAAATTATTCGTACGATATCCACTGGTGGCGCTACGGGACGAGTGGTATTCGCCCCTTTCACCCAATATTTTGTCCGCAATATTTTACCTTGCCCATCAACCCCTCTCCCAGTTTTAAAGACTTGAAACCAGGGATACATCAAGGATCAACATTTTTTTTTGATTACTAAAGTAACTACTCCCACGCAGGAAGGACGGAAAGAAAAGTTTACACATTGACGTACACTAAAAGCAATTGAAGTACTCATTTGCCCCCACTTTGTAAGCACGTTAAAATTTTAACATATTCTATTTTAACACTAACTAAAGGGGCAAAAAGCATTTCAAAAACGTTCAATTTCTAAACACAATTGTTAGAGTGTAAGTGCTATTTTCTAGTTTGTACAAAGGTAGTTTTGGAGCTTGCTGAACCAAAGCCGTTTTAGAGAACAAAGCTAAAGAGTATAAAACTCTACTTCCGTGTAGGTTTTAAACCCCTGTCGATAATTTTTAAAAAATCACAGTAGTGATAGCACACACCTTGTGAGTTGTCTTTGAATATTATCTAAAAATATTAATCAAGGAAATACTAGCCATTATATCCCACAGTCTGGATGCTCTTTGCCATGTACTCTGAAAAAGAATATTGTTTTCTCTTTTTATGTGATAGCGGTACCGTGGGGTACTTTACCGGGTCACATTCCAATTACCTGTTCAAAACATTAATAATGATAATGATTAACAACATTCCAAAGATCAGTCTGAAAACACTTTAATCGCCACAGTATTTTGTGCGGCAGAACATCTCTAAGCCGCCCACTCAATAAGACCTTTTGAACTTTCGTGCAAGCTCCCTAAAGAATGCTTTCACAAGTCCCGCACATCCCCATAGCTGTCCTAAGTTGAATAAGTTCAGCTCCCTCAGCCTGGTTTTACTAAAGCTAAGAAATTCTATGCCCGGCCTTTTGACAAGAGAAAACCGATGTAGCTATAGCTGAGAAACAGCTGACCACTCACGTGTGACTGTTGTACTAGAAAATACTGCTGACTTCTTCCGGCAGTGGCCGTGGCTTACATTTTTGACGTCAGGTGAAATTACTCTATATCGCATGTGTGGGGAAAAAGCTGAAGACAGGCTAAGATACCGCCGAATGTCTTTTCCTAAAGTCCTCCCCACCCTCTGCCAAAGGGCCATTCTGCGAAACCAAACCTTACACTGTTATGCGTCCACTGAAGGAAAACACATGATCAACCTCGCTGCGGCCTCAGACCAGCATTGGTCTCCATTTTAGAAAGCCTATATGTTTGAACCCTTGAACCATAGTTGCCCAAAAGGTAAATACGTGTGAATTTCGAAGAACAAAGCCTTTCATCAGCAACAGATCATTGGATTGCGTTTACGTGACGTAAGGTTACATTATAGGGAACTACTTCAGTTTGGATTAGCTTAATGAATAATTATTTAATTAGCAAACCACTTAAACGATCGATCGTTTTTGTCTCCGCGGCGCTCCGTTCATGTAATATATCATTGGCTGTTTGTTAATGCTTTTCAGTTGCGTGCGGACCAAGTTGAATGTGACGTCATCCTCAACAGTTTTGAAACTCGAAAGCATGGGGCTCAAAAACAAAGTCGTAAAATTGACGCAGATGACACGAAAAAACTAGGCTCGGTTCATAAAATTGAGAGTAAAAAGAAACTATAAGCTTTAGCAGACAAAGTCTACATATGTGAAAAGGAAGACAAATTCTACATATGCCTTCGACAAAGAAACGGAAAAGTACAACCCACTATGTCTTTGTTACAGATGACGAAAGGCCTAGAGGTACCGGTAAAGCCTTACGGACCAATCTTGTCATCTAGCAACTTATGCTCATCAATCAAAGAAAAATGTACTAGTTGTGATGCCCTTTCAATTAAAGGGTTAATGTAGTGGCCACAATTGAGATTATTATAGCAGACTGCATGTCCTTTTTCATGAATGGCTCTCGAAAATCACTGTGACAACATGTTTCTCGCTCAAATTTACAAGGAGCCATTGCTTGAATTGCCCTCAATATACAATAATTCACGTCCTGAAAAATCATGAAAGATAATAAAAATAATTAAGGAGGAAAATTAGCCGCCGTTGTTTTAAATTAAATAACTTTGAGGTGACTTTTCATGGCCTTTAAAGAATGTGCATGTAGTTGTGGATTTTGGTCGACTGGGCATACAACGTAAAGAATGCCAGTCAAGGCAATATAAACCGTCCGTAGGAAGCATGATACAGTCTTCGGAGCTTCCTGTACGGTTTAACCCTAACATGCATTAGTCTACTTCACTAGTGATTAAGAACTCGAAAGAGTTGCCCTTAGTTATCGAAAATGTCCTTAAGTCAACTTGAATTAAATTGTGAAAATGGAACGAAAGCCTCATAAAATACTGATGTGGAAGATTTGTTAAAGGGCCAAACCTCTCACCCCAAACTACAATTTTGGTACCGGGGTACCAAAATTCTCAATTGGCTCAGCTCTTTGATTGACAGCTAATTCAAACAATGCAGAGTACCAAAGCTTACATTACACAGCATGAACGGTACTGAGAGTGTTTTGATTATATAAATTGAGTTTTTCTATACTCACCTTGAAGCAATAAACTGAGATTGTATCTGGATGAATGAATTTCAGACAATTGTGGGAGTGGCTCAAGTAAGAAGGTTAGGAGAATTGGTACTGTTTGGGGTGAGAGAACTAGGCCTTCAAAGTTACAAGAAAAAGGGAAGTATAATATTCGTTTACGACGGTAATCAGAGAACTGGGTTTCATATTTCTATGCATGGCTTCGTTATTTTCCTACATAGTTCATATTAAGAGTGGGTGTTTAGGAATCAAACGTTTTCCTGGACACTTTTTGCCCCCACTTTGTAAACATGCTTGGATGCATAGCACCCATTTGCTTTTCCGCACGGCATCCGCACGGTACAGGTAAGCAAGAAAATTGTAAGACTATGGGTATGGACCCCAGTTATGTCCGATTTAAATCTGATCACCAATAGACCAGAAAATTTGCTAAAAGACTGTCCGGATTATAGGTCTGGAACCATATAGACTTGGCCAAGTCTCTCGTGAGTGTTCCCCCGGGAGCTGACAACACCAACTCTACACAACACAGTACAGCATTCCGTATTTGCCTTTTTTCTAATACGCCCTCTATCGGTCTATAAAGGTATCGCTTCTCAACGAGAGACTTGGGACAATTGGTTTCTATGACGTCATAATTTTTATGTTATTCCTTTACTTTATTCATCCCTCATTAAGATGAATAATATGTAGTAGTTTCTCAATATCTAGTCCAATCAAAGTTGGCAGTCTGTAAATCGTGAAATGAATAAACATATATTAGGTCACATGACCTTGTCATTCATATCTGGCAGCCAGCAGTGCTAGCAGTCGACAAATGTAGAGCCCCTACCGTACCGATGAAGCGACTATTTTCTTTGCAATAACATCTGAAATTATTCCGAAAGACATTCGCAGGGGTTTACAAAGAGTCATTATTAATGTATGGGGCACCAAGAAGACGTCGGAGTTTGATTACCGGCAGGATTTAAGAAGTAAATTTATCGATCGACCACCTTTAGCGGTTGAGTTACACGAAGCGCAGAGAAGGCAATGACGCTTACAGTATAAGAATATACTACGAGATCTAACAACAACGTTATTTCGTAAACACTGCATAGACAATGTGTGAGTTAGAAAATATTCTATCAAGTGGGCTGTTCATGTGTGTAACGTTAGTGCTCTGCAATAACAATGAAGTTTGACCGTGTTGGATATGCAAGTGTAGCAGAGGAACTTCACAACTTTATACCTTATGATTAATGAATATGATGAGCCACTGTTCAGCATAGAGGACGGCAAGGGGAACTACTGGGAGTCTGCAAATTGAAGAAGGCATATCTGGGCATGCTGGTATAATTGAGGTAAACTAATGCACTTCAGCTACAAATTACCAATAATTGCAACCTCGACCCCGGCCTAGTCTCCTAGACCCAGGGATGGGATTTGACTGGGGACTGATTTCACAGTCATTCTGTCCCCACCCGGCCGAGACTTGAGTGTGCTAGGATTTCACTCCATCATGCGTGCAGTCTGGATCCGAAGGCCGGGGTAATCTGTCAGGTCTTTTTCTGGTGGTATGCATAGTGCCTAGCTGACAGTGGGGACTTGGCAGGGGGTTTACCCTCGATCAATGTATTCCCAACCCAGCTTGGATATGGCCAGGCTCTGTCTGGGGATTTAACAATTTCAAAAATAAAGTTCCCAAGCAAGACCTGACCATACCCAGGTCTAGGAAGTGTCAGTGTTGCAATTGATAGGTTCATAAATCTTCATATGACATTGCAAGATTATTGCAGCCAGGCCCTTTAAGTTGACAGCTATAGGCACCACAACATACAGGACTTGGGGCATTGGTAGCTGCATATAGGTCAAAATCAATTGTCCCAGACCCATGAATAAGGTAAAAGGCATTTTCTACTTGGCCTTGCTTAATTCAGGTGGCCCCAATTCTACCCAGAGGTTCAATTATATCAATTCTTCAAACTTGCTTACAACTTTGTTCAGGCTTTTACTTAGTCAGAGAGTTGCATGCATACATTTTAGAGGAACCCTGCTGAAGGGACTAGTTTTGCTTCCTAACAAAATAATTGCTTTATACAAGCTAGGTGTAACACTGTGCTACTGTACAAGGGATTGCCAATCCTTCAGAAAACCAGGAAATTAAAGGGACAATCCTCTCACCCCAAACTACACTTCTAGTATAGGGTAACAGAAACTCTCAATTGGCTCAGCTTTTTGATTGACTACTAATTCAAACAATGCAGAGTATCAAAACTTATATTACACAGCACGAACTGTTCTGATAGTGTTTTGATTATACACATTGAGCTTTCTTTATTCCCCCTGAAGCAATAAAATGAGATTGTGTCTGGATGAGGGTGACTTTTAGACAATTGTGGGAGGGGCTTAATTGAGAAGGTTACAGTAGAAGAATTGGTACTGTTTGCGATGAGAAAATTGGGCCTTTAATTACCCAGGCACTGAAAGATCACTTGACAAGTTTTATGAAATGTATAACTGCTAATTTTGAGCCCTAGCATAATTTACAATAAATGAGCATTCATGTGTAGGCATACTGCCTATTTTGTAACTTCAGGAACAGCTACAGTAAATTGCACTGGTTGTATTTTTTATGAATGTGAATATCTACACAAAGAATATGGTACAACTTGAAGACTATATGAGATTTTGATACCATAAATTCGAGGTAGCCCAGGCTAAATGTGTGTTGTTTTCTTGTACTAATCTGAGTAAAAAAATTAGGTCATCAGACTACATGCTAGCGCACTAGTGCTGTAGCACTGCATGTTTCATCGTGCAGTGTTTCCATCAAGTCTCCTTGGTGGAATATTTGCTTCAAGAGTGAATGGTATGAACATTTTAAAGTGTTCTTAATTCTCCTTCATTTTTCTTTTACACAGAACTTGAGCCATTGGAGAAAGTGGGACTATACTGTACATACTGCAAAGCCACCATTTTTGGCAGAGTCAGCAGGCAACCAGGCTATGCAGTACATAAAACATTTAACACCAAGCTTAGCACGGTATATGGAGTATATTAGGCATGGAATGTATAATGTTTGTGTTGAAAACCTACAGTACCTTGACTCCAATTTTACATGGAATGAGTGGTTACATGAACTATGTAAATAAAATCTTTGGCCTGTGGCCTGTTTGTGGTTAGGGTGATGGAAAAGAATCTGGCAAGTGTTCCACAAAAGTGACAAGTGGAGAGACACTTTATACATTACCATCTGTAACTGAGCATCATTCTGACATGCGTCTGGGTGATCACTTCGGATTAGCAATAATCCCATCATCACAGGTAAGTTAATTGGAGGATTAAAACTACTGTAATGCATAGCACATGCAGCCTGGTTACAGGTTACAAATCATTGCAGGTAAGTACCTGTAAAACTTGCATTACTACAGTCTAGTTCTACATTCCATAACCTCTTGAGACAGTGTAAACTCAGCCAAAGCCTTACAAGTGGCAGGCTTATGCACATGGTTTCAGGGACAACTTAGTTTTTTAAGGGGTGGGGTGGGGTGGGGGGGGGGGTGGGTAGAGACCTAGGGCTCCATAAAACTGCAACCAGACAGGCCATGCAGATAGGGTGTTTAATTTAAGTGATGTAAGGTTACAGGTGGGATTTAAAATTATGAATTGCTTCTCTGAGACAAGATATTTTTGTCCTTCATGGTCCTGGGGAGGTAAAGGCCTACCTTCAGGCCTCGATTTTCAGAAAAATTTGTGGTTGTCCTTGGGCAACCAATTCCATATTTTCAGTTGTCCTAAAGAAAATTTGGCTGTCCAAAACATTTTTTGACCAATTACAGCACAAAACAGTAATTGCATTTATGTATAATTGGTCTGGAAGAATGAAATGATAAAATTTTTGCAAGACAAAGGCACTTGAAGTGTGAAACTATGATGGAAAATTTTGCAACGAGTTGATCAGTCAGCATGTACAACATACTTCTTCATTCAGATAAAAGCAAGCTGCTGGAATATAATTCTTCCACCTTTTGGTTGTCCCTATGGAATTTTAGTTGTCCCAGACAATCGCAAAACCAAGAAAATCGAGCCGTGCCTCCTACATGATACATAATCTGAAAGATTTGCAAAATAGCCATGTTAATCTCTCTCTTTCTCTCTGAGCTTGGATCACTGTTTCAGTAGGCTATGCATGTCTTGTCTTATCCTACTTATCATTGTTTGAGATTGGCAGCAATCAGTAAAAGGAGGAATAAAAATTATCAGATTCAAATTAAACACATGTTTATATTGAATTAAGTGTCATACCTACTTAGTGCTGCTGGCTGTATGAAAGAATCACTGTGGTCAATACTCTACAAGATGGCTTTCTATTTCTACCTTATCACATAGGGTATATTGTTCCCATGTCTCATAAGTCCCACTCTCATATATTCCATCTCGTTTTGGTACCCTGTCTCAAAAGTCCCATGTCTCACTCACTGCTCCCCAACCAATCAACTCATTGGGGTTATAGGGGTTTGGGTTAGAGATATGGTTATTGGGCATGCACTTAAAAATATGAGGGGAACAATGACACAGGGAACCAATGCATATCACAGGTAACAAAACTACATTAGATGAACAAGGCCACCATGTGGGTAGCTCACAGGTAGGGATATTAATTGGGCAGCTGACCCATATTCCCCCCACATATCAGTTGTTTGCCCCAGAGCTCTCTCATATCAGTGAAGTGGGCTATCATATAAAGGCCACTTATTAATCCCAGGTGAAATTGGCCCACATGAAAAGAGTTAACGCCCATTGGTGCAGCTGCAGAGGAGCCAACCCGGGCATGCATTATTTATCCCCCTTCCCAAGATTTTGGTCTGTGTCTCTTCCCAACTTAGGTCAGTTAAGAATTGAGTACACAGAAAAAAATAAATAATATATCTCTCCAGATCTAATTTTTCATACTGAGATATATCCTTGCAAGCTTTTGGGTTTTCGCCCCCTGGACATGCCTACCTCCAGCCTGAATGGGAATGAATGCTTTGGGATCTGTATTCTGTTTGGAGCTGCGTCCAAAATTTTTGCCCCCAACATTATCCAGTGCCCTTTATTTGTCCCCACCCCATCCAGTTTTGACAGTCTTGCACCACCGCTGCCAGTGCATGGCATAGCCCCGGGGGGGGGGGTCAGAAAAACACCTAAAATAGCGATTTTTCTCCCTATTCTTCCCTCATTTAGTGCCCCATGACACGAACCCCCTCCCCCGATGACACAATCCTGGCTATGCGCCTGACTGCTACTACAGTAGTATCAAGGATGGGGGCCATTGACGGGGAAGTAAAGAGATGTGACTAAAGACATATCCCCTTAGGTTCGACAGCAAAATTATCCTTCATCCATCAAATAACGGCATATTCTTCTCCTACCCATTTGACTTATCTGTCTGTAATCTCGTAATCTCAGTTGAGTACTTTTTTGGATTCAGACGGTTTCGTTCGTTGCAATACTGTTCATTTTTTGTGGGCTAGAACCTGACAATAACAGTAGGCCTACAATGATTAGTGTCTGTAGTCAATTCGCATAATTGCTTCAAGTACTAATTCAACGTGTTACGTCGCTGTAAACTCCGATTTCGTGCCCGCAGGATAGATAGAATTGTCACATTTATTGTATCACTTATTTTACATCATGCGAATTTCCCATTTTAGAAGTATTCCACTATGGTACGGGCTCAAAAACATCACGTTTTCTGCTACGCCTCAATGGAAGACGATACTACTTTTCAAGGTTATAAAGACCGATCGTATTTTCGTTTTACCATGAGAGATATCAACTTAATTACTCCTTATACGCTTAAATATTTAAGAAAGGATCATTTAAGGTAGTTTTAAATATTTAATTATCATGGGTATGATCAGGGTCTTTAATATTATTCACTCACGTTTCTATACAAACCTTCAATTGGGCGATACTAAAGTTTATGTTTGAGAATGCTGATTGGTTGGTAGTGGTGATACAGTTTAAAGATGAATAATAAATAGCCTCATTAGTATGACGTCATAGAAACCAATTGTCCCAAGTCTCTCGTTGAGAAACGATAGAATTAATAGACCGATAGAGGGCGTATTAGATAAAAGGAAAATACGATATTCTCTGCTATGCTGCAGCAGGTGGATTTTGAAGAGAAAGTTGTCAACTCCCCGCGGAACACTCACGAGAGACTTGGCCAAGTCTTGGAACCATACGGTAACCCTTTTCAGTGACGCAATATGGACAAAAACTCAAAAGGGGAACTGATCTGCCTACGTATAACTCCTTCACATCTTATCACGTGAGTAATTTACTCTTTTGAAATCTCAAAGGACAGTTGTTCCTCCCCTGCAGCCTGTGCCCTTGCCTTCGAATAACGGAAGTAGTTGAAACGAAGGAAACACTAAAAAAATATGGACCACGAATCTTCATGTCACTGAACATAAAACAGGAACATTAAAAAGGGCCTGTTTTATAACTATACTAGGCACGAACAATCTTTCCTGACAGCCTATTTCCTGTGAAGTCGGATGTGAGACCTATTATTTTATCTTCAGCATGCTGTGCGTAATTAGTCATTTTACGTACATAAGTGACGTAAGATAATACACTTACGACAATCAATTTATACCGCAGTAAGTTTACGGTGTGAATTATTACATGCGGTACGTTTTCTGTCTTATACCATAAGGATGACAAAAATTTAATGGCATCGCGAAACTGGTAATATGTGTTTTGCTATGTCATGTCTAATCTTGTCGGACTGACGGATCCGTCTGGGGTTTTTTTTATACATGAACTTGCAGGTGCTTCGGATACTCTTCCGCACGGTGAGCTCAGTATAAAATAAATTTTATTAGATTTGAGTATAAAAGATATTTGTAGCTTTCCAGTTGTTTCTAGACACCTGGAGGGACGGCTCATTCTTTTCAATGAATATTTTAATTGATTATTAATCAAATTTCATTTCGCTCTCAAAGAACAGCTAATTTAAAAGCAATTTAAGGGGCATCTTTTCAATGGGCCCAAGGATTTTTATGCACGCAGGCGATCAGTAAGAAAAATGTCAATCAAGCAAACATCTGTCGGAGTAAAATTGAGTTATTGTAAGCTGAAACGACGTGGCGGCGTCCAATTATTAATGTTTCTTTCAACGGACATTTTGTGAGTTTTTCCACATTGACGATTAACCGGCCTCTTCTTCTCGTTTTATGAGGGTCAGGTTTGTGATTATACAGAGAGGTCTAAATAGGTCTACTCTTCTCATTATGCCCTTGCCATTCTATCCTAATACAAGTCTTTCGGTCGATGATGAATGCAAACAGTGACATTTATACAATAAAATTTTGATAAGCCTCCTTATCGATTGCTAGATAAAACCAAAAGGTTAAAAGTTGAGGGCGGCGTAAACTCCAACAAACCGAATCATGAAACCGATCCTATTGAAATCGCTGAGACCGGGACAGGAGTCACGCCATGTTCTCTTAAAAGGAGAATCTTCAGTTAAGGCTGTTAGAAAAAACAGGCGATTCATTTCAATTTTTTCTTTCTTTCTTTCTTTCTTTCTTTCTTTCTTTCTTTCTTTCTTTCTTTCTTTCTTTCTTTCTTTCTTTCTTTCTTTCTTTCTTTCTTTCTTTCTTTCTTTCTTTCTTTCTTTCTTTCTTTCTTTCTTTCTTTCTTTCTTTCTTTCTTTCTTTCTTTCTTTCTTTCTTTCTTTCTTTCTTTCTTTCTTTCTTTCTTTCTTTCTTTCTTTCTTTCTTTCTTTCTTTCTTTCTTTCTTTCTTTCTTTCTTTCTTTCTTTCTTTCTTTCTTTCTTTCTTTCTTTCTTTCTTTCTTTCTTTCTTTCTTTCTTTCTTTCTTTCTTTCTTTCTTTCTTTCTTTCTTTCTTTCTTTCTTTCTTTCTTTCTTTCTTTCTTTCTTTCTTTCTTTCTTTCTTTCTTTCTTTCTTTCTTTCTTTCTTTCTTTCTTTCTTTCTTTCTTTCTTTCTTTCTTTCTTTCTTTCTTTCTTTCTTTCTTTCTTTCTTTCTTTCTTTCTTTCTTTCTTTCTTTCTTTCTTTCTTTCTTTCTTGAATCATCCTGGCCAGTGTCAGTGTGATCTACAAAGTCTGAGATATCGTATTGCTCTCACAGCTGCTACAAAACTATGATACATTACGAAAATGATAATTATGAGTTACATCATCTGTAATTTTGCGAAGAAAAAGTGGTTTATCCTCAACCTCAAAACACTTCATTTCTTACTTGAAAAGCATTCTGTAAAATAACGATATGGCTTTGGATTTTGCACAAACGGCATTTTGCTCAGAGGTATGGGCTGAGATTCCTTTGCAACATGCAATGTACGTCCACTTGAATAAAATATGAATTATAATTATAAGGTACCCGATGTTGGTCTGTCGGTCGGTCGGTCGGTCGGTTAGATGGAGTTTTACGGCCCAGTTTCCAACCTACTGGTTCGAGTCGAGTCGACCACGGCCTTTTTTCCAGTTGTGGCTCACTGGCTCGTTTTTTCTACTCCACTGCTTATGGCGGAGCATCACATAAAACAGCTGGGGGTTTCATTTTTAGAATCTTCCGTATGGTTCGACCTAAGAATTAATAGTTCTCACGTGATGTCATAGCAGCCTTTCACGTGGCGTATCTCAGCCATGCTTTAGGGGAACCCCTTTGTGTATGCATAGACATGGCAGTTCCTAATGTCTATCACTGAGAACCATCTACAGAGCCCGGCCTTACACGTGAGAGCTTCATACGGATGTTCTTACAGTAAGACCAAAATCGCGGCCTCTGATTTTGAGGAAATGGGAGTTGAATCCGGAAATGGTTTATCAGTAATTCTTTGTCTAATTCTAACACTTTTCTTCAACATAAGTCCCTATTCAGGCGCGATCGAAGGAACGATAAAAAAAATATTGGGGGCTGCCAGTTAGACCATCTAAGCGGAGCACCACCATCTGTTGGCGCGGAGCGTACAAGAAAAGGTATGACTTTGAAAACATCCCATGTGGCCTTAAGGGTACTTCCCGAGTATTCTAACAGTGCTCCCCTAACACTGCTCTCCACTTTTTTTTTTCATTGGAAGGGCTGATCCCCCCAAGTCCGGGTTCTGCTGCCACTGGCCCCATTCCTCGTACTCGTGCGGACTCACAAATCAGAGGGCCACAGAAACCATGAACTGAGTTTTAATTGCTTGAAACAATATATTATGAACACATCGTGTTTGCGCACTGTAACTGGAAATAGGAAAATGCTTGCATGCAGACACAGTAATGTGTAAAGAGCTTGCAAACAGATTAAGGGTAGCGTGGACGTAATTGACTCAACGCGTACGAGAATTTGACTGTAAAATACCTTCCAGATCGATGGAAATGTCACTTGCCAGGAATTCTAAGGTGCATCTAATCATTTAAATGGAGGGGGGGGGGGCGGGAGGACATAGCAATAACAAAATTAAATAAAGAAATAGAATGTGCTCAAATTCCAAGTTCGCCTTCCATGGCTATGACCCTGTTTTCAACTAAATGTATACCCAAGTCTGCTTTGATCAGCCAGCCATTGATAATGTATTATTTACTCTGGGGCTATGTTCAAAAATGTTTAGGCAGAGAGTTGCTTTGGTTTTCCCTTAAAAACACACTCTAAGAACGTGTTTAGCAGTTGAATACTGACTTATTTTGCCCCCACTTTGTGGACACGTTAAAAATCTAAACGTGTTTAACTATTAAATACTGAATGTTTATCAATTAAACGTGCTTAAAAGTGCAATGTTTAAGAATTAAACACGTGTGCTTACCATCGAAACGTGCTTACAAAGAGAGACAAAAAGCGTTTATGGGAACATTTAATTCTCTACAACCGTTGTACAGTGTAAAACCTCGAAAATAAATAAACATGACTAATGTTATGATATGTCAATTGGGGGGCTTTAGCAGAGATTATGTTTCACTCGAAGTATTATAAGATGGTGGAATCAAAACATTTAATAATCGATTGATTTGTCTAAATACATCGTAAACACATATTTGACCTTCATTACAATCATTTTAATTTTATTCTGATTAGATCTAACGCATAGAGTAACGGCATTTGAAGGAGAGATTTATGGGACAGATAAACCTAATGCTGGGAAACCATGACAACACACGCCACAATGTTGTACACATGTTGATAACTTCATTAGGTAAATTATAAAATAATTAGTCAAAATCGTGATGCTTTGCCCAACCGTACATAATTTTCTCCCCCCAAAATTTGTCATGTGCAATATTGGGTCGACCATTTTAAGAGTGTGGCTGCCCCAAATATTGAAATGGAGAATAATTCTATTCACTTTAACAGTTTAAGGGAAAGTGACCTTACAGTTAGTGTTAATGTACCATTTCTGAATCTCAAATTCAGTGACAATCAATAAATAAATGGAAACAAAATAACACTCCCTGAAACTTTATCACGGGGTGGGAGAAAGCTTTATTTCAATACTGATTTGGAATGAAAGGGCAAGGGACAACTTGAAGTTGTGTAGTACACTGTCCTGTTTCTTGCACTCTAAAAAATGATTACTCAACCTGGGCAAAAAATTACACAACAGTTGGTTCCGTATGCCTCCTGACCGGAATTGGGTAAAAAACTGCCCAACTCAGTTGGTTAAGTGTTTTACTTATTAGTTGAGCAAAAGAAATAACCCAACGAATTCACCCAACTAGTTTTGCCCAACAAATGGTTAAAATTTGTAGCAACACGTTTGCCCAACAGCTGTACTGTTGGGTGCTTGTTTCGATTCTTGTTTGGATTTCAGTGTAACCTGATATATAAATATATGATTTGGGCAAGGAGATTTAACAAAGTACCCTAACATCTTACACCGTTTGCCCTCCAGGAGTGGTTGGGGACACCAGCGACGATGTACGTGGTTAATAAACAGTGAAGCGTGTAGTTTGAAATTACAAACTCAATTTTGAACTTTGCATTTCTTCTCCCATTGATTATGTAGATGTGATTTATTTTCTATCCTACCATTGCGCTCTAAGTAATTTCGTCCAGATTTTTACTGCTATACTCCTCATCCTCAGATGTGAAATTTACTATTCTTTACTGCTTGGTTTTCCTTGAATATGCTATTATTAAAGTCCTCAAATACAATAAAAGATAGGTTGAAGGGAAGTGAGAAGAAAATTGTGCGATTTGGCTGTTGCTTCAAAGTAAGTTTGAGACGACTGCTCTTGCCTCATATGTGGGAGCTCAAAAAAGTCGCTCCACTTCAGAAGAAGGAAGAAAATAAAGAGAAAACTGTTATGGGGGATAAGTACTATAGTACGTTGACAGTTCGATGTAAGAAACGCATTAGGTTATAGCAGGGATGTGCTAATACCTCCCTGGTTATATATAAAGATAGTATAGAGTTTGGCTTTGGCGTTATCGTTAGCCAGTTAGGAAACTTCTTTTGACATAGTGTGCATCGGTCCGAAGATTCCCACTTCTCTCATTTGTTTAATGGCATGCAATGACCCCTTTTGATTTTTTAAAATGAACCTCTTTGGTAAATTTGTCGAGGACTAATTAGGGGGTGGAGTGAACAGTCCGAGAATTATGTACTACTCAATATCAATTCGTACACCTGTCATGTAGAAAAATTTATGGTGGACGTGTATGTAGTTAAAAGGTTCGTAATAGCATAGGTTTAACATATGAACGAATTTTGTATGCATAAAGACTGTAGACTACAAGTTAATAAAAATAATTTTGAATATTTAATAATAATTGAGTCTAACCAGGGAGCTGGTCCCTGGTCTATCATGCACTCTTAAAAGGTGTCAGTAAATACTTATTTTTAAATCCTAAACACTTATTTCGGAATGTTTTCCATTGGCAGTTTAAATTTTTACATACCTGTAAATTTTTAGTTTTAAGTAATGAGCAATGCCGATGTACTTTATATTGTTGTAAGTTTCCCATGTCCATATACTCATTTTTATATTATCAGTTAATTTACTAATCGAAACAAACATTTCTGGGGTCATACCGAGATCGCACTTAAACACGCCTCAGCTGATTTTAAAATGAGTTTTATCATCTAAAAAGTTGGTCCTGTACTGCGCAACCAGTTATCCAGTGCATGAAGTTACTTTCGTACCTCAACACATTAAAGCTAATATGAAGTTAGCTTTGAGGTCCATCATTTTATTTCCCCAGTCGAATAATATTTATTTGTTGTCCTGTCATGGTGAAACAAGGGCTCGCCAACATTTTTCTGGGCCTATTGCAAATGAAAAGAGACCTACGCGAAGACCCCAGTGCCTGCTTTTCTGCATTAACTGTAAATATAATTCAATTCACGTGCCTTGGAAATGTCAAACAGTGTTTTCTTGGTTAAGTTACAGTACAATAAAAAAAAATTGAGAGAAAAAGAGTTGTACCTGGTCATCATAAGATTGTCCTGTGTCTTTGGGTGATTTTTTAATAGGATGGCGGCTATTCAGCTTGAAAGTAAAGTGAGATTCTTTGGTCAGATCAGATTTAAAGGGAAATATTGCGTTTAAAATGCCCCAACATAGCATTTAGAGTAAATAACCTAGCTCTAGTCATTTTCAAAACATTTGGTCTCAACAGTAAATCCCAGCAATAGCTTCATCTCTTCAAAATATTATGCACAAGAAGAGTTATGGAAGTTGCATTTTTTGAAATGTTGAAAGGTTGGATGACCAAATCATTCTTTATCAACGAGCAACTGAATTTCTATCTGAGGGAAACTTATTTCTTGAAAAGAAGGCTACCATACTGCCTTGCTTTTAATTATTTACCACTCTTTGCCAATAATTATTGGTTTTAAAATGATAAAATTTCCTTGTAACAAACGCAATATTTTCCCTTAATAGGCTTCGATTTGTCAGAGGCCGAAAAAGTTTTTTGTCATATATCATTTAGAAATAATTAAATATGTTGATAATATTTTTCTTTCTCTTAATTAAACTTTAGCATACATATTTTAATCAATCACATGGTGAAGGCACGTCGCTCTGAAAAAGTGAAAGGGGGAAAGGTGTTACCCCTATATTCTTCAAAATATGTTTAGGAATCAAACGGGTTTCTTAGCAGACCCTTTTTTGCACCTACTATGTTACCATGTTTAGATGCTAAATACGCATGTCTTACTCCAAAACGTTTGAATCGTTAAAAACACCTTTAATAACTAAATATGTTTAGAATTTAATCGTGATTACGAAGTGGTGAAAGAAGAAATGTTTAATCGCTAAACTTGTTGTAGAACTTATTTTGAATTAAATATAGTCCAAAGGAGGGTATTCAAATAAGATCATACTAATCACGTGTTAAGCCAATGGACATCTTGTATAAGTGATCAACGTTTGATGGATTTTTATAAGAGGCACTGTAAGTTGAAGTTTTCCAGTAGTGATCATTGCACCACATAAACAGATCTTAACCATAATGCAGTGATTGATCCTTGAAGGCCCAGTTCTCTCACCCCAAATAGAACCAATTCTCCCAACCTTCTTACTTAAGTCCCTCCCACAAATGTCTGAATTCATCCTCATCCAGACACAATTTCAGTTTATTTCTTCAGGGTGAGTATAGAAAAGCTCAGTGTGCATAATCAAAACACACTCAATCTGTCAGTAAAGTTCATGCTGTGTAATATAAGCTTTGGTATTTTGCGTTGTTTGAATTAGTTGTCAGTCAAAGAGCTGAGCCAATCGAGAGTTTCGGTACCCCCCTACAAGAACTGTAGTTTGGGGTGAGAGGAACGGCCCTTTAAAACAAAGTGTACTGTACTCCAAGATTTTCACTATTATTTTTATTTCTTTTGTTTTCTTATTTTTTCTTTATTTTTCGGTTCCATGCATCAGGTACTTCACTGTGCAGGTTTACTATCTGTACATCTTGTCACTAACGCTGTGCATGTAATCTAACTTCACATTTCACCCTTAAAATAACCCTGCTAGTCACCCTCAAAAAGGCCGTTTCCGTCTCAATTTGAACCAATCAGTCTGAAACTGGGCCGTGAAACTCTGTCTGACCTGTACTCTAACCCTCATAATATTGATATGATGCCGGTCTTTATGATGGCACGCAGTTACCTGTTTATTGTCAGCGGAACCTTCCCAATACGTGGACCAGGAGATCGCTACATCATCTGAATTCGTGCTTTTAGTTGATTTCATCCTTGCCTTTTCTGATGAGCTCCAACTTTTTAGCAAACAAAATTATTCCTTACGGTTGACTTCTTAAAGCTGTTGAAGTCCCTCATTCGATTAGCGACTGTTAAACTCTATTTTATAGATTTTCCAAATTGAACCAGGAGATACAAGTTGACGTTGGTTGACTCAGGGAAGTGCTAATAACGCCTCCCTGGTTGACTGATAGGTTGACGTGGGATGTAACGAGGTGTTGAAGTACATATGCATAAATAAAGGTTTACTGCAGACATTTCTTTGAATGCAATTTTCATACGGCTTCTTCCCACTCTCCGATGGACATATGTCGGACACATACTGTCATTGTATTTAACACGAAGCATTAATGCAGCAGAGGAAACATGTCATAAGTCACATTTTCCAGAGAGAATGAACTTGAACAAACAGATGTGATGTCATGGATTCACATTCTTGGCCAGTGTTTTGTTTTTCCCTATTTTTCATCCTATTTGTATGACCTTGAATTGATTAGGCATGCTATTTTGTCCCTGAGGCAGAAAAGGGTTTTAAAAATTCCTTCACTCAGGATGAACATGTGGTATCAATATAATAAGGTTTAGCTGCATAAAATTCGTGGTTAATTATAAAGAAAAACACAGCATTGTCTTAAAAAGAGAATCGATGACATCATGCCTGCTTGCTCCAAAATCATTCTATATTGAAAATTTGCCATATTTAATTGCCAATATCTCGAGAACCAGATATGGGAAATAAATAAAAATTTCACCAGAATACTTAAAAACACGCTCTTTATGTCCCTCTTTAACATATCAAAAATAATGGCTTTGGACTATTCTTTTACCGTTCCAACTACGACTGATGGACAAAAAATTTGTAAAATAACTTAAAAAGGCTCATTGACTTGATATCTTCTTCTTGACTTCCCAAATACATGGACAGAGCTTGTAACGCGTACATCCCATCTGTAGATTGTCGCCGCTGACTAGGACAAAAAAGGCGCACCAAGATGGCCGCCGTTGAGCTATTGGTGCGCTTTTCCTCGCACATAACGTGCAGCATGATCTGTCCATAGGAAGTTCGTGTTTGGTATCCATAACTTAATGAGAGAGTTTAAGGGTCACTACCACATGACATGCTTATAGTTAACATAATAAGTCCAGTGACATATCCAATAGTTACGGAAAAACTGAAAAATTTGATTTTGGGGGTATCCTGACTTGTAACTGTTTTGTACATTATTTGAAAAAGTGTCTAGTGACAAATTTCTGAAGTATAAATTGAATTATTAAGTACTCAATCATAAAAGATTTACTTTTATGAAGGAAATGGGAATAATTACCTAAGTTTGATCATTTGTCATTCATTGGTTTGTGAAGAAACCTGACCGCTTGAAAAAATTGTTGAATTTCATGAACCAACTCAATGAGCCTCTATAAAGCATAATAAGATGCCCATATAGCCGCGAAAGAAACGGGGATTTTTTGTGATTTTTTCATTGGAGGGGGATAGTTGGTCCTTGAGACAAAAGTCACTACTTTTTTTTAGAAGTGAAAGCTAACAGTAGCATTTCCAAGAAGTGTGGGCGTTGTATCCCCTCGTTTTCTCCCCTGGTCACAAAAAACTGTAAACTTAAAAACCACATTAATAGACAAATTGAATGCAGTCATTAAACATTAAAAGATATTTGCTACTGACACTCCTCAGGCGTCAATTAATGATGGATTTTTTACTTTAATGTAGGCTTTATAAAATTCGTCAGTGGCAATTTTAGATTTGTTACTAAAATTGTCTTCTTGCAATAAGCGGAATTTGTCATGAAAAATAAGTCCACATTCCCCATGGCACGTTAACTGCGTGGTAAACTAGCTGAGGCAAATAGCACCAGAAGTCCGTGTGCTCTTTAAAGCCTTACTTTCTAAAATCGTAAGGTCAGCAGGCAGCCGACTATCCTTACTCAGTTTTATTTCATAACTCAATGTCGCTCAATTAAACTTGCATTGAGTTTAATGTTGAAGGTCATAGCTGAGTTGCTCATTGAGATCTGCCAAAAGGAACATGGTTGTGCTGTAATATGTTAATAATATGTATAAAGATGTGTCAAGCGTATGGAGTCCTTTCACTTATGTCGCAAACCCCGCCCCTTTTGACAGGCAAAAATTAGTCTAGTGCGCACAGTCTACTGCGCGAAGCTATAGTGTAGCTAGCGGAGAAGGAGCAGACGAACCATGTGTGACTGCTGAATTGAAACACTGTTGATATTAATCGAAAAAGGACGTGGTTTACAAATTGTATGTAACGTGAAAGCACTCTGTGCCAAGGATTTACTTTCAAGATAAAACCCCCTTGCTTATATTGGAATGACATGACCCATATACAGGAAATACAGGAAGGTTTATGTTACAGGTGGCGTTCCAAACGCGCTCTCAACTGCTGCCGCTTGAGTAACTTCTTTTCGTTCGGTTTTGCTATATGTGCAAACAATGATTATGTTAATTTATGCATGCCTTTAATCTTCCGAGGTTAGGAAAAGGTATTCGAAGGGTGCGGCTCCAGACACTTGCCTGGAGACGCTGAAGCAGTGAGGAGGAGAAGTCTGGAAAGAGTGCTGTAAATTATGTTTTATTTGTTTTAAGTTGGAGCGTGTTCTCCCACATCCCAAGTAGGATGAATTTCTTTGTGTTTCTTGGAGCCATGCAGGTGTGTGATTGTGTGGAAATCCTAACTGGTTCTGGTTCTGTTTCTGATTCTGGTTTCGGTTCAGTGTTACGTCCGGTTTCTGGTTGCTAGTCTGGAGGGTAGACGGTGTAGGCGCTGAGACCACCCATGTGTACGTGAGCCTATGAGGGTCACGGTATCCACCGTTGCTGACTTGGCCCGTGGGGAGGGCCAGAGTAAACCTAGCGACAACTTGTTCTACCGAGGGGAACCGGTACAGTTTGACGGGAACATCCAAGTCCACTTGACAGTGAGTCAGATCAAGGTAAACAGGGGTGTTGCGAATGTACTAGTGAGAAGTGTGAAGTATTTTTGCCCATCTGTGGGTGTCATGGTGCGTATGGGTGTGTATGTGAAAGTTTGTGCATGGGTGTGCTGTCCAAAATTGCGTGTTTATGCGTATGTTTAAGTCCTGGGTAATTTGGGTATTTTCATGTGTGTATCGTGTACTAGGATAAAAGCTGAGTCAAGCATAAGGGCGTTTCCAGTGGAAGAATGTATTTATAATTGTATTTTTCTTCTTTTCTTTTGTGCAGAAGTCAAGCACGCTGAGACAATTAATTTCTTGAATTATATTTTTCTCAATCTACAACGGTTGTGTAAGTGTGGTTTTTTGAGACGGTTGTCGGTTTTGATAACCACAGAGAGAGAGTTATGCTTAACGAGAGTATTAAAAGATCCCTACACAAGGAGGTATTTCGGGCAACCTTGTTACAGTATACATGAATAAGAGTTAAATATCACTCATAAAAGGTAAAATTTATAAAGTTCACTCCAAAAAGAGTAAAATCCACCCACAAAAGCGAAGTTTCAGTCTTAATGGAGTGTCTATTCAGATCACTCCTATATAAAGAGAAAGTTCCCTGTATGAAATCTTTAACAAAAAGAAGAGGAATTTACACTCTCCTTCGAGTGAACTTAACTTTGGAGTAAGTTTCACTGTTCTTGAAGTGAATAACACAGTAGTATAGTGAATTCGAACTTTTCACTGTATTAAAGATTGACGAGGATTACTCCTCAAGAGTGAATTTCCTACGCCACTACCCATCTCCTATAATTCAAAACAATTTGGGGCCACTGCTTATTACCTTGAACTGAGTCATGGTTTGCTAACTGGACAGTTTTGACATATGATAACAGGAATGTAATACAATATTGACAACAGGTACCTGGCAATCTATCACATTAGGAACCAACTGAGGCTTATATTCAGACAGGGGCGTTGGGGTGAACGTGAGACTCCCCGCGTTTCAAAACATGAAATTCAAATTTGTGATTTGTTTTCATATTTTTCACATAACTGGTTGATTTGCTAGAATGATTAATTGAAAGATTAATTGACAGGTAGAATTATTTACGTAAACTTGAAAACATGCACCAGGAATAACAAATTTGTTTAGCTTTATTTGCCTATTTAGTTTTATAAGCCTCCATTAATATAACCTCATATCAAACGAGCTGATTGTGTAACCCATGCACAAAATGAAAGATGTTCAAAGATTAACGTCAAAATACTCTAACCTTTATATAGTTGATTTGATCAAAATAACCCCCATGACTAAATCGTTGAATTCCATATTTTGCAGCATTGCCGTACGGAACGGAGGGCCGTGGCTGCAGTCCCCTTTGGCCAACCTTATTAAATCGGGCCAACAACTTATTGAATCGGGCAGACTTGGTGCCTCAGTTGGGGAGAGTTTATGCCCCGGTTGGGGATCTGGAGTAGAACGAAAAGTCACCGCCCGCTGAGAGAAAGCGTCCAGTAAGGCAATGTTTTTAAGCCTGGGATTGTATTTTCTTTCCTAAAATAACATTTGAAAGTTCATTTTGTTCAAGAACCTTCTGACTCTAGGTAAAGTTTGTAAAATGACTTAAGATTTTGAAGGTCTCTTTTTTATATACATAAAAGAGGTACCACCCAGCTTCAAACGTTTTAGAATTAGGTTAGTTTATTTAAAAACAATTCACGAAAGTTGCAGGATTATTGGCTGAACCTCTAAATTACAGCACAGGTTGTCCCAAAATACCGAAATACTAATAATAATTGCCCTTAGTAGAGAAAACATTACCAAATTGGTACCTCCATTACCCTATCACTACCACTTTAGAAACAGTTGGGTAAAATAATTGGTCACGTATGTGACACTTCTGAAATTGGAAAAAACGTGCCCAAAATTGTCGAATTATGGGTGGATTATGTTTAGATTCCACTCTTTTGGGAAGCCAGCCTTGACTGACCATTTATTGGAAGAAATACCCGGTCATTTCAGTATTGTCATTATAGCCTACTTGACCGGAGGTTGAATCCGAATATTTTACCGAACAGTTCTAAGAGTTTACACTCAAACTGAAAACAAATTTGTATTTTTCACAAAATTGCATACGCATGGAATTACTAAGCAATCAGAAAGCCACGTTACCAATTTTCGACAGAATTAAATCATCGAGGGATGTCGATGTGTGCATACTACAACAGAAACTGTGTTGAGTACGTCGGACACATATATTAGACAAACTCCAGGAAGAAAGTATCCAGGTTAAATAATAACAGTTCAAGTGGACAAATTTGACTAAGTCCAGGGAGTGAGTTAGACCCTGCCTGTATAAACAGGTAGTTGCTATAGAAGGAGACACAACGATCCAAACAATTCAACTCCCTGGTATAACTTTTCACTAACCATAGCCAGTTTGTCACATGACGTGTGTATCCAGGGGCTTTCAGAGTTAGGTCTCACTTTTCATGGAATACTGTCATGGACTGGCCTTGAATCAGGGAGTTGTCCCTGACAACTCCCTGCTTTAATGTTGGAACCCAGTAAAGGGAGAGAGATTTCTTAAGTGCGTCAAATTTGCAACCTAACGAACTTTTCTGATTGGTCGTTGAGATCAACTTCTGTGATTGGTAGATGCTATCGAGATGTAGGTTTGTGTCGGTTGCAGAGTGTCTGTAAAAATAGGCAGCACGTAAAGATATTCACCTGAGTGATGTCAGTTGGGAAAAATGAATATGAAGTTCATGAAATAATGAAATAATTGAGAGCCTATATTACGCGATGAGGCATCGGCCTTGGACAAAGTTACGTCTTGGTCCTTTCCTCGTAAGACAATTAACGAACAAAAACCCTCTGAAATCAAAAGAGTGAACTAAGTTACGCTATATTAGAGTGAAAAGTGTGGATTCACCCTATTAGAGTATTCACTCAAGGAATTGTGAAAACTCACTCTCTACTTTTTTAAAGAGTGATCACTGCAGGCACTCAATCAAGAGTGAAAATTCGCTCATTTGGCGGGAATTTCACTTTTTTGAGTGAATTCCACTATTCTTGGAGTGGATGGAGTGAATTTACACTTTTCATTCTATTAGAAATAGAAAGTGACATCGTTCACACATTTCAGAGTGAAGGGAGTGATAAAACACTAACCTTTGAACATTTGACATTCTGGAATGATATCGATTCCAACTTCGTACTTTGGCAAGATTTCTGTCGGCCTATTTGACCCTTTCATCTTCTGTGGTAGTACTCTCATGTTTAATGTAAAATGCAATGCCTCCTCCACCCTTTAAAAAGGGGGTATTGTAGATTACGGAATTTCTTAAATGGCTTTTGATAATAATGTGACACATTTCCTCACTGGATTGTGAAATGTATGAGAAGCAACTTCTTGGTTAACTTGATAATGCAATATTTAAGCCCTGAGATATTAATATAAGTTACCTTGAAGTGAAGTAAAAAATGAGACAGGGAGAGATCTAGCCTTTATTTCTAGAAATTGAAAACGAATCTAAAAATTACTTTTGGTTGCCTGTTAAGTGGCGCATAGTGTTCAAGGTCCTCTGTCTGGCCTATAGATGTGTCAATAATCAAGCCCCAGATTGCATTCAGGAAATGTTCGTTACCGATATTAGGTACTACAAGTTACGGTCACATGGTAAACAAAAATGTAAGGTTCCTTTAACACAAACCTCTAATTTTGGTGACCGTGCCTTTGCTGTTGACGCACCAAAGAGATTGAACGATCTTCCTTTAGATCTTTAGAATTGTGGGGATTTTCTCTGTTTTAATGGTAAACTGAAGACCAAATTGTTTAATAATGCTTTTGTGTAAGGTGCCATCAAATGTATGTTTACTTGCAATAATGAGCGTTATATATGTGTATAATAATAATACTGGGAATTTCATTTAAATTTTGGAGCCAATGCCTATATCCAGTAAAGAGTGGGTGGGCAAACCCTTTGCATTTAATCAAATGTAGGTCTTTACAGTTTTATCAAGTTTCGTTACACTCTAAACTAAAAGAGTGAATTTAGTTAGTTTTCTAACAGAGTGTGAATTCACTCCATAGGAATGTTAATTCACTCCAAGAATTGTTACACTCACCCCAAGAAGCGTGACATTGACTCAAAGAAGAGCGGGAATTCACTTTTCAACGAGTGTCTTCAGGGACCACTTTTTTAAGGAGTGAATTTACACTCGATTGGAGTGAACTTTATGTCATGAAGAAACGTTCCTTCTTACATTTTGTTACATCAGCTTTCTTTGCCTGATTACTCCTTATTGCCTCAGGGAAGAAATTAAGCTTTCCACAACAAAACTTGAATAGTAAGGTTTTACATCTAATTAATTGATTGATAGTAACAGATATATTAAAATACACAAAAAGGTTACGTAAATTTTGGGGTTAGCTATCAGGCCAATCAATAATGTGATAATTGCTTTTCACGCAGTGTGAACACAAAAAAGCGTTGCTCATTCGAGAGCTCAGATCATGTAACAAACTCAGATACCAGTTACACCTCAAACCACCTTTGATCTACTGGGGCATCTATGTTGCTTTTTCAAACAGCAACGATATGGCATGTATACCCTTCACTCTTCTGACCAGGAAATGTCACTGTTTGTTATTTTAGGGTGTTCGGATGAAAACCTTTATATATATATAAAGATATATATAAGAAATGATGAAGCAGAACAGACAAGGTAGAATCAGTCTGCATCCTACAGACTTTATCCGTGACACTTTGATGCTGTACGTTAGTCTTTCCTTCCTACGCACTACCTGACTATGAAGGACTAAATTAAAGCCGACTAGCCGATGGAGTTAATTAACGAGATAGTCAATATAACACATCTGGATCGGCTTTGAGGCGACTATACTGATGTAATAATCTACAGCTCTTTTTATCCGTATTCGCATTAATGGATGTTAAACAAAGTCTTGAAATGGAAAACTTAAAATATAGTACTTGGATTCCATACATCTTGTAGAACGAGGAGAAACACGCGCCTCCGTGACACTGAACTACAAAGTCATTTGTATTCTTTATAACCAGGCGTTTAATGGTTTAAAGAGCAAGGACATTCGCCACAAATTTTCTTTTGAAGCAATTTTACCTTCTTTTTCAAGTACATTTCTTTATATTTTGGAAATCAAACATTGCATCTCTAAGGTGAAGCAATGCATTACTCTTAACAAAATTTACAAACTGAGGAATGAAAGCATTGCCACATGATCCTCAATCGCCATTCAGGAGAGAGTGTAGACTACTGGGCTAATCCAAACTGAGATGGCCACACCCTTTAAAGCTATGATGCGGCTCAAAATTATTGCCCTATTAGGTGATTCAATGTTCTTCAAACTTGTAGATGTAAATGATGGACATGCGAATAATGCCAACATTTGCTGCTAATAGAAGAGATAGTGGCATGACAACGTGTAAACAACAACGTTTGTAGGATTTAAAACGAGTGTAGGAGGTCCACCTTAGACGAGAAATGCAATTACGTCCTAGCTTATTGAGATGTTAACTTCACATTAACCGGATAGATAAAGCTGAGAATCTTAAAGAAAACAAATTGCACATACACACACACTCTTTCTCTCTCCGACACACACACAGACCCGCACACACACACACACACACACACACACACACACAAAAGAACACGGTTAATAAACCGATGAGGTACCAATCTATGGTCCATCCGGATATATACCCAGGAGGGTGGGCGTGCTTTAAGAGAGGCAGACGTAAAGAAAACTGAGAGAGGAGCTTTTGAAGTCGGTCAAAAACTTAACCGAAGGTGAACTTTCAGTTATAATTTAAAAAAGGCCCATTTCTCCCATCCCAAATAGTTCCAGTTTTCCTAACCTTCTTACTTGAGCCACCCCCCCCCCCCACACACACACACAATCGTGTAAAATTCATCCTCTTTCAGACGAAATCTCAGTTTATTGCTTCAGTGTGACTGTAAAAGAGCAATGTCTAAACACTCTCGGCACAGTTCATGCTCTGTAATATAAGCTTTGATACTATGCATTGTTTGAACTTTTTTGAAATAAAGAGCTGAGCCAATAAAGAATTTCTGTAGATCAATACAATGATTGTAGTTTGGGGTAACAGGAGAGGCTCTTTAAATTAGCTATAGCTATCACGGAGATGGAAAAGAGAAAAATGTAAGAAATGCTTCAATCAGTAAAATTCCATTCAAATAGACTGATACATATGCAATAAAATACATTATGTTATTACTATTGGTCGACTGTGTGTTAACTCCTAGCCAAGAGGAGGGGGGGGGGGCATTGGCGGATCCCAACTAAACCCAGTTTGCATCAGTCTCCTTCATGTTTCAAGTTTTTAAATAATCCGACTCCGTTCCCGAATCGATTTTATCCCACCCCAGTTAATTGCTTGCCCGTATAACTTTAAAGAAAAGAGATTTAAAGACACCAAACAGAATTGCTGCAGATTTAAATTACCCAATGCAGGCTCTCTAGATCACTTTACACGGATATGCAGCAAATTTAAGACTATTAAGATAAGCGTTTCAAGATTAGCTGGAAAACACAATCCTTACAAACTTGGATATAAGATAAATTGTTACATTTTAGTGGCACGCTAAACTGGAAATGCCCATGGATTTTAGGACAATTGAAAGTCAAACCGAGCCAAAAGCATTTTTGGAAGTAAACCGTATAACAACCAGTTCCTGTATTGTACATGTATCGTTGCCTGAGACTTAATGTACAACAGTAGACGTCTGTTGAAATGAAAGTTTAAAGTACAAGAGTGGACAGTTTAAGCGAGACCGATAAATCATAAACAGTTGAAGTGCAAATTTATTTCAAAGCCTTTTGACTTAAATCATTTTCTAGACAATTTTCTCTGTTGATTTTTCAACTTATCATTTCTTCATATATGTTTTTTATGTTTCACTAACTTTTTTGTAAGATGACTTTTACTGCTAACAAATATTCAAGGCTTTTGAACCAAAGTTGTCTTTAAACTGAGCGCATTAGCTGATTTCACTACAAATTCGGGAAGAACTAAAATTTTAGAATGAAGGTTTAACCTGTTGATTTAAGAAGATTTGTGTCTATAAACGGTTTGTCCCTATGCATTATAACAAAATATTTTAAACAGTTTAATGATGTATTTAATCTCAACATCTATCAGTAACCGGATTCTACACTATGTTCTAAGACTCCATTATTCTCACTCTCTCCTCTTATAGGTCATTTTCTTCCTTTCTCCTTCTTTCTACTCTCTGTTTCTTTTCTTCTCCTTTTCTTCTTTGTTCCTTTGTTGTTTTTACTATTCTAGTGTTTTCTTTTTGTATATTTTTGTGTTTTTTCTCTCTATGTGCACTAGCTTAGATAACAGTCTATTCCTTTTATCTAGTGTCCTTCATATATATACCATGTCATATATATTAAAATCTACGCTAATGAATTGTGCATACTTTGTAAAACATATGAAAAATAAATTTGAAATTGAAATCGAAAATTTAAGTTTTACAAACAACGTTGTTGTACTACAGATGAAGTCCAATCTCCTCTTTCAATGATGCATTCTGATGCTAGAATGAAAACGTTGCAAGTGGTTTATACTCCTTTGACAAATGGCCTACAAATGGTGTATCTTTTTAGTGAAATTTTGGTGAAATTTTAGCTTACATCTGGGAAAAGGTGATGTTAGACCTCTCTTTGATTTTATATTCCATATCATAGACTCCGATTTGGGGAACGAGGGACAAGTCCCTTGATTACTTATTATTTATATCTTATTATACCCACGTATACTTACTTTGTAAATCAAGCTTTTCCCGCTCTCCGTGCACTTTCCACCTTACTGTTGGACTTACTATTCTAACAACAATCACACTATATCCATCGGCCTGCAGGAATAGTTCCATGCATAACTCGTGTGCTTAGGCCAGTATGCCTTGGGCACTTATCGAGGAGTACAACATATAAAATATTCAAGTTGAGGAAATGTTGGCCCTCACTTACATTTTGGAAGATATATTTCATGAAAACTGAAACCTTTAATGAATTAACACGCAGCAGGCTCATGTACCATTTTATTGGCAAACGTCATTTTAGGGAACTGAAATCTGTGTAGAGTCTGCATGCAATGTTTTTCAGGAAAATAATTATATTATTTCTCAGGAAAGTTAATTCTAATGCAAAATTCGACACGGCTTTCAAGTTCTCCTTAATTTTTATCTTAAGACCAATTTTCGAGAAATAAAATCACTCGGATTAACGTACCTACTATTTTAACTGCGTTCATCACGAATGGTTCCTAGACTATCAGAATTTTTGCAAACCCTTCGCAAAGTATCAAAATTGTCGTGTGATTTTGACTACTTGGAGGGTATACTTATAGGCCTATTTAGAATCAGATAGACTTTGTCCGTAAAAGACTCCTTTTACACACGCTAACATGACTTCAAGATAGAAGGAAAACTTTGGACAGATTGCCCTTTGTTTTAATAGTTCGGGAGAATTCTTCCTTCAAGATAAGATAGTTTACTTTCCTATCGGGAGATATAAATTGTGAACGAATGAGAGGCTTGGACCATGCATGTGATCGTTTTACCCACAGTTCCATGTAAGTTTATGTCAGTTTTCAGTTGTGACATTATATAAAATATATGTTCGGTATTAAGGGACGTACTGTCACATAGCTACTGGAAGCCAGATTCTAAGTGGCGGTTCAAAACGTAATTTTGTGAAAAAAAATCACAGCCCTTTGTGTTTCAAATGGTCTTTATAGCTTTTTAATCCGTCTTTTTATTACTTTAAGTATTGCATGGGATTTCTTTCTTACGATTTTTCTCCGAAATTTCGGAATCTTCTGTTCTGCTTGATGCACAAGTAGGCTAATTATAATTAATCCATGTCACATAACCTCTCCAAGTCATCTCTGAATAAGCTTAGTGCAACGTGTATCACGTAATAATTAGGTGAGCCATGAGTTTTGAAAGAAATTTTCACACACTGCTCAGACGGAGCGTCTCATTTTAATTCAGATTGAGGGAAAGTTGAACTGACCCTTTTTCCAACATTAAAGGGTAAGTTTAGGCAAAAAATTAATTTTCATATGTTAAAGAGGAACAAAATGTACCCAGTGCGGTGAAAGTTCTAATCAAATCGGACATGTATTTCTTGAGATATTAGTAAATAAAGTCAGTAGATTTGTATTCAAGAGTGAGTTTGAGGGCAGCAGAGCTTATATCACTTCCTCACATTGACAAGGAATGTTTGGTTCCCCTTTGTTTTATCAGACTGTTGTGTTGACCTTGAAGTTAATAGGAATATGACCTCCCTGTGGGGGATGCAAAATTCTCATGCTACTTATGCAATCACATTTTAATAATATGGGATTGTTCAGGAAAAAATTCAGTATAAAGTTTGAAGAAAAACAAAAGACTGCCTATTAATGTGGGGATGTGATGTCATATGTGCTTGCTTCAAGTTCACTTTTTGTTGAAAATGTGAAAACTTTCCATGCTCATACCTTGGGAACCACGCATCGGATTTCAATGCAAATTTCACTGAAATGCTCAGAATAAGTACCCCTCTAACATATCAAATCCTGTTGTGACATTAAACACTACTTTTAAAATAGAGTGCCTTCTAGGTCATAAAGTCAAATGTACCTGTACACTGTTTACGAATGCACACAGACGTAATTAGCCTACCAAACGAAAGTTCTCCCCCTTACTATGCATTGTCTTCAATAAAATTCCACTGAATTTACAACTGCCACGAAGTCTGCAGGTACGCTTCACACATTTCTCAATGAGCGTGTCACAAAACATAGTGGTAGGCTTTAACCTTTGTGCTTGTGAGTACACGCCAAAACCGAAATATGTGGCTTGGGAAACGGATTTTTTTCGTAAGATCACTTAAAGAAATAAACTATAGAAATATCCTCCACAGGATATTCCAAGAAGTTCTCTCGTCTGTACTTAGATAAAAATGCTTCCCGCTCGCAATACGCAGTGGCTTTCTGCTTTGGTGTTTAAAAACCTTTACCAGTTTACGATGGCAGATAACGTACACACCAAATATTTATCCCGCAGTTCTTAGTTTAATTGCTAGTTGTGTAATGATTTATTAAAAAGAGGTTGGTTTATATTATGAAGACAAACATGATTATTGAGCCAATCAAAACAAAAATGTAGTACACTCTGGGCGTACGAAGTTAGTCATCGATGAAATCAATGCAAAGATGACTGTTTAAACAGTCAGGTTCAGTATCTTGAACAGTTTGAATGATCTACATCCTGACCAATTAAAGTCAATTTATTTAAACTTTAAAAATATTGAACTTTACGTCAGCATATGCACATTGCTCAAATAAAACTAATATTTTATACACTCTTCTTCTCGTTTCGTTTGCTTTTATCACACTAAACTAATTTCACCGACCCGTAACCAAACATGCAACCGTACCTATCTTTCGAAATTCTCGTCCATAAGAAATAAAGCCATTTAGGCCTACTAGCACAATTTTTTTGAGAGAGGTATATGAACATGAAATTATGGGTAAAGCCTAAACTTTAGGCAACCATTCTTCATCCGAAACTTCAATTTTACCAGTGGGCCTCAGATAAGTTCTCGATAGCTCTTTGATTGACATCAAATTAAAAAAAGAACATAGTGGCTCATATTGCATTGCATGGGTTGAGAATGTATTTATTACACCTTATTAGGCACTTCGATACCCACCTGGGTATTCCCTAAAGCAATTAACTAAGATTGTGACTGGATAAAGAAGAACAACATACATGTGATGCTCTTCTTAACACATTCAGCATACACTCTTCAGTGTTGTGCACAGGAATTGTGAGGTATATAGACACACAGTGAACTCCCTGACTGACATGGTGCGTGGAATAGGCGAGTTCGGTTTTTTGTTTAACAGTTTAAGTGACTCTGCACAAGCGCAAAACCTTCCAAAGATTCGTAGGAATTGACAAATCAATCTCTTGAACAAGTATTACAAAATTTGAGTTTACATTGAAATTTTGTGAAATCGTTCTTTCTTAATTCTTCTACAACATATGGAGGGATCTTATAAGTGTCGTTTTGTGCAGTGCATTGTGTCTAGATTGTCTTTTTGGTGTAAAAAAATGCATTTCAATCTGCTGTTAAGTAACCGTTCAAGTTAGCTAGACACCCAGATAGTGTTGTATGCACGTACTGACGAAACTAAGGGGTGGCAGCTGAGCTCGGTTAGTGAATCACACGCTGTACCCCACAATTCCATGCGACAACGAATTACCGAAGTAGCTTCTTGTAAAAGCTATGGGTTTGGTCATCCAATCTGACTAACAAATTTGTAAACACCCTAGATGATGTGCCAAAAATGTCAAGAAACTGCTATTTTGCTTCCTGCGTCCTCATGATTTCATATATTGCCAAAGTTCGTCGTTCTGCACTTGCAGAGATGGGGAATGGTCTTCGGTTTTTCATTAATTTTGGTATGGTTTGTTGGGTGGGTTTGGTTGGGTCGTTTTGGTGGGTTTGGTTAGCCCGGTTTTGTTGTTGGGTGTGTTAAGTTGGGTTGGGTGTTTTTGGTTGGATTTAGTTGGTGGGTTTGGTTGGGTTTTGTTTGGTGGGTTTGGATGGGGTTTTGGGGCTTTGTTGGGTGGGTTTGGGTAGGGCTTTGTTTGGATGGGTTTGGTTGGGTTATGTTGGGGTGGTTTGCCTGGGTTGAGTGTTTCGGATGGGTTTGTTGGGTGGGTTTGTTTGGGTTTGGGGATTTTATTGAGTGGGTTTAGTTGGTGTATTGGGGGTAGGTTTTGCTGGGTTTTCTTGGTTTTTGTTGGGTGGGTTAATTAAATACGCAACTAATACCGAAGTCTTTCAATGGATGGGTGGATGAAGACATTTATGCTTAGTGTCAGAAAAATTAGAGTATAGTTCCAAGAAAAACAGATCCTTTGTTGGAAACTATTCTTCGTAACCCCATTTTCTCATTAAAACATATCCATCACGGTACACCTATAGGGGCAAAGGCAAACCACTTTCAGGCCAGAAATTGCAATTCCCAGAACAATCCGGTTGTCACAAGTACTTGGTTAATAAACACGACCTGGTAGTCTTTTGTAACATGCATGAACGTCAATCCTGAGGAAAAGGGGCCAAGTCCCTCGCGTTTTGGGTTAACAACCATTAATTGATTGGTTGATTGATTTTTGCACAATAAAGTTTTAACTGAAATGGCAATGTCATCACTTACCTCCACCCACACACCCTAACACACACGCACAACTAATGTTAAAGGTGGGGACATCTTCTCCTTCCTGAATCGGGGATAATTTACAGGTTTACACAACAGAACATTCGTGGAACCGAAATATCTAAACCCACATTTACAGATGGATTGAGACTTCAAACACGGAATAGGGGCATTACCTCAGGTCAACCTGTACAGTTGTAGGCACTTATCTGACACCCCTGTTATATTATTTTTTAATTCTACTGAGAAATGGGATGCCACGTATTCAATTTGTCCTGTATATATTCCCGATACACGCCGTAGACAAACCCACAAATACTTTCGAATAAAAATTAACGCCACGAATTAGGTTTTGTTCACGCCTCAACATAAAAGTTTTCCCCGCTGTGGGACTCTGGATAAGTTTCCCTGTTCTATTTATTTTGAGGACCATAGCGCATAATGGCACTAAATACCCTTCTTAATTGAAATTGATGCTTTTACCCAGCCTTAGAATTGAGCCTTAGAGTTGGATGCCCTATCTACAAACTCATACCTTTGTATGGAGGAAAACAGGACATGTTTTCATTCTGTGATGTTTCTTCTTAAGAATACAACATAGACACCCTATTAGATCAAAGGCTGTGTGTGGTTTAAATAATATCTGAGCTTGTTACATGATCTGTGTTTTCAAATAAGCTATGTTTCCATTGCGTTCACATTGCGTGAAAAGCAATTAACACCCGCTTGACTGACCTGTTACCTAACCCCAAATGTTACGTTACTTTTTGTGTATTTTAAAATATCTGGTGCTGTGATTAATTAACCAAATGTGAAATGTGACTATATCAGGTTTGTGTGTAGTGAGATTCTTTTTCTCCCTGAGGTGATAAAATGTTATCAGGCAGAGAAGAAAGATGTAACAAAAAGACACTTCTTTAGAGAAATTTAAAAAATTGATTCCTTTTTAGAAATTGTGCAAAAGTGCTTGTTAGCTATTTTGGTAGAAACTGACTTATATGTAAAATTTTGGTGTAGCGGACCTTGTTTTTCTTTTACAAGCACAATCCTCATGATACTACACTATGAACACAACATACGTTAATACGAAGGAAAAGGGAAAAAGTACAGAACATTATCAAGATGACAGAATAAGCGTCAATATTTAGGAGAGGAATATGGAAGAGAACCAGTTCTAGACTGTTAAGAAATCCTCAATATTATCTTGAACATTATGCCAGTTACGATTTTAACTGATGACGTTTGTTTAGTGTCCTTTGAAAAGTGACAAGTTCGTGGATGGTTTATTTAATATTATTTCTCACTTCGGTAACGGTAATTCAATATTTGCAATAAAAATTGTCGTTAGAAGGCCGAATGTATCTATTTGACGCATCTGTTCTGACAAAATTGAATCAATGTTTTTAATTAGATTGAGTACTCCTAAGGTTTAGCTAGGTTTTCGTTGCATCCATTACATAAATTTTCCATAAGATGCTTACACATGTTATCAAACCTTTTCACCTTATATATTTCTGCTGTTGCCTTGAATCAATGGTTTACATCTTATGTGAATTTTATTCACATACTTCAAATTGGTTTTCTTTAATAAATATTTTGATCGGTATCTACAGCACCAAGGAAGAGAAGATGCTCAAAGATATTGACTTACAATACAAACACCGTTTTAATCTTTTCATCGTTTCATGCTAAAGGTTTCACCTTAAGCAAACAACTTCGTTACTAACGATTTGAACAGCCCAAACAAACATAAAAACTGATTTCAACATCCGAGGTAGTACTTCCATGATTTAATTTAGAAACTGCGTCTTTACGTTGTTTGTGATTTGAAATTTTATTATGTGTTTACTACGGTTATACAGCTTCTCGGGTTTCAAAACAACGTTGATCGAGCCGGATTGACGTCATACTGAAATCCTAACATTGCCTGTATACACGAGCAACATTTGTAAAACATTCTCAAAACACTGCACCTGCAACAAATTAAACCCGAAACATGCTTGTTTTCTGTTTGTTGCACAGTGTAGAAAGAGTAAATACAATTTGAAAACATTTTGAAAATGCTTTGAGAATGTTTTGTAAAGAATTGACAGGATATTTCTTTTGCAATATTTTCAAAATATTTTCAAAACATGCTGTATTCCCTGTGTACACTATGGAACAAACCAAAACAGCTCGTTTTTGGTTTTGTTGCACAGTGGATGTTTTAGAAATTTTTTCGGAATGTTTTGTAAATGTTGCTCGTGAATACAGGCCTTCAGAAACATGCACTCTATATTTGAAACAGTTGAGTAGTCTTTTCCCAATTGTTTCTGTGTGCCACCGCCTAAACTATTGGGTTAGACTCTACCCAAATTGGTAACAATTTTTTTTTTTTCTAACGGAACATTCAGCAAACATGGCCATCATTTGACCAGATTCGAATAGTTTCTTACTCAACTGCTTAGGTAATTTTATACGGACGCAACAAGTCGGTAAAAGTTTACTCAACCCTTTTCGAGTGTATGTGTTCTTCTAGATTGGTTTACAGTTCACGTGTGGGGAATATATGTTTCTTCTCTTTAGAGTTAAGCGCATTTTTGAGGACCAGTTCATTCCTCCAAAAGATGTAGAATTTGTAAGGTCTGGGTAAACATAAAATAATTAAAGCTGCACCACAATAGCTGCTGACTTGTGCCATGCTATAGAGGCTTTGCAATTGCCTCACGGAACCGCCATGCTGGAGGACATTCATGCCAAATACACGTGGCTTTGTGTCGAACGCACTGCACAGAGTACATTGTGGTACGCACGGTGTGTATACATTCAACGAGCAAGCACGCCCAGTGTGGTGTACTACGTAGTTACATGTACTCCAACATGGCGGCCGGAGAGTATTATGACGTCATGTGAAAAGCCTCTATACAGGCCAAGGGCTATACATCTTTGTTAATTATGATAAAGGGCGGCCATGTGCAGGAATAATCTGTCTTGTTTAACCTTAAACGATTCAATTACACCTTTATTCAAGTTCCATGTGTAGTTGTCAAAATTATTTCCTCCCGATACAGATAACACTGTGACATCTATGTTCCAGTCAGACTTATTGTTCCAGTACCAATGATTTTTTTTATTTTCCATGAATCAGAAAAGAACACCTTTAAGGACAGCTAAGTTTGCCCTTTCCAAAATAATGCCAATGTGTTAACATATTTGAAAGCAAAATACTATTATGTGATGAACTAGTCCTTTCTTTTTAAATTGAAACTTTACTTTTCCCATTCCATACTTATATGAACCTCGAACTGAATTTATTTTTAATTACCATAAAAGGGTATCTTTAAAGGATGACTGTGCAGATGTATTTTTAAGATCCGAAATGTTTCACTCGAGAAATAGTTAGACTGAAAGTATCTTGAATTGGATGTATTTAAAAATTCATAGAATTATAACAGTTATCAAATAATTATGACATTGTCGATATATTGTAGTGATCAAACAAGGCACTCAATAAAACCGACAAATAAGACATTCCTATTCGACAACCAATTAAAAGAATAGTCTAGAGCCGATTTTTTATTTTGATCTATTAAAGAGTGATATATTCTAAGCATTTTGGTAATTTTTTACTCATTTCCCATGACGGGATCTCGAGTTATTAGCAATTAAAGTTCGCAAATTTTCTCCATAGATTGAACTCTTCGAAGCAAAGAGTGACACCATCGTGAAATCACATTGTTAGCCAATGTTTCCTTCCTTTTTATAGTTTACCACCAATGTTTTGCGATTAATCTTTGATATATTGGTACCATATAGGTGCATCCTGAGCGATGTAATATTATACCTTTATATGCCCCACCGGCAAAATGGCATCCCTGATCATTTGAAGGTCAAATTAATACAATAAAATACTCAAATTTTTTTTTAAAAAACATTGGCCCACAATGTCAGTCCATGACATCCGCAGCTTGCTTCAAGTTCTCTTTTTACAGTGAAAGGTATATTGTGTTATATTCAATTGGTAATTTTTTGAGGACCGAGCATGGAAAATGAATAAAAAGTTCACTAGGATGCGTTCACTAGAATGTGTTCCTCTTTACATACGAAAAAAATTGTATCTGGACTATTCTTTTAGGAAAACTGCAGTTGACGGATTATTCTTGGTGAATAGACCGTTGAGACTTTTAATTTGGGAACACGACGGACGAGGCGAGGCCCAGTAGATACATTATTCAAACTTGGAGTCGAGACGGCTTATTATTCACTAACAACAGTTCGACAAATGTTGTTTATTCTTTTTCTACCACCGAAAAGATGTTCTTTTCGGGTTTAATGCGTCTAACATTGATTTGTAGGTATTGTTGGCTAAGTGCGTGTGGTGCTCAGACCGCATCGCACCCTATAAACTAAGTAAAAAGACCTGCATTGACGACTCAATGACGTCATCCTTGGGGCAAAACAATGGAACAAGTAGCCTCACCGCCCACACGTATAGACGAATCCGGACAGCAAGTGATGGTCTTATTTCAGTCTGCATAACTGGGGTCTGTCACTTTTAAATCTTCCAATTTCCTTGCTTGTATCATGGATGGTTATAAACTAAATTGTAGTTCGATTTCTCAATTATACTGAATATGAGGGTTTACAATTCATGTAGACAACAAATGAAAACGTTTTAAGGCTGACGGACCCCACTGATGGCTGCCCGCAGTACGTCACTAAACACAGGCACTGTCTGGATTCGTCTATTAGAATTCGCGCTGAATGTGTAGCAGTTTATGCGCGTAATCGACTATTCGACATATCAGCTGTCTGCATTTGTGGATCTTGTTTTGTTTTACCCAAAAAGGTCTATCAAGGCAATAACGCTGAGTCAGTCATGATATGCTTGTTAAATGAGAACAAGCCTTAGGGCTCTCCTTGAGCGAGTAAACGTGTGAGTCATGTCTAATAATTTGTGGCGCCCGTTGATAAGCTCACCAAAGATATTATAAACATAGATACCAAACTTAAAATGGCACGATGACCCCTTATGGAGGTCGATTCGGAGGGGCGGAAGTGCTGATCACTAGCGTAGCCGGGGGGGGGGGGAGGGGGGAGTGCCCCCCTCACAGAAATTTTGGGGACGCGATGGGCGATGTTGAAAAACTGAAGGGGAGCCAAAAAAAAAAAAAATAAATAAACGGCAAGAGGAGGGAGAGAATCGGGGGCATTTTTTACAGTTTTTCGGGAGTGGGGGTGGGGGTGGGGGTGAGGGGGGCTCTTAGTCGTTACGATAAAGTATGCAGTCCCCGACGACGACTAGTCTCCCCGATGGTTTACCTGTTTTTGCTCTCAAGGGACAATTTCCCTAATAAGAACCCCAAAATTTCGGCGCGCTACGCGCGCTGTAGATTCACTCCAGTTTTTTCAATACTTCCATTCCACATATCTAGAGAGTGTAAGTACTCTCAACCTTTCCAAGTAAATGGTAGGCAGAGTACACAGGTTATGCAGAGGTCGTAAATTTTATCCCATATCACAAAGCCTAGTTGCTGTTCTCTTGTGTGTGTCATGCGATAGGTCAGATGGTGAGCCACTCACGGAGCATAGTTTGGCTATTTTATCGGATATTCCAGGTGGTTTAGACACAATGTATGTTATCCCCGATACGGTCTACAACCACTACAGTTTCTATTTTTTTTTCTTTTTGTTATTAATGATTACATAGGCTATGTTATTTTTGTTAGCCCACCAAAAAATTTCGCGCGCTTTGCGCGCTTTGCAATTTCACGATTCAGACTCAAAAGAACATTGACTCGGCTTTTAAAATATTAAGTAACATTGTGCAAAATGTGCCCAAGGCTGCAATGACATGGGATGGTTAGGCTCCTTCATACCACCCCCTCGACATAGGAGCTGTCGGAACTTGTGGTCGCTGGCATGGCCCGCCCCCTGTCGGGGATAATCTGTCGGTTTAGTTACTTTGGCTTTCACAAGAGTTATTTCTGCGATAAAATCCAAAATGTTCGGTACGCTTTGCACACTTTTCCTCAGTTCCGTTACCTAGAGCTAATAAAGTACAAACCCTTCCCATCTTTTCATGTAAATTAATAAGTAGAATAAATGGATTAATGTTCATGTCGGGAATTTCATATCATTTCGCTAAACTTAGTTAATTATCTCTTGTGTCAGTCGTGCGGTACGGACTCGAAGAAGAAAGTACAATATAATTTGTGTCCGATAGGGCCCAAATGCCGGGACAATTTATTGACCTATATAGGATATAAGATTTATATAAGTACAGACTCTTTTTAGTGTACTAACCCAAAAAAATTTTGCCCCCTATTTCACGGTTAAATCAGTGCGGAAATATCTTCCCCTAGCATATACAAATTTGATGTCTTATGGCTCGCAATGGCAGGTATAGTGCACAGGTTTTCTTCAAACCTCCCTCACCAACTCATCGACGGCATCCTGGCTGTCGGGGCTTGGGTCGCTACCGACCCTGCCCTCCCCCGTTCGGAGAGTGGCCCTTCGTCGGGCAAATCCTGGCGCCAAACCTGGAGGGAAGTCACATTTTTCCAGTTATGACTTGTATATGTGTAATGAAGCAATGAACTAGAAATGGAAGCTGCATTTTTTGGAGAGCGGCAACTATTTTGGAGGGGAGGCCAATTTCACTAGGAGGGCTTGTCGCCCCTCTAAAACCCCCTGTGGAGAACATTGGAATCTATTATAAAAAGAACAAAATATAGCACCATATTGCATCTGAGCTCTTCGAGACAGCAAAACATTTCAAAAGGGGAAGGTGACACCCAGGGAGACAGGCCCGTGGTCAGGGGGTTGGCACTTAGTCCCGCCCATACATAATTTTTTATTTTATATTTTTTTCATTTAAATGGAGTTTTGGCGTTTTTCAGGGCAAAATGTCAATTCCGCTGGTTTAGCCAACTAAATGTAAGCCTTATGAGTAGCTGTTTTGTTCCAGTGCGACACAATTCCCTAGGGCCCCATTGACTCGTACCGAGTAACCCTCTTACAGTCACACACTAACCCTGCTAACTCTCGAGGGAATAAGGAAAACATTGATACAAGATTGAAAATGTCCAAAAAATTCCAACTTAGGTTTTCACCAGATCGCTCAATTTTGATGTAAAATTGCAAAATCTCCCTGGGGCGGGAGGGGGAGAACCACACCCTCTCCCCGTTCGGTCGCTCGGCTCCTCACTTGGGCGCTTCGCTCCCTCAAGAAAGTGCCGCACCCCAGTTGCGGCGATGAAAAATGAAAAAGTTTGGTCTAAAGGTATGTTCAGCCCCTCAATATTTGTCAAGTGCTCCAATTAAGAAGCGGGGAGAATTTCGAAGTTGGGCTGAACATATTCTTGCTTAGAACACTCGGGAAGTGCCGTTTCCGGCCATCTGAGAGGTTTGTAAAGCCAAAAATTTCCTGGTGCGCTCCGCGCCAATCGATGGTAGAGCTCCGCTTAGAAACATGTATTAACATTTTCCATAGACTGATTTTTTTTTTTTTTTTGCATTAATTGAGATATATCAGATATGAGATCCATATTTCCAGGCTGGGAACATGCAGCATAAAACACTCGGGAAGTGCCGTTTCCTGCCATCTGAGGGGTTTCTAAAACCAAAAATTTTCTTGTACGCTCCGGGCCAACTGATGGTGGCGCTCCGCTTAGATAGTCCTGTCGGTCAAGATTGGGGACGATGAGTCGACTTTGCCCCCCACAAGAAAATCCTGGCTACGCCCCTGGTGCTGATCACTGATCAGTCGTTTTGAAAGCTAACAGTTAATTGGTATCTTCCGGTAATATAAGTACACGTGATTTTAAAACATTGCCATTCTTGAAAACACCATTCTTCAATAAATTTCACTAACATGAAACAGTTTTAGGCTTCTTCGCACGCTTTCTACTTAAGAACATTTGAACACTAACGCACAACGACTGGTTTGAAGTTCATTGGTTTACTGATTGGTCAGTTTCTATGGTATCTTCACAAGCGCACATTTATGTACGCGTTTACATTCTTAAGCGCTTACAGCGAAAAACCAACCACTGCGTTCATTTTCCCAGCACGCAGAAGTGCGAGCCTCTTTTACTCCGAAGTATACACAGAGAAAAGTAGTTTGCGCGTATATAACTCGTTTTGAAAATGCACGCATGCTGACATCTCGTCACAATGGAATATATCATATATCCATGGTTATGCACGCAGATCACCGAATAGAACTGTGCGCATATCAAATGAAAACTTCCGCCCCTCCGATTGAGCCTCCTTGAGGAGTCAGCGCGTCTAACAGTGTAGGGATAGGAGTTTGGTATCTATGTTTATAATATCTTTGGAGCTCACACGATTCTCAAGGAAAACCCGAAAATAGAACTGATCAGAATTGCGCGCACGCGTGCGGGTGCAAAAATGCACAAGCGCGTTTGCCGTCCTGGTATGAATATGCCTAGCAAAATGCACGCCCATACCGTGGATGCCAGTGAATTCTGCGTATCATTAGGGACCTTTAGGTTTTACGACGCGGACCTCATCTACAACGAAATGGCGTCATTTGTATCAAAACCACTGATCTATGCTATTTCGAAAGCAACGCGAAATAATGCAACACCAAGATGAAATGATTGGGGAAACGCAGGGGGTGACGGCATTACGTTGCAGCTGACGTCCGCGTCGTGAAGTCTAAAGCTCACTATTATCACGGTAGGTGTGATAGGGATTTACCTGTCAGTGTTTAGCCAATCAAAATGCAAGATTCTAAATAACCAGTCAGTACAGTTGGTAGAAATAATAATTATTGCTTTTACATTTGGTAAAGGAAAGAAAACTTACTCAATTGTAATAATCTCATGATGCCGTTGTCAGTGTAAAGTTAAAAGCACAGTGTATGAAGAATGTAAAAATACATTCCATTTTTTCTTTGAATGAAACGGTCACTCTGATTGTGAAGAAATTGTCATTTTTGTGGTGTAAAAAAAAAGCAATTGGTTTGGTCTCTGACACCTAGACGAATGAACAAGGCACGCAATAAAACAAATGAGACTTTCCTCTTTCAAAGTTAAATCTTAATTATTTCTATCACTGTCAAGGGAAGATAATTTGCTGCTTGAGATGTTTTAAAGAAAAACATGCCGCCCCTTTACCTTCATAGATAAATAATCCATGTGAAGTCCTCCTTCCTTGATACATGTAAAAAAATAATCGTATTCAGAGTGTTAGGTATGTAGGATCTTGACATGGAATGTACATTTTTCAATTTTGATGTACGGCGTTACTCCCTGCGGTGTCATTTGGATATCTCCGTAAAGTATATCCAGAATGTAGGATATCAATTTCTGTAACTCTCTGAAAATGAATTGCTACTTACTAGGTAACTAAATTTATGTATTCGATGGCTCTTCATAAAGAATACCTGTAATGTTCTTCATTCAGTCGATGAGAGTACAATTATGAGAGTTGTGGACAAACCTGCTGTTCAAAATGGTGACGACCTTTTTCTTCAAGTTGATATTGTGCTCTAATTGGCAATATCAGTTTTTCAGGAAAAATGTCTTAAGCTTGTTATACAAACATGGAGAGGCTCTTCATCCACCTCCACCCCTTTGCCCAGCTCTTTCTGTCCGTGTATATAGACACGTTAACCAGGGCAAACCATTATTGAATAAGGGAGGAATATATACAAGAAACGTTTGCTATTCTTTTCCCTCTTTCCTTCCCTCCCATTACCCCCATGCCATCGTTAGATATAAGAACAAGTCATTAGATATTACAAGATGAAGTCATTAATGTAAAACTATACTGAAATCTCATTACTGATTATTACAGTATGTCATTGAGCGTAGGAATAATTTCATAATGTAGCGCTTACAACAGTCAAAGATGTAGTCTAAGATTTCATCTTCCATCAATGGAAATAAATCAAAGATATCTGGTGTCATGATCATAACAGTTGAATATTTTGTATTTATGGATACAAGAAAATGTGGTCATAATTAATTGAACTAGTGAAAGCATGCTTAACTACGGATGTTAGTAAGTTGCTCGCTTATCATGCGGCAGTAATATATATTGGCAAGATGACGGTGACGATGACGATTGAAATTTGTTCAATAGATTGAAATACTTCAGACAAAGAAACATCCGATAAAAGGAGGTTAAACCTTAATGGGGACAAGCTATTTAAGCAAAACTGCATTACTGCTTAATTAGCATAACGATACGGCAAGAAAAAGCATAGCACTACACTTAAACCGAGACGTTTTCGTCTCACTAGTACCAGTAGCAGTCTGTTCTCGAGGGATAAAACGTACATGTGGGTAAATGCGTATTTCTCATAAAAGCTATGTATGGACACCCCATCTTTCGACTTTTCCCAACAGACCTAAACTAATCATAAAAATGTATTTATTCTAAGGAAATGAAACTTTTCTGTTACCTTCCCTCATTACTGGACGGTTCGTGGTATCATAGTTGGGTCTTTGCGTTTCTTTCACCCTCTATAAAAGCTATTTTTATGGCAATCAAAGCAGACGAAGGCGTTCTGACTAAAGTGGTTGATAACGTAAAATTCGTTAAACATCTAATTCCCAGCAAATGGCTTTGGTAGAAAGAGGTCTAAGGGATTCCTGATATATCCAGGCATGTTGCTACTCTCCAAACCATTTTCTGTCTCATGTCTACATATTGACCCACAATGTAGGTGTATTCGAATAAAACAAATGCATTACTTACTTGCGTAATCTGTGGATGTTCTGTACTCAGGAAATGACATAGAGCAGGTCTGTTAACAGCCAAACGTAACATTTTTTCATTTGGACATTTTCTTAAATCTCGTACTGTGCTTATTAATGGCTGAACCCAGAATAAACATGAAAATAATGCATTTTAATCTGTCGTAAAGAAGGGCTGAGACGTATTTTGTTTTGATTCGCTAGACACTAATTACACGTATGATAGGTGTTGTATATACGTAGGCTACTGCCAGAAAACGAATGAAGGCAGCACTTTCACTAGGTGTTAAGTTCGGTTTGTGCACCTCACATTTTGCCCCATCCGCTTATTACACCGAAGTTATCTATTGTGAATTAAATGTAACCAAAGACTGCTACAGCTTAGTGGTTGTTTATGGTACCAATTAATAGTTAATATTTTTCAAAATCCGCTTTGTCCACTCTAAAATTTTCGGCTCCATGTAAGCTGCCTAATACCTGTCTCTCATATTTTGCCCATTATAAACTCTTGACGTCGAAAAACACGTTTTGTCACCTTTTAGTGATTCAGGAATAAATGTTCTCTATGTTATTTTACCATAACCGTTAGAAAACGTCCCCCTAAATCCTATAAGTCCATTGTGGTACAATTTTTGTTGAAAAGATGGTCAATTATGGTTACCTTCGTGATAACATAAGTAACAATAATAAAACCATACTCCTGTTAGTATAATTTTTCTTTTCTTAGATGAAATTGGTTTTTGTTGTTAAATGAAATTAAACATATAAAGAAAATACCCTTCTTTCTTTGATTCTTAAATTAATAAGGCTAATACAATCGACTGCTTCTCTTATCATGGCGATCACCTTCTATTCCCAGAATTCGTCTAATCCAGGCTTTCTCTTGGTCTTGAAGTTTTCGCTGAAATATGAAAAATTAGTAAATAACCGAAATTAGTTTTGTGAATGCTGATAGATAACATCAAACTTTTTTAAATCTTTTTTTTTTTTCTCATTATAAAGTAACTTGTCAGGTTTTCCTTTTTGTGTGAAATTGTCAGGGTGAACAACGTTGATTAATCAGCTGTAACGCTCTCTTATCAATGTTTCTGTTAAAATATTACTTCATTTTAAACTTAAACATTTTAAAGAATAACCATCACATAAATCTTCATAATCGAAGCACGCACAACATTTTGGAATTATGTTTTTTTTAAACACACAGTCCCTATCCAATGTGAATACCAATGTCAATCAATCGCAACAAATTCAAGCAATTATGAAGACCCCCATGATACAGAACCTTGTCTGACTTAAGGCGTCTTATTGTTAAAAACCTTAAAAGATACATTTTCTCAGCTTTTCACAGCTTGCTTGCCAAAACATTCTACAACTACATGTCAACAGGTTAAAAGTGATTGTACCTTTTTGACAAAAGGGAGATTCATTATAATATTCGTCCTACTACTCCCAGAACGTTTAAAGAGTCCATTTGACGAATGAGGGAAAATAATCAATTCTCAAAGCAAATAACATAGAAGTAATTCGCAATAAATTCATGTTTGGAGTAAGAACCTTCCAACCGCTGCTACTTTACCTCGTTTTGGTCTTCGTCAATCCCATCCACCCACATTCCTTCCGTTTGTATCTCTCCAGGCATCCCTCCTTTGTTTATGTTATCACCGAATGATTGGGACAGCCACTCACCAGGCAGTTCATCGTTATCGTTAATGAAGATAAAATTGCCCCAGGCATTTGGTCCACCAATCTCCAGATTCTCAGGCTTGATGAAATTTTTGGGATTGGCCCGTTTTTGCAGGACATCATGCCATAACTGTCCTTCTACAAAATAGCCTTGATATGGTCCAGGTAAGGAAGGCTCCTCTACGTACATAGATCTTCTCTGGATTCGTGGATCGCTTCGTCGTTGGTAGTAAGCCTGAAGCTCGTCAGCGTCATTTTTAGGTCCCGGTGATCCACGGGGAAAGTCAAGTTGCATCACACCTAGTGTGTCTCCAATATTATCGTCGATACCGATGTTATACATAGGATTATTTTCAAACCACATGTTGACATCCCCTGCTGATGCTATAGTGCCATCAAGTGGTTTTTGCCTCAGTCGAACTGCCCTTGGAGAATTTCTGGCAAGTCTTCTTGCTAATCTTGCTATTTCGCTTTTGAAGGTTGCTTGGTTGTGCTTCATCATGGGTTCATCGTTTTTGCGGTATAAATCAAGAATAGATTTCTGATTGGTTCCTGAATACGGCATGTAAGCGCGCCCTGAGAAGTACCAAAATAGAATGGATAGGCAAATGGGTGCATTCTTTGAATGAAATCACACAATATAATGCGTTTTCAAAACAAAGGACGTTTATTTCACACATATCGATTCACAACCTTAGAAATATTTTGTGTTCGCAACATTACAAAGTAGTACAGAATGATATAGAAAGACGCGTTATTTTGAAAACGATAATTCTTCCCCTCAACATTCAAATTTTAATTGCCTTCTACAAAACTTCGTCTTTCACGATCTTTGTCGCTGTGTGGTCAACTTCTGTGAAGGGTTCTCCGTATCAAGTTTTATCTCAAAACATATACCATATGCTGAAGGGAGAGGTTGTGTTGGTTAGCGAGGCAATCAAAGTTAAGTTAGTTTTATGATAACCATCGATTTCGGTAATTCCAAAGTGGCCATCAAAACTAACCAAAGTTCATACGAAAACATATTTCAGACTGAGAGAAGTCAAAATTATGTTAGACTCGTTAATTTTTCTTTTAAAAAGGAAGACAATTAATTTAGTTATTTACTAGCCGAATTCGAGGTTTTAGCCATTGTAAAAAGTAGAGACGTTGATTAGGTCTTTGCTTTAAAAGTCTTCACAACGTGATGTTTAAATTTTGTTGCATTAAAACAGAAAAACAGAGCATTTCTACTTGCACCAAGTTACTACAGTTAAATAAGCAATATTAAAGCGCAGGTCACATTGCAGCGATATCGGATCAGATTTCGTCTGATATTCGTGAGTTTTACTTAAAGTCTCTCCTTCATCTTTAGGCAGAAAAAAGCAAACGTTTGGCAACTTCTGCACTAAAAGGAATTATACCCCAGGACTACGAAAGACGAAATTTTATCAATTATTCCTGGACGTCACATGCGCAGACAGCTTTTATCGGATACGCGTAGTCCGAAAAAAGCTATTTACCAACATGACGTCACGAAATCAATAGTTAACAATTCCCTTTTCTCTCATATTAATCATATATTTACACAGTATGGCAAAAGTTTGGTTCTTGTCGACAAAGGATGGTGGGGATTTTATCTGAAAGTCACAAAAACCAGATGGTAGTCCGATCCGATGTAGGTGTAGTGTGACCTGCGCCTAAGCCATTTAACCGAATCCAGTTAACTTTATGACGAAATTTTAAAGCATTTTAGAAATTATGTTTATAGAGTTGTTTTTATGTGGGACTGGTTAAGTCTACACTATGGACGCATCTCCATCTAATTTTTAAGAACTTAGAATAGAAGTTTCATGTCCTAGGTTTTCTGCGTCATTAGTCCCAAAATATTTATCCTAAAATCCTTTGTGGATTTTAGTTAATCAAATTATTGGCTTCAAACTTGAAGCAAATTTCTGTTCCTCTCCAAGGGAACAATTTTGTTTTCTAAATATATGAACATATTGAACAGTTTTGTCTCATTTTGAGAGCGCCCTTACTTTTTCGTAGATTTTCTACCACAGTGTATCTATAGGGGTTTCATAGAAATCGTTAATACTGTATGTCACCTCAATTAATTCAGTTTGTTCAGCCATTAATACATTCCTCATTATGCCTTAGCTCATATAAAGTTAACTCTTCCATACAAAACTCACTGAAGAGCCACCGTAACAGGCCAGAAAACAACCAGCTAAGGTTCTGTACTAATTCAATAGCAAATTAAGGACAACGAACTTTTCAGGTTTCCATAAAAATTATGTCACACTGCATCCACTTTGTTCACTCATAATTTTGTCAATCCATGTCTTAACAACATCTTTCACCGGCCAAAAATATCCGTCGCACACTTTTCCCCACCGTACTTTCTCGGTTAAAAAAAAAAACCCTTGTAAATTGGTTTCTACGAAGCAGTGGGTATGTTTATTCATATCATTTGATTCCTCCACTATTAACAAGGGGAATATATAGTTTCCCACTGAATATGAACACTGTACAGAATCCGTTGTTTACAAAAAACATATCATTGTTTAATTTTATAAACCACATTCTGTTTAAAATGTAGTAAAACATTTATTATACATTCAATTCGATTCAATATTAAACATTTTTACCAAGGCTAGATATTAAGCTTCCACACAAAAAATGGACTCGTCCAAAGCACCAAAGTCAGAAAGAGGGCATGAAAAGGCTCAAAGTTGCATTTGCAAGCACTTAGGTTTCCTCCCCTAATACTTTCTTTGGAATCATATTAGTAAAATGATTTTCATTCGATTTAGTTTCATATAAGAGGTAAATTTTCAATTAAGATACAGATTGTCAAGTAAATTCATACAAAAAAGTGGGCGTAACCTTGACTTGTTCATGACCACGGTCGTTTTAGAATCTAAGCGGAGTTTTCACCTAAGCGAAAATGAGACAACTGTTCAATATGACTTTCTACTTTGGTTCCTTAACTATCCTAACGACGTAGACCATAAGGCTGTACTATAATACAATTTTAGCTGTTTTTCAGTCGTTTATTGACCTTTCTTTATTACACATCAACTCTGCCGTATAATATTGTCCTTTAATTTATTGATCCGATATCCAGAAAAATGAAGAGATAAATAGGTAAAAAACATCGAAATTCATTCACTTTGTAACAATCTGATTGTATGATGCGTTTTTTTTTCATGCAAGTTTCACTGTTCCTATGTTAATTGCTTGCATTTAGAATACAAACACAAGTAATTTGATCTAAGAAATGCCGTCACTGGCGCTGTTTCCCTGATATGTGCAATATCTCTACAGTGATCAGTTACCATGTATATGATTTTTTCTCCCTCCTTGAAAAGGGTTTATAATAATAAATTCTTCACCTAACTAACAACAACTCTCCTGCTGAAATAAAAATATTTTAAAATAAGAAAAGAAGAAAATTAACCTCTCAACCTTTACATAATTAATTATGATAATCCTATCCCCACCTCCAGAGTCCCGTTAAACCAATGTATACGTTAGTAAAAACCATAAATGCAAAGAAATCACGAAAATCTTATCATTAAGTTATTTGGGGAAAATCAGTTACCAATCTAGTGAGAAGTGCATAAGCTTCAACCAAGTGTCGAGTTTTGTCATTTAGAACATTTCAGTTGGTGTGTCACGGAAACATTTGTAACTGCTTAAACCCAATGAAACAGGTTGAGTGAGTTCAACGGAATTTAAGGACAATAATCTCAACGAAAAACAAGAAACACGTAAACAACGCATGGTTGCAAGATTCCCTTTTCGCAGAGCATGAATTCACAAAGATTCGGCAGCTTCCCTCAAATATTTTATGGTATGCAACGTCATAGACCTAGACTGATATTTGGAACAATCGTAGGGTAGAAATAATTTTCATCCCGACCATTAAAAAGACCATTTAACATGATATTTTTCATTCTGCTTTACAAATCACAAATCACAGAACAACACATTACAACCATGAGCTAAATATGCAATTCGGGATGTCGGGAGAACGAAATGCGAATCATGAAATTTTTAAATTATTATTTTATTTATTACATTTGTGGGTTCAGAGGAATTTGATCTGAGAGCTAAAACCGTGGCCTAAAAACTAGCACTATAATACAGAAAAGCTGTAGAATACCTGATAAGTGATTATTAGATTATTACTATATGCTTTCAAAGAAACTGATTACCCCGAGCAACTTTGAACGTCATCTTATGATAGGAAGTTACTGAGAAACCATAAAACGTAGCTTATTCTGGGAGCAGTACAAGATATTGAAATAATTATTTCAATGATTACTTTCTTAAAAATCTAACTCTTCACCCACGAGTTAAATCAGATGTCAGCATCACATAGAGTTGCATAATGTAGAAAATACCAACGAGTGGCTTAATTACAGTTCAGTATATATAAGTATTGGCCATATTTAGTAAGTATTTCGCAATTGGTATTGGCAAAGTTCGGAACGGGTGAAAATTACGGATGTACAACGGAGTTAATGTTGTATAGCTTTGAGGTATTACCTTAGACAGGTTTAATTCTCCTAACCTACTTACTTCTAGCCCCTCTGAAAGGCTACATAAACTCACTCACATCCAGTTTATTGCTTCAGGATGACAGAAGGCCCTAATGTGTAATCACAACATTCTAGGTACATACTTTGCAACATTGTTCCAATTTGATGTTTATCAAAGAGCTTTCTGTGCTTTCTTATCAAAGAAAAATTCTGGAGACAACTGGGAAAATTGCTCTTAGAGTGACGAATGGCTTCCATTAATTTTGAACCATTGTTGACAGAACTTGGATATTGTAAGATGCGTTACTGTGCCTAGTGCGAAAACAAACATAACGAACGTGCAAGTATACACGCGCGTGCGCACTCTAAAAAGTTGGGCAAAATTTTTGGCCAACTTTTGATCAACACATGGGCACATATGTGTCCAACCAACTGATGGTTAAACAATGACCAATCCCGGTTGATTAATTGCTTTACCAATTCAAATGACCTTCTACAAGTTTTAAAAACTAATGGCATTTCCAATGCTACCCACCTAGGGGGACCCTCTGACAAGGGGTCGTTCGACCAAACCAAACTTTAACTGCTTCCAGAAGAAGTTATTGCGTCCACTGAATTGAGGACAATACGTGACCAACCGATTTATCGATCTAGCCTTTTTCTCAAGTCCCCCGACCCTCTGGTTAAGAGTCGTTCCGCGAAGCGAAAACTTTCACTGTTTTCCGATGAAGCTTTTACGTTCACTGAAGGAAAGTACGTGACAAACCTGACGGCCCTCAGACCATTTACATCATTGGTCTGTCTATCCGCTATCAAAAGTAGAATGATTTTAATTGGAACTGCATGTATAGACGACAAATTCGGTTTTGGTATGAAACATATTCTGTGACACTTGTTAGTTATTATGTAATTGTCTTCTTGATAGTTGGTTTTTTTTTTTTTTTTTTTTTTTTTTTTTGTATTTTAAATTGAAATAGGCAATTTTCTGCAAGAATTCAACATTGCCAGCTTCAATTTATCTCAATTACACCTGCATTAAGTTATTAACACAAGTTTCCTTTGAGAAATTTGCAATGTTCCATTCGGATGAAAGGTGTTTATGTGTATCAATCTGCTGTTCCAACAGAATTTCACAGCATTGTGAACATACATTTCTCTGATTGTCTTAACAAAGCAGTTCCTACATGGTAGGTGAACGTTTCGCAGAGTATTTACGGCGAAAAAAGTAAAAAATTAAATAACTGTAATTGAAAGAACTAATAAGTGGTACATGTAACCGTTGTTGGGTAAAGATATCCACATACTAATTTAACCAAGTGTTGGTCGATAAATTTCTAGGTTCTTTTGCCCAACATTGGGAAAACTTTTGCCGGCCTATAAATTGCCCAGAAAATTTCACCCAACTTTTGTAAAGAGTGCATTTGTTTATTACCGCATGGCAACCTTGTAAACACCGGTATTGGGAAAACGAAAGATATCTACCCGATTACTCAAATTCGGCCATTCCATAATAAAAGCGCACGTGCTCAACAATTACCTTATTGATAATTAAATCTGAATGATGATCTAAATATTTGAGTTCAAGGTATTCTGCACCCCGGGCCGGAGTAAGTTGAAGGACCGTGTAAGCTTCCTTTCACTTAGGTGCTTCAAATGGAATAGATAATATTCATTCTTAAAACACATAACATTCATTTTTATAACAAAATAATAATATTCGTGTCCTGGACACATTCTTACTTCGTTTTCGCATCCCTTCAAGAGTTGGGAGTCGGTTCAAGAAGTTCCTATCTACTTTCTGCGGTGAGCCTCTTTTCTTGGGATACCAAACATCTTGGGAAAGCTTCTGGTTACCTACATTGATGTTTACCTGGTTTCCGTATGGGGCAAGATTTGGATCAAATGAGGAAAAGAAGTTACGGAGTTGTTCTTTTGATATGTCAAACTCATTATCCAATTCAAAAGAATTTTGGTCGGCTAGAAAATCACCCAAATTGTCTAGGTCATCGAATTTCACCAGCCAGCTAAGATCAGGTTCTCCTTCCTCTAGGTTTCGATCACCCAACGGAAACGTCAACGAATCTTCTCCCCAACTCAAATCTCTCTTTATCCTCCTCGGTTTTTCCTCTTCTTGATTATGTCGAAGCGTCTCTAATTGTTTCTTTAAAATTGCTTGCCTTTGAAGATTGTCCTTTTCTAATCGACCAATGTCTTGTTTCGAGGGCTGCTTTTTACCCTTATCCCCGTCACTGTCAACTGTATCCCCCAGTTCTTCCGATATCAAGTCGTCCAAGACATTTTTCAAGGTTTTTATTGAATGGTAGACTTGATATAACTTGACGTCAAGTATTAACTCGTCTAACTCCGATTTGTACTTCCTGTACTCCTCACTCTGTTCTGTTCGACTTTCGTTCTCGGAATTAAATAATTCTTCTATATACCAGGATGGTAGAGATCCGTATTCAGAGTACAACTCCGAATCGTCATTGGCATCCTCGGGTCCAGAAACATAACCGGCATCATGAAAATCTGTCTTCTCATGACCTTCACTGCTCAGCGAGGTTTGAACAGGAATATCTTCCTTTTTATTCCCTGATTCATCCTTTGGTAATCGGCCTGGCTTAACTGTAACAGCTGTTTCGGTGATAAAAAGAGAATTGGAGGTTATAACACAAAAATACGTTTCGAAATCAGGTAATTACATTAGTTACATCCGAGACTGATGTTCACTAAGACCACATGGGTAGTTGAGGTTTACTACACATGATGTGGATAGTCTTCTAATATACCCTAACCCTAAATTGTAATTATTGTATACCATAAAGTACCGTTAAACAAACCTGCTTGGCCAATTGGTTACAAAACTTAGCCGCAAAACCTCACTTAAGAAATTAACTAAGTATAACCCAAACCACTCGATCTTTCTCGAATGCCAGTTTCGGTTATAGGGTAGGTGAAGGGAATGCGGACCCTGAGAGTAAAGCGTACCCCACGACGGATTTCGGTACATGAGCAAGAGAGGATATATTTTTTATGCTATACCCATAGTTTCGTGGAATAACTTGTCTCGATACACGCCGAACTGAAGATTTGTCAAAATAAAAGGATTTGTGTCCATTTTAAGCTAGACTTCTGAAGCGGGAAGGACGCGTTTGTGCCCTTTTTGGGTCCGACCTAAATTTTCGTTAATCGAAAGCCGTGTTTCCAGTGGCGTAACCAGACCTTACTGTCCGGAGGGAAGGACGGGGGGCAATAGCATAGAGGTTTCCCGATTTTGTACTGGTTGAGCTGTGTTTGTTTGTGGGTGTCTTAGGGCCTTAAGGGAAGTGTTCGGGGGGGGGGGGGGGCAACAATTTTGGACCATGCAACTCACCCTACCCCATTGACCAAAAGGTACATTTTTATGCTAAATTTTTTGCCTTTTTTACGAGCAAGAACAATTTTTTATATATATATGGTTTTTGTTATGAAGTGTGAGCACTAACTGTATAAGGTACATACCAAGAATTGGGTCCTTTAACACAGTTGTACACATAGAGCTTGTATTGCATAAAATAGATTAGATTCACGGTTTCCTGTAAGGAAATTTGCATTTTTGGGCGACTATCGAAGAATCTGCGTTTCCTGTTAGCATGAATCTGAGACATAGCGTGTGAACTGTAGATCGTGTTATTTCAGGAAAGCGGATCAATACTTCTCGACGACATTAAGAAAACTCTCGAAACTCTGTTGCCATTTTGGACAAAAATGAAAGCTTATATTGAAGAAAATTTTCGGGAAACGGCATTGTAGCGGCTAGGACAAATTATCCACTGATTGCTTTGTAAGCGATCACTTACCCACTTTAAGGGTTGCAATTTAAAGCCCGCGAGGCACGCAGAAAATTCTGCTTTTTTCGGAATTTTATGAAGCAAAACGTGGAAAAATCGCACTGTATTTGACGGGTGTCAGAAATGGTGAATTTTCGATTTATTAGCTTTTTCAAGCAAGGGAGAAATCGCCCTGCCTCCTGTAGCTATGCCACTGCTTTGCAACATTGAACATTGATAAAATTTGACCCTTCAATAACTAAAGAATCCATCCACAAAGACTACACAACTGACAGGGTTGAGAGGTATCTGATGACAGGTGTGTATGCGAGCATTTGAGTACGGGAGGAAATGGTTCCCCTGCCTAGAATATGGAGTCTTGCTAGAAAGACCAACTTCAGTTGGCGCGGAGCGTACAGAAAATTTTGAAAAATCGCCACCCCACAGACAGCCGGAAATGGCATGTCTCGAGCTGATAAGTAGTAGCTAATTTTTTTATTTTTCTTGCAAATGTGAACACCTCTTCATTAGTGACGTATTGCGGCGGGCGAGAAATTTCGGCATACGTCGCGCCGAAATTTCTGCCCTTTTGTAACAATAATTTGTTGATATGGAGCTTATATTGCAGAAAGCGTTGGATTCTGTGAGGAAGTCAAAAGAGTTGTGGGATTACTGAAGAATCTACACTCCCTTCAAATATTGGTGGCAAATCTGAAAACAATTGCTTTTCTAAAGTCCTCCCGACTGTCTGGCAAAGAGCAAGAGAGAGTCTTTCCGATAAAGTGGACCTCAGATATTATTTTGTTAACTTTAGGTGACAAAATGAATGTTCATTTATTTTTCTAAATGAATGTTCATATATTGACCAAAACAGTGCTCCATAAATGCATATCAATCTTGTTCTTGATGTTACAGTTGCTCCACTTTCTTTCTTTTCTCATTTTTCTCGTTTTTCCTTTCCCCTTTCTTTTCTTTCCCCTTCTTTTCCGTTTTCCTTTTTCTTCTTCCTTTCTTTCCTTTCCTTCCCCTCCCTTTTTCTCTTTTTACTTTTCTCTTCTTCCCTCTCCTTTCCTTTTTTCTTTCTTTTCTTCCCTTCCCGTTTATTCTTCTCTTCCTTTTTGTGTGTGTGTGTGGGGGGGGGGGCAGTTTGCCCCCTGTCCCGGCTGGTAACGCCACTGCGTGTTTTCTTCTAACACAACCCATGAGGTTAATGTAGTTCTGGCATTGCATTTCACGATTGTGATGTTGGGAACTAGTCATCGATCATTCTGCGCTGATTAACCGTATAATTAGAAACAAGGGTTGGTTTCTGTAAAAAAAAAAACTTGGTGTGCAGGGAAAGTGGATCCCACTTAGCGACGAGCATGTAACTGAATTAACATACTAATGAAATACTAGTAGCAGTGCGATATATGGTCGGATATGTACACAATTAAACATAGGTAATCGCAAAATATGTTGGGAATAGAATGGATCTTTTTCAAGACATAATAATGCATAAACTGACTCTTTTCTGTCACAGTAATGTTATTGGTGACTTTCGCGAAACTGGTATATGGAAACTGTACACACTAAATTGTCGGATTTTGCCTTTCTTCCTAATAGACAGCCCCTACTTTTATAATGGCTTAAGTCCCCCCCCCCCCGCACCTTAAAAACGTTACTAAATGATTTTTCTCTTGGATATACTCTTGCTAATAAGCTACCAGGCTCTTTGTATAACCTTGATTCGAAACACTTCAATTTGGTTCAACTGAATGATTAATCATAAGGGTCCACATTGCCTGCTTATGAAGGGAAATTGGACTCTTTAGACCTTTGAAGTTTGACATCCTCCTATGGTCAAACTATTCTATGATTGATCCAGTTAAATGTGCAATTTGAAAGCTTATATAAACAACTATTCGAGGGCAGGTGCTGAGCTCATGATGACTCTGCTGAAAATTATAATGAGTCAACTGGTCCTTAAGGGTTACACATTCCATGCACCTACCCTAAATATTCAAGATGGTGCGAACGTATAAGGCGTTCCGCCATACAAAGAGTACTCTCAACACTCAAATCTCTAGTTTAGGGCACTGCCATGCGTGGTCCACCGTCAGGTCCAGACTGGCCAAAATCAACATCATTAAGCGACACATTGTTTAGCAGAATGGTAGAGGCGCGGTAGAACTTGCTGTAGATGGAACCACAGCTCACAGTAGGGAATCAATAATAAATATGTAGATTCTGAAACAAATCCTCTTGGTTTGGAAATATACTAACTGGACTTACCCTGTTCATTCAATCACACCCTTAAAAATGAAAAGAGATGTACTCCATTTGTTAGAAGAGTGAGACTATAAATATCACCCCAAAGAAGCGGAAATTGACTCAAAAAGAATGAAATTCACTTCAAAAGAGCGAAGTTTCACTCTTGGTGGAGTGTCCACAGGGACCATTCTTTAAAAAGGGTGATCCCTGCAGGCACTCGTAAGAAGACAGTGAGTTTTCTCTCTTTTTGGAGTGAATTTCATTTTTCGTAACGCTCCACTGGTGTGAATTCACACTTTTTACCCTATTATAAAGAGACTTAATTCCCTTTTTATAGTTTTATAGTTTTTATGTTGCACGCTGGCTTTTATAGCCACAAAGTACGGTTGCTCTTCCCAGCTTCAACATTGTAAAGTAAAATGTATATCACCTGACTCTTGGGGAACTTTTGAACTATTTGATTCTCTCTTTCGTTTTTAAAGTTAGTTAGATGGAGTTTTACTGTCCAGTTTCCAACCTATTGGTTCAGTTCATTTAATTTAATATTTGTTTTTCACATCATACATATTTACAAACATATATACAACATTTACATCAATCGGAATAAATCCTTTATTTATGATGTGAAGGAAGTTGTACCCAAAACCCTCGCGGGCTTGACGAAATGCTCAACCCCCTAGAACAATAGCAGAAAAAATAAAAAGAACAACAACAAACCTTAATTAGATACTAAACTCTCCCTCCACCCCCCACCCCCAAAGAACCACCATTCCTTCATACATGGCTACGAGTTACGGGTCTGCTTTCGCAAAATAAAGACTGTAGAGAAAGCTGGGCTCTGGACATTTGAACGTCAATAAGTACTCAAATATAGTTTACCAAGATTACAGTCTTGGGTAGGGTATTCCAAAGATTAATGGCACGATGCCGAACGCTCAATTGAGAACGACTAACGGTATGTAGAAGAAGCTGAGGATTACGTGTGTTGTGACTGTGAACATGAGTGCCAGTTGTGAAAAAGATGGACAAGGCGGGTGATAACAAAGTTGTGGGTGAAGCGATAGGTGAACGAAGCTATTTCAAGATTGATAATATTGTTAAGTTTAAGTAAGTTCAACATTTTAAAAAGAGGATAGGTGTGATCACGTGGACCACAGCGACAAATATGTCGCACAGCACTTTTCTGTAAAAGAAGAAGACTATTTAATTATGACTTATCAGTACTAAACCACACAGTACTGCAATAAGTGAAATGTGGATAAACTAAAGTACAGGGTACGTAGGACACTTCTGGGGAGAATGTGTTTGAGCATACCAATTATAGCAAGTCCTTTTGCAACATGGGAGGATAAGTAGTGAATTTGCGCATGCCAGGTTAGTTTGGAGTCAATAATTACTCCCAAGAGTTTTATTTTCATTAACTAAGTCAAGTTTGTCACCATTTATATTTATGTTTACATTATGAGGATTGTTACACTTATAGCCATTAAAATCCATAAAACCTGTTTTACTGATATTTACGGATAGCTTGGTCACCGAAAACCAATTAAAGTAATTACTAAGTTCAATACACAGAGTATTTTTCAAGTCGTTTTTTGAAAAGTCTTCTCATACGCCCATTTGTTGTTACGCAGACCTGTCATTCAAAGCAGCGAGACCGATCATTAAATGAAGATGAATGCAATTTCCTTTCAGTGCACTTAAGGGCTCCATGAGAAAAAAATTGTTTGCAAACGTAACAGCATGAAGAAATGGTAGTAAAACCGTATATACCCCCAAACCTCCATACCTCCAAAATTGTTTATGATTATACTTTACAAGCAGTTGGGTGAAGACTGCGTCGGTGTCTTGCTTTTCGACTAACCTCACTACTGTTCTAATCAGATCGCATTTGAAGGTATCTTCCTTAATTCTTCCAGTCGTTCACCTGAAAAATTTACTGATTTGACCATTTTGGTTTAGAAAACAGTGATTCATTAAGCACTGTTTGAAAGATGACGAGCTTGAGGTATTAGCATAATAAAATTTTCTTTCCTATCAGCCCTTTAACTTCCTCCTTACAAAGACTAGGCAATGTGTTCAAAAGCCTTATCCAAAACATGTTACTCGCAGGTAAATTGTACTTATTGAGTTATCATAATATTCTCCTGTAAAAAGCAACGTAAATCTCTGTTCTCAAACAAATTACAGGGCTCTTCGGAGTAAGACGTGACTGTTTACTTGCATAAGGTAACGAACAACACCGTTCAATGAACCTCAATTCCTATCAGATTAACAGATTGATAGGCCTCCAAAAACTGACAACGTTTCAGCACTTGAAAGCATATTACAAACAAGATTTTCAACTGATCAGTTGACACCCAATAAGACCTCTGAAAATGTCAAACCGGAACTTTTAGAAACAAGATAAACCTAGCCGAAGATAAAATCAAACTCAGGCCATTGGTACAGGCTTTGGTTGGTAACACTTTTAATTCTCAGCTGTAGCATACGGCCAGAATCATTGTCTTTAATTTCTTTATTGAAGGGAAAACATGGAAGGCAAGCAATTAACGCAGGGTTTTGAAAAGATTGGTTATAGCTGCGAAGGGTGTGTGAAAAATTTGTCTACAATATTTTTGCCTCAGCTTAAATGACCTATACATTTTATGACTTTCAAAGCATTCCCTGGAAGATCAATAGCTTTTAGACAGACAACAACCATGGAGTAGTATGGATTGCATAAGATACTGCAAAAGCTGGACTGTACTAAGTGAAACGTGTAGGATTCCATATTTTTCTCTGGTTATTGAATGGCAGTAGGTCAGTTATGAGACTCCAAAACAGTAATAAAGCTAATTTGGTTCCAACAAAATATCGCAATTTTATAGAACCTCAAGTGCCCTCACCCTCCCAACAAAGATACAGTCAAGGGCATTGGAGAGGCACGAAATGTGTCTCCTTAAAAGGGAGGGGCGTTTCAGTAAAACCTAATACTTTGCACTTAATCGAGCCAAGTTGACTTCGGTAGCATCGGAAAAAATGACAGCTATCTGGACAATGACAGCTATCTGGACAAAAGAAAATATTTGGAACTGGTTTTAGCTTAGAAGTAACGGGGTTGCCTTTGAGACGTTTTCTTAACTCTCATCAACAGTCTTCTGCATAAGTGTTGATTTGATTTACCTCAAAAAACGTAAGTAGAAATACAAGTACAAAGTGTTGTACGTTCGTTACGCAAGATGAACTAAAGATAGGAGGCATTCTGTGTAAGCCTACTGCTTAAACACCGAAGCAAAATGCATCAAAATGTCAATTCCGACCTTAAAAGATCATTGAAATACGGAAGTACCATGTCACAATTGACTATCCCTCCAGTTCTTTGTGAATGGGTCATGGTTAACAACACACACGAACAGGTCTAAATGGAGAGTGTTCATGAGGAAATGAAGCTCTAGAAAAAAAACCCCATTTTTTTTAGCTTCAAGCATTTGCTAGGAGCAAGGTGCTGGAAGAGGTGGAGATTGCTCACTCAAATCTGTAAGACAATGCATACTTGAAAGTATAATAATCCTTTTCAAGGGACGACATTTCATTGACAGGTCACTTTGTTTCTGTTGTTTGACGTTTGTTGACTCTCCTTAATAACGATCTCCTTCTTTCAAAGTCTTGAAATCCTGTAACAATGACCATTGTCTAGATATTCCTTTGATCTTTATGTGCTTATCCGACACATGTGAAACGTTTTCACCACCTTGGTCGAAACGACTGTTCAGCTACTTTTAGGTTGCACCATTTTTTTATTCTGATTTATTCATTAAGCAAAGAAGTGTATCTGATTAAAATTCAAAATGAGTCTAAAATATTGTTTTTAGTATTTCAATTAGTTTCGGTTTGTTCCTGAAAAAGTGTCAAAGGTATTTTAGCTTAAAAAATAATTTAGAAACACATTGCACCCTTTGAGAACGTTACACCCGGCGGCACGGTGTTGAAATATTTCTGGTCTCTCTGAGGACTGACTATGTGTTGCTTAGGAAAAAAAGTAATCATCTGATCGATCTCAGCTGTAGCATACGGCCAGAATCATTGTCCCTACTGTCTAAGCCCCCATAGTTCAGAAGAATTTAAGCAATCAGTTAATAATAGACTTACGAGTGACAGCTAAGCACCTAGTATAAAAGAAGGGCGGAGAGAGCAATCTCCACCTCTTCCGGTTCCCTGTTCCGGGAGCTGTTATGAGGAGCTCCCTGCTTGGGGGCTCTAGTCTTTGCTTCTTCATTGCGTTTACGTTACGCCAATAGAATTCTGAACCACCCCAAATCTGCGTGAATTGTTCTAGCTGAATTTTAAAAAAAGCTGAAAATAACTGCAGAAGAACCCATAACTGCGAAAAAGTCACATTCATCTCTTACATCATAACTGAGACTCGTCGTCCATTCTCTTCCCGAATGCAGGGATTCCTCAATAGACTGCGGTAAGTAAAGTATGCGGCAATATGGATCGTACAAAATGAACTGGCTTTGAGATAAGTATCTATCACTTACATAAAAACACCATGCCTCGTATTCCTGTATCAACGCCACGGATCGTCTGTGTCCCCACCTAATAGCCTGTCAAAGTACCTCACCATATCTTCAAACATTTAAAATTTTAAAATTCAATTTTAGTATAAATTATTTTGAAGCAGATTCTTTAAATTGAAACGTGCGACACTATACCCTGCTCACTGCAGAGCATTTTCGTATAACCAACACTGACCTCAGCATCTTCAATTCTACGAGCGAATTCGAAGTAAAGTAGCCGTTTTATGGGTCTTGTTACAGCGTTTTCATTATGTGCCTTGTTGGTTTTGTTATTTTGTAAGTGTTTATAGGTAAAAAGGCGTAAACCATGAATACAGATATTCTATTTAAGGATGTATCTTGTTTAGTTACACGTTGTGGCATATTTCTCGAGGGATATGTCAATCATACGGTTCATAGAACGAATGTATGGGGTTCTCAGAAGCCCTTCCTACCGTTTTGTCAACTGCCGTTGTTTATGACATGGCCGCTAAGCTTCTTTTCTTACGGTTTGAAAAATCCGAGCAATCTGTTGACGCAAAAGTTTGGGCACTGTTATCTGGAAAACATTAAACGCGTGAATTCTTTTCATAATGAAACAACTTATAACTGGAACAAGAGCGACAAACTAAAGTTATATTTTATTCCCTTCAGAATTGAAAACCGTCACAGTGGGAAAGGAATAGAGAACGTATAAGGTAACGATATACACCGGATGGGAAAACTGCGCGAATTGAGAAAAATGCGCAGTTTTATTCTGACCTAGAAGTTTCAATTGAAACATGAATCACCCTTGCCAATAGGCGCTTGCTTTGCCGGTGACCACATGATTAGCCGTACAATATATAATCCATTTTGAAGATATTAAACGCTACCCTGGATTAAAATGGCCATTTTGAGATTTTGATGAGTTTCAGTGGAAAGCCATACTATGATTTTACCGCATTTAAACAATTAAATTAACCTCAGCCTTAGTTTTTTGTTTTTAATTTTGTAAATATTCCCAGATTATATATTTTTTCATTAGTGACTGTACTTAATGAAAAGGTCGTTACTATGCGGCTACTATATTTAGATTGAGCAATCTTGAAAGACAAATTTAAAACGGTTGCTTAAGGGAAAACCCCACTAGCTCTTCATTTATTTAACCAAAGGAAGAGGAGGTGGGTGAGAAATTTGATGTTTATGTTGTTGACAATTACAGTAGGAATAGGAAGAGAGATCTCTGGTGAGGAATTCGCATCAATTAAAGACTGCTTCGTTATCTCCCTACCCTTAAACCTCATTAGCAAAGCTGAGAGCCAGTTAGATCTCCTCTGATCTGGAAGCATTTGCTTTTTTTGTTGGTGATCATGCGGAGCGTTCACATACAAGAGACCCGGTTGTATTGTTGAACCGTAATAAGCACTGCCATCAAACAATACTGAGAACACTAAGGAAGTTAAAATACTGAAACGGAAACGTGAAGAAAGAAACTCGAGCTTGTAGCAAACATTGTTATTTCCTTCATCTCCCATCACTAATATTTTAACCGTATAAATTTCCCAATTTCTGAAATGTGCAAACCTCCTCAGTATAACAAATTCACCATCTTCTAAACTATTTGTTATTCGTATTAGAGAGTTGCTTAACCCTAGCAACTCCCCATTTATATCACTAGAACTGTTACCACCTACCCCTTTCGCGAATATTAATGCCTTGCATTCAGGCTTTTATCTTAACGGTGTCTCTGCTACTGGCCATTGACCGGAGTAGAAAGTCCACCTGCAAAACTTTGCTCAATTTACAAAAATAAAAATTAATACTGTCACGATGAATTTTAACTTTCGGCAATTCTCCCCCAGTTGCGTCTTTGTATGGTTACGGACATCTTCTGATTAAAATGCATAGATAAAAGAAATGACCGTTATTTACATTTCTGCCTCTTGCACATACTTGCACCGCAGTATGTGTGCAGTGGTGATATCCCCAAATCAAAGTCTTTCTACGCAAACGTTTCAACTGAATCCATTTCTATTTTAGGTGGAACGCTAAGAAATCAGATCTATATAAAGCATTTTTTGCCTAAAATTAAATGATGCCGTAATAGGTTCATACTCAAACTGTAAAGATTAGAAACAGATATTCCGTTTCTTGTGTTCAATATATTTATTTTACGGTTGGAAACTTCTTGGTTGCAAATTATTCAAATCAGTAAAGAAGATCAAAAAGAATAGTAACACAGGTCAAAACGGTGTATTTTTTTCATACAGTTCGTCATAAATGCTTATCAATACCTTACCTCAAGTCCAGTCAACTTTACAATCAAGAGTTTGGTATACGTCACCACTTGTTATTCATGACGTCACAAGTCAAGTGCCAGTTAAACTTAAAATAAGGCAGAATTATTTTCCTTGCCAGTGTTTGCCGATTTGTAAATGTTACAAAAGTCCTTCTACCACATAAAGTTAAGGTAAAGATAACCTTCTAGTGGCCTAGTACCCTGGAAGGTAATTTAATCAATTTTTGCATATAACTCTAGTTAGAAAACATCATGACACGTGACAAGTGCTTAGACAAAAATAGGCTATTGCGCTCGGCTTAATTGAGGATCGGTTTCACCGTTCCAAAAGGTATAAAATCAGTGTTTTTTGTCAAATCTTTCATCAATATTTGAAAGTTTGAAGAACAACATGATATGTACAGAATATAAGCGTCATAAAAGTTACAAACCACATGACAACCATTTTATCATTTTGTTATCTCAGGGGACAAAGTAACTGCCCTTTACTGATGCATATTGCCTTTTTGAATGGAATATAAAGAATACTAGAGCAAACCTTGTTTCAGAGAGGTTTATAAAAGAAAGAGTGAGACGAGATTTCTTAGCAGTTACTGTTGACAGTGTAGGAGCGACATCGTTGCATGTAAAGGATAGTAAATGATGAGCCTTTTAATTTAATGGCATGGCTATTTTAGACAGTGGGCCATAGGTCAAATATATGCTTCTAAATTGGGTTCCGTGACCCACCTCAGAGGGTGGGCATGAAAAGGGTGAATTCTCATGTCAAATAATTTTACAAATGACATATATTTGTTCACAGTCACAAATGTTGCACATTACCGAGAAATGGGGCATTAAAGTTAGAAGCACGTGAAGGGCGCCCTCTAATTAAATTATCTAGTAATAACTCCAATTGTGTTACTCCGATTGACATGAATTTTGGCAGGATTGTTCAGAATGTTCATAGCTACACGCTCAAATGAAAAACGTAGACTGCTAAACAGCGCCCTCTATTAAAATGTTCATTCATGTGTTTGGGAATATAAGCTCTTGAGTGTATTTGTGGGTTAATTTTGTGGGTTAACAGATTGTGTTTCAAAGGACTTACAGGGCTCAAAATATTATACACAAGTACAGTCAAAAGTACATTTCCCAGGGAGCAAACAACAAAGTTCAGTTTGAAGAGTGCCCTCTATCCAATACATCTTCCTATCTCCCTATGGGCTGGGGGTTGTTGAATATACCCATGGTATTTCCCGCCTGTCGTAAGAGGCGACTGAAGGGAAACCAAATTTGGCTTTAACCATACATGAAAATAAATTTAAACTTTGAACTGTTCATTGAGTTGACTGACACTTTGTGACACATTTGTGTTGGTGTGTCGTTAAATCTCATCTTACTAACTATTTGTGTAACATGCTTGCTCTTTTTAGAAATTGCCCTGGACATTTTGGGTGGATGCGCCCTGTTTGACAAGGTGTTTCTTGATTGGATGTTGCCATTGTATTGTATCAATTGTGTTCTTTATAAGGGTTAGGGATCAGGTCAGGCATTAGAGCTATCATAAGCCCGTTAGGAAATTTCTTGTTAAACAGTACTCACCTCCCAGCCATTTTTGTTATGAGGACTATTTAAGAGAAGATAAAGATTTTTTTTTTCGACTCACTAAAACAGGAGTGTATCTAAGTTGTAACACCTTAACAGTTGGAAAACTCCTCTTTTTCAGCTTTTACTGCTCTCCTGCTTCTGACAACACTGGTTCAGGTTGACCTTGAACCCAGTGGTTTCTTTCCATTTCAAATAAAATAATTGGAAATAGACAATAGAAACTTGTTTGACCTTTTTCAATGGGCATTGTCCGGTCCACATTGTGGGCTACTGGCCTGAACATGTACGCTCCAGGGCTGAATCGGGTATCAAAAAGTCGGAACCCAGTACCCGTTTTCATTACCCGATTAGGTAGCAGGTACTAGACTCATAAAGGGGAAGTTTAAGCAGACATTTAATTTACATAAGTGAAAGGAGAACCAAATCTGCACAATATGATGCAATTTCTATTCAAAGTTCAGACATGTATTCCTTGAAATATCGGTAAAAGAAGTCGCAGAAGAGGTTTTATCACGTCCTCAATCAGGAATGATTTCTTCCTCTTTGTTTTTCAAAGCAAATTTCACTGTAATGTTGAAAATAAGTATTAAACTAACCTTTCAAAACTTGATGTGATCTTCTTTTAAGAATTAAAGGGCAAAAGCAGTCACCTCAACTTGAAGTAATGTAGTAGACTGTGCTGTTTTACAATTTGAGTCATGTGACAACATTATTTCCCTTCAATGTGTGATATACTGCTTGATTTACCCTGAATATACAATACTGAAGTCTGAAAATATGATGAAAGATACTTCTAAGAGAAATTAGAAGGAAACTGTCATGTTTAGGTGTTGTTTCAAATTATGTTTGGGGGAGCTGCTCTTTAACCTCTGAAGTTTGTAGCTTTCACAGCCAACAAGCACATTTATATGGTTAACTGAATATGAACACAATTTACACGATAAACAAATTTTTATTAATCGGCCGGGTACCCATCTCAGCCCCTGTACAAACTATTCTACACACGTGTTATGTCGTGTGAACTACAACAGGTTGTTCACGCAAATTTACCAACCAGCTACAAGTAACAAGTATTGTAGCGTCCGTAAGGCATATTTACTGAAATATGGCTATGGACCTATGAACAGCGAGAACAGCTGCCACAGAGAAGTTAGTGTGCATATTTCAAGTCTTTGCATATTTTAAACTTTGACTAATCTGTCAACGTGGAAGCCCAATGCCTCCTGCGTTTGTGGTCCTCATGCTCTATACTGCCCTTGCATGTTTCCTAGAGTGAATGGAGCAATATCATTTCTTTAAACTTAACCTCAATCCTGAACTGAGCATCTCTTTTCACTAAGTTTAAGATTTCAACAGAAATTACTGAAAATGTATACGTAGTCCTATTTGTCCTGGAAAAGAATTTCCCACACAGTCCTGCAACACTTATTTTGTTAACTCGGTACAAAAGTTTTAAAGTGTACCTCAAGTCAAAAAAGTCAGAAATATATTAGTTAAGGGCATGGAAAATGGATTCTAACTGTCCAACTCCCATCTTCATAGAACATTCCTGTGGTGGGATATAAAATGTTGACATATATCCACTTAAAACAAATCGGTTCATTGCACAATAATTTGTGACTTACTCTGTCGTACAACTCATTACTTGCTTTGTTTCCCTTTAAAATTAACAATGTTTTAAAAATCTTGAACACTGCCTGTTTTCTTACATAACATCTTGCATGGAGAGGGCTTAATTTATTACATCACCTCATAAGAGTAACAGTTCTATGACACCTTGGTACAAGGTGTAGTAAGTTTTAGAATAAAACAAAGAAATACAAAGACTGTAATTTGAATAGTAGAACAATGACATCACAAATTGTTGAGCAATGTACCATTTTAAATTGAGTGAATAAACTTCAACATTTTATATCTCAGTTCAGGAATGTCCTATGAAGATGGAAGTTGGACAGTTAGAATTCACTTTTCATGGGTCTTGAATATTTATTTTTGAATGTGAGACTTTCAATGGAGATAATTTACTAAAAGAGAGCAACAGCAGATTCTGAAAGATCCTAGGGACAATTTTGGTAACATTTTTTTTTGCCCTCTGGAATTTTTTCAAGGGTTGAGTTTGTTAGTTTGTACGGTGAATCACCCAAATGACCAGTGTTTTTTGAGTGCTAGTCTTTGGTGTCTCTGCAATAACTGTGTCTGCTGTACATGAGTTGGTTTTTGAAATAGCAACACAGGAAATGTTAAAAAGGAGAGCTGCCAATTAAGTTTATGGTATTCAGGCATCTCCAGTTATACTGAAGATGCTGAAATCATTGTTGGGGAAAGTGGTGGCCTGAACGCAGACAACAATCACTGGTTCTAAAACTAAGAGATTATAAAACAACTAATTGCCACTTGTGCCACGGAAGTTCTTGTCACTTAATCACTCAGAGAGAAAATGGGATGAATTATAGTTCTTTCAACATGCCATGCCTATTCTACACTAGCCTATAGAAAGGTTTATTTTTAAATTAAACACCACAGAAACACTTTTTAAATCACTTTTCCATGCAGTAATTGCGACACAAGTCTGATGCCATTATGAGTTTTCTCAAAGACATCTCAGGTATTGCCACAGTTTAAGTTAATGGTGGAAATCACTGGTCACAAAATTTGTCAAAAATTATGTAAAAGGAATAGCAAATCTGGTACTGAGTTGAAAAAATACTTCTTTCTTCACATAATTCAAATCAGATTTTGATAATAAAATCTTTCAACTTATTTTCAGAAAATTCCTATATAAGCCTACTATTTGCAACATCAGAATCATTACTGCAAGGCATTCACCATGTAGAGTTATACATTTCAGTTTTTTCTGAATATGACTCAGCCTATTTGTTCATATTTTGAACACATTTGGATTTATTGTAGCCTAGCCAACAGTAAGTTTGAAATTTCTAAATTTCTACCTCATTGGTGACAAATAAATGTAATGTTGCACTTGCAGTCACAAATCGTCTGTGGGGCTGGAGGCACATCAGTCCACAGTCTGCTGGCTGAGCATCATGGAAAGATACTACGTACATACAGTATACCTCAGCAATATTGCTATGGGCTTAAATTTACAAAATTAGGTTATGCACCTCATAAATTTTGACTGGTCTGATTCATGCTAATGTGTATTTCATTCTAGAAACGCAACTAATATGCACAGATTATTAACATATCGCTAGGAATGTGTACTTATAGTGTTCATAATTTTTTATTTGAACAAGCTAAGCTATTTTTGTTTTTTGTTTTTTAGATGATTTTTCAAACTGCCTTAATCTTGTTATTAAGATTTTCACACTGATGTATGCTAAAAAACACACATTGTTGTTCAATTGTGACATCAACCAAAGCTGTATGGTTACTTCATACACACCACACATTGGCACAATAGCAAAAACCATTCTGCAGCAGCACCCAAAGTTGTTCTGTGGCTCACTGGTTTGTTTTTCCTACTCCATTACTTATGCTGAGCACCAAGCATAATGGCAGTAGGTTCCATTTTTAAAGTCGTCTTCGATATAACCAAGTCAGGATTCTAACCCCAGAGCTTCCGGCTGCAAGTCATGATCACATGTTCTTATGACTAGGCCATGCAGTTGTTTGGTCTTCCCGTTTCTCAGTCACTACTCTAATCTAAAGTTAGGCCTAAATCAGAATGACATTAGATATAGGATGTTAAACAGAGAAAAGACACTGAAAGGGCAATTTCTGCTATCTGAGAAGTATGTTTTTGCCAAATTGTTGTATATGCCTCAAGCCAGCAGAGCTGACTAGGCCTAACTATACTTAGGCCTAGGCCTAGAGACTAGATGTAAGCCTGGGGGTCTAAGCTAGGTCTGGGCCTAGGTATTTTCAAGATTTATGCCCCACACTCACATCTTTCTACCTACATCCCTGATCACCAACGTCAGTCTCTGTGCTGTCCAACAACTTCCCTATTTTTCAGGATGTTGTCAGTAAACCTTGAGTAGCGGGTCCCTGTAGAATCCACAATTAATGGGTGTAACGTTAGCGTTTACTAGCCTAGCGTTATTTAACGTTAGCGCAATCCTGTTGTTGACCGGGGAATTTTCTTTCTATTACAGCATGTTCACCCTCTAAATCTTTCCATTTTTCCACACATTCAAAGAACGTCGACCGCGTTGTCTCTGAAAATAGTTTCATTGCATTTACTTTAGGGGAAACACAATAAAACATCGGAGGTCTGATTTGTTCGTCGGTATTTTAATGTTGTGGAGGCGGCCATTTTGAAAGTAGAAGTATTCTCCGAAATGGTCTACGTTTCCACGTATAAAAATACTGGGTCTTCGAATAAACTTCTAAGTTTTTTTAAATGACCTTATTATTCTTTGAATGCCTCCTAAAGTAAAACATAGGCACAATTTTAGACTACTATTGCATTAAGACAGATAAATTATCTTTAAAAGGGTCAGTCACATTTCTTTCACCGGAAAAGAATTTTCAATATTGCTTGAGAGTGGAAAACGTGAACTGCCCCGCCAATAGAATGGACGAGGTTAACTATTCAACCATCGATGATATTTTCATAATTAGCTTACAATCAAATGTGCAAGAGTTAATCTTGTGAAAAGATACCAAAATTCTTTTAATTTTTGGTGAAAATTTTGAGACTCTTTTCATCCCCACCCTCGTTACTGGGTCACGGAATGAAACGATAAAGGCACACAGATTGCAGTCTATTTATAGGCCTAAAGTTTTTTCAAAATTTATCAAGGCTTGTTCTTTCAGTGCGCATTCTATATTAGATTAAAATAGTATCATTCATGACACCTGTCTGCAAGAGATGTTTGTGTTATAATTAAGACGAAAGGTTATAGGTACATCAGTTATTTAATGCCCACGTGCTACATCAGGAAGAACGTTCAGACAAGTTAAGATTCATTATGCTCATATCGATTAGTTGAATTATTTCGCTGCACAAATTCACGCACGTAGAATAGTTTAATTATGTGTATAGTGAAAACGTACGTGAATCATCACCTTTGCGTTACAAGTGGGCTGTCTTGGTTCAAATGCCCGTTTTTATTAAAACCAAGAATCTCCAGCCAATTTTAAGACATAGGAAGTCTTAGTTTACGTGACAAGCACTTTGGGAGAAGCCTGTTTAATATAAAAATGTTGTCGTTCTTCCAAGAACTATGTTGTACCCCGGACTTTGTTCGGAATGAACCATGGTTTGAATCAAACTTCCAACCTATCGAAATACTTTTCCTAAAGTACCCGACCGTCTGGAAAAGGGGCGTTCGGCAAAACTAAACTTTCAACTGTTACCAAAGAAGCTTTAACGTCCACTGAAGGACAACACCTGACCAATATCACTGCCCTCAGACCATTAACATCATTGGTCTGACTTGCATGGCTCCATTTTAGACTGGATGAAAAGAACAGATACAGGTACTACAAGTGATCTTAGCCAAAAGGCCGAGAAGCGAAAGTATCGAAATATAGTGTTTATACGTCTGCTACTCACATTAAAGTGAATGGTTTTGAACTCAGAAATAATTTGCAGTCGTATGACTGAGGAAGTCCAGATAAAGTGGCTTGCAAAGATAATGACGTATTTTGGGATGTATAGTAAGAACGATTAGAATGCAGTCAATAAAAAAATGGCACATGCGCTTTAATAAGAATGGCGATGACCCATTGGATATTACAAAAATTTGTACGTATCCACTGTGCCCTGAATCCATCGGTCCAGTGAACTCACACCATCTTTGGCATTGGCAAAGGGTGCCTAGGGCGACCTGTATTTGTTTAAGAATAGAAAATTTCATACTTCTATATATTTAGTTCTAAATAGTTACAATATCTTCTGAAGAACTTTGAAAGAAAACTGAAAAGTATATGTTGTAAATGACATGTGAAATAAGTTAAATGTACTGATCAGAATACCATTTTGTAATTAACCGTGCATACCACCTTTCGCAGATTTCCTCTCTTAATGTTCTCAGAAAAACCAATAATCCCCTGTACAGAGTATAACCATTTCAACTGGTTCTTCTGCCAACGTTTGATGTTCAAACTCTGCTAATTCCGGCAATATTCAAAAAACATCCAACGCATATAATATTACACGTTGATCTGTCTACAACATGACGATTACTTGTCGGGTGGAACAAGAGCCTCACTTTGAGAAATATGTAACCATTAATCCTTCTTCAACTGCATGAGTAAGTTCTACCAATCGTGTCGAGAAGAATGTTCTAGAATCTGTCATTTTAATCGGCATGTGACACGCGTACTCTTGTGCTACGTGCATAAACATCATTCAGGCCCACTGGATGCTGCTTTACAATAAGCTTTTTATCCTCCGCATAGTGGAAAGTTTCTATGAAGTAGCGCAAGAAAAATGTTCGATTACTAGCAGAAAGAAATTCTTCCGCTTTGTAAATCCCAGTGATTGGGTTAAATAAAGTTTGCGAAATTAGGCCACTACCGTGAAATGCGCAAGATGTTAAGTTCAAAGAGATTGGGAATGACGCAAACGTCTTGGGGCATTTTTACTTCAGTATACCGGTTAATCGATGTAATGGTGTGTGTACATGCGTGTGTGTGCGCACACTTGTTTTGGCATATGGATGTAAACATTTTTAAAGTTAGTTGTTTTTAAACGTGACAACCCTATGAAGCTCGTCTATAAGTCTCATCGAAAGTTAACTGATTTTTTAATATCTAACTTGAAGAAGTAAATATTTTACTACATTTTTTTTGTTTTGTTTTGTTTTCTGTTAACTTTTTTCACAAACCCACCGTTGTCACACACGTTATTTTACTATAGGTCCCTGTCTGGTTGTGGAGTTACTACGCTTCACATGATGGGCCAAATGATTCCTTAGTGATTTCCAAACCTTACACTAAACTTGAAGAACGCACCATTTATATCTCAAATAGCGGGTAACATAAAACAGGACTACATTTCCTTTTTCCTGTTTGCACAGAAGTTCCATCTTCGGAAACAGGGTGGTGCTGTGGTTTTTATGTTTTTGTTTTATTCATATTAGGTTAAAATGAGCCCCCGGTCTTATTCTTAGTTTCTGCATGTAGAGAAATCCAAGCTGGCGAGGTACTACAAGTTGCCGGCCTTGCTGAGGGTCATTGGTCAAAATTTTCCCGTTTCATTTGTCTTCACCTGTACCATGGATAGTTGAACCATTGAGCTATGACGTAATGGCTCCCTAATTTTATAAGTAGGTTATGTATACCAATGACATTATCCATCCCGATATTTGGGACTGTTGAACACCATCCTATTCAAACAGTTGCATTAACAAGGATTGTTTGCTACGGTAGCATAGACCCCTTTTCCAATAGCAATTACAAAGAACTAAACAGAAAATGTTCCTAACGAAAGCGATGCATACCGAACTCTAGTATCCCACTCATCCTTTGTAATTTTTTATTTGGAAATAGGTTATTTGCAATGATCGGCTTCCCAAATACAAGCGCTTTCATGAACTGGGACACCACCCAACCACCTTTGCCGGGGAAATTACCTATTTTATCGTAAATACCTTTTTTTGAATAAAGATGTCAAAAATGATTAAAATACAGTGTGGATGTGTACAAAGTGAATAAGAATAGCGCAAAGGTGTTCATGCAGTATTTGCGAATTATGCACTTTGGGAAAGGATCTACATATTAGTCCCTGAATAACTGGCATGACTGAAAGGCTATATTCACGTAAACCTAACGGTTTCACTCCTATTCAGCAACGCGCAAGATAAAGATAGCATTCGGTGTATCGAGAGAAGATATCTAGTAATTGACACAGATTCCAAAACAGGTGCTTACCACTTGTAAAAACGCCGAAGCATAGCCAATGAGGAAAATGCGTAAGGATGCCTTCATGAATACGTAAAACATAGCCATTTCGAACACTAATACAATCACGTTCAACGTGATTGAACAAGAACAGTTCAAACTATCACATCCACTTATGCATGACATCGAATATGTAATAAAGTCGTTATCAGAGTAATGTTTAATCTTTGTCATTCAAGTTTTTCCTTTAGCCAGCAAAACGATTGAGATAATCTAAAACATTTGATGAATCACCTTGGATGCTTGCTTTGAAAATGTCACAGTATCTGCTTCGTTTCTCTTTGAACAACTTTAATCGTGTTTTGTTCGTCATCTTCTGAAAGCATCTCTGAATTTGAGTTTCCCTTTCAATTCCAGTATTAAATGGACCTTCGATCCGAATTTTCTGCAGCTGGAAAAAAGGTTTCACCTACGTTTAACTATGTAATTTCTCCTGGGTAACAGTTAAGGTCTGCTCTTCAAGAAAGGTTGTGTTGCAACCACTTCTTTCGGTAAAATGACGTCGTATGCCATGTAATGGGAAATTGATTGAAAAGATGCCCTGATTAACTCCGAGTGAAGAACAGGATACCAAGTTATACCTCTTCCATCACAGGCTTGGTGGTGAAATTAACAACAAATTCGTGGGAATACACATCATCTTCTTTGAACCTTGACTTGAATTTTACCACGACATAGTGAACTATATATAATATTAGAGGGATGCTTAATACTTTCGGTTACATTCAAAGGAGTGAAAGAAGTACTGACATGCTAATATTGACCTTCAATGAAACAAACTTTTCACTTTCAGTACCTTCTTTGGGAAGAAAAATAAAATTTTGCACTGTCATTCCTCTTGTTTTTACTTGCATCAAATAAACTACCAATAAATCCGAAGAAGATCATACAGAAATTGATTTTAAAGATTGACTACAAATTTATGGAAAGCTGGTGGAACCACGTAAATCTCTTTTGTCTATGCTTTCTAGGTTCACGTATAACTCAAATCAATACAAAGTAAAGAAAACCAGGAATATGCCTTTATACACAATGTTCAGCTTTTACTTAAACTTAAACTCTTATAAATACTGAAATATTTTAGTGGGTGTGATATCAAACAGTTGAAAAGATACGAACAGGAGAGAAAAATCCTAGAACTTTCAAAAACTTTCAAGAAGGTTTATATATTAGGTTCGGGGTTTTAAATTTTAATAATTATATACTTAAGATTTATATAGATTCTGTTTATATCTCAATTTATCTTGACTATAGGGTCGTGACAGAATTACAGTTTAAAGCTGACTTTGTCATTAACACGATATAAAAAAGGAGCTAGTTAATGTACCTTTAAACGCCCTCTTTGAAATTACATTTCATTTTGCAAAACACCTGTAGTCATAGGTATTATCGTCAATTTGTTCCGTTTTTTTTACAACAGAAGTTATTTTCATTCATATTTTATTGAAGAAAGCATTGCAATGGTACATTCAATAAAAAAAAAAAGGAATATTTTATTTTAGTAGGATGGACCCCAATATAAAGATCTTACAAATGGCACATTTGCAAAACTTGTTTCCCATTGACAGATTCATTTGATAAACTCGGTCAAACCATTTAAACTTGGTTAATCCCAAGTTCGCATTTGCGCAACTTTGCAAGTCGACTCCGCTGTAGACTTATGAAAAATTGGCCTGGAGTACGAGGTAGCTAGAGTAAGGAGAGTAACAATAGGTCCTTAATAAGGTACCGATGGACCTGGTGCCCATTCCAGGAGCGTCAATAAAGATGGAAGTTTTAACTGGACGTTTATAGGTAAGACTTATGGTCAATATGGGAACGGTTACCCATTTCCATTACAACTAAGAGACCACACAGCATTTACTTACAAAACTTACATTTTATATTTCACACACACAATATTAAACATGCATATATACGCACAAAATTTGTTAAGGATTTAGTTTGACCACTCTCTAGACCAATATATGACACCTTTAAAAGTTAGAAAACGTTTTTTCTGACAGGTCGCTTTGTAACTTCTTGTCAGTTACTTGATTGTTATACCACAGTGTCGCATGGATAGAATGCTTCAAAGGCAAGCACCTTGCTTTTCGATTTCCTGATTAAAAATAAGCACTACGCTCAGGGTGCTTAAAATTTTGCCAATTTCAGGAGCTTATGTTTCAATAAAATTTAGGAAAACTTCCCCGTAGTTTGCCAGTCTAACATGATGATCTTTTGTCAAGTATTTCAAAAATCCGGATTTTTATTTTCCAGAGTCTGGTGGAGCAATTGACAAGCTCCATGTATCTTCCCATGAAACCTGTTGTGTTGAACGTAATACCTGCACAATTCAAACTTTATTTTAAAATTTTCGTGTAAATGGATAAAGTTTAGTTCGTTTTCAATCTAAAGTGCAATCTGACCTACCACCATATTTTTAGGAAATTTTGATTTCCCTTTCATGCTAAAAGCAAAAAAGTAAGCAAAGCCACTCTAAACTACAGGGTAAAGTGTCAATTCACTTCAAAAATAATTAAAGTCACTACCAGAAGAGTGAACTTCACTCAAAAAGAGCGAAGCTTCACCCTTGATATAGTGCCTACAGATATCCCTGAAAAAAAAAAAAAAAAAAAAAAAATCAGAAGTTATCACGCTGATAAAAAAAATGTAATGACTTGTAAAACGCTGGACTTTTACTCTTCTTGAAGCGAATTTCTCCCTTCCCCTATTTTTTTTTTTTAAGATTGTTCGCTTTTAGAATATTATGTGACCATGTTATTTTATGTGGTCCTTCTTAAATTATTATTTACTCAGATGAAGCTTTAGTTTCTAAATCCGTAGTTTCTAACCGTTTTGACAGTTTTGACTCACAAGTTCGTTTCCCAATTGCCAGTATGCTGAATGGTGAGCACGAGCGACAATGACAGTGTAGGTTCCATTTTTTACATCTTAGGTATAACTCGGCCAGGACTCGAACTCCAGACATTTCGATTGCAAGTCTGAAGTTATAACCACTGTACCATGCAGTCGGTTTTTCCTTTTTGAGGGTACCTTGTTGTCATGTACATATAAAAGATTCTGTGAGTTTGATTTTATGGAATGCAACGTCATACTACTAACCAATAATACTTGCCCTATCAACTCAAAAAAAAAACCTTTGAGTTGTCATAATGAAACTGTTATCACTTGAGATGTATGTTTCCCATTAAACCCCTCTTTGTAATTCATTGTACAGTTAGATAAATATTGCCTAAATAAAAAACTGTGATGACATTTACTTAGTTAAAGTCAACCTTGATAAATGTTAATAAAGCAGTGATGAATGGTTAATGTCACAAGTCGGTGCCAGGCTTGCCCTGTTTATTTTCAACTCCTATGCCCTTTTGTCACGTGGCATTATCTTGGCTTCTAACATTTTATTTCAATTAATATTCCTATTCATATACAAGTTAATTACATTCATAAATTATACTTCCATGATATATAATTGAATTTTGCTTCGTCTTATCTCCATATGTTTCCAATTCTTTTGCGTGACGTATATTTTCTGCTATATTTCACACAAAGCGCCGTAGTAGTTAAATAACAAAATATCCATGCCTATGCATTATGAGCCGTACAACGCGGGTCTGACTACAGCATAGTTGGATAGGATTACAGCCCGATTTTTGTGGAAACGATGAGCGCAGATATGATTTACAGAGTGGTGATGTGCGCGTGTCGAAATTTTACATTAGTATAGAAATCATTTTTCTGAAAAAGTTGCATTTAGACTGTTCACCGAGATATTGTCAGTTCCCTTATAATGTGTGTGCCAGTTTCAGCTGCTGCCTAGTCATTCACTAAAGATTACAGATTTCATTAAACATAGTATGGGACGATTTCTCTCCTTTAAACAGGGAGCTGTGATTTGAATGGAGACAGAATGCTTTGAAAGGAGGTTTACGCCGTCGAGGCCACTCAGAAATCCACCTTTTGTATCGTTCTTGGCATTTCTATTATGCTTGTGCGGGATTATTAAGAAGACACAAAAAAAGGCTTTTGTCGTCTGCTACGGTTAGAGTAGGACCGGCAGGGTTTTTGCACTGCCACAGCATTTCCAGTCGTCAGGTAATAAATGTAAAATTCGGTCTTCCGAAGCTCGGAGACGCGTATGAAAAAATATCAGCTCGGTCGTATGTCGAAATCTGAACAAGAATTTACATATGGCTATTTCTGGAAACCTGAGTAAACGTCTGATCCTGCTGTCAAAAGTTAGACTTTGACCCCGGCCTACAGCTTATATGCATATTCATGCCTTTAGAGGGCTCGGCCAATTGAATTCATTTTTTTTTTCGGTTAAACGGTCGTTTCGAGTGTGATTGCATCTGCTTTTAAACTATTGGTGGTACCAGTCAAAGCATTGTTCTGCATGAGCCACTTGTCTAAGGATTAGTTGCCTTGAATCAGATGGTTTCCCAGGAATGATATTGAAGCGGGGCCGCGAGTAAAGGAAGGAAATACCTTTGCTGCAATTTTACAGTTTATCTTCATTCCTTTAAGTGGGTCTTAAAGTATTAGCATAAATTAAAATTTCCGTTGCATCTCCTTCCAAATAATAGCTCACTGCTTTAAATACCTGTCCTCAGCTCCTTTAGAGGGCGTTCTTGCCCATTTGGGACGTTTAGCCCCTAAAGGGAGCAAAACTCCTCCGGGAGAAAATGTTTGGTTTTCGCCCCTTAGCTCTTCGCCAGAGAGTCGAGGGGACTTTTACAAAAAAGACTTTCCTCATCTATTAAAACCACCGTTCGCCAAAGCGATGAGGATTGTGTCCAATTTTACACGCAAATTCATTGCCATAACAAAATATATTCATTTACTTTCTTAGAAATCATGCTATTGGTTTTGAGTGAGAGTGTGTACTCCTGTTATCTTAAACTTGTCGTCTATAGGCTGAAACCTGAGATGTCCTATCATTATTGTGTTGAATAACCACCTGTGCAGTGGGTGCAAGCATGGGCGTATTGAACTGACATACCAATTCCGATAATGGTATGGGCTGCTGTATTATTTAAAGGGGGCTCGATGTGGATTTCTTATTAAACGTCACTAACATTCAACTGCTCTTCATGCTATATATCCAAATGAATTTTATTTTGGTGATCACTTTGGCCAGCGTTGGGGATATGACTGAGCAAGGAATATGTCGTCCAGCCTGCTACGCAGGGTATGACCACACATGTTGGCCTATGCACCTGATCAACAGTCAACCTACCTAATCATAGAGGCCGCGACAACTTTTAGTGCTCGCAAAGTAAACATGCTGGAAGGAATGCTAGGCATATGTATGGGCCGGCGCCATTATTGATACTGAAAACCAATCATAATCAGTAGAAGACACCTTACATAACCTACATGTATAATCCTTTTTGGTAGTACCTAACTTTTATATTTCAGGTCATAAAAAAGGGGGATTTCTTTTCGCTTTTTTAAGTCCCCCACCAAAAAAATTAGAGACATGTCTCCCGCCCCCTCCCTCCAAATCTACGCCCATGGTGGAATGTAGTAAAAGATTTTCCATCACTGGTCAGGTAGAAAAATTGCAATCTTTGTGAAGATATGATTTGGATATTCGCACAAAAATCGGATTGGTTTGTGGAAAGAATTTGGCAATGCTGAGCAACAAAAGTGTTATGACATCATAAAATTTCGTTGGAAGACGAATAAGAGTCCGTTCAAGATTGAACGGGGCTCTCCTTAGCACGTACTCTGAATTATAAACCCTAATTAACCCTAACTAACCCAATTTTGAAAAGTTTGAATCGGATTTAAATTCTGATTAAAATGTTTTGATCGTCTTTATGGTGCAGTTTTTCAGATGAGGTCAGACCTATACTGCCGTAACCTCAATTTATTCAAACAGATAAAGGTAAGCCCCTATAAAATAGGAAAGAAAGTAGCATCCCAAAGTTTTCGGTTACTTCTAGCTCAGTGAAACCTTTATGCAACCTGATAATGTATGCTATGACCTTTCAAGCAGGTGTCTGTGATGAATGGCTGAAAAGAGAAATACACATAATTCATTTTCTATATGAAGTGAGCTTTGCATGATTGTGTGCTAATGAAATCGTCCCCATAGATTAAATTTGATTATGTAGCACACACAAAAATAACTGTTTTCTTTGAAAAGACAAAAAGTATGGAACGGGCTTCAAATCCTATGCATCTATTGGTAATAATTTTCAAATATTGTGTACATTGTACATATTATTTGTCCATTCTTTTTCCTAGGAAAAAACACGTGTTCACAGTGAAGCAAAAATCATGAAAACCAAGGTATGTTTTATCAAACAGTTTTTTTTATTGTCTCGTGTGGATTAACGGTTCGAAGGAAAAGATTCCCTACGAAATATTTTTGGTACTTTTAAAGAAGCAATCAGACTCGAGATTTAATTTTAGAAGTTTGTCACTAAAATTTGACCTTGCAGTTTAATTCTGAGACACTAGTGTTAAATTGATTTTTTTTTCTCATTTGCAGAGATTATTCATTTTTTTTTTAATTATTTTTTTACTGAAAGTGATTTTTCTCACAAAACGAAATATATTCTGCAGCATGTATACAACAATAAACGACATACGAGTCTCGACAAAGTCACAAAGTCAGTCAGTCAGCTTCAGCATCAAGTTTTAGGTTTCATTTTTCAAGTTCAATCCAAGTAAAAAAAACCCAAATATACATATATATATATATATATATATATATATATATTTATATATATATATATATATATATATATATATATATATATATATATATTAAAGGCAATAAAAAATGAATTCTAGCAGTCCAACTCCAATCTTCATAGGACATTTCCGAGCTGCGATATAAAATGTTGAAGTTTATTCACTCAAATTAAAGTGGAACATTTGGCAATACTGTGATGTCATTGTTGTACTATTCAAATTACAATATTCGTATATCTTAGTTTTTCTAAAAGTTACTGCACCTTGTACCAAGGTGTGATAGCTCTCTTATGGGGTGATGTAATTAATTAAACCTTCTCTATGAAACATGCAATGAAAGCTTACAGGAAGTGTTCAGGGTCATAAAAACATTTTTAATTTTAAAGGGAAACATAGAGGTAACATGAGTTGTATACAAGAAAGTCACACATTATTGCTCAAAAGACCAAGTTGTAAGTGAATAAACTTTAAAATTAGGCTCAGTTATACTGTTAGAATTCATTTCTTATGTTATTTAATCTATACTTTTTACTCTTTTGAGTTGAGGTACATTTTAAAGTCTTCGGTCTAGTAGTTAAGCTTTTTAATAAGCACTGCGTCATGTTCTGGGAAGAAGTGTCCCTTTAACGACACATATCAATTCTATGACAGCTACTTCTTTTAAAGTCATAATTCTCTTGACTTTATTTCCAGGTTGGATTTGAAATGATGTTTCATTGTCATTCTTCAGGAAAGATTATATCCCCCTTTTTAAAAGACTGGAACTCAGTGGGTTGTGGAGGCAGCATCACAATAAAGTTTTAAAATGTTACATTTCCTGTTTACAGAATCAGGTTGTCTTCTGTTTATTGCCACACTAAGCGAATTAAGATTAACTTCGATAAGTAACGCACAAACTATCTGTTATCAGGAGAGAGTTGCCACTTGATATTCAAAAGTAGCAAGAGGTAAAATTCAATCCTACAATTAGCCATTCATTAACCTAGATTCGCAGGACCAATCAGCAGGAGAATGATTGCATGTTGAAAAAAGACAACAAGTCTAGATTGAGTTTGGCTTTTCTTGGTGAGTTTAATTGAGCAGAAACTCGCCCTTTCTTCTTTGTAACAGATTCTGTTCCATCTTATTAATATCATGGGAAACATTCACCCACAACTGTTATTAGTTTTCTTGATAAATCATTGTGCTGCATAAGATGAGGTTAACGTTCAACGAGAGGTGAGATAATTAATCGTGAATGTGTAAAAGTCTGGATAAAGAGACAATTAATAGTATGATTTTTAATTTTTAAGGGAAAGTGGCGACATGGCAATCAACATTCATCAAACTCAAAGCAAAATGGTGAGTATGTTAAAGGGCTACATCCTTGTACTCGTTTGTCTGATTGGATGTCTAAGTTCAGAAAACTTGGATTCGGGTGGGATAGCAACAGACGCTTGCCGGCTATGCTGGCTTTAACGTTAGTACAATAGAATCCCTCGTCAAAACGCTGTCTACATTGAATTACCACGTTAAGCACTAATAAATGACTAATTTGCATGACATCTGAGTGATTTCACAATAATGAACTTAACAATATCCGTCTAAACATTTTGAAGGAGGATCAAACCTGCATGTGGCCTGATGTGATGTGGGTGTTAAGTGAGTATGTGCCTAAGCTGGTGCGCAATGGTTGAAAAGAAGTGTCCTGGTTTCCTGTTGGTATTATGTTGCAGTGATTGAATTCTTTTCAATGTTTTGAACTGTAGGAGAAATTAGCGCTATCGTTGGTCATTTAGGATTATTGAAGGTTTTGTTTTCCTTCTTTTTCAGCGTTTAAGGACACCTTCTTTCGTTGCTGTGGTAGAAAATTGTTTTTTACATTGTGAAAAATCTAAGTTTCAACAAACGTATACACGAACATTGCAGGCATACTTTATCTTCCTGCATTTGAATATTTTGGCTGCTTCATTAAGAATAAATTTTGATAAATTCCACGATAACATCAGTAATTCTTTCACTATTATATGACTAATCAACTAATTCAGAAAAAGAGCTAGCTTTGACTAGAAGGACGATAGACCGTCACTTGATTTTATTGATTCACCTTTGAACTCTGACACGTATGTCCAGGACTAAAGTCACGAAACACATTTGAAATCGTCGTTTGTGTAACGCGCAATTTAACGCACAGATTATTTTTATCGTGTCATAAAAATTTGTAGAAAACCAATTGACCGAAAACTGGGCCTTTAATCTCCATCTTACTAACTAACCAATTACTGGGTAGAACCATTTGGTTTCAAATTAGGCCTCAAATCTCCATCTAAACAACTACAAGGCAGAAAAGCTAACGGTCGTTTCTTCCTGCTTAAAAGATACATTTCGTATACTATAGGAAAGGCAATGTTTGAGAACCAGACGGCAGAACATTTTGGTTTTACTCTTAGAGTGTAAGCTTGGCAAGTAATTTGTCCTTTTGTACCTCGTTCAACATTTATTCGCTCAAAAATCCGGTTGAAACCGCTTGCACTTTAATCTTCACAGGCCTCGATGTAAACTTGCCGCCTCTTAAAATCCCTACCAGCCTGTCACCAATTCTATGGTGTCAAAAAACGTTGCTATTACAATCTTGTTAAATGTGTCTCATGTAAATGGTTTACGAAAAAAATATAATTTATTACACCATTACAATTTTGATTTTAAAGAGGTATAAAATCTCCAAAATTTGGTGAAATTTCCAGTAAAGTGGAACATGTATTTCTCGAGATGAAAGCAAATGAACTTAAAACATTCGTGACTCATTCACCGAGTGATTGAGGAAAGCAGAGTTTATTTCACTCTCGGTCTGAAAGACCAAAGGCTCCAATGCAATGCCATTTTAATGGTATGGAATTGTTAAGGAAAGATATGATCGTGAAGTTGAGAGGAGAACAACAGGCTTTTCATTAATGTGAGGCTTCAACGTCACACCGCCATATGTTCTTGCTTTATTTCACAAGTTTGTGTGCACAAAGTGACAACTTTGCCTGCTGTTTTATTGAAAACCACCCTTCAGACTTCAATAAGAAATCCACCAGAATCCCTTTGTTTTCAAAAAAAAAAAAAACTAAATTCTTAGCTGTGCCATATACTCGATCTTCTTTGGCAGGTGAAATTTTCTGCAAAATGCGTTATTGTATCATAGAAGGTTGTTTCAGCCTATTTTCTGTTGTATCATGAAGCCAACAGTTGATATCAAATAGAACACTTTTAATGCCTTTCAGCGAACAGACCTAGGATTGCCATTTTCAGATGTTTTATGACGCTAGAAATTTCGAAAAAACATTCCGAGGCACACCGGAATTTATTGCTGCCCGCCTAGAATTGCATTTAAATCTATCCTGATGAAGGAGGAATGAAATCCAACAGAACTGTTAGTGAGGGAATAATTATTTCATGGGTTAACTTGATATTTATAGGCAAGTTCCGTTCCAATAGTGAATCGATGAACAAAAGTTATACTCTACTAGTAAAATGACTCTTGAAAAGGTTTGTGATACTCTCTTTGATCAGTCTGAGAAAACTCTATGGTTGAACTTTGCATCAGAGCTGTGACGGGCCATAAGACAGCTTCGGCAGTACTGGCAGATTTCATTGAGTCCATTTATTAGTGCATTCATGTGAGTGATATCAGATTGTTATTGAAACTATGTCCAATGGAACAGAGAGTAGTTTAGGGTAAACATACTTTCATCTAACTGTATTTTCCACAACCAAATAACTTCGCAAAGTACCTCAACATGTTAAGGGTTCTAAAGTGCATTTCAAACAAACTTTTATGAAAAAGTTGGGGGCCTAAATTTGAAGTGTACACCAGCACAAGTCAAAGATCCGGAGCGTAATGTTATTGTGAAATGCTTGTTTGGGTAGAATGTTGAGAGCCTTTTGACCTCGAGCTAGTTTATTACGCTCGTACTAGTTCTACCAAGTCGAAGCAAACTGTGGATAATGTCTAAGCTAATAGAAAGTCACACGACTTTAACCTCGTGGTATTTGGATAGTGTTGATCACTGCAGCGCTTAAGTTGTAAACGCTTCATAAGGTACACCCATATAAAACTGCATGCATTTGACTTTATGATGCCAACAAATAAATCAAGCAGATGAGGCCTATCTAAGTCATAAAATTATTCTAAAATTTGTGCAGTGCATTTCTAAGTTGAGGCTGGTTTTTTATAGTCAACTGAGTGTCATATCCCTAGAATGGTTTAGCCCTCACTCAATGATAACTTGTGCTGTAACGTTGGGTGAGCTAGGTCAAGTGCTTTGTCGTCAAACACAAGTGCCCGATAATAGCACATAGCTAAAGGCATTAATCTAGAGACACAACTGAGGCACTAACATCATTAAGTTCTTGAAGGCAGGTTAAATTTAAATTTGCGGTGTTAAAGAGGTAAAGTGATACTCTGAACAGAGGCACACGATTTTACAGACTCTACTTGAATCTCATCTCAGAAAAGACAGGTACCAGTACTTCAAAAATCGTCAAGGTTTCAGAGGCGGTATTGCTTGTGATTCAGAAGGTACCATAACCCATCAACGAAGCATTATTTGCCAAATATATCTATTGAAAAAGCGTATGAATAAGGTGAGTGATTTTAGTTAGTAGAAAGCCAAAATCCAAAATTAGTTTTCAACGTGGTCCATGCAAACCATTGGGGAAATTTGAAGTTGTGTTTAGTTGAAAAGGCGTGGACAAGAATGATTGAAAGTACTTAATTAAGACTTTAGAGAGGAGGGGTCCGATGATTTGAATAATATCCTGTAAGTTCATTTTGATATGGACATAGACATAAAAACTATCAAACTTTCTCCTTTGTAACTCAGTAACTTAACCTTTCAGAATAATGGACGATGACCTTAAATGTCTCATATTACTATGTCCAACTATTTTAAAAAGTGAGTGGTCTTTCGGCACGCTATTGCATAATCAGTGGCGTAACCAGACCTATCTGTCGGGGGGGGGGGGGGGGCAATAGCGTAGAGGTTTCCTGATGTCATGCAACTCACTCTACCCCATTGACCAAAAGGTACATTTTTGTGCTAATTTTTTTTCTTTTTGCTTTTTCTACGAGCCAGAACAACTTTTTTTTTTTAAATAAATCTGATTTTTCTTTTAAGTGTGAACACCACTGCATAAGGTACGTAACGAAAATTTGGGTCCTTTTACACATTTGTAAATATGGAGCTTGTATTGCAGAAAATAGATTAGATTCAGGGTTTCCTGTAAGGAAATTTGCATATTTGGGGACAATCGAAGCATCTGCGTTTCCTTTTAGCATATATCTGAGATAGCACGTGGACTGAAGATCGTGTTATCTAAGGAGTTTGGATAAAGGCTTCTCGCCGACATTAAAAAACTCTCGAAACTTTGTTGCCTCTTTTAGACAAAAATGAAAGCCTATATTGAAGAAAATTTTAGGGAAACGTCACTGTAGCGGATTATCAACTGACTGCTTTAAGGGTTGCAATTTAAGGCGCACGAATGTTGCCTTTTTAAACTAATAATTTCTAATAGGGAACACCTATTAGGTGGCAATGGCAATTTTTCGAATTTTTCACATTCTCGAGCAAGGGCGCAATCGCCCCTGCCTTCTGTAGCCATGCCGCTGCTCTGCAACATTGACCATTGATAAAATTTTGACACCTCAAATACTTAAGAATACATCTACGAAGACTACACAACTGACAGGGTTGAAAGGTACTCCGATTACAGGTGTGTAACTGTGTATGAGTGCATTTTGAGTACGTCAGTTGACGCGGAGCACACAAAAAATTTTGAAATATCGGAAGCCCTCAGCCGGAAGTGACATGTCTCGGGTTATTTAGAAGAAGCTAAGTTTTCCGATTTTTCTTGCAAATGCGAACACCAAGGTATTAGGGATGTATTGCGGCGCGCGAAGGGCCGAATTTTTTTTGTCCTTTTGAAACAATAATTCGTTGATATACGGAGATTACAATGCAGAAAGCTTTTGGGTTTCCGGTGGGGAAGTTAAAAGAGTTGGGGGATTACTGAAGAATATGCACTTCCTTCAAATGTTGGTGGTAAATCTGAAAATGGATGCTTTTCTAAAGTCCTCCCGACTGTCTGGATAAGAGCAAGAGACAGTCTTTCCGATAAGGTGGACCTCAGATATTATTTTGTTAACTTAAGACGACTAAATAAATGTCCATATATTTTTCTAAATGAATGTTCATATATTGACCAAAACAGTGTTCCATGAATGCAGATCAGTTTTGCTTTTGATGTTAAAGTTGGCCCACTTTCTTCCTTTTCTCATTTTTCTCTTTTTTCCTTTCCCTTTTTTTCCATTTTACTTTTTTCTTCTGCCTTTCTTCCCTTTCCTTCCCCTCCTTTTTCTCCTTTTCCTTTTCTGTTATTCCCTCTGTTTTCCTCTTTTCCTTTCTTTCTTTCCATCTTCCTTACCTTCCCGTTTTCTTCCCTTCCCGTTTTTGTGTCCGGGGCCGTTTGCCTCCCTGGCCCCCGCTGGTTATGCCACTATGCATGATTTTATTCCACTGTGGCGTATTTAAGGTGATGACCAGATTGCTTGCTACTATTTTGCCACTTTTAAAGCTCCAATGCACTCATAAAATTAACTTTTCGTTAGGTGGCCTCCTTTTTCAAAACAACTTGATTGAAGCTACCTAATAGCTAGATTAAGAATCGCTGTTAATTCAAAACTACCATCTTTTCCAACTTGGTATGGACAGATAAAATTTCAGTATGGTAATATCAATTTGTTTCTTTCTGAAATCCTGAATTTCACGGCCCAATTTGCAACCTACTGGTTCAAGTCTAGCGGGCCACGGTTTTTTTTCTATTTGTTGCTCACTGGCTTGTTTTCCCTACTCCATTGTTTATATACGGAGCATCACGCACAACGGCAGTAGGTTCCACTTTTAGAGTCTTTGGTATGACTCGACCTGGGAATAGAGCCCGGGCGTTCCGCGTGAGAGGCGGATGCTCTCAACGTCAGACCAAACACTCGGTCCCGCCGTCTGTGAACAGTACGGTTACTAAAAGTTCTGCTCTGTTGCTTACAAAAATTACGATATGTTTCATCTTTCGAATGACGTAAAAATAGACCCACAATACTTAAGTTTTACGTAGGGACCAGGGCAGATCAAGGAATCTTTTTGCATAGCAAGCAATTGCAATGAACATTTGACCTACTGCTGATTGTACAAATAAGTTCGAACCGTTGGTGTTCATGCATTGCTGGATTGGTTATGACGAAAACTTATTAAAGGTAACCTTTGTTTTCAAATTTTCAGAACTTTACTGTAGAACTCTGGCCAAAATACGTACAGGCAGCCATATTTATAAATTTGCGTAGGTCTTTCACCAATGAAGTGACACCACAAACAAACCGAGTGTGTGCGTTGTGTGTACAACGAACACTTGGTCACGCCAACCGGCCAATCAAAGTGTACGGAATAAGCATCTGTATGGATTAGACATAGTCATCACTATTCAATTTAACAGGGGAGTGTTTTCCATCAAATTGATATGCATTTCCAAGGACAAATCACTATGTCCAGCTTTTTCAAAAAAGTTGGTGTCTGTGAGGCACACTCATCCATGGTTTTATGTGTACTTGAAGCCATGACATACGCATTCTTTCCCATGCTTCGCTAAAATGAGTTTTATAAAAAGCGCGTTGCAAGTTGTATGAAGTAAGTTTCTTTTACCAAACTTTTTGACCACATGACAATTTAGATGAAAGCTTTGCAAACATGTGTGATTCCTACGACATATTTCAAATGTTTTGAAAACTATTCAGTGACACTAATTTTTAAGTATGTAGTTGCCAATGTCACGGCCAAGCAAAACGGTCGCGGAGATGTACTGTTAAAATTGCCTGTTACTTTATAAAAGTTATGTACAATTACGGAAGCAAAAAGATTTGCCAAAGGAGCACATAAAAGTGCTGTCAGTGCATTAGCAACACTTTTTAGGTATTTTTTCTTCATTTGAATTTCTGTAAAGGTACGGACATTTTCACATTGTGCGTGAAAAGATAGAAGTAGCTAAGGGTGGGTAATGGTCAGCATCAACAATCATTAACGATGTTAAATCGTCCCCTTCAAATGTGCAAAGATGAATGTTTGGCACCATTCAACAACACCATAACGCTAAACGCAGAACAGGGATATTGCAACTTGGGGGATGAGTCCCACACGTAAGAACTTACGGTGAAAGTTAATATATACACATACTTTTCAAATACCCCATATTTTCCCTAGAATTCACATTCTCTAAGATGTCTATTGAGTTGAATATTCGAAGATTACGCAATTTAACAAATTCAAATAAAACAACTTCGCTTTCTGCATGCTGCCCTGAGGGTATTGATTATGCTAATATGACAAAACTTTTATTGATGTCGGGATAAACTCTTGCCTAGTATCAAAATACACTCCAGCCTTCACCTGTTTATTCGTTACATGAATGGTATTCTGCTGATTGTTACTATGGTAACAAAATAAATGAGAACATTTTCTTTTGATAACAGCTGGAAGTTATTAAAATGCACATTTTGCAGCACATGATGTTTTATGTGAATATGTCATTATTTTAATACTGTCATGGCACATTTATGCATGATTGGGGGGGGGAAAGAAAAGTAAAAGAATCTTTATATTTCAAAGACCAAAACAATTACTTGCATTTCTGTCTTTTTTTTTTTTTTGCTTGATTAAACGCAGAACTTATGACTTTTAAGAGTTATTCCATACCATAATTATTATTCCCAAATAGCAAATTCCCTACCATAATTATTATTCCTGTAAGTAGCAAAACTCGTCAAAGTGCTGCCAACCCTTTAAACGTGTATTTCAGATGTGAAAGCTCTAGGACGGTTTTCAGACAACAGACGTCAGAAGCAGAATTCATTTCTTTTAATCAATAGCAAATTTTAGATCTCAGAGTTAAAAGCCAATATATCGCTCCTGATGTAAATAGCTGAAGACATTTTGCTCAATGAATGCTGAGTTAGGTTTTGGCCATATAGATAGCATGCACTCCAAAAACAGTTAACTTTACTTATGCAAAAAACACTGAAAAATTATCCATTTTTGAGCCCCAAAACTGTTGAGTAGGTCTACTCATGTGAATGCTAAAATTACTGCCTATCTTGAAAACAAAAACAATGTCAACCTTGTTTTTACTAAGTTTACCAAACCTTCAGGATGTGAATTTATAAACGGACCCGGACAGCAAGTGATGATCTGATTTCAGTCGGTCATAGCAGGGGTCTACCACCTTTTAATCTTTAAACTTTTCGCTTACCTGTATAATGGATGGTTGTACGCTAAATTGTATCTTAATTCCTTCAATTTCACTAAATATGAGGTTTTAAAGTTCATGTAGACACAACAACTAAAGACGATTTCAGATTGATGGACCCTACTATTGGCCACCGACAGCCACTAAACATAAGCGCTCTCATCAGATTCGTCTAACTTCTGTACAGTATTAGCAGGTCTCACTCCCAAACCAACCTACATATAGTAGTATATATAAGTAGTATGGTAATTGAGAAAATTATACGAAGAATCTACAGTATTTAATTACATATCTTTTCATGAATAAATCATAAGTCTTACCTTCTCCATGCGTCTCCTTGTCTACTGGTGCCGCCGTGATAGAACTGATGAGCAGATAAAATATAGGTACACACCTGATGAAGTCCATCTTCCCAATCCTAGATGCGCCAAGTCAAGTCTAGAGGAAGGAAGGAAATGTTTGAAAATGGTTTATCCAATCTTGTTTATCCTTGAGTACATCTGAAACTCAAACGACATCAGTTTCCTGGGTTATATTAATGGTAAAAAAGTGAAATAAATTACTAATTTGAAATTTATCTCACAACGACCGATATTCAATTGAGATCTCTGAAAAAAAACTTTTTGCATTTTCACCCACAATTTCACTTTTGAGGTCATAGAATTCAGATTTTGAAGTCACATAAATTAGCAACAAAAATTCTGTAAATCTTTCTGCAGTCTTGAGCAGGAAGATTCCTAGACTAATTAAAGGATTTTTACAGTCTGATTGGCCTTTCACTGATCGCCCATGCACATCATTACTGAGGATTGAGCAATCCTTGTCTGTAATATTTTGACAGTGCTTATCTAAATTGCTTTCAATTGGCCTTTCAAAGAAAATAGTCGAATTTTGGAGGATGGGGAATAGCAAACGTTCTCCTCAATTATGAACAACGAATCCTTTTTCCGTTTATGATTACCACAAAATTTTATTACGAATAGCCAACCTTATTTTCCGTTATGACTATTGAACCTTTTCCTGAAATGCGAATAACGAGCCCCTTTTTGTTATGAATAAAGAATCCTTTTTTGAATATGAATAATGAACCTTGTTTGGATTATGAACAACGAAGTGAACCTATTCCTGATTCTGAACAAAGAACTTTCTGAATTATGAACATTTTTATGATTATTTTTATGAGTAACGAATCTTATGAACAATGTACCTTCTGAATTAAAGACCCTAAAATATCGACCTATCCTAAAACAAACTTGGAGGCAACTGCAAATGATCTTTTAAATTACACTTTTAGATACGCTCAAGTGTTTCCTCATGGAATATTTATATAACTCCGTTAATTTGTGTAAAGAGCCTACAGTAGATCATATACAGGGTTTATTCTATAGACATAATGTATTTACTGGGAGCAACAATATCATGTACTGAAAGTATCTAATTTTCAATTACATGATACTGGTTTACACAGCTTTCTCGTGCTGTTAATGACACAACCGTTTTCATAAACCTGCAACAGAAATGATATGTGGCAGTGCCGGAGCTTTTTTTTTTTCAATTTTTTGCAATGCTAACAACTGTATCATTTGAATAATAGAATTCATTTTCCCATTGATGCGTATCTTTGAGAGTGGCGTATAACATCCTCCGAACAATTTGTTCCTACATTTTTATTATTTTAGTCTGTACTACGAATACGCATTTTCAAATTTCACTTTAACGATAGATCCCTCCCATCTTTGAGCAATGGAAGTACGTCATTGTTAAACGACACTTTTCAAATTTATATAGACGAAATCTGCAGTCATGCCGAGCGATTCCAATCACTTGAGGTAGTGCGTCTAAAGTTAATTGTACTTGGTGTCTTTGTACATTTAATGGTTTGCTCTACACTAAAAGGAGTTCAACATTGAGTTCATTCCGCCTTGCCAGTACTGTCATGGAAAGGACTAGTCTTCATACCACATACAGTTTAAATTCTCCTGCTTACACAAACACTTACACTTACACTAAATGGGTAACTCACTAGGTCAACTGTAAAAAGAACCAGAAGTTGTTTAACAGCTTGACTAAAGTTTCGTTTATAAACTCCAAAAACGTTGCTTAGCTGTAAAAGACAAATCTTGCCAGGACTTTGTGCACACGTTTACAATCTAAATATGTTAAGCAATCAAAGTATTTAAAAACCAAAATATTCGGGATTTAGAAAAAAAAATTACGAAGTAAGGGCAAAAGGTGTTTAGAAAAACCTTTAATTCCTTAAAACCTCCTCAAGAGTTGATTTATCATATTTGACCATAGAGTAAGTCAGTTTTGATCTTATAGGAAGAGTTTTCGACAAATTTGGTTCATTGCATGCTTGACCCAGTATTTGGTCAATTTGATCAAAGTGTTCTGAGAGTTCTTAAGCCCTTCTCACACGTGTCTATAAGCTCATTCTCATCCAGATACAATCTCACTTTATTGTTTTAGTTCACAAGACCTCAATGTGTAATCAGAATTTGTTATGACTAGCAAAACAAATATAGATTTGGATGAGAATTGACTCCCATTCGGGAAGTTGCAGTTTAATACCACTGCCCTATTGGAACTTTTACTGTGAATAGCATAATGGTATTGGTAACGGTCTCTTGAATTAGAGCAAAAACAGGAAGATAGCTTTTCATGGGGGCGCAGAGTTTCCCTTTATAAAGTTCGAGAATCAAACCGGACAGACGAAGGCAAAAATCGGAAATGTGAGGAAAGGAGGGGAAAACGATGTTGAAAAGAAGGGGGGGAGGACAGAAGGGGGATATGGGTAAATTCACCTAAGAGATCATGAGAAAGCAAAAGATGTCTGATAGTAGCCCCATCGAACTTACATGACATCGTTCATTGAGTCTTGGAGTGCGTAACTGACGGTATAGCTCACTGACATATAATTACTGATTTTTTTTCTAGAAGACATAGTTTTAACTTGCTTTAGCCCCATACTCTTACAACTTGGTCATTCACTTGCAGACAGAAAAGGAGTTCCAATCTTAACCGATTTCTTATCACGTCGGTTCTACAGTGGCATTAAATGGCAAGTTGTAATCACATCTTCTTCATTACTTTCGGCTTCTATTACAGGTTGGTTTTAAGGACCTTTCATTCCACAAGCCAGAATTAAGGTCAAATATTGGTGTACCACTTGAAGTCACCATGCATTAGTATGTTATATAAAGGTTTCATGCCATACTCAGTAATATAAAACCCCAAGGTAACTTACATGACACTAACTATATATTTTAACAGGCACTTCATACGCAATTGATAAACAAATGAAGCTTTATTGGATCATTGTGCGTGTTAAAATCACCTTGCCATTGTCACTGCGAGTGTACTTGGTGTGAGAAAACACGACCATGATAAATAAAATACACCTTTATATACCCGACTGACACCCACGTATAGACTAATTTTTTACCACCGCTACTTTGAGGAATCGGCAAACGTAAAAACCCAACAAATGGTCAAGATTCGGTTAGTTGCGCTATCTTAGGGGATATATTAAGTCGATATCAAAAGCTTAACAACATTGAAATGCTTCTGACCAGCAAAAAGTTTCATATGCATTGATTAAATGTTTTCATTTCGTGTGTCTGCCCTTGTAAAGTTGGTTTTCCGCATAATTTGAAAAAGAGCTAGGTCCCGAATTTTTAAATACCGAATTATATCGGTACTTTCTCACTCATGATATATTTATTTGCATGTAGGATAAGGAATTTTCTAACTTTGACAACTTGTCATTAGTATGTGTCTATGGGAAGGAAACCTCACAACTTTTGAAAAACTGGTAAATTTTATTAACCGACTTAAAATACCACTTTAAACGTCACTATGCTTCCAAAGACGGCGTTGTCATTTTCATATTAAGGGGAATTCTGGAGCTGCAATTATTACCACTCCTTGATCGTTATTGAATGAGCATATGATCTTTACACGAAACTTAGACCGTTGTTGTGGTTAAATGTGGAACATATTTATTCAAATTCATTACAGTTAAACTAGTCAGAATGAAGCCGAGGGCAGTCTGTACATCAGTGACTCTCTCTCTAACAAATATTAATAGATTCAAATGATAATCTTTTCAAGTTCATTTATTTCCAAAGGAGACACGCTCTTGGCCATAGCTAACATTCAACCGAGCTGTCTATTGGGAAAATTTCACCTCTGCAACATTTCTAAATACAAATGCGCTTCTTAGGTTATCACAGATCTAGCTGGCACTGAAACTTCATCTGTTTGTCATGGTACGTAATTTAGAAAATTACAGAACTGTCTTTTTTTAAACGTTCACAACCTTTTTTGTGTAAAATTGAGAAACACGTAATCTGAATCAGGAAGTTAGGAGCATTGCTTGTCAACCTACATACCGATTTGATTTACAGAAACCACATTTGTTAGTCAGTCAGTCAGTCAGTCAGTCAGTCAGTCAGTCAGTCAGTCAGTCAGTCAGTCAGTCAGTCAGTCAGTCAGTCAGTCAGTCAGTCAGTCAGTCAGTCAGTCAGTCAGTCAGTCAGTCAGTCAGTCAGTCAGTCAGTCAGTCAGATGAGATTGAAAGACACAAATTAGAAAGGGGGCTAAAGTGACAAGGCAGGGAATGGCAGGGAATGTTTCGGCATTAAAGATAGACTTTGTAAGGCAATTTTTGGTAGATGTGGTCTGTAAATTGAGCGCAGTGAATTTTTCACTAGATTGAGGTTGAAGATAATTCCTCGGGTTCACAAGGCAAGTTGACAACATATAAAACGTAAAATAAAATGTGAGGCGAAATCTTTGTGTTTTCTTATGTCGGCAAAATTTGTCAGTCCCAGTCAGAATAGTCATCCTTTGCAATAAATAATTGCACTGGGCTTAGGGTCACATTAAGTTTTGATATGTTAGAAGGTGTTTATTCTAAGCATCTGGGTTTTATTGATATTGATATCTGATTTATGTTTTTCAAGGTATAAGCAGGTAAAGTTATCATAATTTTAACAAAAAGAAACTGGAAGTTAGCACATATTACATCATAACCTCACAATAATGGACAGTCTTTTTGTTTACACTTTATAACCATTTTTCTCCAACAACCCCATGTTATCAGAGTGTGGTTGCATAATTCGCATGCGAACACCAACATTTTGCATTCCCCCAGGGAGACCCCATCCTTAATAACATCAAGGTCAACACAACAGGCTTAAAAACAAAGTGCAACAAAGCTTTCCTTTTCAATGCGAGGAGGTGATACAAGCTCACAGTGGAACCCAAATCTAGTTAACTCATTTTCTGATGTCTGGAGGAATAAGTGTCCGACTTGAATGGAAGTTAAACAAAACCGTGCGCATTTGCTTCCTATTTCAGATATGAAAAAATATAAATTTTGCTTACAACTTTCAGTTGAATATCATAACCTGTACTGCATAAATCAATAATATGTATCAGATGACACTCTGTGCGTATTGTGTTATGTGAGCTACTCTTAATAATCTTACACATTATCTTAATCTAATGTCAATAAAAAGGCAGTCACCATTTGAAAACTTGCTTCCTCCAACCAAAAACAAAAAGTACTTAAGGATGATTATAGTTTTTAAAGGCCAAATCTTCTCACCCAAGAGATTACTTACTTACCTAAGCCTTTTTCCACACCTATCTATAATTAACCCTCTTTCCGACACAAACATAGGTTATTGCTTCAGTGTGAGTATACAGTGCACTAATGAGTAATCAGAACACTCTCGGTAAAGTAAATGATGTGTAATACAAGCTACAGTAGGCCCTTGCACGTTTTGAATGTGCTGTCAATCAAAGAGCTGTGCCAGTTGTTAACTTTTGTAAACCACTTCAAAATTGTAGTTGGGGGTAAATATTGGCTTCCTTTAAAGCTAATAAATAAATTCTCTAGACACTCTAGACCCCCAAAAGTTAACTTGCATATTTTGAACAAAAATAAAATCAGAGCATTGTTTACGACTGTTCGGTCAGCTTTCTCGAATGTGTCTCTTTCGCGGGACATGGATATCCTATCGCATTTCATCTCCCATAATTGCAGCTTACATATACTTAAAGATGACGTTTTAATCGTTGTATGATCTTTGCAACTGTTACCAACCTTTTGTGGTTTTAAAACTAGTGTTCTGTTCAACTGCTGGGGTTATTCACACAGCCCAATTGGCTCGATTTTCAACATAAATGAGAAATTATAATACTTCCTAACTCCGGTTTCACAACGTTTGAGTGTCGATCAAGGTGCATAAACATCGGTAAGATTAAGGAGTTCTGTCACAAGGTGTTAATTATTTTGCTTGTATCTTGAGGTTCTTCTAACGAAAAGGGCAGTGTAAGCTTTGGTGTCACTCTTTCAACGACATGTCATTAAATAGGTTAATGGCAGTTCAATATAGACAACAAAACGTCAAGACTGAATAATAACGCCAAAATATTAAACACAATATCATCATTGCCAATCACATATTCAGCAAGGTTAATCATGGCGCCAAAATTGGCATTTGCCGTACACATGCACTTGCAGACCCAAATCTTAAGAATATACATTATCAATCACCGATACAATAAGGTCAATCATGACGGCAACATAGTCAACCATGGCGCCGAAATAGTCATTTATTTACTTACGTACTCTTAGGCCCAAAGCATAAGAATATATAGGCTTATTAACGTTACCCATTAGCCACCACCTGCAGACAGATACGAAGACTACTCGATCTTTATAGCGTCAAATGAAATTAAAGGAAAAAATGAGCAGAAAACTATGCTGGAATTTTTCAACAGCAGTATTTAAAAAAATGGATGCATAGTGGATGGACAGTTTGTACCACTCCTGACATTTTGCTTGCGAAATCGATTATTGCAGTTTGTTTCATTACCTGATATTTAAAAACAGTTCATTGTAGCAATCAATGACCGATTTGATTTATCAACTGGTTAAATATGCACATCGCAGTGAAATAAAATCATTCCGTTCTGACAACAATACAGCAATAAATAGCTTATTTATTCATACCCTTCTTAAAGCTTAGAAAATATACGAAGCACAATAAAATAAAAAGCGATATAGTAGTGACAAACTTCCCAACGTAGGGAAGAATAATTCAAAGATACAATTATTAAGCCTGAGGTACATGCGGATAATATTTACATTTGCCCCTCATACTTTGTTAATCAAGATACCATATTCTGTGATTAATACGCTTTTCTCGCCTCGAGGTGAATGCAGTGTAGATTGTCTTTTACTTTAAAAAGCCATTTAAATGTGCCTTGCTAGAAACGACTTAAAGAAGAGGGATTTATATATATATATAAATAAATATATATATATATATATATATATATATATAACGCTAATTCCCACCTTAGGGGAAATTGTTATATCTGTGCGTACTTAGAACGAAAAAATTACAATGAAATACATAAGAAAAAGTGTTCTCCCTAACGTCCAAAAATATAAACAACGTTATTTCAATGGCCAGCCATCCGTTCGTGTTAACAGCTAGGTGTCCGTAAATTTAGCAACTTTGAAGTAATTGCATCTACTTTGTAAATCTAGGAGGGCGCCCTTGTCCGTTTACGTATTCCTATAGAAAAATTGTGTAGAAACGTTACGGCGAAACTTATATTTCGCCCCAAAAATTTTTACCCCTTAAGGTCGACTTTTCAACAACAACTTTCCCCCTAAGTGCGAAATTAGTGAAATATATATATATATATATATATATATATATATATATATATATATATATATATATATATATATATAAACCAAATGGAAAAGCACCACACCAGTAAAAACATAAAACAAATAGTAAAAACTGGTAAAACAAGAGCATATATTTAGCTTTCAGGACCACCGGCCCCTTCCTCAGAAACGTGTTTAGACAACTAAAAGGCAAAACGAAAAACAGACACTATAAAACGGATGAAAGGGAAAAGCACTTACTAGAAATCTAAAAACAGACCCAACCCAACACAAAAGATAAAATGTAAAAACTAGGACCCTAACAAAGGAGATAAAAGCTAAGTAGAAGCAGGAGACATAAAAGGGGATAAAAAGGCGGCTACAGTCTACGAGCACGTCGTTTTTTGGCTTGACAGTTAAAACCGTCATTTATGTTGAGACCCTTTGGGTAGACACAATCCAAATTCCAAATCCACTCCCTCTCCTTTTCATCCAAAAGATTATCCCTATCCGAATTGCGAGAAGAATGCACTACATCTAAAATTTGAAAATAGAACTTGGTAGGTGAATGTGCCTTGAGATGCTTGTAAAGCTCTGTGCAATTAAAATCAGAACCACCCTTAACACATTTTGAAAGATCTGACTTATGAGCATTCATACGGATTCTAAAGTTATTAGTTTGACCCACATACTGATAATTACAAGTCGGACAAAAGATACAATAAATAACCAATTTAGCATCACAAGAAGTATTAAAATTTCTGCACTTGAACTTTCTACCAGAAGAAGTACTGACAATAAAATTATTACAAATAAGCAGACCGCACAACTGACAGGGTTTGGTCTTGTTCTTATTACAAGGTGCGCAGGGGGTCCCCCGACTGGGAGGAGTTTTAAGTTTAGCCCGGACTAATAATTTTTTGAGATTGGGGGGTTGACGGAAGCTAACAACAGGGGGGTGAGGAATAACACGCTTCATTAGTGAAGAACAATGGAGAAGAGACATATTTTTATGTAAAATGCCGTTAATATCAGGTAACCCCGGATGGTAGTCAACAGTAAAGTAAACCTTCTTGTATTCCTCTTCAGTACTAGCTGGGGGATGGGTGGGGCTGGTAAAATTGGAACGGGCCCTTTTAATCTGCTGCATAACTTTACGTCGATTATAGCCGCGTTTTACAAGGTATGTGGCAAGATCATTGCAACGACGAACTGCAGTTTGAGGGTTAGAACAGATTCTAAGGATCCTCATAGTTTGACTATACGCGATACTACGCTTAATATGACCAGGATGACAACTGTTAGACAAAAGAAATTGATGGGTGTCGGTCGGCTTAATATAAAGGTCAGTGCTGATTAAACCCGCTTCATTTTTAACAATAGTAACATCCAAGAAGTGAACAGTAGAAAAAGAAAAATCAAAAGTGAACTTTAAGTTGGGGTGCTGAGAATTAAGAACCCCCTTTTTGAAATTTACCCATTGTATCTCGGACTCTTCTGTTGTTTTTCTCGACCTTAAACTGTCCATCAACAACCGTACAATTACCTCTAACCTACACTTTAAGCCAACCGACTCGCATAACTACCTTTTGTACCCTTCCAATCACCCCAAATCTTGCACTAAATCTATCCCTTATTCCCAGCTCTTGCGAGCCAGACGAATTTGGTCGGAGGATTCTGACTTCTCTACTGCCTCTGAAGAAATTTTGTCCTTTTTTGAAAAACGCCAGTACCCTGCCAAAATCCTCTCTAATGCCCTACGCAGAATTCAAGGAACCAGCAGAAAGGAAGCCTTGGAGGAAAGGAGCAAATCTGGTACCAATCTACGTATTCCTTTAGTTATTTCTTATCACCCTTCGATCCGTCCTATTTTACACGCTATCCACAAAAATGTAAAGTTGCTCCGACAAGACCCCTCAACCAGTGATGTTTTCCCGGAACCCCCCATCACTGCCTTTAGAGTTGAGAAAAATTTAGCCAACCATTTAGTTCGGGCTTCCCACCCACAAACTTCTTTCGACGACACGGCTGGTACCTTTCCATGTAACCGTCCGAGGTGTAATACATGTCCAGTTGTCGGCAAACACGACCTCGTCAACATTTCTGGCCCCAACGGCAACAGCTTTATTGTCAAACAAATATTCTCCTGCATTTCCTCAAATGTAGTGTATATTTTAGCTTGTGGGAGATGTAACTCGTTGTATGTGGGAGAGACCAAGCGCCGCCTCGCGGATCGAGTCACCGAGCACCTTAGGTCCATCAAACAGAATCTCCATGGATACCCGGTGGCTGCACATTTCAATGCCACTTCACCTTGTTCAATACAGCATTTAACCGTTACGGCAGCTGTAATGTGCCGAGGCTCCGATCGTGACCGCCTTAGTGCTGAAAACCGACTGATCATGAGGCTAGGTACTCTCGCTCCACACGGGCTTAACGTTAGAATTGACCTTTTGTAATATTCACCCCCTTTTTGTACCAGTTTTTACTCCTTTTACACTTACCCGTTCGTGCTCGTTTTTTTCTGTGTAGGCCTTATTCACAATTTTTTTTCCGGAGCTAGTTTTTGTCTCCTGCTTTCCCTTTTTTAAGAACATGTTCGATTTTTACGTGCATTTTTTCATCCAGGACGCTCTTTTTCTTTTTTTGATTTGTGTTTCATCCTTCGCACTCATGTTTTCTGACAGTCCCTTTCGTCCGGTTCTGTTTTTACAGCGATCGCTTCGGATTTGATGTTTGTCGTGTCCAATTGTTACTGTTGGTTGTTCAGTTTGGTTTTGCCACCTGATGAAGGGTTTATACCCGAAACGTCGTGGAGTTTTCCGCAAACTTTTAAGCACTTTTTACTACCTCTTTTCGACCTACACATTTCAACAGTGCTCCGCAGCATTTCGACCTTATATATATATATATAGATATATATATACATATATATATATATATATAAATATATATATATATATATATATATATATATATATATATATATATATATATATATATATATATATATTGGAAAATTGGAAATTGTCGGAAAACCATCAATGAACTCAATCACCAAATTGATTCCAAAACCAGGAAGCTAAAAAGAGAGCTTTTCAAATCCGAACTTCAAAACAAGCTTCGGTTTATCTCCCATGACTGTCTCCGACTCTCTCGTACTCTAAATTCTAGGCAACAACGCAAGTTTCAAAGAGATCATGTCACTTCAAACCATGTGACTGTCACTTCAAATCAAGTGATTTCAAATTTTCGGAAAAGCAGGTCTCGCAGATTTATTCGTAAACCGGTTACCGAGCCTTCCACCGCCACCACCGCGGTTGTAAGCATATCGTGTCAGCTTTCTGAAGGAGAAACTAAAATTCTCTCGAAGGGACTCAATTTCTGCCCCAAACCAAGGCAGACTGACACGCAGAAATTATCGCTAGACATGAAAGCGTTTTTCCGACGCTTGCGCCTTCGGGAGTATTTTGCTGACGAAGACGGCCTAAATTCTCCACCGGACAACGATATATCGTATCAATTTAAACCAAAAAGCACCTGGAACCCACCAAAGGGGCGTTGTCCGCAACTGGAATCATTTTTTTCGGCCATTGAAGAGGATGTGAAAAACCACACCCCTTCCCCAGATTTCCGCGACAATCTCACAAAAAGTGAACGTCAGGCCATTCGAAGTCTACGGCATCGTGATGATATTGTTATCAAGCCGGCTGACAAAGGCTCTGCGATTGTTGCAATGGGGACTCAATTTTACAGGGATGAAGCCCTCAGATTACTTGGCAATCCCGACCACTACAGACGTCTACACTCAGATCCCACTTCGGAAATTGCGAAAAAAGTGGAGGCGGCCATCAAAAAGATGGTTCGCAACGGCTCCATTGACTCTGAAACCGGCCCAAATCTCCTCCAGGTAGATCCTAAACCAGGCCGTTTCTATTTTCTGCCCAAAATTCACAAAACGGGTAGTCCGGGCAGACCAATTATTTCCGGCAATGCGACTGCAACGGAAAAAATTTTAAAATTTGTTGACCTGCTTATCCAACCCCTGGTTCCAACCCTTCCCTCCTACGTTCAGGACACTACGGACTTCATCCGCAAAATTGGGAAGATCAAAAATCTCCCGTCGGACACAATTCTGGCCACTCTTGACGTGTCCTCGTTGTACACAAACATACCAAATGAGGAAGGCATCTCCGCTTGCACCAACGCCTTCAATCCGATTCGGGGCAAAACTCCCACCAAGAAAGACTTAGGCGAACTCATGCATCTGATTTTGACCAACAACAATCTCATTTTTGGTGACCACCACTACCTCCAAATTCATGGTACAGCCATGGGAACCAAAATGGCTCCCTCATTTGCTAACTTGTTCATGGGCAACTTCGAGCAAAAATTTCTGTCTCGACAAAATTTGAAACCACAAATTTGGTTACGCTTCATAGACGACATCTTCATGATCTGGCCCCACGGTGAAGACTGTCTAAAAGTTTTTATTGAAAACATCAATTCGTTCCATCCCCCCATCAAATTTACGGCCGACCATTCCAGGTCCAGTGTCCACTTCCTGGACACCACTGTAACCATAGAAAATGGTTCACTCAAAACTGGCTTGTTCAACAAACCAACGGACAAGCACAACTACCTTCTACCCAGCAGTTGCCATCCTCCGCACTGCACCAAAAACATTCCGTACAGTCAAGCACTCCGCATAAAACGCATCTGTTCCTCTGAAACAGATTTTGACACTCGGGCCAAGGACCTATCCGGTTACCTCCGTAACCGGCAGTATTTTCGGGGTTCCATTGAAAATGCCATCAAAAAGGCAAAAGAAACCCCTCGCTCGCAAACTCTGACGTACAAAACTCGTCAGCGCAATTCCGACAGAGTGCCGTTGGTAACTGAGTACCATCCCGGTCTACCACCACTAGCCAAATTCATCAAAAAGCATATGCCCACACTTCAGAGCACCGATCGCCTAAGGTTGGCTTTCCCCAACCCCCCGTTGTTGCCTTCAAGCGGCCCTCAAATTTACGGGACATTTTGGTTCGGGCAAAATTCCAGGACAAAGCCTCAGTCGAGGAAAACAACGAAAATTTTGGTTGTTCACCTTGCCCTTCCAACTACAAGACGTGCGCCCTGGTTGATTCCACAAAAGGCTTCCAGAGCAATCAAAATGCACGCACCTTCCAAATTAGACAAGAAATTAATTGTCTTTCCAAAAATGTCATTTATCTCATATACTGCAATTTATGTGGTGTGCAGTATGTCGGAGAATCTAAAAATACTCTTCGAATGAGAATGACACAGCACAGGTCAGCAATTAAAACCAAAAAGGTTGAACAACCTGTTGCAAACCATTTCAATTTGCCCCATCATTTTATCAAAACCTTACGGGTCATTGCTATCGACCAAAACGATACATGGACCGACAAAGCTAGAAAAGCTAAAGAAAATTTCTGGGAACTCAATCTCAAAACCACATCGCCTTTCGGCTTGAACATCAGGAGCGATTTACCAGCTTGCTGATAATACCAACCAAAATAATCCGAACAGGCCATTCCGGCCTAACAATTTCTGTAATTACTTTCACGAGGATTTTCCTGTTGTTGATGGGTTACACCCGAGTAATCCGATCAGACCCTCCCGGTCAATCAACCTGCTCAATTGCCTTAAGAAGGATTATCCTGTCACAATAGGGGTGAGACCATTGTCAACACCTTTAAAAGCTTCCAAAATTTCTCACTCCTTGTCATTCTCTGACCAAGTATTGACAAAGAGGTAGTATTCCTCGAAAGCTCTACTTCAAACCTTTTGGCTGTTTAATTTATCTAAATTCTAGCCTTCCGCTATTTGTATCTCCTCGGAGATCCAGCCTTTCAATTCTGTAGCACCGTTGTTTTACAGTTTCTCCGTCATGTTTATATATATATATATATATATATATATATATATATATATATATATATATATATATATATATATATATATATATATATATATATATATATATATATATATATATATATATATATATATATATATATATATATATATATATGTATTCCTTATCGTGGAATAAGGGGAAATTTTGGGGCAAAATATCAACGTTAGGGGGAAATTACCGTTAGGGGGAAAATCTACGTTCCCCTTCACGTTTTCAAACACTGCTTTAAAGGGAATACGTTAGTGTATAGTAAAATACATATGGGGGTACGTTATATACCTAATTACTTCAATGTTGACCAAATTACGGACGCCTATCTGTTAACACGTACAACTTATGGACTATTGAATTTACGTACATGTATATGTTTTTCCTTAAAGGTGAAATATACAGTTATGTATTTTATTGTTTTTCTTTTCGCCTAAACGTATCAAGATATACAAATTTCCCCCTAATGTTCAATCTGGTGTTATATATATATATATATATATATATATATATATATATATATATATACATACATACATATAACGAAATTTATTCACTTTAAAATGCGTTTTCATCCCATCTGCGAATCAAAGACTTTTTATCTCGTAAGTTAAAATAGGTTGTGACAGTATTATCAAAAGGCTTTATCCGGCGAGCACTATATACAGATGTTTAGACTTTAAGGAAACGAATGAAGCGGCAATATCGTTTCGACAATTTTTACCCTCTGCAAGATGAGAGCATGAGGCAGACAGCATTCTGATACATAAGATTATTTTAGCATGCTTGCTTCAAAACCGAATGTTAAGTGCTGAAAGTAGAAATAGATTACGTTGAGAGGGGCTTCGGACATTTCAGTGGGAGATAAAAGTTAACAAACAACATAGTTGTGACATTTCAAATTAGTTGCATGGGGTTAATTGATGTCCTAAAGGAAGACATTAAGGAAGGTTACTTGCATATTGGCGACAAATTGGGAGACACAAATCACATGATCTTAATTCAATTCGACATGGATGGATGGAAAAATGAACTGCAGGGACCATAGTTGTTTCACTGCATCGAGTTTTGTACTTTTGGGATATTGGGTAAACGTTTATGAAACTTTTGTCATTTCATCACACAATTTGACCCTTGAAGCCAACTGTGCGGTTAATTAGACCGATACGTTTTTCAAATGCGTTACTTTATCAACTTGAATTTTACTATTCGGGTACCATGTTCACAATCTCCTAAGGTGTCTATTAACTTTTTTTTAATCATAACAGCTTTTCGTTTTTTGATATCATTTGTTTTATTTAGTTTCTTCACCTCCAGCTTCGAACGGACCCTGGAATGTTAAGTTGAATTTACTTTAACGTTGCCTTTAGGGATGGATATATATATATATATATACATATATATATATATATAAATATGCATATCTATATATTTATGTATATATATATATATATATATACGCCTATATATATATGCATATATATATATTTATATATATATATATATTCGAATAATCCCACACTGGGAGCTCAACCGTCCCCCCCCTCCCCCTCTCTCTTTCTCTGTCTCTCCCTCTATATGGTGGGGGCAGGGTTCTGTTTCGTTACTTTGATGGATAAAGAGATGAACTATATAAGTAGAGTGCACATGTAAGCACGGGTCACCTTGTCGACAGTCTTCAAATTCGCGCTTAGTGAAGCATTGTCTAATATTCTGACCTTAAGGATGTATTTGATCCCTGTTACTCCATTTCAAGCTGTCTCCAATAAAAGTGGCCATTATTTATTTCGGACCAGTTCGGCAATTACGTACCCTCTCTGAAAAGATCGTGCAACCTAGGACAATTTAATATTTCAGAATAAAATCATTTAAAACGTGAGCACTTTTAGATTCTGCTTCCCTACTTTGTTTTCCTCTCAATGCGTACACTTATATAAATGCCTCTTTTATGTTTGTAAAAAACGATGCATAAATGTAATAAAGTGGAAACACGTGAATTGTAGATGAATGTTTTGAAACTAGCTCTTTAATACAGAATACACTTACTTGCCATTTTAGTCATTAGCGATTGGTTATCAACATTTCCATCTTTCACACATAGCATATGAAGCAGCACACAGATGGGCTGCAGAACCCGTTAATCCTGGTGGAAAAATCCTAAAAATATTCACATACGATATGAGGGTTGAAGTCATGTTTGAGAGAAACAATCCATCCATTGTGATATTTCATTGGCACAGTTGAATAGTCTTCCTCTAAAACAAATAGACATGGTTCTCTCTCGGGCAGCTTAATTTAATTGTGGAATTGATATAACTTCAAGCAACCCTCACGGTTGCCAAATGTTGGCTTTTTACATGCTTTGGTATTTTTCCATTATAAAGATTTTGGTATGATCTATACCGCGAATGATACTGCATTCTATAGACACTCTTGTTTCTTGAATCTGTCTATCATGACATATCATTCCTGTGTTGCCTTTAGAGCATACACCATATAAACAATAAAATGTCATCTGGGGGCGCCTCTACCTGTTTTAAGTTGTTCTGAATAAACATGGTTTAATTTTCAAGGGATTTTTGCAACATGAAAAACTTTTTCACATCAGTCGAAGACAAAAGCAGCAGCTTTACAGGCAAGTCACCGAAGAAAGGCACTTTCATTAATTTCTCTTAGGCTTTCACATAATATCAACAAAATTGCCACGCAGTAACCCGTCCTGCTTTTCAATCAAAGGAACCTTGTGACCTTGATTTGGTGTAACATTCTCATCTACAACAACAAAAATCAATCACTTAATTTTCAGTAAAATGAAGGAATTGAAAAGTTAGTAAACCTTCTGTTACTGTGCACTTCATTAATATGGATTCAAACTAAGTTAGGTTTAACGCCTCCGTTTATAACCTATAACCTTTTAACTATAACGTATAAGTTCCAACCATCTGGTAAATCTAAGGGCGCCAACGGCCTTTTATACAATTGTGAGGCACTGGATCGCCTCACTCCATTTTCATGCTGTGACGTTGCTTCTTGAAAAAGCAACACAGACACCACAGTACAACAAAGGCGGTGTGGGGTGTAACTAATATCTGAGTTTGTTACATGATCTGTGACCTCAAATGAGCTATGCTTTCAATGTGTTCACACTGCGTGAAAAGCAATTAACACGTGCTGACTGAACTGTGAGCTAACCCCAAATGTTCCGTACCTTTTTGTGTATTGAAACACATCTTTTCAATCAATAAATCCGATATGAAACTTGACTAAATCAAGTCTGCATGTAGTGGGCTTCTAATCCTCCCTGAAGCGATAAGAGTTAATCAGGCAGAAATGAAAGGTGTAACAAAAGTAAGAGCGAACGTTTCATCATGTTTACAAAAAGCATCACCCATAACACGCACAACTGAAGTGCGTTCCATTTTTATAGTCTTTGCTGTAACTGAGTAATCCTCGGCCAGATCTAGGAATCAAATCCTGCACCTTCCGTTTGACAGTCGCATGCTTTACTTTATAGACATAGGCGTAGGATGCGGGGGGCTGCAGCCCCCCCCCCCCCCTTAACCAAAAGATTCTGTAAAAATTCGGGCAGTATGTTGACAATTTTTTGGGCACCTACCGAAAAAAAAATAAATTGAAAAGATGTAGCTAAAGAAAATTAAAAGTTGCAAAAAATATCCTTGATAATTGAAATAAACTGCTTAAACTTGTCGGACTCAATTCGCCATTAGGCCTACTAATCTAAAAGAGAATTTTGACACAATCGGCCTTACATACTTTTCCTCCATCTCCATAAGATATTTCGTTGTTTACGTTAGCATGTCGCATAGTATTAGTAGTAGGCCTGATACTGTACAACTTTCACGGGCCGTATTCCGTAGCCACTCGCATGAAAGAATGTTCACCATTTGGCACATATGTTCACTGCTATGGCCATTTGTTAAATTTGGCGATTCAAGACACCTTGACAGAAATAGCACCATTACGTAATGCACTAGGAACTACGCAGAGCCTATACAATTTTCTAGATGGAAGTCCTAAGCGACATAATATATTCAGTGACATAGAAATTAACGGGCAACACGTGATCTACTCGCTTAAATCTCAGAGAGTTACCCGATGGGCATGTCGCTGGCAAGCAGTCAAAGCCGTTCTTAGTCAGATGACTCGTTTAATCAAAGCACTACTCGCACAGTCTGAGGTTCGAGACCCCAAAACTTATTCTGAGAGTCGTGCGCTTCTTAATGCCGTAAGTAATTTTGAGTTTGTTTTTGGTTTATACATGTTGGAGTTAATACTATCGAATGCCAGCAGCCTCAGTCAGTACCTCCAGGGTAAATCGGTGGATGTAATATCGGCAAAAAGGAGTACAGATGCAACAAGACAAACACTCAAAGATTGTAGAAATGATGATAACTCTGGAAACAAGCGCACCGCCTCGGTAACTACATCAAAGAATGCATAGTGGATGCATTATAACTAAGATAGAGACATTCTCAAAGCTGAAAAGAAGAGTTTCATTAACTTTAAAAAACAAAATAAGCAAACCATTTCTCAATATTTTCCTCCTTTTTGGTTCTTCTGCAGCAGTTGTTGTAGAATGCATGCCCACGTACGACCAACATGACATTTGTATACATATTACAAGTGTGCATGCATTCTGGCAACCGTCCTAGCAACTTCCTTTTCTGCGAAGAGGGCCTTCAGTGGTCTACGCAGGTTAAAAACGTATATGCGAAACACCATGGGGCAGCAAAGATTCCATAATCCTGCAATTCTAAATATTGAACGAGATTTTACGAACAGAGTAATGCAAGAACAAATGAAAGACATTATAAATATTTTTGGAAGCAGGCGGAGCACAAATCTTTACTTTTATTGAAAACTTTTTACATCTTAATGTTTTAAGCAGTATTTTTTTAATATGCACAAATGTTTGAGGGGTGTATGTGAATGAAATACTTTGTCATTTGAATTGTACAAGCACTTTTATATTCGTCAATTCACCAGCGTGTTTTGTTATGGTTAGACTTATTATTATTATTATCATTATTGTAACGACTTTCCCCCAAAAATAATAATTAAATGACACGCAAATGATTGTATGTAATAAGCATGCGATATTTGCGAAAAGCAACCGATGGTTGTCCATATGGTATGTACACTAACATCTAAAACGCGCGCAAAGAGCCCGAAATTATTTTGGTTGTATTTTTCGGGCAAGTCGTTACAGCCCCCCCCCCCCCAATCAAATTGGGCTCCTACGCCTATGTATATAGATCACACACTCAGTTATTCTGAAGGAAGAATTGCAGTTGTATATTATCAAAAAATGGCTTCCCTACAAAGTCAAATGTTTCTTCGTTAGTTTTAAAAGTTGGTGCGCAATCAAGAGGATAAATTGATCTTGCAGACATGAAAGATAGACGGACATAAAATTTTCCTTTATAACTAGCAGTTCATATGAGCTTACCTTTGGACACAATTGAGGCATTGGCAGCTTGGAATGAATTTCGTACTTCACTATAAAGCATGAAAAATAAATAAGCCGTTTGCTTTTCCGGTTATGTCAGCAACACCCAGCAGACACCGGACGATGGGAACTTACCTGCATAGCCGTTTAAAGTCAAAAGCGACGTTAGTTCCCAATTCACTTGAAATGAAATTTAAGTTAATTTTGTTGTTGGAGGGAATCGAATCGTTTTCCAAGAATGTTGTCACATAACAAATCCATAGGACGCCCACCTATGTCTCTCCTCGTAACTGCCACACAAAAGGTTAGGAATGTCTTTACCTTTCCTGTCATAACACTACCACATTTGAAAACTGTGACCTTATTCAAACTTTTTTTTATTCAGAACAGGTTTAAAAGAATATATGCAAATTCCAAATATTTACTCTAAATATGTAAGGCTTGAAAGCCCTTCATAGTTTTACAACGTACTGCCGTTTATTATTCTTGATATAGTTTTTGAGTATTCCTTGGAATCATTCAGTGCCTCTTTTTTGAAAAAATCGAATAAAATCGATGCCTTGTTTCTTCGTTTTGTCTTTCTTTCATAGTACTGCATGTAGCTTACTAACAATCTTGCTTATCCAACTAATAATTTTGAAAAAACTCACGAGACGCGCAGTATGATATCGTTTTTATATTATTTGTTTAATTTTATTAATCTACGGTTACTGAGACTTCCAGCGAAAATATGAAAAATAGTTTTTATGCAACTAAAAATGTTCGATATCCTTTTTCGATTTCACAAATAGGCTACTGTTATTTTAAGAAAAATGTAAAGCCTTGTGTAAATGTAAGGCCAACTCTTTCAACTGCATTGAATCTGAACCCTTTAAAGACCACTTCCATGCTAAGGATATTTAAAGACAGTCGTCATGGACTGAACACTTGCCTCTGATAAAGACCTGTGATAAATGACAGTTCCAGAACTACATAAACCGTAAAGGTAAAGAGCAGTCTCCCCAAACTTATTTTCAAGAAGAAGCTAAATAAGACAGTTTTCATCTTATTTCACTTCAAAGTATCTTTCATTACATTTTATGACTTTAATTTTGCATATTGAAGGTAAACCAAGCAGTTATTTCCAGTAAATTTCACAATTGAAGAAAAAATTGCCACATGACTCCCAACAGCCAATCGTGAAACTGGATAGACTACTACACTACTTCAATTTTGGATGAATGCTCTTGCCCTTTAAGGGTTGTGTGGGCGGAATACTTGGTTTTCAATCAGCAAAAAACTGATGCTATACCAAAACCACCCACACGTGTTAACCCCTTCAGAAATTTAGCCTAAAATTTAAAGGAATTTTTTCCATGGCATTTCCCACTTTGAAATGTATCGTAATAACGCATTCCACGAAACTGTATCCGTGGCATAGAAGTAAAAGACATCCTTTCTCGCATTTGGACAAAAAACAAATGATGTGTGGTTTGTTTTTTTCTCACGGAGTCCATATTTCCTTCACTTATCCTATGTGTAAGATACCCAGTTGCAACAACTGGAATTTTATAAAGTTATAGTTAAAGTCATATGTAGTTAATGATAGCAAGCACTTTGCAAAGCGATGCAAACTCTCAAATCTACCATAATGCCTGACATCGAAAGCCGGAACCTAAGGGACATCATTACTTTGAAAAAGTGGAGGCTCTCCCTCGCCTACATTTCCAAGGAATAAAAGTTAACACTCGTGAAAGGTTTTTCTCTTTTTTATGTTGGGTAAAAAATGAAGAATCTATAGCTTTCAAAGGATGTTTCATCAGTTCGTGTAAAAAGTTCATTCCGGATACACGAAAAAGTGGATTTATTTACGCCTTGTATCCCAAATAAATTCGTTTGTCAGTTTTACTAATCATTCAAGGTTATTTCATACTTGCTGGATTACAATTGCAAAAGCATTACACAGTGCATTCTGTAATGGAAGTAGACGAGCCTAATTTGTACAAATAAAACTCGAAATGGACTTTTTCCAGCTATATTTAAGTCCCAATCGTTGCTATAGAAACATCCTGGTGCATCCCGCTTTGGTTCTGACTGTAATGATGACCATGCATGTAACAGATCATTCGATGACTGGGGAGAGAATCAACTGCATTTTGCCCCTTCATTTTTCCTTTCTCCTTTCCTCCTTATATCGCTTCATTTAGGGCAATTACTCTATAAATGTACTATTTTTAAATTGTATATGGTGTACTGTTACAGAATTTACGATTGAAATTTTTCGACTTCATGAACCAAAAAACGTGTTTTCGCCTCAGTAGAGTACAAAATTTTTTTCCGGACCAAGGCATGTGTTTCAGGGATGGCTATTCTGGGGGCAGAGGGCAGTCAATGGAAAAAATTGGGGACAATTGCATATCGTTTTGCCCCCGATAATTCAAACAGATGAAAATTACAAACATTCAGGATAGAGAAAATGTATAAACATTAAGATATAAAAATAACTTTAGGGTTTGGAGAGAACGTCAATTTGAGTGTATGTGCGTCTCAGTGTGAGTTTGGCGTATGTTTGTTTTTGTGTGCGTTCACGTTCGTATGGATGGATTGCTATGAACGAGTCCTGACACGATCCGTGGTTTTTTCGGCTCTTGGAAAAGTTTTGTCGGTTTTCCCAATCCAAAAACTAGAGTGACTTGCCTGATGTGTTCAAGTGTATTTTTCAAACGTAGGCTATCCCCTGGTAAAAAGTGCAACTGTCCTCTTACCTAACTTTGCTACATATTTATATTCGATCTACGATACTTGCACTTCAATTGCCATCAAAATAAGCTCTCCACCATTTTTAAACTATTGAGAGGCGAGTCTCAAAACCACTTCAACTGGACAACAATCACCATCGACCTAAAACCTGAAAAGAATCAGTTACTGTTAAATTTCCAATGTAATTCTATTCCCAAAAGTCATCGAATTTCATTGGCCGTCATTTGGTGATGGAGGATTTACGTCATGGCACTTCCTTCCTTATGTAAATTTTCATTAATTAACAAACGTCTTGATCGACAAACAGGACTTAATTGAGATAATCTCGTTTTCTTCAACAGTGAATGGGAAATTAAGTGCTGAGTGCACTCTCGGCTAGTTGTCAGCTTAATTCAGAGAAATTGTTGTTATGCGAAAGTTTGAAACAAACAAGGTGTCTGCACTGTTTTTTAACAAACGTAAGTAAACCTGAGGCTCTTGGTGCATTTCATTCCCATTTTGACATTTATTTAAAATGCAAGGCAGCAGTGTGCCAGCCGCATCGCAAATGGGAGATGGGGGAGATTAAGGGGTAAGAAGATTGACATCTACGTTGACCTTTTAATCTCTAGGTGATCCTTGACAAGTTACTCAAATAAAGTATGCTTGCTAGGAAACCTGCGTTTTTAAGGAAAGATTAGTTTTTAACATTATGCTCCATGTTACATAAAGAATGGAAAAGGAATGTCAAGTTGCCTCAGTCTCCTGAAACAGTTACTACAGCATCTATTGGAACCATCATACTTCTGAAAAGGACGTTAGGACTTGCATATGGGCTATATCTTCCCTCAATTAAGACTATGCTTGATATATGTCATCTGTTTCTTTTTATATTTCTGTTCTCAAACCGAGGGGAGTAGTGTACGCTTTTTCACAGTTACTTCATTAAGAAGTTTTATATCGTATACGCCTAGACTTTATGTTGTTGCCACATTGCCACTTTAACAATTTTAAAATTTAAATCTAATGGATTTCACATATACGTTTGGCAAAAAGGCACAAGAGCATGTAGGAAAGCAAATTTCGCTTTTTAGCGGAAATTCTACTTTTGTTTTTCAATTTCAGCGACAATTAAAACTATAAACCACGGTTGATTAAAAACACTGCAAAACGAACCGCGTCATATCATAGAAAAAAACTTTTCCTGAAAGCTTCTATCTATCTGTATTACAGTGACTGTTTTGAACTTTTGCAAAATAATTTACACTGTAAGCAACTTTGAACTGGCAAAGGTAAACCCAAAATCATTATTAGTTATTATAAAGCTGAAAAGGTCATTAGAGACAATGTGAAAGTCTCTTTTTAAAAGTTCTGCTACATTATGTTAAAGTTAAATGTAATTTGAACTTTAAATTAAATGGTTGTGACGTTTGAGCCATTAAAACATTGAAATTACAGAAGAATATCTGGTAGTCAGATCACCGGACAGATATAAAAATGAAAACGCTTACCAAAAGTGTAAAAATGGTGTATAGTTTATATATATATAAATTCCTGTTGAATTATACATATTTCCAGGCACAAACTAAATTTCGTCGATGTTGTCTGAAATGCAATTATCACCAGATACAAATTGCCGAATAATTACAAAACAGCCATAATTCTTCAATTTAAATTTCAATAATTACGTGCCGCCTATAGAGGAATCCGATTGGCGCTGTTTTTTTTTTTTTTTTAGCGACTGGAGGCAGCCATTGGTGGTGTCCATCAGCCTTAAATCGTCTTCATTTTTGTCTACGTGAATTTCAAACCCTCATATTCAGTGAAGTTGATAAAATCGAGATAAACTTTAGTGTACAATCATCCATAGAACAGGTTAGGAAGGAAATTTAAAGATTAAAGGTGATGAACCCCAGTAATGGCCGACTAAAATCAGCCCATCACAATCTGTCCGAATTCGTCTATAAGGCACGAAGTCATCAAGCTTTTCCTTTGTTCGGCAAAGCTTTATTACACTTGGAAAACTTATTCATCTTCTAATGTTACCTCAACCTAGTTAAAAATGCCTTACGCTTTCTGCTACTAACGTATAGCTCAATCCAGGTGATTCGCTTCGAAATGTTACTATCGATGCTTTAAGGGAGAAAGCGGCTACTTATGCTTGCATTAATCCAAACTGATATCGCACACTATATTATTAGAAACTATTCAACTGCCAAAATCAAATCTTAATTTCGCTATCACACCTGGAGTTGAATGTTTTAAGTGTTTGTATAATTAGGTCCAAGACTTATGTCTCTCGTTAGATCTATTCAGAGACAGACATTTCTACTGCTACGGGCCTTGAAGCCATTCTGTTTGAAGCGACATAATTGTAGCTCTGTTAAATAGAGAAAGAAATTCTCAACTATTTACATAAATGTCCGTCTTTCATTCTTCTTGCTTTATGAAAATCGAGTGTTTAATGAAAATAATATCTCCCTTCAAGCATCAGTAATTTTGATTTCCTCTTGCCAATATCAAGACTGAAATCTAAATGAATTACAACATACTCTTTGTAGTAAGATTAAAATTTAATAGTTATTCCATTTTTAAAAAGTTAACTACGGTAAGTGTATTATGAGACATTCGTTATTTGGCCTCTGAGAGTGTTTATTTCCACAATCAGAAATTTGTAGTAGAACTGCCATAACCTAATGTTTCTTACGCTTTGAAAGTAATTTCATGGAGATTTGGGACGATTAAAAGTTAATAATTTTTTTCATGTATGAAAAGTGATTTAAGAAACATTACTTTCTTTGTCCGGCAGAATGTAGATTTCAACCATGACAAATTCGTGGTAGAACTTCTTAACATAGCATGCAGATTGTGTTTTTTTTCGATCTGTCGTTACTATTGGTGTTGATTCACAGGAATCCGCGTGGATGACTCTGGGAAAGTGGTCGTGTCTAATAAGTTTCAAGAAAATTAGCCTTGGTGTAAGATTTGCCAATGTGCCTCTTTATTAGTGGAAAAACTCTCACCCTGGTCATTCCAAACCATTTTACATACTAATTTACACGAGTAGGTGTGAAACTGCATTATGAAGGTTAAACCTAGATGAATAGTAACAAATCTCGTTAGAAAACCGCATAAGAGTTTAAAAAATGTTACTTAAATTATAAAAAAGGGTGGTGAATTTCAGGAAGACCTGTCATTTAATGTACATTATTACCATAAATGAAACGGTCATTGACTTTCTCAATACCGATTAGACCTTAATACTTTTATTATCCCCCAAAGGACAATAAACTCATTTTACACTTACTCTTCCATTCCATGTAGATAAAATTAAAAATTGTCACTTTGAATATGGCTATCTCTTAATAGCATTTTGATAAAAGCTTTCTTTGCTATGACCAAGAAAAGACTGGAAAATTCAACCTCAATGCTTTTAATCAAAATGTAAAGAACAAAGTTTAAATGCCATAGTCCATCTCCCACTTTCGACGTCATAGTGACAACAACTTGATGTGTTGCCGAGGTACTATGCGCTCCCTCCGAAGCTTCGTTTGACAATGTCTAATATTGTTTCAATAAAAGGGGGTATGTTCTAACACTTTTAAGTGTCATATAAGTAACTGACCAGGGCACTTGCTATCAGATGTCAATAACTGTCACTTGTTTCAGCCAAAATTCCTCAAAACAAGATCTTTTCAGAAATACTTGGACCCTTTTGACGTTGTAACTTAAAGATCAGGCATCAATGCACTGCTCAGAATTATTTGTAAGAAACAAAGTCCGGAGGTGACATTTAGGGTTATTAAGCCATTCATTCTTCAATTTCAGAGTTGGCTTCTTACCCACGTTTTCTCCATTCCAAAATAACACTTGAAAAACAGATCTTGCTGTGGGCAAAAGAGGAGTCCATTAAGTAAGATCATTAGCCTTTCTTTCAAAATGCTTATGACTAAAGCTTCTGAGTAAGATGCAAATGAAAGAATTCGTAATGTCCACAAAGAGCATAATATCCATTGCTAGGAGGCTCATTGTAAAGTAGAAATGTACTACTTTGGTTTATTATCCGTCCTCATACTCTGGATGAAAGCAGAATGTGGACAAAATCCATCACTGTGCTGCATTTACTTTGCAATTAACATTTTAAAAAGGGTGATATTGATATCATAAGGAATACAGTTTACGATGTTGTTTTTATTCATTACTAAACCGATCGTTCTGTAACAGGTCTGAATTTCTTCTCAAGACATAGAAAATTTTGTTTACTCTGGCTATAAGCAGATAAGAGAATGATTGTTTCAGCAATTATTTTGACAAGGTATTCCAAAATGCGTACGAATTAGGGGAATTTGAAGTGAAGCACTACTTAGAGGTGGTGTTGCATGAAAAGGACAAAGTTGATTATGTCACGTGAAAAGGTTAAAAAACAACAAATAGCCGCAATTCCCATCAAAATCCATCAAATATTGACCATTTCACAGGGTAATTTCTTTTCTGATTTGCACTAACTAATGCATAAACATGAGCTGAAAATGCAAATCTTGTTATATCTAGGAACAGCCAAGCTATATTCATCTAATGTTTTTCTTTCTTTTCGCCTTTTTCATTTCAAAGAGAATTGTGAAATCCCTCCCGAGGGTTTGTTTTGAATGTTTAAATCATGACCTTGAAAATCATCAGTATCAATTACCAAACAATAAATTATCTGACGGGTAATTAAGAGATATTAAACATAGGGCTAAGAAAGGAAATACCAGAACTGTGCTACACTTTACGTCATTTTTTAACATAAGCAATGGAGCAAGGAAAACAAACCAGTGGGCCACAACTGGAAAAAATGCAGTGCCCGGCTCGATTTGAACCAATATGTTGGAAACTGGGCCGTAAAACTCCACCTAACTAACTAACTAGCTAACCCTTATAGGAATTCTAAATCCCTTAACTGCCAAATAAGATAGAGCTTTTGCTGACATGTCACACCGTTTTTTAAGAAAACCGACTATCAAACTAGACAGTTTTACCTGTAAGTGTTTGCGATGAGGACGCGGCACGACTCCTCCCCAAATTTACAAAAATTTGGTGAAAATGTATAAAAAAAAAACAAAATCGGACAGAACTCCTACAAAAGAAGTAGACAAAGAACGTAAGATCTTCAGAAACAAATTGTCCTATACTTTTATGATTGTTTCCATCGATTTATGCGTGACGTCACGACCGCGTCATATGGAGAAAAGACAGTGAGTTGCAGTGTACCCTGCAACGTAAAAGTCGCCCCGTGTGCTTGTAGTAGATAAACTCTCGTATCCGATTGGTCGATTAGTCAACTGTGCCCAGTTGATAATGTTATTTGCAGTATTAGTCAATACATAAGTTTTATACTTTACTGTTATGTGATTTACCATTCGCTTTTATTAAAGATTTGAAAGTCGCTGTTTAGAATGAATTGATTATATTTAGGTATGAACTTATATGAAATGGATTTAACACCATGTAACCCAAATCGCTGAATGGCTCAAAAATGTTAAAGATTTGCTGCAGTGATTTTGTTACGGGGATGGCTAGTTGTAATTCCATACGTGCGCCAAGTATGAACCACGACAATTTCAGTGTCTTACCTACTTTTCCTTTGTCATTGTTGTTTTTCACTTGAGTTATTATTAATTTTTACCACTTATATGATAAGCTACCCTTTATATATAGAACATTTTGCGTCAAGCATCTGACGATATCCTAATTACATCTACTCTAAGAACCTCATTTCCATAATTAACACTCTAAAATCGAAAGGGTGAACTTGATCACCCTTTAATCGAGTGGAACGTGTGAATTCACTCCATTAGAGTGATAATTAACTCCAAGGAACGTGAAATTCTATCCAAAAAGAGGGAAATTTACTTCAGGAAGAGGAAAATTTCACTCTTATACGAGTGCCTGCAATAATCATTCTTAAAATTGAGTGATCACTGTAGGCACTGCATCAAGAGTAAAACTTTGCTCGTTTGGAGGGATTTCACTCTTTTTGGAGTGAATTATCACTCTAATGAAGTGAATTCACACTTTTCACTCTGTCACAGAGTGACCACGTTCACTCTTTTGATTTTAGAGTGAAGGAGGAGAAAATATCGAGAAACAACTTTTTCGAATCATCTGTAAGTTCGACCAGAGAGTGGCAACTCTCTAGTTCAACTGAAGAATTCATAATTCATCCCAGCTATTTCACCCTTACGCCAAACTTTCACACCTTTCTGATTCATTTGAGACTTCATCTTTCGGTAATAAGGAAATTTTCATTGGATTAGAAATTTGATCGTTTGCTACAATTACTTTATGTAATTGCATTGCATATACCTGTAGACAACCATATATATCTGGCAATATTCTAAATAAATTTATGAAGAACTTTTCTTTGTAATGATACATAAAGTCACAACCACGTTTAAATGGGGCATATTGAGCGTCGGTATTCCTTCATGGGTGATGCTTATCAATTTTTTACACGTTAAGTTGATAAAAGGGATGGTACATAGCCCAACAAATGTGTCCTTCATAGCGGCTCTCTGAATGATTGTATTATTTTATTCCCCGCAGCAACAACCAGCGTTAAGAATTATACCATGTGAACCTCTTTTAAGAATCTTATTTAAGAAATTAAGAATAAGGCAACTACTATGTTTAGAGTGAATCTTTTTCTTCTGCAACCTGTTGGCGGTAACTTCACATAGGGTTCCAATCCACTTCTTTCCTCAAAAAGATTTGCCCTCACAGTCTACTTGAGCCCACTCATCGTTGAATTGTAAGTGTACAAAGAAATTTGGCTATTGTTATAAAAATTTTAGTATTTATTGAAGAATCTGTCCTTCATAAGGGAAAATGTTATATGGGCGACAGCTGAAATTCTTTTGGGGTTAAATTAAATCGTACTAGACCTACGTACTAAGGCTTCAGGACAAGACTAAAAGTTTGCAGGGAAAGTTTTCCCATTTTTGAAGGAAGATTTGAAATTAAGGGCTTATTATATTGGAGAAATTTTATACTTTAGTGGAAGAAAATTTGGTTTATTGGTAAATTTATAATGAAATTTTTTTTTTTTCCCGTTACTTGATATGCCTTTGAATAGCAAAATTAGGTAGTATACCGGTTCATTAAAAGAGTTGGCTTTGATTATTTATTGTTCGGTGCATTAGTCGAAATTGGAAAATTTTGCCACTTTCAACAGTCTAAAGCTTATATCAGAGAAAAACTGTGATTTGTATAGTTTTGGGGTTTTATGGAAGAATATGACGTTGCCATGAGAAAAATGAAGTAGGGGGTGATGTGTAGTTTTGTTGGGATGACTGAATATCATCCTGCAGATTCAGGCTCTCTGACCGAACTAGAACATTCTCCCGAGGAAAAAAGAAGGGCTTCGTATAATTGAAGTTTTATATTTTATTCATTGTCATAGGCGTTTGGAAGCGTTTCAGTTTGGGAGGAGGAGAATTGTTTTTTGTCCAAAAAAATCAATTCTGAACGAAAGACTATCTGTCTCGAGCGCACAGAATTTTTTGAAAAAATGAGAGCCCCCAGACATCAGGAAATTGCATTTCTCGTAACTAAAATTAAAGAAGTGGTTACTGTCAGATTTCTTTCGCAATAAAATTTTTTACCCAATATTATTTCCCCAAAACGGCGAAGAATAAATCTTAAGCACGCATTGTTCTAAAAGTAATCTCTTCGACCAAAACACTATACCTATGCGGAGCACCATCAGTTGGCGCAGAGCGTACAGAAAATTGTTATAACCCCTCAGATAGCCGGAATAGCAATTTCCAAGACTTGTAACAAAAATGAAGCAGTCCTTATTTTGAGCTTTCCTTTAAATAAAAGGAAAAGGTACTGCTACGATTATATGTAATGGTCTTGTCTCTTTTGGGGGAAAACTATGCAACGAAATTGAAAACATACTGTGATGTTTTTGACTGTATTAACAATCTTCGTTGAATTCAATTGCAAGGTCCACTAAACAGATGAAAATTTTTACGTGACTGGACGAAATCCAGACAGTAAAGGTTTTACTCCCAACGTATTTGGAAACATGGCATGTTACAAGGTGCCTTCAAAAGATTCTCAGTCAGACGAGACGAAATGACCGATATTCATTACCGTTGTGAGAATTCGGCTGTACGGACAGGCAAGATGGCAGATCATTAGGTACTAATGCACATGAACAGCCTGTCGTCCGTTTTTGTAAGAATAACACGAAATTGTGAGTTTCTTGAAAAATATGGTCTTTTAGGGAGCAAAATCAAGAAGGTCGTCCGAGTGACTGAAGTTTATCAGGCCCACATCTTTTATCGTGGATTTGTAGATAAAGGCTCATCGACGAAATTGGATTTTCTCAACACCAGGGGGTGGGTAGCATTCCCCGACGGGGGCATGACCTTGCTTGCACCCACGAATTGAACGGGATGAGGGATAACAGACCTAGTAAGAAGTGATAAAACCGATTCAGATATGCATCAATATGGCGTTAAAAAAAGAAAAAAAAAATTGGTTCAAAAAGAAACAAATCATGACCATCCATCCAATTACTTCAGTCCTTTACGTTTTTCATGTTAGGGCCTCCCCGAAAGAGTTGCTGTCCTTCTACGGTGGAGGAGGAGATGGGCAAGGTACATGGAATGAGGTATAATGGAACTAAGAAGTTATTTAATATCAACTCCGATATGTATTAAAATAGCAAAACAAGGAATATGATCTAGATCGCCATTCCAATAACTTCAGCCCTTATAGCATTTTTTATTATTTTTTTTATTTTAGGCCTCCCCGACGAAAAGCTGACTTTCACCGACGGGGGGGGGGGGGGAAGGACATGCCCCCTTCCGCTGGAGCCACCCCTTTCTCGAAGGTTAAACCAAGTGCAACTACAATAGGAATCAACTAATACAATATGGCAAAGAGCAGCTGTTGGACTGCATGTAGAGTGGTAAGGACTCTATCTTTACTATATCACAACACAACCACAAATTGACTAGTGAACGAATTAATTTGTTGTAGCAGGTGGCTGTTATTGCAAATAAAAACCACTCCTTGGTTGATCAACCACGAATGTACTACATTGTAGTCCAAAGCTGCAACCTATGCCAGCTAACAACAAAAAGAGTCAGATCTAGCAGTTCTCATATTTTACGAAAAGATAACACAAACCAATATTGCTGAAGGTTTCAAGGAAATACATACAATATTGACATCTACAACCTACAATTGAACATACTCATTCAGTGTACAACGTGCAAGACATACCTATTGATTATTTATCATACACTTGACACAATACTAACAGTGAACATGGTAAGAGGCTCTCCGATTTTTTAAAACAAACTGCCCGAATTTTTCCCAAATTCCTGCTCGAACTTTAGATTTTGTCTCCCCCTCCACTTCCGTCACGTACGTGACTGGTGGGTGATAGCCAAAAAGCTAACCCCGCAAAGAGTATGCTAAAGTTCACAAGCCTTGGAATAGCTACAACTTATTCTGTTGATCCTGGTCTGTTTGTCCCCCCCCCCCCCCAACTCTCTCTTTCATTAGTCCCCGAAAGCTTGATTCATCTTTCTTACTTCCCCATCATTACCCCCTTTTCGTTATTCAATCTTCTTATAACACCAACTGCATGCTGTGTTATTGGAGTTGTTCTATTGATACCAACAAAAATTGTAAAAGAAAAATTAATTTGGAGTGACAAGTGACTTTGCTTTAACAGCTCTAGCATATCTCAGTGTTGCTTTTACATACCATTTAATTTCCTTGTCTTGGACATGATTGAATTATATTGAAAATAACTAATGTGACACGTTTTCAAAGGCCAAATGGACCCGAGGATGTCATTCTTTGTGCAACATATAGATTGCTATTAGCTTTGTATACTTTTAACAACTAAGGTATTTCTGGTCATGTATGAATAAGACCTGTGGTCATCTTCACCTTCTTCGGCACGACTACCCCCTCCCCCATTCCAGCTTTTTCAAGATTCTATTAATACAAGACATTTTGTTATGGGATTACACAAGTGTCCTTTAGATTATAAAATATGCTCTCAATACATAAGTTCTCAATTTAACTTTAGTGGCCAAGCATAGGAATACTGCTCAGAATAACAGATCATGGATTTACCATGACTTTAAATAAGTCTCTGCAACGCCCCCCAGTAGCACCTTCAAATATGGCTTGACGAGGCCTCTCTAATCATTTTACCGACACGCTAAGTTCTCAGTCGCCATTAATATCGACATTTTTCTATGGGTACTGGGAGGCACTCAACTGTAGGTGATATATTTTACTCCCTTGTGTGATCAACTATCACGCCCATATGTCTTAAGTACGATTGACAATGTCACAAGGGAAGCGGTCTTCCAATATTCTATGTTAACATACACAGTAAGGTAAATCATCCTTAAAACTGATTTCAAGTAAAGTGGTTCTTGAACTGTCATGAAATGAAATTTCAATCAAAATGTTTTTTCTCACTCTTGCTTAACTTCCAATTGTTCTAAATACAAACGACGGAGAGGCACTCTAATCGATTAAGTACATGGTTTGTATGGTAAAAGAAATATAAAGACACTTCCTTCGGGAAAAGAATTGTGAATGACAAACTATTCTTTGGAATTCCCGAATACGGAAACTGTTTGAAAGGCTTGAAATACGCTGGGAAAGAAATTTAAAATTCCAGAGGAATAAACAGCAAACAAAAAGCTTTTACTTTGAAAATGGCATTTGTGAAAACTAAACTCCCTTCACTGTGTAAATCAATTATTATTGTTTCATTCCAACCTGAATTTATTTGTGCATTTTGTTTCTTGCGTTCCAGTAAAAAAATTGTTATTCTTATAGATATTTCTCTTATCTGTATGGAAGAAACCAATTCACTCTGACCCTTCTTTCAAATGAAGAACAATTTTTGTGAAAGCACTGTTTCTTTTCACCGGACTCATTCAAAACCCATAATGTACATTTTACAAAATTCTACCACAGAGCATGAGAGTGAAAGATTTCTGTACTGGCACTATTTTTATAAAGACCTCTGTTGACTCAAATATGTAAGCGTTTTTTATCTGCATTCTAGTTGAAATGATGCAAAGGTACTCCTAAACTGGTACCTTATTCTATCGAATTGCTGTTCCAGACTATATTCACACGATGCAAACCAGTGCTTCAGTTTAGGAAGTAGGAATTTATGATGGCATTTTGATGATATGTTAGTTTTTTTTTCTTTCTAGACTACATCAGGATCACTCAGTAAATGATAACGAAAGTGTGGTCAAATTGAAAACCATAGCATAAAACTTCACTATATAGAAAATTAAATATCTCATTCCCAGTAGGCAGGCTTTAGTTAAAGGATGCAATAGTTCACATTCTTCACTTAGTAGAATCCCTTTCTACTGCATATCATTACGTTTACAATGAAAACTCTATGTGACTTTGACGAAGAACCCGTGATCTTGTGATTCACTTGTTCACATGTGCTTTTGATTCTCCGTGCAGTCTGTTAAGTAAGTTGATCAAGGAAGGCTGATATCTCATTCCGTCAAGGCTGTATAACTTAATGTACTGTAAAATATTGCGCACGACACTCATTCAAGTCTAATTAAAATAAAACGTTTAGCACTGAAATGTTAAGCTTCCACCTTCCTGCTTTGACTGATGCAGTTTTCACAAATCTTACAAATATCACTTCTTACATGGTTTGATAACTAATAAACTACACACAAAGTATACCTAAAATGAAAAATGTCAGGAAGGGCCTTGATCACCTGATGGGGCACCACTGTACTTGTTCTGTATTTTGAAGTAACTGGCAGAAACGCAAGGTTTAATTCAGGACAAAATATTGGAAAATATCGAAAGATGGGCAGCACATACTACAGGAGCAATCACTGACTGGATGACAATTGCCCCTTGTTTGTAATCTTCCTTTTTTTCTGTTTTCTTTCTTTGAATTTTTTTTCCTTTCATTAGAAAACTCTTTGGTTAGTTTAAGGTTACATACATTTTCAGTTGTGATACTTCAATGAGAATAAAAAAACAATTACCTGAAGAATGCTAGGAATGCACTCTTATGGAGCTAAGTTTACTGCACACAAGTCCACGTTTGGACGTCAACGAAAGTCCGTAACATGCACCCCACTTAAAACTCCAGGCACGTATAGGCCAACACGAGCCTAAACCATGTAAAACCAAAACGAGCTCGTTGTGAGTAACACTTCTGGATGAACGGGAGGAATGGCAGAAAGTGATTCCTTCTGTAAGATAGCATCTGTTGCCTATCAGTGTTTGCTCCGTGCATCGAACAAGAACGGCATGTCTACCTCAAATTTGTTCGCCATTCGTCGTGATAAATTCATTTGTGGAAACGAGTGGTTGCTATGGTGATTTATCGTCAATCTGAGTCGTGTGTGCACAATCATTGGTCATTGCATATTAGAGAGTGAGACGAGGCAATTCCCATTAAAGCTGTGATCGTGGCATCTTCTTCAAGAAAGTCAGTGTTAGGGTATTTTAGAGATAACGATCTAAAAGGAAAGTACTGTAGTGTAAAGAAGACGACTTTACGGGACAAGTTTAAGAAAAAAATCTCCATCTCGATAAATGCAAATAAACGCAATGGTTCTGAAAAGAAAAGACGGAGGCTATTTACGGTGAAGGCCATTTTACTGACTGCAATGTTTAGTCTTACAAGTATGGGAAGACAAAACACCAGTTAAAGGTGGCACAGTAATATTCTTTTAACAAATCTGTTGTTCTGAAGCTACCAGCGAACCACGTTTTTTCATTATCATTAATTATCTTATATACTACCGGAATGCAACCAAAAGTGTTTCCATAAACCCCCGTTCCCACTTGGCCGAATTTCAACCCGAATAATTACGAATGCGGCATTTCCGAATGAAATGATGCTATTCGTTAACTCCTCTTGTTCAGTTGTGGGTATAATTAAGTAAACGGAGCAGTTCCGAATAAGATACTAATAAGTACGGAAAAATTGCGAATAATATCGACTAATTACGACTTAATTAAAAACGGCAAAGAACATATCCGGATCAATCGCGAAGCCGTTACCTTACGGGAAGGTTACGAATATTTAAAAATGCACTCCGAAACGTTACGAACATTTATCGACGAATTTAGAAGTATTTTCGAATGTTTCTGATATAGTCCGACTGCTTTACGTTAATTCTCGAATATTTTCGACTTTCTTGACTATTTGCGATTAGATAGGGAGAAAGGAAATTCAGAAAGTTTATCTCTGTGCACGTAAAACTCAAAAAGTGTGGCTACCTACATAAACCATAGCACATTTGATAGTTTCAAGCAGCAAGGCAACAACCTGTCACGATGGAGCACAACTACCACAACCTCCTGCTGGAGGAAGAAATGTTAGTTACACTGACTCTGTCCCCTGTACTTAGTCCGTCTCGACACCGATCTAGTTTCCTGCACTTGTCCTGTCTCTTCCACTGATTCTGTATCCTGCACCCCCATCTCCTCCTCTGCTCAATGCTTGCTGAGCTGTGTCTTGGGATGCAAGCCGGTTTGCTTGGGAGGTATCCTGTTGTTTCTTCCGCATGGTGTGTGGCAATGATTCGTGAAGTTTGAATAGACGGCGGAAGATGTTTTTTATTTGGACCAAAAGTTTTCGGCAGCCGACATACTGGAGACGCCGTAAGCGCAAAACCCACTCGACGTGGGGTCCAGGGGTAAAGCCTCGGTAAGGTTTCAGGGAGCGAAGCCCCCGGAAGATCACCGATTTTAGAAATTTGAGAGGCTCCAAAATGGTCGAAAATCGTATTCAAATTTAGGATTCTAAACTATGAATTTAGCTCAGGAGTGGGGTGAGGTAATTAAGGGACGAGAATGCAGTGGAATCGGGAAGTATCATGGCATTTGATCAAGAAGAAACATACTTTACAGTAATTTTGGGGAGCAAAGCTAAAATGTTGAAGTCACTCAAAATTGAATATGTGATTGATAATTTGGGACAGGGCATTTTAAAAAGATCTAAAGTTTTTGGAGCATTTTATCAATAGGGAGTTCTATTTAAAATCCCTAGGCAAAATGCGAGGGATCCAGGGGTCCGCAACAGGACCCCGAGATCTCTGACGTTTTAGCCTGGACTTAATGGACGCAAAAGTACCTTTGTAAAGGTATTACTAATAATCCTAAAAGGGACATTATTTCTGGGACAAATGTGTGTCATTGGGGCCAATAAGTGGACTAGGGACATGTCCCTCGCTCAGTTTGTTGAAAAGGCCCTGTTTTGAGAACAAGAAAGATAATTTGAAAAAGAAAGATAGCTTTCAAAAAGTTTTGTTTTTACTGTTTGAAGGGCGAAAGTTAACTCTCCTACAGGTAATCGTTAATGTGGGCTCCCGGGGGTAAAGCCCCCGGATGCTTAGCAACTATTGCAGTTTGAAAAGTAATAGTTGAGCCAAAGAATAGCCGAAATGTAATAACAGCAACTAAAATTTGTTTAATAACTTTTGAAAAAATTATTCTGTGACATTCAGTTAATCGGGAGGCCAAAATCTCTTTAAATGCCTATGGTTTGCAATACACACTGAGTAAGTTCGCAAATGAGCCGTTGTTTTTAAGGTGATTCCAAAAGCGTTCCATTTCAATCAGAGACAATTCAAAAATACTTTCAACGTGTTTTGTAATGTTACCGGTCACTTCGGCTAGTTTCTGAATGATTACGGACCTTTCACGAACTTCAGCGGAGTATACAGGTATATGGGTTAATCGCAAGCATTTGTTTGTATAGTTTTTTGTAAAGACTCTGATCCGTTTCGCAACTTGTGTTCGTAAATGGTCGTATGATATCCACAAACGTTTCTTGTGTTCGTTATGGATTCTGGTTTGAGTTCGTAATTTGTCCTTAGAACTCGAAAACAGTCGCAAATGTCCATATCCTTTCCGTGCTTGATTCGCATAGTCGCAAACATTCGAAAGAGTTTCCGAAGCGTAACGAAAAATACAGAATTTAGAACTGTTAAATTCGGTTTATTTACAAATTTTTCCGATCACTTTTCGAATGCTTCGAAAATTTTTTGAAGGTCTCTGTCTCGGTAAACATTCGCACACAATTACGATTTTTTGAACATTTCAAAAATTTCGAGAATGTTCGTAACTACTTCCGAGTTTTTCCGGAATCAATTTAAGAATTTGTCATTACAAATGAAAAATATTATTTGCCACCGAGTTACATCCCACACAGATTTCATTTCTCTGATTTGTCATTTGTATTATTTCTCTCAGTTATTTTTTTTTTTTTTTTACAAAATTTACAGAATACCGAACAAAGATGTGAAAGGTTAAGGTCGTGTTTTTTTCTTTTTTATTGATCGATTGACATTGGGCAATAAAGTGCATTTACATAAAAATGACCACAAACGGATATGGTGGAAGATTCGACATTTACACATTTATATTTCATTTTTCACACATCGCTTGATTTATATTTACCAATTGAGTTTCACTGACGCCATATAATCCGATGGGTTCTTTTGCTGCCTTAGTGTTTGAAACATAACAACGAGGAAACATCAAGGTCATCCATTTTCTAATTTATCATGACTCTTAAGTTTTCAACTGAACACAACATTCGCAACGAACTTTTGTTGTCAAGGAAAATTTCCAAAGAATTTGAAGATTTGTTAAAGTTGTCCGAGCAAATCCCTTCAGGTGATTCGACAAGGTGAATGTGTCAATCGGCAAAGAAAGCGAAGTAATTTAAATTTCAAATCCGCTCCCAGATAAGAGATATTCATGTGTTGTCATATTTATCGTGCGGAAGTAAACACCAAAATTAGTTTCGGATGTTTCTCAGAGAAGTATGGTAGTGGTGAAAGGAACTTACTGACGGGTTGTCAAGTTTTCTGTATATTTAAGATCACAGATGGATTGTTTTAAATTCAGTATAAAATCAGATGGAAAACCGTCACTAGATTATTAAAGAGCCATCCATATTACAGAGAAGTATAGAAACAGATCGAATCCTTGACTACCTTGAATTGAGACTAAAGCAACCTTCGCGATTGATTAAATCGGCTTCCCATAACCCTGAGGTTTCTAGCAGTTGGTTCATTTTGGTTCAGAAGTAGCCATGCTTACCCACTCGGTGTTTTTCCCACCCTGCTAAGTCAGCTCCAACCCAGTAAATACATTTGTGTCACCTTTCCAGTGAAATGCACATATTCATGACACAATTTCATGTACAGATTCACTTCTCAATTGATTATGGTAAAAAATGCATTCATATCAGTGAAGTTGTTGGTTTGCCCAGTCAAACCTTCCACCGTTGTACATGATGTTCAGCATAAGCAATGGAGCCGCAACTGGAAAAAGGCAGTGGGCGGCTCGACTTGAACCAACAGGTTGGAAACTGGGCCGTAAAACTCTATCCAACTAACTAACCAACTAACTAACTAACTAACTAACTAACTAACTAACCGATCGATTAAACCAGGATTTGGACAAAAGGTGACTTCGTACTATTCCAAACGGTTTTAATTTATTCCTTTAGGGTAAAGAATATTTAAAGTTAAATATATTCAAACAACAGTCAAGGACCACAAATAAATTTGATTTAGAACATGTTGTGAACATTTTGGTTATATTTTTACTCCTTTCATTCACTTCGTTCCTTTAATATAAACTAGCAACGGAAGTTGTTATATTTCTACAAAACGTTATGTCTTACACATGGCATTCCAGAGACAACATTTTGGTTATATTTTCACTCCTTTCATTCATTTCGTTCTTTTAATATAAACTAGAAACGGAGGCAGTTACATTTCTACAAAACGTTTAGTCTTACATATGGCATCCGAGAGAAGTATAAGTTTGGGATAGACCTTAAGGATCGTTTCTAAGAGAAAAAAGAAATGAAAAGGGTTTCCTAGAGCTAGAACACCTCTGCAAACCCCTCTGATGTGGAGAGCGACAAAACGAAAGACTACATTCTGTGGCTGTCCAAGAGTGATTTTTACTTATTTTATGGATTTTCTTATGATGACACTTCTATTGAGCGTAAATCAATTGAAATTTTACTCTCAGCACAGTGTCCGTTGGGATGAATTGATGGGTTGTACTCGTTCGTTTTAAGAGTGCACAGAATACAAAGTACACTTTTCATTTCAAGACAGCAATACCTTACCCTTCTCCGACTGTAGGGACGATGGGGCTACAAAGAATAATCAGTTACAAATAAAGAAATACATTCATCTAATATTCTTTTGTTTCTCTTTCTTGCCTTTAGAGAGAGAGTAAGTCTCACGAAAGACAACTCTATCAATACTTTTCCTGATCTCGCCCATCAATCTACTGTTTCGAAGGGCCGTAAGCAATTGAGCGGCTTCATGGCATTTGATGACTTACTGTCCAGTCTCGGTGGGTTCGGGACCTACCAGAGAAGAGTATTCGTCGTAGCGTCCCTATTGCAGGTGGTCATACCCTTCCACATTCTGTGTCAAGTGTTTTATACTTTACCAGTAGACCACTGGTGTCGGGACTCGACCGTGGAACCATGCCCATACTATCGGAATATGACCCTAATGGAATGCCATGAAACTGTGAAGAATCTTACAATTCCATTTGATGAAAAGACATCTAAATACAGCCAATGCACAAAGTATGTCACACGAGAGTCTGAAAATGACTCCGAATGGACCACGATAGGTTGCAACGAAGGATGGTACTATGATCCGCATGGCGCCGCCTCAATTCAGACAGATGTAAGTAAATCGTATCATTTCTGGCCTTTGTCAGGTAAAATTTCCAAACAGTCAGGTGTAAAAAATAATAATGTAGGCATATTTTATTCTCTCCAAACCCCGCATCACCCTCACCCCCTGTATCTTAACATTCTCATCTCCTAACGGAAGATGTCTTTCATTTAATTATATGATAAATACTTCTTATACATACAAAAGATATTCGTTTTATCCAATTGCCCAGGAGAAGTCAGACTTTTTCTGTCATACACTTCGGAGGCTGTAAAGTTGCATTTCTTCAGATTCAAGGTTTTATTAAAAAGAGTATTTCACTACCTAAGATAGAACATTCATTAACAATATTTTAAAACATCAAATTTGGTTACCAGACATATTCTGTAGATTTTCCTCCAGAGGAAGTCTCACATTATGCGGCGTGAGTTCTCCAACAACTCCCTGCTTGAAACCATTTTGAAATGCATTCTGCTTTTTCAGGCCACCTTTTCAGGCTATCTTCATACACTCGAGGTTTTTGACCTCCACCTAAATTGTTACCCAAAAGAGAAAGTCTATTTGGAAAGGTCAGAACCAAAGCGTCCTGTCGCCCTTACCCTCCCTACCATCCCAACCGAAAAAAACTAAGTTTCTAGGCATATGGTTTTGGCTGACATTGTCAGGGTACAGGCTCGTGACAAGTACTGAACGTCTACCGATACCAAGAACGACTGTGGCAAAGAAATACTGCAATTTCTTATGAAATCTATTATTCAGATACTTTAAAGGCCAAACCTCTCACCCCAAACTACAATTTTGGTATGGGGGTACCAAAATTCTCAATTGGCTCAACTCTTTGATTGATAACTAATTCAAACAATGCAGAGTACCAAAGCTTATATTACACAACATGAACGGTACTGAGAGTGTTTTGATGATATAAATTGAGTTTTTCTATAATCACCTTGAAGCAATAAACTGAGATTGTCTCTGGATGAGGATGAATTTCAGACAATTGTGGGAGGAGCTTCAGTAAGAAGGTTAGGAGAATTGGTACTGTTTGAGGTGAGAGAACTGTGCCTTTAAGGTATGTCGTGGTTAAAGTACACCCTTTGTCTGTAGCCACGATGACAACGCGGGCTTTGGTCCCAGGTATGCTACAACGGATAGCCGACGTCCCCTTCTAAAAGTTACCAAATATTTCTACAGTCATTTTTGGAAGGCTGGGTAACCATCCAGATCTTTCTCTCTTGCTGTAGGTGCCTTACACGAAAGTTAAGTGGCTAGCATGCAAGTTTAAAGTCTGAAATGTGACAAGCACAACAGCGGCGACAGATGGAGGCGAAGGAAAGGGAATGAATAAGCTATAGCCTACTAAACAAGGGAATTTGGGGGGGGGGGGGGGGTACTTGCCCTGAAGTGCGCTTTAGAGGATAATATTCAAAGACTGAAAAGCACTTTAATAGTCCGTGGTCGCTGTTATAACTATCCTTTACTATGACATTACGTTATGATTTGTATTAATAATGTGAGGACAGGCCACGTGGTCACGTGCGGACATTGTTTAATTACGTGACTGGCTATAATGTACTTTGTAAATTTAGTTATCATACAATAGTAATAAAAGAAAGGTAAAAAACTTATCACTAGAAAGAGTGTGTAATAACATTTGATGGTCTATAGAATTACTTCTTCTATAATATTAACTAGTGTCTGGCAAACAAATCACGTCATAGGACAGGATAAAAAATTAGGTTTTGAACCAAAGACACTAAAATAATGTAGCCTATAATGCGAACGGCCATTATTTAAAATAATTAAGGTTATCTCACCAGGGGCGTCGATCCGTTTTGTGGATTGGAGGGCAAAGATTTTCCAACATCCGGTACCCTAGGTCGTGCCCCGGACCAATTATCAATCAGCACGAACGCTAGTACGTACATATACGCCTCCAAATACTCATGCACAATTACATTGACACCCACATACATACAACATGGATAGATTGCGCATTGTAAATGCAGTATTATTATTAATTGAACCTTAAGCAGACATTTCTCGAAGCCTTTAAGTGGCATCCGTATACCACAATGTTATATTTTGTGTATTCCGCATATTTTTTTTAATCCGCATAAATTATGGAGGAAGGACGTTGTGTTTGCCTTTTAATATTTTCATTGGGGGCAATTTTCCCCTCTCCCTTCCCATGAGATACGCCCATGTCTCTTATCCAATGATATGCTACCTGTGATTGTTTTGTTTATAATTGAATTTCCCAAAAATAAGTTATGGAGTCACAGTAGAGAACATAAAAGCATATTTTCATTTCACATGCAATAGCTGTACTATTGGAGATTTATGTGCACTGTTTAGCAAGGAATTTCCTAACTGACTAACGATAACCCTAATACCTAACCTAATCCCTAACCCGAACAAAGAATACAAGCAATACAATACATTAGCAACAGCCAAGCAAGAAACACCTTGTTAAACAGCGCGCATCTACCCGGATTTCTTTTGTTGGCAAATACTGCTTTAAGTGCAAAAGTGCACAAAGCTATTTACGAGAATATTCTTCTAACCTTCGGATAACCTTAAACACTCTGACCGTCTCAGGAAATACTTGATTAAGGTCAATTTCATGTAGAAAACTTCCTTGCCTCCTTATCTTGAGGGTAATTCTTCTTTTCATAGTGATATGGAGTTCTCTTATAACGAGTGATGCTTGATTTACTTTGAAATGGGGCTTCAATGAACATATGACACTACCAAGGCAATTAAGCTGTAATATGTCGATAATTTTGTAACGATCCATGACCTGGAAAGCTTTAATTTTGAGGTCTTGCATGCGTTATGGCGGTGTATTTTACCTGCGGTTGAGTAGGTGAAATTGAAAGAGTATAAATTTGGAAGCATTTATATATACGACAACTTGGAAAGATTTCTCCGCAATCTTTCAATTGCTAAAAAATATAATGTATGTAATATAAGCTTTCTTTCTTTAGATAAAAAGAAAAAATCAAAGCCTGATAATATTTGACAAACCATTTTTACACTTCGAAGTATTGAATTTATGGGTAAAATTATGTTTCATACATGACAGTTGTTAAAACAAATGTACACACTTAACGTAGGTGTTTAGGAATTAAACGTTTTTAACACGTTTCGCCCACACTTTGTTACCACGCTTAATTGTCTAATTCCTTAACATTTCTTTTTTTAAACCTGTTTAATTGCTAAACATGTAGTGTTTAATAGCTGAACATATTTAGAATTTAAACGTGTTTACAAAGTAGAGCAAAATAATTTTAAAGGCTAAACACGTTTCTGGCGGGAAGTAAGTGACATCTTATGAATATTCAGTCCTGTAGTGTATAGGGTTATAACTCAGTACCGTAACGCTACAATTCTTTGTGCTACAATTTTTCCTTCACACCAAAGTAAATTAAAACGAACTTAATGCTGACATTTAACCCACGAAGGACATATCTTTGTGACTCATGCCATGCCGTAATATTATATTAAAATCATATTAAGCCAGGGCAAGATATACGTAGGCACGGACTAACATGGTCGAGGGATCTGCAAACCTGTGTTTAAAACGAATTTAGATTATACCTGAAAGCCAAATGTTTTCAAGGCATAGACTTATCAGGTTGTGATTATCTTTCAAGTGGGTAAATTTCATTGTAGCAAAACATCATTCCTTGTGAAATCTCTTCCCGTTCTTCATAAGTTTGGTCAACATAAAACATACGAGAGTACCATTTCGAAACAGTGACAATAACTGAATTGAGGGATAAAGGGTAAAGGGTGGTACTGTATGTACGCGACATTGCCCTGAATTGCAATATCCGAGCTCAGAAAACCGTTTAACATGTGCTCATCCTCCAAATCGTAGGAATAAACTAACCAATCCCGCACCTATACAGCATGTGTTCCATTATTTGAGTTTACTCAAAAATTTTGTGAAAACATTCTTTCTTAATCCACTCATTACATAAGGAGGAATCCAAAGTGTGGTTGAACTGTCTGTGTTGAAATGACATTTTTGGAGTAGAAATTTTCATTTTAATTTGCTTTATGCACTATGTGTTGAGCTTGATTCGTGAATCCCACTCGGAGCCCCACATTTCAATGCGCCAAAAATTTACCAACCGCGCTTATTTCCTGTGACCAATACGATTGATGCCAAACATACTCTTTTTCATTTTGTTCTTTAATTCTGTTTGGAAAGGGTCTCTTGTGAACATATACAACCACACAATATTTGAAAATGCTGCGGGAAATGCAAGAGGCTTAAGATATCGTTCCCCTTTGCTACTTCTTTATAACACTTTTGGTATGAGCAATCGCAAACAAAATTATCTCAAATAATCACTTATCATGCACCAATTTCATTTCAATTTAACAAAATTCAATTCAACAGACCATGCTTATTGCTTTTAGAGGCAAAATGATGTAACCCCAATTTGAATTAGTTAAATTGACTATTCCATTTCAGGAATGGCTTTAAGGATCACGTGACATTTCCCCCAATCGTGAAATTTGCTTAAATTGACTCTGTTCGATCTTGAATAAAATGACAGAGACCTTCAAATTAAGTAGAAGTAAAAATAAAATTGTGACATTTAACAGGAGTCCCAAAGTTAGTTTGCGGAACAGTACACCTTAGGAATATACGGTTTATTTTCTTCTTCTTTTCTTTTCCTTTCCGTTTTTTTTTTCTTTTTATTTTCTTTGTTTTTTGGTTCTATTTAAATTTCTATTTAAATTCTGTTTGTTTGTTTCTTTACCTGATTCCTGCTCTTTCATCAATTTTTTCTAGCTGAACTATTTGGCATCGTTTTCATTTTTTTTTTTTTTCATTTTTTTTTTCTTTGGTTTCAGTTCGATCTAGTCTGTGAGCGCTCATCGCTGACACAAGTTGCTCAATCGATATTTTTCGCTGGAATCATGGTATCGTGTTTACTCTGTGCTTTATATGGAGACAGGTAAATAAATTTTGTTTTGATGCATATATTACCCTATCCAAGTTAGTTCCGTGATATTTTCGTGACTACCACCTGTTTCCATTTGATAGGTATCATGACGCATATCCAAAAATCTTCGCCGCAGTAATCTGACAGTAATTGTTTTGTCTGCAATGAACTTGCAATCCTCTGTTCCATAAATGACAGTTTCAACACTGTTTGAACCAAGCACTAATGTAGCAACAGTTGAATAAGGATAAGTATAACGTATAGGAGAAGTAGAAAAGGGGTTAATTAGAAAAAAAAATAAATTAAAAGAAACGGAAAATCGATTGTCTTATTAGTAAGCCACAACTCCGGATATACGTGTCGTAATTTATAAATTTACTTTTCAACAAATTGTTTCTCTAATTGTATTTTAGCATAGTATTCACTAATCTCTTTTAACTATGTATTTTGGAAATGAAAGTAATAATGAACTAGGCTGACGGTTGTTCCAACATTTGAAGTAAAAGTAATCCGCGTAGGATATATTCTTCAGTATGAATCAAAGCTACGTGCCTATTGGTTTCTATTTTCATGCTTCATAACCACTGGCGTACGCAGGGGGAGGGGGCATTGGACTACCCCCCACACATGGAAATCATTTTTAGATCCTACAAACACGTTTTTGTAGTAACACAAATTTGACTTCAAAAGGTAGAGTATGTGGCACAAAATATCATGAAACGACACGAAATTTCTCAAAAAAAGTCAATGGGGGAGGGATTCTCTCCCTAAGGCCCCTTAGTGATGCACTTTTTTAACTCCTAAAAATAGGCAAATTTATAAAATTCAAAATTTTACTTCAAAGGGTAGCATATGTGGATGGCACAAACGTCATGTAAAAACACCCTCCTTTGCCAAAATTTTCAAAGGGGATGGGCCCATCCCTTAGACTCCCTCCGCCCCGGCATAGACGTACGAGACGGGGAAAGGAGGGGAGGTAACTTGCGGTTAGCAATAGTTAACATTTGTCATGCAAAAGATGTTAGGAGTAAAATCATTCAAAGTTAAATAGTAAAATAGTTAAATAGTAAAATCATTCATAGTATTAAGAGTACAATCATTCTTAGGTGAGAGTTCGTGCATTCATATAAACAATTTCATAGCTTTAGCGGATCTTGAATCTAGGCAAAAGAGGAACATTTAGCATATTTTTAATTCCGTTGAATAGTTTCCCCCGAAAAGATTTTAGACCATTTCATTAAATGGTATAGTGTACATTTTATGTAGTAATGACTTTCTGTTTACTAAGCACTTTGCTGAACTTTTCGTAAATATTGCATAGGAAATCTTGAAATAAAGACTTTTTAGATCTAAAAATCTAAAAATAAACACTGAGTAGATTTATTTCAAAAGCAATTTTCGGCCATCTGAGGGGTCGCGATTTTCCTAAATTTCCTGTACGCTCCGCGCCAACTAATGGTGGTGATCCAGCTGAGAAAAGACTTTCTTGCAAAATTACATTTTTCGGTTCTAAGCATTTTAAAAAAAATGTGATCCCTTTGCAGTTTGCGAATTTATTTTTAGGTGAGCATTTTATTGCAAACGACATAAACGACAAAACGTCCGCTCAGATTCTGCGTATTAGTCTGCGAAATGCTAAATCCGGACATCCGAGGGGTAATTTTCCGTACACTCCGCATCATGGTGGCGTTCGACTTAGATAGTCTTATGGCAAAACTACGTTTTTTCAGTCAAGAAAACCCCAAAATTTGAAATGCTCCCGTACGCCTATGTTGATTACTGGCGCTCTTTATTTTGACTCCGACCTACAAGAAGGCAAGTTAAGAAGCAAATTTTACTTCAAAAATATACCGTGCATGGCATCAAATTGCATGAGGTACAGACACAAAATTTTCAGTTCTATCCCAATTGCCAAACACAATTCAATTTTAAAGACTATTCTTGTCAAAGTAAAAAATCTTGCACCATTTCGCATCTAGGCTCATTAAAAAGGCCAAATATTTTCAGGCGCTCCCCCCCCCCCCCACTTTCACTGTAAAAAAAAGTTCTGTAAAAAATTACAGCATAATTTCTATTGTTCTGTTTACCACAAAAAAAAATGTTTTTTAATTATGCAGGACACCTAACTTGTTCAAAGGTTACATTGTAAACACTCTACACAGTATAGGTTATTAGTGATATCACAATAAAGCACTGTGTAACCTTCAAATTAGTTCAAACTGACCTTAACTCCTTTTAGCAACTTAGGTGGGCGTGGCCCAAAATTTTGACATATAAATTGTAAATTGATGCTTAGGTCAGGCCTAAATTAATGGAATCTGTAGCGAAAACAGTTTTGGGGATTAAGTAGTTAATCAATACAGGTAAAGAAAATTTGAGATGAACCAACAGTATTTTTTCAAAACCTGTGAAGTAAAGTTATTCATTATAACCAACGTGTGGTAGACGTGATCCATATACCATAGCGTAACTTTTAACAGTTAACACAATGTCTTTAAACCTATTTATAAACTCCGACCTTGTAAAAGCTTCGGGGAGCAGTTTCAAGATTTATTTCGCCGAATGGCCCTTTGCCAGGGGGTTGGGAGGACTTTAGAAAAAGTACCTTGGACTCTGGTTCTTATGCCCGACACACGAGGGGACATTGGAAAAAGTAAATGACCTCTAGTGCGACATAACAATAATAATGCAAAACAGATTTATTGTCTTTCAAAATGTCTGACAAAATTTTTGCTGTAAACTGGTAAAATTTGCAACTGCTTTATTATAAATTCTACAGGCTTTGCGTTATTTCCTTAACAATTGACTGTAAAAATAACGAGTTTTTGTTGGCAATATAGCTGACGGTGATTTCACTGTAAAAGTTACAACTTTGTTTTCACAGTGTTGGCTGACGATCACTATTAGTGCATGGCCACCTTCAGAGAAAACTTGCTTGAGCCACTGCTCATAACGCAGTTGTTAAGAACAAGATAATGAAATTGACCATTTGCGTATTTATCTCAGTCCTGGGCTCTCACACAACTTATAACATGTAACTTATAATATACTATTGACAACTCTCTGTTGCCTTTCCAAAACTACTAACTGTAGACTTCCCAAAAATCTGGACAGGTTAATTGGTTCTACAACGGGGGAAGGTGGGGCAACTGTAACTTTGATTACCATTCCTACATACGCTTCGTGGCGGTGGCGATCTCTAAAATAAATATTCGGGTTACCCCTTTTGAGGTTTTTCTCAGAGTTCGGCTCTGCTTTGTCCCCCCCCCCCCCATGTGTCTCTTGGTTATGTCTTTCGGCGATTGGTTGAGGATCTTGTGCCAATTTGGTGACGTGCGTTCGAGTCATCTCTAAGTTTCTTCACAAAATTAAAAAAGTATGTAACCAAAACAAAAAGTGTGCAGTCAGTTCGATGGGGTTTTAAGGACTAGTTTCCAACCATTTGGTCTAAGTCGAGCCGGTCACGGCCTTTTTCCAGTTGCGGAATACTGCTTGTTTTCCCTACTCAATCGCTTACGCTGATCACAAGCAAAATTACAGTAGGTTCCGTTCCTTAAGTCTTCGGGATGACCCTGCCAGGACTCGAACTTCCGGCCTCCCGACTGCAAGTCTGGTGCTCTAACCACTTGACCACGCAGACGGTCACAACAAGTGTGCAGTGAACTGCAGACTCACAGAACCGTCCAAAATCGACGAAAAGTGCCCCTATTTGGAGAATTAGCATGCACAGCAATAAAGTACATAGTTAATTTTGATGTTTAAATCTTTCGAATCAAAATGCCTATTTTGCCTTCTTTAAAGGGGGATACTGCGTTTGTTTGACAGAAAATATCATATTTTAAGACCAACAATCCTGGACACAGAGTCCTAAATTATTCAAAATAGGAGATTATGATAACAGTCATTTCGATGAATACATGTCTAAAAATAAAATTTACGTTATTTGTTTCTTATGAATAATATGTTCACCCAGGCTTTCAAAATACCTTTAAATACACTCATTCTTCCAATGAAGTAAAACGTTTTGACTCGAGGAAATAAAGCTATCACTAGAGTTAGTTAATGACACTGAACAGCTAAAGACAGTCAACTCTCACCCAGACTACAATTTTTTTAGTAACCAACAGAAATTCTCCATTGTCACAGCTCTTTGACTGGCAACAACTTCAAAAATTTGCAAGAGTTCCGTAGCTCATATTACACAGCAGATACTGGTCTGAGTTAGTTTTGATTACACATTGGGCAGTTTTGAGACAGTTTTTGGAAGGGACTTAAGAAAGTATAAGTTAGAGGAACTTGAACTGTGTAGGCTGAGAAAATTAGGCCTTTAAATAAAAATGAAGGCAACGTATCTTTTGTGCCATGTTGATGCGTACTAAACTCAATATCCCTTTATTTCCCACAGTCACTACACAAGTGCAAAACTTATATTTTGATTTTTGTTCTTAGTTTTGGACGCCTACGTGGGTTATACATTGGAATCGCAGGAACGAGTGTAATGGGACTGATTCTTGCTTTCACACCAAGCTATGCATTTTACGTCGTAGTCAGGTTTATCGTAGGTGCATTTTTATGGGTGACGGTTTCTAGTTCCTATATTCACCGTGAGTTGCCGTCATTTCTTATTAGCATATGCGTTTTATCTTTCAGAACCAGCTGGATTGCAAAGGTTTAAGTTTAGATTAGGTTTATTCAGCTCAGTTTCTAACCAATTGGTTTGAGTCAGGCCAGACACATAACTGAATTGATTCGTTCCACTTCAGTACAATAAAACAACGAGTAATTCTAGAAGGCATGGCAATCCTGCAAACTGATATTCCTGTAAGTTTGCAAAAAAGGAAAGTATTCCCAAAGAACTTATGATAGGAGATGTTTTTTTCCTTAAACAACCATAAAAATTCATCTACCAAAATAAATTTGATATCATTACTGATTAGAATAATACACATTGCAGAGGAAAACAAAAGCGATTTGATTTAACCTAAAAAATAAGATTTAAAATTTAAAATTTTAGTAACAAAAAAAACCCCACAAAACTGAAAAAAAGTAAAAAACGAAGATTAAATCAGATTAGACACAGTAAATATGCAATACAAATTATAAAAGATATTAAATAAATTTTGTCGGCCACACTCTATTAAGCAAATCATTAAAAATGTATGATATTTTGTTTTTTTCGTTTGCGAAGTGACGGAAAATATAGGCTCTTCCTACCGTGTCCTTGTCGCATGTGGATTGGGACTACCGTTTGGAATAGGATTCATCATCTTGGCTGGACTAGCATACTTATTTCCAAATTGGAGAACTTTACAAATTGTCATATCTCTGCCCATGTTGGCATTTTTCGTATTTTGGCCGTAAGTAATTTATTTTTACTACTAATTAATATCATCTTAGTGATTTTCTTATTTTCTGTTTTTGTGAAAATTATACACTGAAAATGTTTGTAAATTTTACACAATACTGTATAGCTGGTGAACATAGCAAGGAATGCGTATCAAGTGCACATTTTTGTGTAACAAAGACCACAAAATGTGCAAATTCTACAAAAATATGTGTAGTTTCTACTCAAACGTAAACTTTTTACACATTCTCTGCTGTTTGTACTGGTTATGCAGTGCTGTGAAACAGCGGCACATCTTTTGGGATTGTGACGTTGGACCACTACAACCCTTTGGAGACTCTCTTTCGTCAAATTGTCTCCCAAGGCATGGCGAGGACCATCTGTTGATTGCCTGGCACAATCTTCTGTGTCTCGGGCAGTCCGATGTTAGGGTGTCTAGTTTGTATTAAAGAGAAAATATCGCGACCCCAATACTGTGTGCCCGTACATATGACAACATGAAGGGTTGGTATTCATGAAGGGAAAAAGGTCATTAGAACGTCAAATAAATCAAACGTCTCATTTATTGAGCCCACGAGATCGTTGATGACAACGTTGACGACAGTGGATTAGAAGACACTGATACTGTGATGAAAATGATGCAGACGATAGGGTGACTGTATGCAATGAATGACGACAGTGATAAAATCCCGACGACGACGAAGTCGTTGATGACGAAATCACAACAATGTCAATGAAGATGACGATATTATTAGGCAAAGCGACTGCAACAACATATGATGATATTTGTGACTACGATGGCTGTGACACTGCTAAAAACTAAAATTTGATTGAACAGACTTTTGCTACAATGTTCACGTCGACGGTACAAGTAGCGGTGGTTAAAATTCCAAGTATAACGAATTGGGGAATACATATTTAAGGTTCCTGTAGGATATATTTTAAAGAAGGGAAAACACTGTCAAAACCTTTTTCACAATCCACTGTTAGTTGGGAAGCAGACATCACATTTGTGACCGTTATTGAGCAATCTTTACACCCTCAGCACCCAGTGCAATTTGTTCTGGGAGATCGTACTTGAGCTAGTCTTCGCAGAGCGAAAACAGACACCCGTTAAGAATGTCAATAAATCTTAATCAGGGTCATACGTAACTGAGTATTTTTTGGCAATTGAAGAAAATAAGGAAGTTAAATAATGGAAAGAAACTCGTTTTAGTAGATAACGTTTGTCAGGAGATGAACTTTGGTTAGAGCCTTCGTCATAAGCTTTGTGAGAAACCCGAAGGAGCCAAAGCTCACTTGCAAAGTTTAAAACTGCACATTTTCCGTCTTCGAGGTGAGAATATGTTGAAATATCATTTGAAAGAAGGAGAACAAGTAATATTTCCAAAATATAGTAGAAACTTTCTTGTTATCTTTTTAAAGAACTCTGGTCTTTGTTCTGCTTCATCTATTCATTATATGTACATACTTTACCACCACTTTCGTATGTGCAAGCCCGAAGCATGGCAATGCGTTGGATCCACTGATCTACATACCTGGATGTAAGATGGTGCCGAAAAATTGAAGCACACGATCCGACATATTGTGGGTGGCAAAAGCTTCGCGCAACAGCGGCACTCTCCACACAATTGGATAGACAATTTGATATGATGGCTTGCAAATTTTACGTTTTGGCTTGAAATAAGGCCAAATATGTTATGGAATGTGCCCATTTTCAACAGAAAATGTCAGTTACTTTAAAAACTGAACAAGATCATGTTATATTGAGCGCAAAACTTTCACTAAGTGCAATTCGTGGTGGACTGAAGATCAGCTTGACTGAGTGGCTACCCCGTCTGAGTCAGTCCTCTTTCACAGTGATAACTACAAGTACAAGTTCAGTAAAAGGTGGTGAGGGGTGTCGAGTCTCACCTTATAAATTCGAGCCCACACAATCGCTCACAAAAAAATCCCCCTCTAACAAAGTCTCCCCTGACAACTCCACTCCTCAGTTCAAACCGGCCCTGTGACTTCAAATCCTTTTTTGAATGAAAAGTGAACTGGCTGCCAATGCCCTTATACTCCTACACCCTATATGTTTCTACAACCGTAAGTTCCGACGGACAGTATCTATACTCATCAACGATCGAGTTGTCGGAACAAAGGGATGTTGGAAGAAAGCATGTGTTGGAACGTAATGGATTTGTCGGAATATAGGGGTGTCGGAATAAAGGGCTGTAACCAACTGAATTAAGCTTCACTCCATAGGTTGAAGTCAATAAACCACGCGACGTAATCATCTCTCTCTCAGAAATACTGTTGAATATTTCATTGTCCACGTGAAGAGAGGCCTGCAGTTATTTTATAGTACAAGCCGAATGCCGATGCTCCATTGTGGTCAATAAAACGTATATCTGGCCCGAATCCAAGGGGGCCTTTCACGGCCCCAGTCCCCCTTTTCGCCACATCAACATAGTAAAACATATGCACTACAGTGCAACGTTCTCCCTTACACCCCTGCTTTCTCTTAGGTCAGCCCCCCCCCCCCTTTTTGGAATATCAGGATCCGTGCCTGTATAAGGCACAGTGGGAGGCAATGCAGTAACTCAAGTCGTCCCCTACTAAAATTACCTTTGACAACAAAGTAAGCCGCCCGTAACAAAGTTGTTCTTAACAAAATCGCCTCAGTCCTGATAAAGTCGAAGGTCCCTAATGTTAAAAAAATGCTATCAAACAAAGGCAGTAAACCTATACGGGTCCCCTATGCGTGAGTCCCCCTGTGGACTGAGGGTTGTAGAATGTGCCCACTGTATTAACCCCGCCTGTCTTAAGAGGCGACTAAACTGGGGGAGTGTACCGCATTTGATTTATATGACACTACATATTTATAACACATTCGTGTTGGTGTGTCGTAAAATCTTTTCTTACTGAATAACCCTTATGGGTAAGCCAATACCGGTGGGGCGTTTACCGATGAGATTGATGAGGGGTCCATATGGGTAGCCCGCTGGCAGGAGTGATATTAAAGGATTGAAGTTGATCCATATTCACACACACACAGGCTAGCAGTTGTTTGAATGAGCCTTAGAGCTAGTTTCTCCAATGCGTCATTTGGATTAACTTAAGGGGCTGTCCATGGGTCTGTTATAATATAATCCAGGATGAAATACCATATGAACCCTTAGTCGGGGTCTATGAAATGGATCCCGTAAGATTCCCTTACGAGAATGTTACCCGAGTAAAATGGTTATTTGGGGGGGGGGGGGCAGAGAACAGTATAATCTTGACGATGGACCTAGCCTCGGGAAACCTGGCTTGTCCGGCAGAGGGTTTTTTTCAAGGTCAGACTTTGTTAGGAGGTGAGTTTGTCAGGAGTGACTTTGTAATTGGGTGTCTTTGTTTGTTACTAGGGAGACTGTGTAGAGGAGACTTCGTTGCTGGAGTGCCTTGTCAGTAAAATCATGAACCTGAAGTACTCCCATTTGTAACGGAAGGCCTAACATGAAACCAGCACAGGCGTCAATGTTTCTATCTTCATATACTTGCAATCTGTTGCTGCATAATTGAAGCTAAAAGCAATAAATGATCTAATCTTGGCATTTCTTTTGTCCTTAAGTTTTGTTGCATGCGTACAATGTAAACGTTGAAGTCAGAAAAATTACAAAAGTTAGCTGGTTTAATAGTTGGTCAGTTGTCACTCAGTGCACATATGGCTGTACGCATCAGTGAAGTTTGTGCCGCGACTGACTGTTTTTGCTACCTGCAAAATGGACACTCCAAGACTTCCGGTTGCTTCGAGTTGTCAATACGCAGTTACGTACACGCCTTACATCCAGGTATGTAGATCAGTGGTTGCATCTTGTATAACAGTGCTGTACCATCGTGCATTGCGTTTCAAGACGGCTGTATTACTAACATGTGTACTGCAAAGAGATTCGTAGCATAAACAAAGCAGGATTGACCGTCTTCGGGAAAATTGGAATAATGTATCAACGACACTATGTGGGAAAGTATATTTCGTGATCAGATTTGAACATTTGGTAATTGTTGAGCAGTTTTGGGATGATTTCGGGAAAGACTTGTGACCAATCGCCAACCGTCACTTAAGGGTGAACTAAAATATGCCGGTGATTCTTGTGCCTTTTAGCGGTGAATTTCGCCTGAAATTGATGATATGGTAACTTGCGCAGTTATTTTGGTAAGTTTCATAGTTTTCTTGCACGTCATTGAAAGTATACGGTGTACATTTCTATAAGAGGCTAAAATACAAAATTGTGTGACGTCATCAGAGCTTCATATATTTTGTTGACCCTGAGGTCATCTTCTCAACTGTGTGTTTAATTTGGAAGAGGATGTTCGGTGATTTCGAGTGGAAATGAGAACTATATGTCAAAGGTGAGGGATTACAAACTTCTTTAAAAGATACATTGATGGCAAACTGCATTGGAAGTTAGGGTGGCATTAAGGTAACTCCTATAACGGTAACAACCATTCGGATAATGACAATGGATTATAATCTCAATCTCATGTTTCATACCAATGCACCATTTCATGGTAAAATATGATTAAAGAGTCCTTTTAGGAAGTAAACCTTTGTAAAAGTATCTTTTGCTTTGCTTTGAATCGGCAGAATATTGATGGAATCTCCACGATGGTTATTATCCAGACAAAGATGGAATGACGCAGAAAAAATATTGAAGAAAATTGCCACATTGAATAAAACGGAGAGAAAGCTTTCTAAGATAACATTAAATAATTTGAAAGAGGTATTTTACTCCTTCTATTTTAATAGTAACATGTAAGTAAGCTTAAATTGTAAAGAAAATATAATACCAGACATCTTTTTCCGACACTATTTCATTCAAATGTTGTATGAATTTCAGAAGACATGAATTTATTCTACGCCTTCGATGATTTCCACATATTCATACAGTTTTCATATCACCACATCTTCTCTATGTTTACGTTGATGTACTTTTTCTCTTTTTGTAACTCGGCTCTTAATCGCTTTCTTTTTTAGAGTTTCAGAACTCAAGCACAAACCCTTTCGTTATGGCATCTCTTCCGATTACCACGAATGAGATGGAGAACCGTGGCACTCATGTTTAATTGGTAATGATACATCTTAAGATTACCGCTCTTTAATATGCCTTTAGCGCATTAGGTGGTTAATCTAGTATTGTTCACAAGCAATAAGTCCTGCTTAAGATATGTCTTCTAGCTTTTCGGAAAAAAACCTCGAAATTTGATTAAATTACTGTTTGGAATCTCCATATTCGGGAAGGTTTAAGTATAGCGACAAATCGAACCGCAGAAATGAAAGAGAAAGCAGACAAGTCTGCCTTGTCCGATGCCGCCTTCAGCTTATAAATTATCAGATTATATTCCAGTTTTTTCAATGATTGAAGTTGGACGTTAATTTCTGCTTTAAGGCTCGATATAATTGCAAGGAGAACATAATATAGTTCAGTAATTTCCAACTAAATTAATGGTAACAATAAGCTGTAAATATTATTGATCGTTCCGCTTCCATACAGGATCTCGTCAACCGACGATTATATTTGTTTAATCAGTTTTAAAGATATAACTTCGCAGCAAAAATATATTCCACTGGTTGGGTTGAACTAACTAAAGTTCCTGCTACATTAAGCAACCTTCAGGTTCATAAACCTTGGAACAAACTTCGCCGGTGTTTATCAACCCTCACTCTGGCAAAGGGTCCTCGAAGAGCCTAATGGCTTCCTGACCCCCAATAAATTAAATTGAAATAAATTTGTCACAAGTTCAAAGCAGCTGCTCGGAGGTTTTCATGAGGTTTTAATCTACCAATTAATATTAAATTCTTATTGCTTCTTCTGTAAGGAAAGTTCCCTAGATAAGTTAAACTTCCAATCTAAGCTGAATAATGTATCCCTCACACAATTACCCTCAGACTGTCCCCAATTAGGTACCCTTTCAAAAATATGTCGATATGAAATTTAAAGATCGGGTAAAGTTGTGGGTTTAGAAATCGTTCCTAGTTAGGTTTTAAAGGATCAGGGTTTATTCCCGTGAAGAAGATTAGGGTCAGCAAGAATTCAAACATATGGATCTCCATATGCATGCTAGATCCTGACACGGTGCTGGGATAAAACGGTTCGAATCGTCCATGAAGTTTCGATTAATTTTCTCTAACATGACATCACGAAAGTCTAATAGATATTCTCATACTCTTGTATGCCAATTTTTTTCTCTCACAAGGTTTGTCCAAAGTTTTGTCTACTATGGCCTTTCTTTGAGCGCTTCGAGTTTTGGCGTCAATGTGTACGTGACTTTTTGTATAGCAGGGGCTGTCGAGATACCAGCCGCTTTGCTTTCTTTCCTTCTAATGAAATACGCTGGGAGAAGACACGCCCTTATTCTAACCATGGTCCCTGCAGGCATTGCATGCATCTCAACAGGGTTTCTTCGTAAGTGTTATTTTTTTTCTTTTCGAAAAGATCCTTACACTGAAGACAATTTTCCACATTAGCAACCTTTGAATAAGATGTTTGTAACTTCAAAACCCCCCAAACGAGAGGGTTCTGAATAAAGAACGGGAAGGCAGAAATTTAATGTTTGAACAGCAATATAAATTAAAAGGGGGTGTATGTTTAAAAAATGCAGAACAGCTAATTTGACTACGGGAGGCGAACTTCAATAAACATTTTTTTAGAATTCCAGAAAAAAACTTTATTTAAACTGAAAATAAACTTTTTTATATGTTTATGTTATTTAGGACTGGTAAAATATCGGGCAGATCAATGATACCACCGCCTTTCTACAATGCTTTTCACACTTGACCCGAGGAATCTTAGAATTATCCGTTCTTAAACCCTCGAGTCAAACCCTGATTGACTATCAAAAAAAAAGAAGAAAAAATGTCGGTTTCATTACTAGTTAGATCACCCAATCGCCGGATTCTCTGAGATGACTGTCACCCAATTCCTGTTTGGGTCTCTGAGTCTCTTCTAATTTCTTGCACTGTACCTGTAATCTGTCTGTGTGAATTTATTCTAAAACACGAAAAGTTGTCCAAATGATCATAGAAAACTAAGCTTAGAGATAATGTTACAGTGCTGTCTCTACTAAAGGTTTTTTTTGAAAAGAACATATGGGGTGTCAAAGTCCCCTTTTAAACTACCCCAAGGGCGATCAAGCATGTCCATAAATGGGGATAAACCAATGACAACAAGGTCTCACTTTCTTGGGTGGCAAAACAGCTGAGCTTCTAATGGTTGAGGTGGGAATAGCTTTCTATGCAATTTAAACACTTAAAGTGTATCTCAAGTTTAATATTTTGAAAATATATGTTTCATGGTTGCAAAATGAATCTTACATAACCAAATCCTGTTGATATAGCTCGTTCCAGTGTTAAGGTATCAAATGTTGAACTTTATTCACGTAACACAAATTAATCCATTGCGCAATAAATGTGTGACTTTCTTATTGTCCAACATACATTAAAATCTGACATTTGAATAAATCTGAGAAGTTTTGCCAATACATAAACATGACCTTCTCACTCTGTCTGCAGCTTCAGGTCCGTGGATGACAGCTGCCGCTATGATTGGCAAGTTTGCCATATCCTCGTCTTTCGGAACAGTATACCTTTACACAGTGGAGGTGTACTCAACAAACCTACGGTAATTAGACTGCTTGCACACTGTCAGCAAACCAACGTAAAGTAAAGCGAAGTAAATACCTGGACCCCAAATACCACATTGAAACATTGCCAAACACTCACAGAGCTTTTATATCCCGAGCGAACACTTTTAAAAATAGTTTTCAATTAGGTCTTTAATTCGCTTTGCTTTGCTCTACTCTCCTCTGTTGGCGGTGTGAAAGGGACCTCAAAGTATCATCACTTGCCCCCGTTGCGTTTTTTTTTTTTTTTTTGTATCATCATGAATATCGTCCCTAGAACATGACGCATTGGATTTTCACTGTTGTTATCTTTTAATGTACTCCAAACATTCAAGTCCCCGGTGTGGGATGGACGGTGTTGTCGATTTCGCCGTATTTCCCAATTTTCGTAAAGGGCAACTTGAGAGGAGGACATGAACCGTATTTGAACTGTACTTGGAACCGATCTTAAACTTGAACCTATTTAAACCCATATTTAAGCTTAACATTTACACTCATTTGACACTAAGTAATACATTCGAGTTTTTCCGGTTTGCCTACTTCTCTATCAGCTAGTAGAGACGTAAACTTTCGGTTACAAAATATCATTTCTCTACCAAAATGAGGGTTGCACTTCCCTCATTCACCTATCATAGACCTGGCCCTGGCTGACTGGTGCATCCATGTGCTTGACACCGATAAGTGTTGTGCCATGATATACGGTTTTTGCAAGGGAGTAGGGAGAATTTTAGAAAAAAAACATGGAAATTTTTTTAGTCTGCGAATTAGAGTAAATCTATTTCTGTTCCAATTTTTCCCGGGATTGGAATTGTTAAATCATGCTTCTTGGAAAAACGTCATACTCCAGAAATGACAAATTTCGACCATTTTCAGTGGTTATGAGCATTATGGACTAATGATGAACGGGTCAAACATCCTTCACTAACGTAACGCTGCTGCACCCTAATACATAGAAATCGATTTGATCATTGGGAAGGAATTTTGCGCTTACGTCGTCCTATTTTCATCATTATTTTAGAGTTACCAAATTTACTCCATAATTTGCTTAAGTTGTTTAAAAGTTCCCATCCTCTTGTCCTTGTTACTTCTTTTCGTTTGATGTATCTTTCTCACGCAGTTCCGCGGGACTCGGAATTGGTTCTCTAGGTTCCCGCATTGGAGGAATATGTGCCCCGCTTGTATTGCTCCTAGGGTATCTCTGGCAACCTCTTCCTCAAATTGTATTTGGAGTAGCGAGTGTAATCGCTGGATTGCTGGTTATACCATTGCCTGAAACAAAAGGACAACCGATGCCTCAAACGACAGAAGAGGCGGAATCACTTGGACGGTAAGTGCGTTGCCTTGCTTTTATCATACATTTTGGTCATCACTTATAGAATGTTTCAAGTGACGTCACAATTTGTAAGCCTCGAGCCACTGCCGGGCAAAAATCAACTCTGGTTGGGTGCAACTGTCACATGTGTGTGGGTCGTCAGTTGCTCCTCAGCTAGCTTCATTAGCTAGCGTACTACAGAGTTTCTGTGTGTCCAAACAGTTCGGGAAATAACCTCTTTCGCGAGAAAATTGTTTCACTCGATCGGGGAAAATACGGCCATGGGTGGTGCCATTTTCAAATTTCTCCCTTGATGCTTTGCGATCCTACCGCGCAAAGTAAACAGATACAAACGTTCAAATTCCATCGATGTTAGGAAAGAAATTTTGGAATATTTAGAGACCTTGTTGCTAGGAGAACAAACAAGCCGGATCATGTTTGGAAGTTCACCACGCAAATTTTGAGATATCGGGCAATTTTGCCACGTCCTGTATCCTTAGGTTAAATTATTGACTCGACACACCCGCAATGTTTATGTAATTTATTCTACAGGAAGTTGTGTAAGTTACTCGTGCTTGCAATTGTGATCATTGACACGTTGTTGAAAGTTTCTTGTGATTTCGGTCTGTGGTGGTGAACAATTACCATGCATTTAAATATGTCCACATTTATAAAACAAAGCGACGGCTGTGAAGAGGTACACACTAAGTGCTCATGAATATTTATACTGCAAACTTCCCCCGTTTGGGTGAATTTTCATTTTTACCGAAAAACGATTATCTCCCGAACTGCCAAAGGGACGGAACTTGTGACGTCATTGAAAGCGCTCCATGCTCTCAATGAATGGGGTATCAAAACCACACTCTAAAAATGTTGTGTAGAACTTACACAACATTTTGTGAATAGTCCACCAATCAACAAATGTGTAGAAAATACACATATCGTTGTGTAAAAAATTTACACAACATGTGTAAAATTTACACTGCACTGTGTAATTTATGCACATGTTTTGTAAATTTATTACACAACGATGTGTACTTTCTAAACATTTGTTGATTGGTGGACTGTTCACAAAATGTTGTATTTAAGTTCTACACAACATTTTTAGAGTGCAGTTCAAAGTTAACGATACTGTAAAAGGATTATATTGATAATCTACATGAACTTCAAAAATATTTCCGCATTTCCCTTATCAACAGCAATGACAACAATAACCATATCAAAGAATGTAACGAGATGGTTCATTGTCCTTTGAGTTCTGAATGCAACTATAGGCGAATCCGATCAGCGGTTGTGTTTATTATCTAAATAAATTCCAAACCCTCATATTCAGTAAAATTGAGGGAACCAATATACAAATCATTTTACAACCGTCCGTGATTCATGGGAAATTGAAAGATCAAAAGGTGATAGACCCCATTTATTATAGAAATGAGACCATTACTTGCTGCGAGGATATGTCTATATGGTCAATTGTCCCGTTTTAATTTCCACACTTTTCCTTTTGAGCGCGTGCATTTGAAACGTTACTCTGATTTGCCGAAATTGATTCTGTGGCCACAAATATGTTTGTGGCGATGTTATATGATAAGAAGGACCAAAATCATACGTGTGACACTATTCAGCTTCATATTTACGTTTACATTCCATAATATCACAAACAATATTCAACATCTGGACAATATTTCTGTTGAAATTGGCTTTATTCACTTTATTTTACCGGAATCATGGTTTACCTGGATCTTGCAAGCGAAAAAAATACCAATGAAATGAAAGCACAGATCAAAAAGCTGCACCTAAAATAAATGAAAGGCTATTTTCATAAACTACAAAAATTGCCCCAGTTTGTCTTCGTCAGTCACTAAGAATGAGTGAGACTTTGTACTGTTACAGCCACTTTATTTCATATTCTAGAACGCATAGGGATTGCAAAATGGAAAAATTTCTGGCGAAATTGCACTGGCCCCGAAAACTATTACTTTGCTTCAGGGCACGAATAGCTGAATGGCAGAATCGACTTTTCAGGCGCGCATTTTGAAGTTTTGGTTTTATTTCCAAAGATTGGTCAGGTATATTCGGTAGGTTGGCGCCAGTTAGGGAAATTGTATATTGTCTGGTTTTTATTTGGTCTGTTCTTGTGCGAGCAGTGAGATCCATATTTCGTACTGTTTAGTTATGCAATTATATTCATGCTTAGTGTTGTGTGCACGTACACTGCAAAAAAAAAAAAAAAAAACAGAGGAACGCAAAACAGCATGTTTGGAGTTCGGTTTATTTTGTGCCCCACCTTTCTCTCCTATTGGGACCACATCAAACACGAAATGCTAACATTTGAAGATATCTTTATAACTTTGAAATACGAGTTTCAACTAAAAATTGCTATATTATTTTCACTAGCACAAAAATTCGTCTGCCGAGAGAGCCTCCCGAAGACGAGGAACCGTGAGAAGTTCCAGCAGTGACGTCGCATTTGAAGATAAAGCTTCTCTACCACAGCAATCAATGCACATGGGAAAAAAAGGGAACTTCAAATCTTCAAATCCATACTAACAGTTCAATTAAGCACCTAACCATTAAAATTACTTTTAGAACTCTTTTTTGTTACTTCACGCATATGTCCCTTCCTCTTTTTATAACATTGTTCATTTTTTCAGGCTAGAATCAATTTTTAAGGTCACATTAATTTCAATTTGTTAAAGGGGTAAGTATTCGAAACATTTTTTGGTGAAATTTGCATTGAAATTTGGTATGTGGTTCTCAAGTAAAGTAAAGTGGAAGTAAAGTTGTCACATTTTCAACAAGAAGTTTACTTAAAGCAAGCACATATGATATCATATCCTCACATTTTTGACCACCTTTTGTTATTCTTTAAATTTTACAACCAATGTTCTCAACAACCCCATATTATCAGGATGTGATTTTATAAATGGTATGAGAAAATTACAAATTTTGCATTCCCCATAAGGAGATCATATCACCATTAACTGCAATGTAGAAGTTTCAGTCGGAAAAGAAAAAAGGAAACAAAACAATCTTTATCAACATGAGAAAGGGATGTAACTTCTGCTGCTTTCAAACTCACTTTGGAACACCAATCTAGTGACTTCATCTTCTGATATGTCGAAATATCCATATCTGATTTTAATGTAACTTTCACCACACTGTGTAGTTTTGTCCTCGCTTACATAAGAAAATTTTTCTTAAACTTCCCCTTTAAGAATAAGGGTTATTTCGACAAATAAATGGAGGGCTTTTAAACTTCTCTAATAAAATGTGCAATGAAGACTGCAATTGCGACTTGATAAAACCAAGCAGTTACTCTAACAACTACGTGACACAATAAAGGCGTCTAATTTTTGTGGGTTGATATATTTGGTAATGTTAAGTCCCTTGTCCCACCCTGACCGTAGTATTTCCTCGGACGAGTGTCGGCTTCATTCTGGACCTATGACGCAGAAGTATGAATTCTAAGGAACTGATTGGTTGGCCCGTTACATTATTGTGTCTCTTTTCGGTGACGTATAGTTCTTTCAGTTGAGACAATTCATTGTGGGGTAAAGGTTCGGTTACTACGCCCCGATCAGTCGAGGGGCTGAAGAAAAATGGCCTTTTTCTGTTAAGAAATAACCTGTACGATATTTCAAAATCACATAAAGACTGAGGACATTTTAGATTTCAGAGTGAAAATGTTAATAAACGTACTCAACCTGCACATCTGCCCGCTTGCTTAGTGTTTACCTGAGCTGCATATAATAATGAAGTAAGGAAAAACAGGCCAGTGAGCAACAACTGGAAAAAAGCAGTGCCCGGCTCGACTTGAACCAAAAGGTTGGAAACTGGACCATAAAACTCCATCCAACTAACTAAGTAACTGACTAACTAATTAACTAACTAACTGTCAGAGTGTCAGTCTCTGCACTTGTCCTTCTGTTCCTCTGTCGTTTAACCTTTTATTATACATATTTAACGTACCTGTAGATATTCTGCCTGCCAGTCTTTTTTGTCTTTGTCTGTTTAAATTTTTGTTTATCAATTTCTTTGTCTACCTATCTCTTTGTCTTTGTCTTTTTCTTCCTTTGTCTTTTATTCTTATGTCTCACTTTTTGACCATTTTTATTTTTGTTGTCTTTCTTCCTTTCTGTCTTTTAAGACAGCGCCCTCTACATTTCTCTCCGTTCCATTGTCATACTTTTGTGAACAATTGTCTTTCACTGTAACAATAATGGAGCTTTCTTTATTACAAACAGTTTGATTGCTTACAACGTCTCGCGTTAGTTTATAACAAAGTTCACTATAGTGGGATTATATACAACCTTCAAAATACAATCTTTCTTAAACCAATTCTCTCATCTATTTTTCATCTTCCACAAATAGCCATTTGTATTAGTCTGTTAGGTCACATCGTTTCCTACACATGGATTTCTTAAAATCCCTCAGTTTTCATCACAAGGCCCTAACGCCTTCAGATGTCAGGAATAGTTATAACCACGTTGATGATTAGTGGCCGGAAGGTTGATAAGTAATTAAACTTATTACAGTTCCACATCCTTTTTCTATGTTTACTATTATTGTTGGACAGGAAAAAGGTTATGAATAATTCATGACGGCCTCTGGATAAATTTACTAAATTGCAAGGGGGGGGGGGGGGGGGCTTAAAACAAAATATTTTGGTCTTAGCATGCGGGCAAAATTCAGTATACAAGACTATTTCGCATCATTGTAAAAGAGTATCTGTCAACACAAAGTAGGTTCTCTATGAAATTAACAACCAATGCTAATTGTAGCTGAAAAGCTCTAAATTTCGGAGATTGAACTTACAAAGAGTATTAATGGGAAATACTGCGTTTTAAATGTTCCTTTATAGCGTTCAAAGAAAATAGCTCAAGACATCATCAAACTATTCATTATGAACCATATACCCCAGCAATAGCTTCATCTCCTCAAAATATTATGAACAAGAAAAGTACGGAAGTTGCATCATTTGAAATGTTGAAAATTGGGGTGAACAAACTAATCCTGAGCAACGAATAACTTAATTTCAATCTAAGGGAAACTTATTTCTTGAAAGGAAGACTATCATACTGCATTATATTTAATCATTTATCACTCTGTGTCAGTAAATATTTCTTTAAAAAGGTTGAAATTTTTTGTAAAACAAACGCAATATTTCCCTTTAAATGACACAATGAATCTGACCTTGTCTTAATGGCCTGGATAGAATTCTTTTGTATTAGTTACATATAAAATTTTATTCTTAGTCCCGGCTTTCACTGGATATCACAATTGGTAAGCTACACCCATTACCGGTTAGAAAGCAAAAATGTTTCGTCAGCTGCTTCTAGCTGGCTACACTAGCTACAGATTTTGGCGGTCGAAAGGCGTGGGCTTGTGAAGTTGTGACGTCAGTGAAAGTACTCTATACTTTCTCTCCTTTATTAAGGTACCAGTATCATTCCTTAAGTTTTTCTATGTTGAATTTTGCACGGGCCATACAAGAACTGCTTAAATCCTCTAAATTGTCTAATTTCATCACTTTGTGTGAATTAATTGATAAACATGCTATATTTGACATCTAAAATTTGGCCTAAAACTTGAATTCATATTTTTTATTTCGATTGTCTGAGCCTGTGCAAGGATCTGATAGTTTTAAGAAAATCTCGACTTCGGGATTAATAACCGACGGTTACTTTCAAAAGTTTGTGCGTGCGAGTATGTGTTGTCACATCTTCACCACAAACACATCAAAAAGGTACAAGAGAAAAATCTGTGACCCCATGTCACTTTGGATCACAGATAATACTGATGTGGTGTAATCTGTTAAAATTTTCGTCTAGTTTTTATCCATAAACAAAGGCATATTCTGTAGACAAAATTCGTTAACTTCAAAATAAGCAGTACAATTTTCTCTTTCAAACGGTGAAAACGGGATCGCGATAGCTTACAGCGTTCGGAAGATACAAGTTTTTTTAAGTACTGCAACTTTTTCTTGGGATTTGATGCATCATGGGAAATTTGTGATGTCATCGGGGTACATTTATTTAAGACTGAATTCAATTTATTTACAATTAGGATGCCGCTGCAGGCAATAATAAGCAATATTGTTGGTTGTACTCTATGGTGAAGGGTAATGCTAGATCTACAGGCAGTGTTGTAGTGTGAGTACGGGACCATGAGTACGAGTACGGGTACGGGTACCAGGTCATGAGTACGGGTACGGGTACGGGTACAAGGTCATGAGTACGGGTACGGGTACGGGTACCTGGTCATGAGTACGGGTACGGGTACGAGTCCCAAGAAAAATTAATCATGAGTACGGGTACGGGTACCAGGCTATGAGTATGGGTACGGGTACGGGTACCAGGCTATGAGTACGGGTATGGGTACGGGTACAAGGTCATGAGTACGAGTACGGGTACCAGGTCCAGCTATGGTTGTCCAACTGACCGTAAATGTGTTTTGAGTAAGCCACAGGTATGAATTCATCAATATGATTATGACATTTGTAACTGGTCTTGACATTCATGCCATTGCAGACCTACAGTACTGTATGGGCACTATCAGGCCAGGCCATAGCCTATACACATAGGGCCTACATGAGGTACTTGATTACTGGTACGCACGCACAACTTGATGGAAAATGTGATGGAAATCAGGCCTCTCTGGCTGACAGTGTAAATCAGAATGGCTGATATTCTAGCCTCAAATCAGGTCACATTACAGTGCTACCAAAAAAGCGATTGTATGGTCTTTGTTACAACAATGTGCATCAAGCATTACATCGCGACATGTTTGTAAGTGGTAACCATGGACTTGTATAGGACTTGTGTAGGAAGTCCATGGTGGTAACGTTATAGTACGAAACCACAGTGACATTTGAGTTTATCAAGAACCAAGAATCGATGACAGTCATATGGCATATACCCTATGAGCACAGTGACATTTGAAGATAAGTGAGAGGCAGAAGTCTGAAAACTGAAAAAGATGATTTCTAAGAGTGAGTGATGCATGGTGACAAATATAATTAGTGCAAGCACCAATTCTGAAAGACTAAGTTAATGCCTGCAGTACGTAGGCTTACGCAGAGGCGCCAACTCTCCCTGGTTCTCAGGGAAACTCCCTGAAAATTCAAGGATTTTTGTCCATTCCAACTAGCAGATATGACAATCTCCCTGATTGAAGCAAGCCTTTCCCCCATTGAGTTGCATGTAATTTTAAAAAATCTCCCTGATTCCTGTGTGAAACCTCCCTGATTTGTACCACAGTAAAGTGAGCCGCACATTCGGAAAGATCAGACAACTGCATACAAGGGTTTCTTATATTGTGTTGAAGCTTCCGCCTGATGTGGCAGTGCTCCACCGTTTCCTCCAAAAGGTGAACCCTATGGCCACTGATCGCAATATCGCTGTTTTTCTAATATCGCTATTTTTCATGAAACCGAACGTGCGGCTGGTGCTGTAAAACTATTTAGTCGCATACAATTTTTCTAAAAATTATTGTGAATAAATTTCAACTTGTTTTCTATCATCACAAAACAAATTTAGAGAGGTATCTTTCCTATTTTAGGATTTACAGCCGTCAAAAGTTGCCCCACCCCTACCTTAATAGCACAAATCGTGTAATATAGCTATTTTTTCATGAAATCGAATGTGCGGCTGGTGCTCTAAAACTATTTAGCCGCATACGATTTTTCTAAAAGTAATTGTGATTATTTTGACTAGTGAAATAGATCCATGAGAGATAATAAGAAAAAGTAAGAATCAAAATCCAAGAAAAACTGTCCCACCATCCTCTTTCAAGTGGCCCCTACATGCAACCTGCAGCCATACTATATGAATTAGCAACTCAATTATGCTCATTATACTAGGCTTCCTGTAGTTGAATTTGGTTCAAGTTCAGTGTGCCACAGCTGCCACTGTAGGAAATGGATTAAATTCCCCCCCCCCCCCCCAGCCACTGAAAACAGAGTATCATGGAAGGTAATAGACTCACAAAGTGCCCCTTAAAGCATGTGCCGTCAGTGTTAGTCCCTATACCACACATACAATTGGAGTTCTATGCCATGCACTGTCACTTTTCATACCTTTTTCATCTACTCATTTAAGTTGAGGCAGGACTGACAGAAATGGGCCTAGGGGTCTTTCTGAGAGACAGGCAATTAAAAAGTGACTAGCTAGTAAAAATTAAATAATCACATGTCACAGGCAGGCCTAGATTACACTTGTGAGCAAAAATTCAAGTGCAATGCAAAGGTATGCTGTGTGCAAGTGGACTGGTATGTAGGACTAGCTTGGTTAGACTGTATTCTTAGGGCTTTGGGTATTATTGGTAATGCAGCTTAATAATTGTAAATTGTTGGTGATCATGAGACTCCACTATTATTTGGATTTACTAACTATCACAATTGACCAAGAGCAGATTCTATTTTGGTCAAATATCCTTGTGGCCTGCAGCACACTGATGAAAAATAAAGTTACCCCACTACAGTACAAAGTCAACAGTTTTTTCTTTCAGCAAAAGCAGTTAGATTTGCTGGGTCTTTATGTTACACAAATCTCCAATTTGAATTAATGGAAGGTTAAAAAAGAACAAGCAATCTTGCACAGGTAGGCCTACCTGGCTTTGTGTATTATTTGTAATGCAGCTTATGGTTGTAAATTGTTGGTGTTCATGAGACTCCACTATCATTTGAATTTACTAACTATAACTGTAAAAACTATAACTATAACTGTAAAAACAGGTTTATATTGAAGCTATACATCATATCATGTTGGTATTTGAGGTAAAATGAATGGGTTGATTAAGATCTGTATGAGAACTGATTCTAATTAGCTATAACATAGTAGATCCTGAGGTAATTGCCTCGGCCATATTTTCCAAGCACAGATAGTCTCAACATGATCTACCACTGTCCTACCCCATCATCAATTTATTATCGGAGAAGTCGTTCCAGAATTTGAATATATCCTCTGATGTTGTGCATGTAGGCTACCTGACTCATACCTCTACTGTTACTCAGTAAGTTAAGTACTGCAAAATAAAGGCAGAGGCTCAGCAGCCCATGGTAGCCATGGCTAATATGATTTTAAAGACAGTTTATTGAGGATGCATCCAATCTGTACAAAGCTGACAGAAAGAATAACCAGTCTCTTTGTAGCAGTTAGCCTAGCCAAGCTTCTTCTAGTACACACTGAAGATACCCTTTTGAAAAATTTGTATGTAGGGAATTACACAGGATGCAAACTTAGTAGCACAGACAATAGTCAGATTAACTGAAAATTAACTGCAAATAAATACAGTAAGGCTCAGACCACATGTTCATAGTTACAGTAGCAATTCATTCAAGGTGTATTAATCAATAGTTGCCCATGAAGTTGAGTGGAATAGGTTCAACTCAAGGGATTATCAGGTACCACTGCATAAGCTTGAGTAGTTTGTATTGTCCTACAATCTTTCAGTTCTGTACTTCAAGATTTTTGTAATCTCCCCTTACTGTTCACTTTCACACCCAGTAATTTATACTGCTTTTGTTGTAAAAACTTTTATTGTTGAACAACATGGAGTATAGGTACAGGTTGCTGGACCATGGGATTCATACAACAAAGCCCTTGCTTCAAGCTGATTAAGCTATTCAAGGACTGACAATGAACCTCAAGGATGACAATGTGTGAAAATCTAGGTCCAGTCACAAAAACAGCAGTGAATTACATACAGTATACATGCATGCATCAGAAAATGAAGGTGTTGGCAGGTGCAATGGGCAATTGTAGGAATATCTTGGGGCATACCTTTTAAGGTGTGTGTGTGTGGGGGGGGGGGGGTTAAGAGAAAGGGTGAGGGAAACTCTGGAACATATTTTTAAGGGGAAGGGGGAATCTATAATAGATTGCTCCACTAGCCTTATGATCAAGTAAGTGTAATTTCTGAGTGGAGGGAACATTTGAAGTCCCTCTGAGAAAAGTACCTGGTGAGTATACCCAACTATACCTGAACTCATGAGAAATATTAATTCAGACTCTTAATACCTTTACTCCTGACCTGGTCTCCATATCTGTACTCATGAGCTGGTACCTGTGCCCATCATACACATGATCATGTGCCACACTTTCAGTGGCTACTTACAAGAATGTGAAACCTAGTGGGGGGGGGGGGGGAGACTATGGGCAAAATTTTTTCACGCAGAGTGAACTAGAAGTGAAATGTGTGCTCCAGTGGGTGGGGTCAAGGCTGCAGGCGAAGCCCTCAGAAGCTTAGAGGTTATAGTAAGTAACTGGTAGAATTAAGGCAGTGAGGTGGTAAGGGCTAAATCTGGAGGAAATGTTCCATGCCCCATGTTGTGCTGCCACTGTACAGTGAACAGCACATTCACTAATGAGATGGACTTGGACTCAGACTAGGATCCTTTGGAGTCATACTCAGCTTGAACTCGGGGAGGGGGGGGGGGGGGTACTGGACTCAGAATTGGCCCAGAATGTGGGTCACTGGAATCGGAATTGGCTCGGACTCGGATTAGGTGGACTCGGTTACAGTCCTGCTAACAAGACTGTAGTCAACTGTATGGAACACTGTTGTCAATCAGAACCTACAGTGTACAATACAAGCTTAAATTTAACCAGCCCCCCATCATTTATCACTTCTTAATCTAAGTTACACTTTTATTCTCATTATGAGAAGAATAATTGATGTCCTGTCTTCCCCTAACTTTTTTGGGCCCCAGGATGACTAAATAATTCATGCCCCAAGGAGAGGCCTTAATTACCCAAAATATGAAATTCTCACCCAGGCCTGAACAATTTACCCAGAGCAGATTCTCAGTAAACACCACCCATTCCCCTGCCCCTTATAGTGCAATTAACCCCATGGACACTACTCCCAGACAAGGGGCATGTAGCATTATAGTAAATAAAATAGGAACTAGCATGGGGGGGGGGGGGGGAAGGTACAGTAATAATATACATAGGATTGAGTTTGAATATTGCATACATGTTCATGTAGAATTTTGTAGTGGACACTGATCTGTTATAAGTGTTTTGATGGGAATCATCAAAATTTGGTGTGGTGAGTAGTTCATATGTAATAAAATCATGCACCCTCTAGGAGTCATCCTGAACCTTTGGTTATATAGTTTAATGTCAATCATTATAAACTAAAGTTATTGTCTCAGGATAAGACCAGTAGCATGGGTATGAATACTAGGTCATGAGTATGGGTACCAGGTCACGAGTACGAGTATGGGTACGGGCACCAGGTCATGGGTACGAGTACGGGTACGGGTACCAGGTCATGAGTATGAGTACAGGTACGGGTACCAGGTCGTGAGTACGGGTACGGGTCCCAAGAAAAATAAACCATGAGTACGGGTATGGGTACGGGTACCAGGCCATGAGTATGGGTACGGGTACGGGTACCAGGTCATGAGTACGGGTACGGGTACGAGTACGGAATCTTGTACTCGAGTACGGGTACGAGTACGGGTACGGGTACGGGTACTACAACACTGTCTACAGGTAAACGTATTCAAACATTCCAACAGTATCAAATTTAAAAGGACAAACAGGACTTTCAATTGTAAAGAAAAACGAAAGGAATTTGAAGCAATGTGCCCACATTATAAAACCTTTTCTGACTTTGTTGAAAAACAGAAGTATTTCTGAACAAAAATAACCAATTTTTAAAGTGAGATATCTTGAGTTAGGAAAATGGTATTGCGATAAGGTTTGAAAGACATTTTGTGGAATATATTTGTTTTTCTAACAAGAGAAAGAGAGAGGCGAAAACCCACCAGAATATGCTTTTAAACGCTTTCGTTTTTTATTTCATTGTTTTAAAATATCGATTTGTGCAGTCACTTGGAAAAAATGGCACTCACCAAATGCAAATGACAGAAATTTTAAATGTAACAGCAACCTAGGACCCTAGGTCATATTCGAGTCTGCCTAATGTAATTTTAGGGACAGCCCTTACTTACGACGTTTCTATAGGAGTCCATAGGTTCTGTAATGGCCTAACTTGTATCTCAACACTGGATTCACTAATTGCTATCTCAAAATAGAGACTTCGGGGAAATGTAGGAGAATAAACAATAAGTGAATTTAAACCCCTAATTACAAACCATTCCTCACCGGCTTGTTCTTCCTACTCCATTGCTTAAGCTGAGCACCAAACACAATGACAGTAGTTTTAGGCCGTTTTCAAAGTAGTAAAAGAAAAGAGATTCTTTGACTCAGAGGTTAATGGTTATGTCAGTTTTATTTTTATTTGACACATAAATCACAAATATCAAGCGCAATAAAGTTTGATGTCATTTGTAAAGAGAGAGGAGAATACTCTGTTTGGTCTTTTGAGTCGTTACAAAATTTCTGAGTGTTATTATTGCTGTTATTTAACACATTCCATACCATGTTCTATAGTCTTTTTTTCTAAAAGTTCCCTCGACTCTCTGGCGAAGAGCCAAGGGGCGAAAACCAAACATTCACTCCCGGAGGAGTTCTGCTCCCTTAAGGAGCTAAACGTCTCAAATGGACAAGTACGTCCTCTAAAGGGCAAACATGTGTGGTCCTGCTCTAGACTGGCTGAATAGAACAGAAGCCACACCCCGGATGCAGTTTAACGTCATGCCCAGGACCTATAGTGCCAAGCCTGTTTCAGTAACTAGGTCTAAGGACGAGTTTTAGGAATTCATGATTGGGCTCCTTTCATGTAATAATTCCCTAATTTTATATGTGGGGAATTCAGCATTCATAATACACATATCAATAACATTCTACGTTCCAAAAAATGAAAGCTTAGTTAAAAAGGTTGAAAAGGTTTGGTGTTCTATAGAACCAGACTGCGCAAAGGAAAATTACCGGAAAATCAATATTCAAATGAACTCTAAGATTCTTTATTTTATTACACGCAATCAAGCATTTGAACAATCCAAATGGCTGTTAATTTAAACGGCCTTAACTTATCCTGTTTCGTACAATTTAAAGTCAAAATAACTTAAGATTATTGAAATTCGACGTGTTCTTTCTTTTGTTCGTCTTTGTCCTTTGTCTCTTCGGCAAATGACTTGTAACTTCCGCTTTGAATGTTGCCACAAGAACAAGGCGGATAAAAAGGGGTAAGGGAAGGTTATGACAACCTTTCCACACTTTTACAACAGGAAGTCAACACATTGGACACAGCGGGCATAACACAGAACAAGCAAACTTTGCTGGGAGGACACAAACAAGAGAACTCGTTTGATAGTTTGTTTTGAGTCTCGTTGACCTTCACCATGATCTACCCTCGGTTTGTATCCAATATAATAATATAATGGTATGAGGGTTTTTTTGGGGGGGGGGGGGGGATGATAATAAGGATATCTACTACGTTCTCAGTTTCAATCACGGTTTAGAATGAAGGTATGCATTACTGTGAAATAACGTCCCGAGCAGATGGTTGCCGAAAGCCTTCGTTAGCAATGGGGACGTAACTCTAACGTACCATGTAAAGTTTTCGTTTGAGCCTTCCATAGTCAACGTGAAGAGTTAGTTTTGAAACAAGACGCCGTGCAGTTGTTGAGTTAGGGATTTCTGAATGCCGATAGCTGATTGGTGGAATATTTCGAAATAAAAAACAACAATTTCTTACATGTTAATCACAAGCATGCGGTCCAGGAAAATGTTCTCTTCTTATAAAGCCACCTCCTGATTGGGTATCGGTGAACGATTTTTTCTGTTAAAGAAACAAACATCGAAAAAAATCTTTTGAAAAGTGAAAAAAGTTGAATCCTCTGACAGTTTGTGCATAAAATCCAGGCAACGGAAAGACAATTATATGCTCCTTGCCAAGGACAATGCTTTTGCATTTATAAGAAATTGAAACTAAAGAGCAAATCTCCCTTCTCACTTGAGCATAATCTTATTTTAATCACCAGGGGTTTTAACAAGTACATGACGTCTAAGAAGAGTCTCAGTAATAGTGGAGCGTTTCTGTGCTTACGAAATTCCCGTATTGACTCATAACAGTGTTTATGCGCAGACGAACTTTCGGTTTTGAAAAAATGATACCCTATATCCACAGACTTGAAAATCCCACCGATTGAACAAATTACAATAATGTTGCTTAAACTGTTGTGTTATTTCTATTATGTTGCATTTCATTTTGGAGATAATGCTTACATTTCCAATCTTTTCTACTAACCTTCCAAGGGCAACTGCCTCCTGTACTGTCTGTGGCATTGATTTCCCACGGGTCTCTGGAAGAAACATGGCTAGGAAGCCAGCTATCAAACCCAAAAGTCCAAAGATTAAGAGAGGTAAAGGTTCCCAAATGTTACCCAGCATGAGTACTGTAGGACACAGCATTGATCCAGTCCGAGAACATAATGAACCGAATCCTAACGCGGCAGCTCTGTGAGGAGAAATCGTTAACATCTCTTTTTCATTCGAAACTTCGATAAATCATCTGCTCTTTGTCACTTCGTTAGGCATAAATTTAACAAATAGTTGCGTGAACTCTTATGTGCAACTTTTAACTTCGTCTTTTTTTTTTTTTTTTTTTGAAAGTTTAATATTTAACTGGTCGTAAGTACGTACGTAATTACAAAAAAGTGACGTGCTTGAGGGTAAAATCCCAATGCACACTCTTCCACCTAGACAGACTTGACCAAAGAGTAAGGTTGCCATATTAACTGTCTTGTACAAGCCGTTTAATTAAATTTTATTCCCATCCTCAGTTCACTTAATGTTAGTAGAATTTAAATGATTCATTTCTTTACAAATACCCCCTAGACTATCGAAAGTACGTCCCCATCAGTCCACTACGTGTCACGCATGGCAGACTTAGGTGACTGGACCGAAAGACCACCTCAACTTTCCCTATAGACGAATCCAATTAGCGTTTGTTTTAGCGACTGTAGGCAGCCATTAGTGGGGTCCATCAGCCTTTAATCGTCTTCATTCATTGTCTATATGAATTTCAAATTCTCATATTCAGTGAAGTTGAGAAAATTAAAATACACTTTAGTGCACAACCATCCATGGAACAGGTAAGGAAGGAAATTTAAAGATTGAAGGTGATGGACCCCAGAAATGGCCGACTAAAATCAGACCATCACAATCTGTCCGGATTCGTCTATAGACTTACACATTAACAAACATGTGATGAAAGGAACACGCCTTCTCCCCCTCACTTATTGTGGTTTGCTACACTCAAACACCGCTGATGACTGTTTGTAGTTTTATCGAATCTAAGTTGGCCCGATGAGCGGAAATAGTGCAATCACGCGATGACTCATATATACACTCTCAATTGAACAGAGTGAAATTTTACTCGTAGAAGGGTGAAAGTTGTAAATTTCACTCCAAAACAGTAGAAGCTTACTCCAAGAAGAGTAAAATTCACTCCAAAATAGAGATTATGATGTTTTTTTTTTCTTGAGGGGTGCCTACAGGGACCGCTCTTTAAAAAATTATCCCTGATGGCACTCAGTAAATATTTACTCTTCTTGGAGTGAATGCTACTCCAGTGTGGAGTGAATTTCACAATCCTTGGAGAGAATTAGCACTACAATAGAGTGAAATCCACACATTTTACTCTACTACAGAGTGACTAAGTACACTCTTTCTTCTCAGGTTGTATAATTTGGATTACTATGCAGACTATATTATAGAGCTGGCTTACCTCATGGATGTTGGAAAATTTTCGACAGTTACGATGTACATGCTCGTAAAAGACAAGGAAACACAAAATTTACCCGCCATTGCAAGAGTGATCTTCCATACCCCTGGAGCTGTGAAAGAACGAAACACATCAAAACAGATTTAGCCTTTTTAAATCACTTTCAAATGTACTAATTTTTCCCATAAGGATTTGTAATAGGCCTATATACTTTTCCCATCCACTAGTTCTTTTAAACCAGGTTTTCTCGGAGGTACTGTATGTATGGTGTGTTTTTAAAGCGGCTCATTGAGTTGGTTCATGAAACACAACAATTTTTTTCCAAAGCTCTTTAGTTTTCTCCACATATCAATGACAAATGGTCAAACCTATAGACAGTCCGCATATCCTATACACAAATAACTGCTTTATCAGGAAGTACTGAACGGTTCAGTCCGGTTTTTAAAAATTCGTGACCAGACACTTTTCCAAATTATACACAAAGTCGTTTTAAGTCAGGACACCACAAAATTCAAACTTTCCACTTTTTCCATGACTTTTGGATAAGTAATTTGACTCATTATGCTAACTATAAGAATTGTCATGTGGTGGTAGCCCTAAAACACTCTCATTAAGTTATCAATATCACCTCAATGAACCCCTTCGAACTTAGATCAAAATTTGACTTCGCTTAAAACATTTTTCAAACCTAGTATTTCTCTGTCCTGATGGGATAATTTGATCTTTCGAATTTGCTACTACACAATCTTGGTGATCACAAGACGGTTCTTCATTACTTTGGTTAAAATCTTTGAAGAAAAGTGTATGTAATAATAACTTTTTAATTGGGAATACACTAACATGCATATTTTAAGGAAAACTTCCGTTGAATGCAATTGCCAGATGTGACTTTAATTTATTGGTATCTATTCGATTTTGTCTTAACGTCTCTGCAGTGTTATGATGTGTTATTTCTAGGTTCATACAAAACGTTGGACCTTAAATGATTTCTGTTATGACTTCGAGCAGAATAAGAACTGTTTATATTATATGAAGCAAAATGGCAATGCCCATTACAGAAGTTCGCTTCACCTGACAAGAACTAGCCAGACGGTACAGAGGGAGCGATTGCTCCCTCTTCCAGTGTCGATTTTCACTGGGTTTTTTTTTTTCTTGATTGAACTTTTAAACATGTTTTAATTCAAATAGGGAAAAAATCTGATGATAACATGATAAATAATGATTCAGATTACATCTGAAGGACTTCAATTGTTCAAGAGCTTCTCAAAAGGGAGGGGACACCCCTTCTTTTATTTCCCCGGTGATATATAAATGTGTCCGCCCCTCCTTGAAAATTATTGGCTACTTTGCTGCACTTGAGATGATGACGAAATGACGAAGGCGGTTTTACAAAGGGTAGCTATATTCTGCGTAAAGTTAATTTTGCGTTAAAGTACCGTACACTAGTGGGAGCTTCAAACGATGTCGCGATTATATGAAACAGTAAACTTGTGATGGCACTTTAGATTCTTTACATTACGTTGTATTTAGCCAGAGAGAATATGCCATGATGAAACAAATAGTTCTGTTAATAGGCTGCTAATATTGTAATGTTGGTCTTTCATTACGTTCCCTCTATCAGCTATCATTTGCCGGGTTTTTTTTTTTCATTTCATTGGGTCACTCATGTTCCGCCAAGGGAATACACTAAACTGGGTCATAGGCTTCGATTATTTGAAACTTAATTTCAGAAAAATGTGAAAAGTGCATACTTTGTCATGTTTTGATAAGTAGAGTAGCTTTAGATAAATAAAACCATATCTTTTACAAATATAAATCAAAGGCTGGGAAACCAAAGAAGCTCTGAAAAGCTTTTGTATGGTCCTCAACAAAAAAACAAAAACAAAAAAAACAAAAAAAAAGTAACGATAAGTAGAAAGGTTATCGAAAAATAGTACATAAAAGCTACAGTGAAAACACAAGGCATATAACTCATTCCATAAGAATGATAAGAATGAAAGAAAAAATACGAATAGCACAGCGTAAAATTACTGGGTACAGTTGGAGATGAAGCTTATGACTTACGAATGAATATGGCAGCGATACAAGCAAGGCTACCCGGTAGCATAGTCCCAAACAATGTTTTTCTTCTTCCCAAAATGTTAAGGCACGGCATTGAAAGAATGCAAGCTCCCATTTCCACCACGCCGACAAGGCATACTGCTAGATAAGCATTAACTCCCATACCTGCTGAGTTTAATGACAGCCCGTAGTACACTAAGCACTGTACAAACCTGGAAATATAGGGGAAAACGTTGAAGCTATATCAGTACAAGTACATCCTATTTATGGCAGAGGACCAAGAAATCTGTCCCCACCTTTCGGACAAACGAATGCTTATCAAGATGGCGGCCGTGATGCTATAATTCGTTTAATTTAACGACTCTGTTACAGTACATCTCAAACTGACAAAATTTAGGCATGAATGGAAGACATGAATATACGTTTGGTGATTTTGACCTTGCCTTCCATTTATTCCAAAACGATACAAGTTTCTTCAAAATCTGTCGATATGAACTACTTGAGAAAGTCCAAACTTTCACACACAAAACCCTAGCAGCATCTTGCTATACTGCTATTCTAAGTCCAAGTACATAGGAAGTCATTGATCAGTATCAATTTTTCGACTGATGTAAACCGTGACTGCAGGTGACGACATTTTGACTTTGTATTAAACCGTATCATTCTAAATAAAGTAAAGGAGCTCTTCAATTTTGCGTCACAAAACTTGAAGCCTTACGAAGTTATAGCAGGGAGGTCTCACACCTCCCTGGTTACAGTTACATTCTTTGCTCGAATAAATCATCACCATTTTAGTCGACCGCCACCACATTCCCCAACATGAACTAAGAGAAACGAGCGGATGGTATGTACTGTCTTTGGTGTCTATAGTTTGAGTATTTCACATATATTCTGAAATACCGTGATGTCACAACAGGATAAGCCTTAAGGTTAACTAAACCTTGTGCTACTAACTTAAAAAATTACCCAATCTACCCCTACACTAGATGAGTTATACATACATATATGAAGGGCTGGCAGAAGCAGACCTTTCCGCTTCAGGAAGTATTTTCATTCAAATCCATTCAAGACTGAACACCCCAAAACAGGCTTTACTGCTTCAAGCATAACATTTAAATCCCCAAAAGACACATATTATAATCTGTGAAGTAAAAGTAAGGATTAAAAAGATGGTTTTCTTAGTACCTCTCGCTTCTAAGTTTTATTTAAAGTTTCAGAAATTGTCATTTTACGTAATGAGCTTACAACTTTGGAGTTGAGAGCAGCAAATCCCATTCAGAGAAGCAAAAATTCTTCCAAAAGTTTACATATGAACAAGAGCATTGCCGAGAAACTTACTTTGAAACAACAGTAAAATCTGTCAAGTTTCTTTTTTATATCCTTTTGAAGTAATTTCATTATAAATATTTCAGGGCTTAAATATATAATATTCAATGTAGCTTGATCAAGCAGCAAATTTAACAATAGAGGAAAATAATGATTCTTAATAGCTATTCATGAAATAGGGTAGTCTACTGCATTGCTGATTGAGTCGGAATAACTGCATTTACCATTTTTAAGTCCTTTTCTCCAATTTAGTATGAAAAGCACTTGTAGAGCCTATCCCATTGTTCTGAGAAACGTCCCACATTCATGTGTGGGAGCTAAATATATGATAGTGAGCACGTATCCTAATAAACTATTTATAAACAAATCATCATTGCACCTTAAGCATGGTGCTCCTGTTCGACAAACGCAAACAAAGTTGTGATCGCCAATTGCCAATAAAAACTTGGTGGATATTCTTAAATTATTGGGCAAGGTAATACCTTTAACTTCTGTCTTTTCATTCATAGTTGGCATTTTATTCGATCATAATTTTTAAATATTTTAAAGCCAAATGCTGTTTGTTAAACCAAAAACCAGTCATAGCACATTTACCAGTTTAACATTATGTTCAGTATTCTCCATCTCAGTCCAGGCACCAAAAATAAGCGCAAAAATATTTGGTTCTTTTCTTCATGAGATACCTGAAATGTGGCAAAACAGAAGCATGAGATTTAGAGCATAATGGGAAATCATAGGCTAATCCATACACACCATGTCTTGATTCTGATCGGCCATGTTGTAGATGACGGGCCCCATCAATGGTTTTTCAAACTAAACCAAAGGGGGCAGCCTGAATACGTTGTTCGTACTACAATAAAATTTGTGGTAATGCTGGAGGACTTGCTACCCGCGAAAGGGCTCGAATATACGCAGAAGCTGTAAAAGAGGCTCATTGAGTTGATATTGATAACCTGATGAGAGTCTCAAAGGGTCACTACCAGATAACAATGCTTATAGTCAGCATAACAAGTCAAGTTTTAAGCCCAAAAGTCACAGAAAACGTTAAAATTTTGAATTTTCAAGTGTCCTGACTTGTAACGGTATTGTACATAATTTGAAAATGTGTCTGGTCACGAATTTTCGAAAACCGACTTCAACCGTTAAGTACTCTCTCTTAAAACAGTAATTTGTATGTAGGATATGGGGATTGTCTGAGATTGACCATTTGTCATTGGAATGGTATGTGAAGAAAACTCAACAGGTTTGGAAAAATTTGTTTAATTTCATGAACCAACTAATAATGAGCCGCTTCAACACAAAAACACACACGCGCGCACCCACACCATTTTACAATGGCTCCGGAAAAGATTAACAGATAGTCGGTTACAACAAATCAAACGATGATATCTTTTTCAAAGAGAATATAATTAATAATTCGAGTGTGAAAATTTCAACTAACGAATCGAGTTTGTCAGAAGCGCCGAATAGCATGTGCACTCTGGCCGCGCAATCCCCCCCCCCCCCCGTCCATCACCGCTTCCTTTGACTACATCATTCTGCAAAGAATAATCCCGCACGAAATTACCCATAAGAACTTTTTTGCCCCCTTTCTCCCGCTAAACCTGAAAAATCTTGCCGTAAAATAATTTAATAATAATTTTCGTTCTGACCTCCTCTTCTTTCATATCCATCATGAAGTTTAAAGGGAGAGATTTTTTATTTACGCTCGCCATTTTTTGCAAGGTTTTCTCCGCTTCTTTAATTTTTCCTCGTGACATCAGCCATCTTGGTGATTCTGGAACGATCCTGGGAGTTAAACAGAAGAAAAAGTTTAAGTATTGTTTGAAGCGTTTTGCAAAATTTGAAAGTTTCGTCTGCGACCACTAATTTGCGAGCGACATTCGAAGGTTAACAATGCATGAGAAGTTCCTTTCGAGTTTAAGGTATTAATTTGCCCATAGCCTACTCTGTAATGTCGTTAATTTCTGAAGGTCCATTACGGTCAGGTGTCGTTAAACGTATATGGTAATGTGATCAACTCACTCATCTTTGACTATTCCATTTTTTCAGTAAGGCTAGGTTAGATGGAGTTTTACGGCCCAGTTTCCAAGCAATTCGTTAAAGTCGAGCCGGCAACGACCTTTTTTTTCCAGTTGTGGCTCACTGGCTTGTTTTCCGCGTACTCCATTGCTTATTCTGAGCACCAAGCACAATCGCAGTAGGTCATATACGTTTTTAAAGTCTTCGGTGTGACCCGGCCAGGACTCGAACTCCCGACCTCTTGACCACCTGACCATGCAGTCCGTTCATGTTGTCTGAAGATGACTATCAGAAGAAATTTTAGTCGGCATTACTGTTTCGTCCTTTAAGTCAAATTATTTTGTATGAATAAAAATTTAACAACGATGGACCTATGCATAAGACCAGGATAAGGCACTCTCTGTAGCTAATGCTACCACTGGACTTATACTCGAATTCCTTTCGTGCATCACTCAGATTAACCCTCCGACCGTGCTTTATCATTCCACAACTGCACGGTCCAAACGCATTTAAAGTTTGATTTGAACACTGTTATGCTAGAAAGGCTGTGTGCCCCTGGGAAAGGGCACATTAAGTACTCACGTGATAAATAAAAATGTCGTGAGATAAGGAATTGATATTGCGATCTGTAAATGTCTCCAAGATGAGGTAACATAGGCCAGTCCCGCCAAAGTTATGTAACCAAAACTGAATGTGGTCCATATAGCCATCGACGTCACGACCCTCCATGAAGGCCCCACTATTTCAGTTGCTATAAACAAACACAGAAAACAGGACATAATATAGTTGCCGGCATAGGTAGCAGTTATTCCAGTGAGAAACCAATTTGACAAGTTTGCAACAAGACTGAGCAAAGTAGCATTTCCGACTATTCTGATATGAACCATGATGAACATATTTAAAAAAGTATGCATTTCGGCGTGCAAGGTGGAGAAAATGTTTTGTTTGCGATCCTCAAGTCTTCTGAATAGTCGGATATGTCGGACGTTCGTGTTGCACCCCCCCCCCCCCCCCACGGGAACCAAAGCTCATCAACGTGACCTGGACATTGAGGACAGCATGAGATACTTGGAACTCATACAAAATGTTGTCTTTCGATAAGACAGCTTGTTGGAAACTTGTGATGATGCTTGTTGACGGCACAACAATTGCCTCTCATATTTTTTCCTTCCCCCTACCTCATTTTCTCCAAAATTAGTTCAGTTAGAAGCAAGGTCAACCAAAAAAATTATATAATGTTCTTCTCTTGGGACTTAATTGTCACCCAAAAATATTTAAACCTAACAGCTTCGGGTTTCCATGCCGGGGCTTTGTTTCTGGGCCGCTCACCCACCCGCGCAGGAGCGCGCGCTTAGCATTTGGGTTTGCTCTGCGCGTGAAACGATTTTCCCCCACCACAATTTCCTTTGCCTGGTTTGCCTCCTCGTTTCTTTTACATTATGACGCCACCACCAGTTAGTCCGTTTTGGGGTTACAAATTACAACACATGGCATTAAGTTCTTTAGCCGGAGGGGATCATTTTCAAGGAGGTGGTGTGTACTTAGCCCCACATGATCCATTGTTCCACTTTACATTTTGTATCGAGGTAGTCATTTGCTATACTAAATATTAATGCCGATATTGAAAAATATATTTTATTAGATGCATATCGGCTTAAATTTACCTATTACGATTATTCCAGAAGTAAGTAGCCACTGGCCAAACCCGATCATAAATCGACAGATAGCGTAGAACCATATTGCCGGCGAAAAGGCAGCTAATATCCCGAACATCCCAGATATACCAGAACCAGCAAAGAATGCTGCCCGTCTCCCCAATCTGTAGAAAAACAAAAAGGAATTCATGGTTCATAGGAGAGATGTTGTACTCAGTCTGGTAAAAACTAAAATGCAACAGTATTAACAGAAAGACAAAACTGATTCTCTAAATTATACTACTGTTACTAGAGCGCCAACATCATAAACAGACAAAGCTGTCAAGAAGACTGACAAAATATACTCACTTAAATAGCCTAAAAGTATTTGTTAGTACGGTAGAGAGAATTCGAATCGATTGTAAAATATAGCGGATTTACACTGTTACCAGTCTATGTGAAATTACAAAACAAGAAATAAAAGAGATACGTAAAGATTACAGAAAAATACTGGTAAATATTTGCAATAAATTTTCTGTATTCCTTGTGTATCTGCTCGTTTTCTGTTTCGTAAATTTACAGCGGATTTTCAACAGAGTAGAAAGGTAGTTCAAAACAGAGTGGCAAGGTAGCTTCATCTTTTACTGTGGTGAGACATGAAAATGACAAAGTTAAGGTATTTCATGTGAAAAGCCTTAAAAACCAACGAAATTCACCCATGCCTAACTAAGGCCCCCAAAACTTTTTTTTGAATAAACAGCTAAATCTCACAAAATTCTTCTTATTTCTTTCCAAAGTATCTTTCATCATATTATGTGACTTAACTAATATATTGAATGTGTATACACATTCAAGGTAAACCGAGCAATAACTTCTAGAGAATTTTACATTTGAAGAGGAAAAATGTGGTATTAAGATTCAATCATAAGACAGGACAGTCTATCACACTACAGTACTTCAAGTAGAGGCGACTGCTATTGGCCTTTAAGTAAACCGGGCACCTTGACGAAACTGATTCATGTACAATTCACCTAACCTTCAAAACAACTCAGAGAATCTGGGCACAATAAAAGGGCCCGAAAACTGCCCGAAAGCTTGAATTCAAACGTGTGAACGTGATCTAGCCAAGTCATTTCACGTTTCAATCCATTAAATGGATGCTGCTATCCAATCATATCTGCCTATTGTTTTTCAATTTCAATATGGAAATCCAATATGTATCGTCCATTCTTTTATTTAATTTTTTGAAAAATTGTGGGTGTGCGAAAGGACAAACGACATGATTAAATTCACCTTAAAGTTGGAAGAGGACATACAACGCCTAACACTTGCAATGACATAACTATGAAAATATATGACGTTCATTTCATAACCTTCAAGATGTTCATTCTTTTTATTGTGTTGAACAATGAGGTGCTTTACTGTACCTGTCGCCAATAAGACCAGAGACTATGCAACCGACGAGAATTCCTCCAAAGTAAAGAGTGTAAGTAACTTCTGCCAAGGATTCCCGGGAACATACAAGATCAAACTGAAAAGAAATGTGCCATATTTATGGCATATTAATTGCATCTTTTGAAAAAAAAACGTCAAAGATGAATAACTCTTTATATTGTACCCTTAAATCTTACACTCAGATGTTTCACAACAATTACGAATTTATTAGTCCCAACTCTGATGTTCGTACCAGCTCGGTTTGTAGACGTGAGCTAATCAGGTGTCACCGGGAGGTCGTCTAAAATCCGTGACGACTCCGTGACGTGACGATGATAATCCGTGTTGAAGGGAATCGTGATGCCAAACCATTAGCCTAGGTTAGGCCTAATGTTAGGTCTAGCTCGAATAGCAAAGGCCTACCTCTGCCAAGAAAGGGAGGGGGGGGGGTGGGATCGAGAAATGTTATGCTGAGGTCTACAACACAAGTTCCTTACCACCGTGACACAGTCGCCCGTGACATGTACAACGCTCTGACAGTCTGATTGAAAACGATCGACGGTCCGGCCCAGCGTTAGACAGAACTTAAATTACGGAGAAGGCTGGCCTAGCTTATGGCCGGGCCTGCTCCTTTTGATTAATAATCGACTGACGTCAGCACGAGCTACCAACTGTGTGCTAGTAAATTGAAGCTAGTGGGCGGGGCTTGACGCCATATTGGAACACCCAAAACATTGGCACACTTCGCGTAGTACTCAATGTCAAAACAATTGCAGTCACGTAAAAAATCGGGTTCTAATCGTGTCTGGTGGCAAATTTACTACACCAGAAAGGGATATTGCGTGATTATTAGGTCATTTTGTGTGTAAAAATCTCCTTAGTGGTGTAAGGTTAACTCTTTATTGGTATTTCTTCAGGTTTGCAGCATGAGTAACGGGCGAACGTTATGTCATGATGAAAAGACGTACAACGACTGCTTAACGAAGGTCCGGTGGTTGCTGGATTAATTGGTCAATCTTATGGGCTCACAATTGCGAGAATTGTTGGTACCCTGGAAACCAGTCAAGTGCTTGCCATGCAAAGTGGGATTTTGTCTAAAATTGTCTCCAAAGAGTAGATCTTTCGTGACAATGAGGTTGGTTGATTTTGCCCTCCTTGAAAGCGACCGTCTGCTGAGATAGTAAATGCATTTTAAAGACCCTAGTTATTGGTGTGTAAGTGGTAGGGAACATTTGGAGACAATGCACCTGCTCCTCGACATGAACTCCTGCATACATAGAGCCTAATTATCTTTGATCCTTTCAGGTCTCACTCTGCTTCCGCCACGTGTGGTCTGGGGTTGTAAAATATGCCCACGGTATTCCCTGCCTGTCTTAAGAGGCAACTACAGTAAATGGCAGGACTTGCACCGTATTTGAATTGTATGACACTATATACAGTAACACAATTGTGTCCGTGTGTCTTAAGATCTTATCTTACTAACCCATTCTGCTCCCTGATGTTCATGTTTGGCTACAGGGAATGTACATTGCATCTATTCCCCTCCCCACCCCCAAACAAAAAACTACTGAACCCCACACAAAAAATCTTGGATCTGCCCCAAACCATGCCTGGGGTCATTTGTCTCTTTCTGCTTGTAAGGTTTTTGCTGGCATAACCATGCAGTGTCTGCCTTTCAGGAAAACGAAATACAGTAGCTGTCCACGGGTAAACCTTTAGTAAAACCAGTAGTCCTGCAGGAAATCTTCCTCATTTTTTCCCAGAAATGCTACTGTAGCTTATTACAGAAGTTTCCTCAAGTCACACACTCAGTGAAGAAGAAAAGAATTGTGTGGTGATTGCAACTGTTATTCATTGAAACCTAGGAAATTACAAGTTGACTTACTTCATCCGTGAATGCATTTCATTATTTCAAATTACCTAAAGAGTAAAGATTTTGTAATTTTTGTAGTCCTTCATAAATTCTGGTCTGGAATGCCAGGACACCTCTAAAAATCCTTAATTGGTAAGGGACTACACTTAATGTCAAGACTGCTGGAATTTAATTGAAATACCCAAGATATAAAAGCCAATATGAAAGTGTTACTAATCCATGTGGGTACATGCCTACTTACTGAGCAGGTGAGTGTTAACAGTTAAGAGTAAATAAAACACAAAGCAAATAAGCATGTTCACAGAAAGAAGTAGCCACTCTTCTTGAGCAGTGGTAGGCCTGAAAAGAGTGGCTTGGTTGCGACTTTTAACAGTTTAAACGTTTCATTCCTTATTTTTGGTAGGGATGGTTCCTTCTAGGAATGCCTTTTCATGGTGGTGCTAAACAGCCTAAATTTGACCCTAAAATTTTTCACCAACTTTTGAAGCAGTAACTTCTGTCAACAGGTGTCTAAAGCTCCAAGATTGCTCTCTTTTGCTTCTCCCCCAATAAGGAAAAAAATGTTGTTCAAGTTGCTCCCTAGCGTTATGTATGCCTCTGTCATCAGGTCGGGTCCAACTGCCTACCATTGGCGGAGCTACCATATGGTCATGGGGGCGGTGCCCCCCCCCCCCCCCCGACGGACAAAAATCGTCTGTCGGCGCCCTTTTTAGGTTTTTAACATACTTTCCTCTTGCACCATTATTGGCAAAAGACATAATTTAATAGCGTTGTTTGAAGAAACAGATAACAAAACGCTCAATCAGCCACCAATAACGGTACTATATGCACTTTATTCTGATGAAAAGGGTCATCTTCTCTAATATAGATGGATGTTGTCGCTGTGCTAAGTTAATTGCTTCCATACCAGGCGCGATTTTAAGCTTGCAACATACACAAACTGACATTAAATTCACAGTCCCGACCAATAAAAGATGTTGGATATTTCTGACCCTGCACGCTAATCCCATGAAAATGCTTAGTTCTGTGCTTTCGTGGCCTCAAAAGCCAGAAAGTTGCATCTAATAAGCCTCGGTTTGGGCTATTTTTATTTATTTTGAATTCGGTATCTAGAGAGCCAAGCAGACCTTTTGCAATTGATGTTGCTTCCTGTACTTATGTTGATTTCCAAATGCCAAAAATGTACACCTAACGGTGATTAATTTCCATAACTTTTCCCCCTGTAAGATTGCTTGCTATTTAGCTCTAGCAGGTTTAATTATTATCTTCACAAAGTAGCCCCGGCATTATTACATTAAAATCTCAAATCGAGACCTGACAATAACACATAATATAATGACCGTCTTCATTCTAGAATGTGAAAAAGAGGTTTAGAAACATGGGCATCCGCAGGTAGGGGCAAGGGGGAAACTTGCCCTCCCCTGGGAAATAAAAAAAAACCTGAAAAACGAGGAAAACATAAAGAATGGAGGAAGAAAAATTAACATCAACATTTCTTAACAGTTCACTCGGTACTTTCCCTATTGATATGCGGTAAAAAGAGTTTAGAAATGCCATTTCCAGTAATCTGAGGGGCATTTTTGGCAAAAATTTTCTTGCGCTCCGCGCTAACTCATGGCGGTGCGGAGCTTTCCCCCGAGAACGATTTTGCCTCCCCCCCCCCCCCCCCCCGCCCCGAATTTTCTTTTGCGGAGGTCCATGGATAGAAAATTTAAACATGTTTTAATAGAAAAACTTGCTGAGGAGAAATGGCAAAACTAGTCTTCTACAAGGTGCGGGAAATCAAATGGAAAATCTGAAAAGCCGTGGCTTTTATCGTGCTGAGGCTCAGGGTATTAACTCCTTCGAAGCGCCCCTGCAGACCATTTTCGCCCCCTCTGACCGACATTCCTAGCTCCGCCACTGCTGTCTACCAGTCCTATGGAGTTAGATGAGACAGTGCAATTTCTAACAATCGGTTTAATGTGAGCTGGCAGTGGATTTCTTTCCAGTTGTGGCTCACCGGGAGCTGGCCCGAGGCCGTAGGGGGCTCATCCCTGAATGGAAATTTGCAGGCTGAAGGCATGTTCAGTTACTACCCCGAATATTTGTAACGTACAGCTTCAAGAAGCAGCAACCACGGGGAGAATAATGAAGTGCTGAACATGTTCTTCTGAATTTCTGATTTCTTTTTTAATTAATTATGAAACAACAAATATGCATCATATTCATATTTTAAGGCTTGGTACATGCAGCTTAGAACACCCTGCCACGTCAGTGGAGTACGAGTTGTAACGTCAAACATTTCCTCGTGCGACTCGCCGATCAATAGCAGATGTCTGCTTTGAGTGTGTTACTGGCACTTATCCCCGCCCCATCCCTGTTTTTCCGTTCCGCCGACTGAGTCCGTCAGTTGTTAAAACTTATGTTCTAAAATTGACTCTGTTTGGAAATAGTCAATTGCGCAATAACTTTTGACAACGGCTCAGAACCAAAAGGAAGGACTCAAAAAGTAGAGGCCTGAAAGAGACGTAATAGCCCTTTGTAGTGGTATGAAGTTACTCTTCCACTACAAGAGTTGCAGCCTACCCAATTTAACAGTCAGTGATACTGTGGCTATGTTTGGCTGTTAGTATTTGGAAAGATAGGCCAACGTGTAAATTAATCTTACTGAAGCTTTACCGGCAACACTTACGTCCGTTTTTAAAGAGCTTTGGTCTTCAGAAGTGCGGTAGATCCAACCGTCATCACAAGGAAATATATTCGAAGTATCTGCTATTATTTCATACCGACTCACATTAGATTCCATAATCTTAACGTCGTATTTTGAACACTGGCTATATTCAGTTACGGTATCATCCTCTTTGACCACCAAGGGTACTGCAATACTTAACAGTTCTTTGTCACAGTCCTCCTTCGTGAGATTCCAGTACATACTGCAATTATCCCATCCAGGCACGTGACACCAATGGTCCACGGGAAGGGTGTAAAATACTTGACACATATCATGTGTAACTATAGTTAACATTGTCACACAGGAAATGATCAGTACTCGAACTTGGTAGAATCCAAATTCCCCCAAACGCTTAAGCAACTCGTCGAACCTCATCTTGCTCCAAGCTGGATCTTCACGTCCCCTTCTTTCTATACTTACAAAAGATAAGCTGTCATCATGTTAGCTCCATACCAGTTTAAATTAATGGATAGTATCCATGTTGGTTCTAATTTAACATAAATACCCGAAAGTAGCACGTACGTACTACACGTTCTGTGGAAGAGAACAAACAGAAATGTTGCAATCTATCTACATAGCTATGCGTGCATAATACGTCTTTGAGGATTAATGATTAACAGCTGAGCCGATTGAAAATGGAGACACATACCTACGGCAAATACATGTGAGCTGTAAGGGATCTAGGTGTAACGCAAGCTCAACAGCTGAGCTAATTAAAAGTCCACGGCTTTGATTGTAGGATTTCCAGGCTTGCTCGGGTGCTTTTCCGCCTTCTTCTGTGGCTCGTTCTCAGATGCATTTTCTTATCTGCCCCATAGAAGTTGGCACGTAATCCCTGCAAGACGTATCCACACCATTGGACAACTACGCAGGGCAATTTCGCCACGTAGTTTCGCAGTGTTTCCATACGTACACAGGGAATATTCAATATCATGGTCTCATATTACCATAAATTTCATATTTAGTGCCTTGATTAAATACAAGTACCCTATCCATAATAACTATTGTTCTTTTAGTGGACTAACGCACATAAAAAGAATGAGAAACATCCAGATCATACTCGCCAAATAATTCTTTCCTGAAAATTGACACATCAGTGCTGGCGAAACAGTGACATTACCCTGCTCGGGTCAAAAGGCCTAGTGAAAAGGTCTAGTCAAAGAGGATTCTGTTTTTTCTTCAGTGTTTCCATATTTAAAACAATTTTCAGTGCTTGGATTATATAAAATTCATCTTATTCTAACTATTTTTGTTCTTTAGCAGGGCTTAAACACATGTAAAGAATGACAAAACATCCAGTTTACTTTCTCGTAATTATTTTTTTCTGAAAATTCACCCGCCAGTGTTGTTCGAAGTGGAAATGCTGTTCAATTATTCTCCAATTCCCCTTTCGTGTAAATACCACCGATCTCTATAATAAACCTGGATAGCGCTTGTGGCAGTATTATTTAAGTCACCGTGCCGCCATCTTACCACTCCCAAAACATAGATTACGTAATCGCACGTTCAACCACTAAAGTACAATGAAGCTACGCAGTTAGCAAGACTTCATAAGAAATTGGGCAATTAAGCAACAAAAATGTCATCGTGTGCGGCTATCAATTGCACCAGTGGATAGTTTAAAGATTGCCAAAGAACATTTCACTAATAAATGGATAGGTAGAAACAAAAATATGCAAATAAAAAGGCTCATTAGTAGACTGGTGGATGGATGACCTCATGATTTTCAATCACAGGAAAAACTTGTTGATGGTTGGCATCATCATTGGGGCCAGTTAAGGTCCCCGTGGGATCGGGACGGTTTTGGTTATTTGATAAAGCATATTTAGACAACTCTTGCCGTTTTCAACAGGCTGCTTTGCACCATTATACTGCTTTTCGTTGCAACTTTGGTCAAGTAGGCCTACACTGAACATCATTTACTTCTTGTTTTGGTTAAACCACATTTATTTTGACTCATTGGCATTGTCACTATCCAAGGCATACGAGGCGGGGATGCATCGGGGAACTCGCCCTCCCAGTTCTGGCAAAACCGGTTGTCTATTCGGACAGAACATGGGCAAAACATGATTTAAACGGTGACACTAATTGGGCAAAAATATTAATGCTCTTGCCCCCGTCATAGAAAATAAGGCCTACCCCGTACGCCTATGCATGGTCACCATTGTTTTTTCATATTGTTTGAATACTGTAGCACAATCATATTTAGTTTGTTTGTTGTTTATTCATTTTGTTGAGGTATTATATACTTTCCACAATAAACTCTTTATTGTATGCCTTATGTTCTTGAAGCTTTCAGCTTTCACGCACTTTGAACTGTATTGAGTCAAGAAAATTAAAACGCAGAGTCCTAGGCTACAAGTAGAAATTACCATGATAGAGATTTTTAGGGGACTGAGGGGTTTGAAGGGGGCAGGGGTACGTGTATGAATACATAGATACTGGTGGGGGTACTAGTATGGGTTAAAAGAGTGTTTCACGGGTGTTAAATAATTTTTTGAAAGACTGTAGCTGAAGCTGTTAGTATGACTGCATGACAATAATTATTTTTACAATATCAATTGCAATTATTTTTTAATCTTTATTTTAAAACTAAAGCAATGTAATTTTTAACATTGGAGTTATTAATTTTTTTGAATTTTGTGATTTAAAGAGGTGTCAGATTAAACTAAGAGAGCACCAAGTTTAAAAGGAGACTGTACTTTTATTTTCTTTTGTCATTTTACATGGTTTTAAGCTGTTATCAGTACCCACTCAGTCCATGGAACTGCTTTCAACTTGACAATTTCACCATGTACATGTATAGTGATACGTACGTACACCATTTGGGTCCTCAGTCTGCCCATGTATGGCTCTCTAAAAGGCTTATTGTGCTAATATTTAAAACCTCGAACATTCTCTACAGTCCCCTCCCCCACCCGATGCTCCTTCGTCCACTTTCCTCAACACAGCGATTGCTAAGAAGTCAATAACAAGTCGCGACTGACAATTTCTGCACGGTAATGTACGCTCAGCTGTTACTCGGTCGCGTAAGATTGGGAGTAGTATGGCTGCCGTCGCATGTTCGCGGTTGACTTCAACTATTTGTACGTGCTTCTATAGACGAAGCACTATCCAGGTTTGTATAGGGATCGGTGGTAAATACTTATTTGTACAGCGCTTGTATCGTTTGTGTGAAACAGTGTGCCTACCGTACGACCGTGTGGTCGGTGATAATTGTATAACATGGCGAGGCGTGTACATGTAGGCTATTTATAAGGAGCATGCAATGCACCATTGGAATTCAATTTGTTCAGTGAAATCGGTTAGTCGCTAGATGCAGTTAAAAGGCTGTTTCTATCCAATTGGTTTAGTCGGGCTTGTTTTCCCTACTTCGTTGTTTATCTTGAGCCCAAAGCGCAAGTGCTGTATTCGGAGAGTAAAACTACATATAAGCCCCCTTACTCCAAATCCAGATATGGATTAATATCAGGATGTATCTGGTTAAATAAAGCCTTTATATGGCCATATCAAGCCAGATATAACTTCATTCAAGAAAAGCCCAGATATGCAAATGAAGTTTGATATGGCCATATCACGGAAGATATAAATTGATGAAATGCATTCCCAGATATGCAAATAAAGTTTGATATGGCCATATCAAGCCAGATATAAATTGATGCAATACCTTCCCAGATATACAAATAAAGTTTGATATGGCCATATCAAGCCAGATATAAATTGATAAAACACCTTCCCAGATATGCAAATGAAGTTTGATATGGCCATATCAAGGAAGATATAAATTGGTGAAATGCATTCCCAGATATGCAAATAAAGTTTGATATGGCCATATCAAGCCAGGTATAAATTGATGAAATACTTTCCCAGATATACAAATAAAGTTTTATATGGCTATATCAAGCCAGATATAACTTGATGAAATACCTTCCCAGATATACAAATAAAGTTTGATATGGCCAAATCAAGCCAGATATAACTTGATGAAATGCCTTCCCAGATATGCAAATAAAGTTTGATATGGCGATATCAAGCCAGATATAAATTGATAAAACGTCTTCCTAGATATGAAAATAAAGACTTATATGGCCATATCAAGCCAGATATAACTTGATGAAATACCTTCCCAGATATACAAATAAAGTTTGATATGGCCATATCAAGCAAGATATAAATTGATGAAATGCCTTCCCAGATATGCAAATAAAGTTTGATATGGCCATATTAAGCCAGTTATAAATTGATGAAATGCCTTCCCAGATATGCAAATAAAGTTTGATATGGCCATATCAAGCCAGATATAAATTGATGAAATGCCTTCCCAGATATGTAAATAAAGTTTTATATGGCCATATCAAGCCAGATATTAATTGATGAAATACCTTCCCAGATATGCAAATAAAGTTTGATATGGCCATATCAAGCCAGATATAACTGATTGAAATACCACGACAGAATTATATATACACTTTTACAAAGCCATATTAATACTTTAGGGGTTAATTTGTGTACCTGTCCCACATAAAGATCTTCTCTGGAAGCTGAACATGTATCAGCAAATCAAAATCAGAACATTGAAACCATATTCAGCCATATTATACTAACATATGCAAATGACTTTCCAATGTGGGCGTGATCAGGAATTTAGGGCCCTGATTTTCTTTTTATTGTAACGAAGGAAGTAATATGTGAAAAATGATGAAACCTTCAAAAAAATTTATGTTGGGATATTGCCCCATATGATAATTTAAACCAACAATGCGATGTAAACATTAAATGTAGGAATTTCAAAGCAGTTTTGTTCTTCACTATTAAGTAATTTAACAACTTCAAATACTTAAGTCAATGTTATACAATGTGATTTCAACTTAGTTATAGATATTCAGATAGCCCTTAATATAATGCTGGCCAGAAGGCTTCTGATACGCTTTATACAAAGGTAGTGCACTAATAAATTTTGGTCCAGTCATATATGGTCCAGATATGGGACATATTTGCACCATGCTTGTCTCTTACTATGGGATCAATACAGTAAATCTTTATATAAACCAGATATGACACTGTTTTATATGGAATCAGTGTGGAATAGCTTTATATAAACCATATATGGTATTGCGTTATATGGTTCATATCTGTTCCAGATAAAGACCCGATCCAGATAAAATTTTATCTGGCCCATACATGGATTAGATCTGGTTCTGGCACAGATCAAGGTTATATCTGCCCAATTTTTTAATCTAGCCCAGATATAAATCCCATATCTGCAGCAGATATGAAATCCATATCTGGCCCATATATGGAATTTAATATCTGGCCCATATCTGGATTTGGAGTAAGGGCCTACCGTGGCACGCAACTGATTTAGCCGCGCAGGGTTCCGGACCCCGAAGCTGCCATAACAACTCACTGGATCGAGTACTATTCCTTTCTTCAAATCCAGATGATGTGGATTGATATATGGATATATCTGGTTAAATCAGCCTTTATATGGCCATATCAAGCCAGATATGCAGCCAGATTTAGATGCCTTCATATAATATATAAAGTTTTATATGGTCATATCAAGCCAGATATAACTTGATTCAAGAAAAGCCCAGATATGCAAATAAAGTGTTATATGGCCATATCAAGAGAAATAAAACTTGATGAAATACATATCCAGATATGCAAATAAAGTTTTATATGGCCATATCAAGCAAGATATAAATTGATGAAATGCCTTCCCAGATATGCAAATAAAGTTTGATATGGCCATATCAAGCCGGATATAAATTGATAAAATACCTTCCAAGATATAAAAATCAAGTTTTATATGGCCATATCAAGCCAGATATAAATTGATGAAATACCTTCCCAGATATGCAAATTGAGTTTGATATGGCCATATCAAGCCAGATATAAATGGATGAAATGCCTTCTCAGATATGCAAAAAAAGTTTTATATGACCATATCAAGGAAGATACAACTTGATTCAATCCCTGACAAGATATGCAAATAACGTTTGATATGGACATATCAAGCCAGATCAAGCCAGATATAAATTGATGAAATACCTTCCCAGATATACAAATAAAGTTTTACATGGCCATATCAAGCCAGATATAAATTGATGGAATGCTTTCCCAGCCATGCAAATTAAGTGTGATTTGGCCATATCAAGCCAGATATAACTTCAGTTGATGAAATGCCTTCCCAGATATGCAAATAAAGTTTTATTTGTCCATATAAGGCAGATAAAATTTGATTCAGTCCCTGGCCATATATGCAAATAACGTTTGATATGGACATATCAAGGAAGATATAAATTGATGAAATGCCTTCCCATATATGCAAATAAAGTTTGATATGGCCACATCAAGCCAGATATAAATTGATAAAATACCTTCCCAGATATATAAATAAAGTTTTATATGGCCATATCAAACCAGATATAAATTGATGGAATGCCTTCCCAGCTATGCAAATTGAGTTTGATATGGCTATATCAAGCCAGATATAACTTGGTGAAATGCCTTTCCAGATATGCAAATAAAGTTTTATATAGCCATATCAAGCCAGATATAACTTGATGAAACGCCTTCCTAGATATCCAATGAAGTTTTATATGTCCATATCAAGCCAGATGCAATTTGATTCAGTTCCTGGCCAGATATGCAAATAACGTTTGATATAAACATATCAAGCGAGATATAAATTGATGAAATGCCTTCCCAGATATGCAAATAAAGTTTGATAAGGCCATATCAAGCCAGATATAAATTGATAAAATACCTTCCCAGATATATAAATAAAGTTTTATATGGCCATATCAAGCCAGATATAAATTGATGGAATGCCTTCCCAGCTATGCAAATTGAGTTTGATATGGCCATATCAAGCCAGATATAACTTGGTGAAATGCCTTTCCAGATATGCAAATAAAGTTTTTGCATATCTGGCCAGGTATTGAATTAAATTTTATCCGGCTTGATATGGACATATAAAACTTTATTTGCATATCTGGGAAGGCAATTCATCAAGTCAGATAAAATTTGATTCAATCCCTGGCCAGATATGCAAATAACGTTTGATATGGACATATCAAGCAAGATATAAATTGATGAAATGCCTTCCCAGATATGCAAATAAAGTTTGATATGGCCATATCAAGCCAGATATAAATTGATAAAATACCTTCCCAGATATATAAATAAAGGTTTATATGGCCATATCAAGCCAGATATAAATTGATGGAATGCCTTCCCAGCTATGCAAATTGAGTTTGATATGGCCATATCAAGCCAGGTATAACTTGGTGAAATGCCTTTCCAGATATGCAAATAAAATTTTATATAGCCATATCAAGCCAGATATAACTTGATGAAATGCCTTCCCAGATATACAAATAAAGTTTTATATACATCCACATCAAGCCAGATACAACTTGATTCAATCCCTGTCCGGATATGCAAATAAAGTTTGATATGGCCATATCAAGCCAGATATAACTTAAAGGTAAAGAGCAGTCCCCCCAAACTTATTTTGAAGAGAAAACTAAATTTCTCAATTTTCATCTTATTTCTCTTCAATGTATCTTTAATTACATTTTTTGACTTTACTATAGCATGTTCAAGGCAAACGAAGTAGTTATTTCTGGTAAATTTCACATGTGAAGAGGAAAAACATTGTCACATGACTCCCAACAGCCAGTCATGAAACTGGACAGTCTACTACACTTTTTCAATTTGAGATGATGCTCCTGCCCTTTAATGAAATGCCTTCCCAGATATACAAATAGAGTTTTATATGGCCATATCAAGCCACATATAACTTGATGAAAGGCAATTCCAGTTATGCAAATAAAGTTTTATATGGCCATATTAATACTTTTTGGTTTAATTTGTGTACCTGTCCTACATAAAGACCTTCTCTGGAAGCTGAACAAGTATCAGCAAACCACAATCAAAACATTTTAACCATATTCAGCCATATTATAATAACATATAAAAATGACTTTCCAATGTGGGCGTGGTCAAGAATTTAGGGCCCTGATTTTCTTTTTATTGTGACTAAGGAAGTAATATGTGAAAACTCATGAAACCTTCAACAAAATTTATGTTGGGATATTGCCCCATATGACAATTCAAACCAACAATGCAGTGTAAACATTTAAAATTAGGCCTTTCAAAGCAGTTTTTCTTCACTATTAAGTAATTTAAAAACTTCAAATATTTAAGTCAATGTTATACAATGGGTAATTAACTTTGTTAAAGATGTTCAGATAACCCTTAACATTATGCTTGCTCAGAAGGCTTCTGGGCATGACGTTAAACTGCATCCAGGGTGTGGTTTCAGCTCTATTCAGCTAGTCTAGAGCAGGACCTCACATGTTTGCCCTTTAGAGGGCGTACTTGTCCATTTGTGTCCATTTGGGACGTTTAGCTCCTTTTGGGAGCAGAACTCCTCCGGGAGTAAATGTTTGGTTTTCGTCCCTTGGCTCTTCGCCAGAGAGTCGAGGGGACTTTTAGAAAAAAGCTTCTGATACGCTTTACACAAAGGTAGTGCACTTATAAATTTTGTTCCAGTCATATATGGTCCAGATATGGGACATATTATGCACCATACTTGTCTACTTAATATGGGATCAATACAGTAAATCTTTATGACATTGCTTTATATGGGATCAATACAACACACCTTTTAAATAAACCAGATATGGTACTGCTTTATATGGGATCAGTATGGAATAGCTTTATATTAACCATATACGGTATTGCAGTATATGGTTTATATCAGTTCCAGATAAAGACCTGATCCAGACAAAATTTTATCTGGCCCATATATGGATTAGATCTGGTTCTGGCACAGATCAAGGTTGTATCTGCCCAATTTTTTTTATCTGGCCCAGATATAAATCCCATATCTGCAGCAGATATGGACCAAATACGAAATCCATATCTGGCCCACATATGGAATTTCATATCTTGCCCATATCTGGATTTGGAGTAATGGATAGACTATACACTGTGCGTGTAATACTGTGTGTAATGTAAATTGAGGCAAACTTTCCCAAGAGAGTTTGAGGACTCTCCTGCGCCTATGTCACTTCCTGAAATTAACATGGGGTAGAGTTTAATTCAGTTTTTCAAGCCATTTGTTTTCAATTGCCATCAGTGTGGGGGTTGGGGTTAGCATTAGTGTAAGTCATTTCAAGGGTTAAGTTGGGCATAAGGGTTATTGTTCACAACACTCTGCGGCACCCTTCACCTATCATGCGCAACCGAATTCAGGTGGTCGTGCGAAGGGGGGGGGGCGGCAAATGGTGAACACAAACTACAAACTGAAATGGGCAGGGGCCAGTACCGGAACACCGACAATTTTCCCCATCAAACTTGCTCACTGAAAAATCATGTCTCGGAATGCCACCAATGGGAAGGTACTAGATAGTGTAACTGAGTTAGGAGTAGGCCTATGTCAGGAATTCAATTGCCGGTTGTTTGTAGTTGGGCCTTAGAATTGAAGAAAAAAATATCAAAGTTAGTAACATATAACGTCGGCAATGGTTCAGCTAATTTGCTATCCTGAATGAGGCTCCTTTGGAAAATGTTTGCTTTTTGCTTTATCAGTAGGAGGGATGAGATGTAACTAAAATAGTGCTATTGGAAAACATTTGGAAGCATATTGAATCATGCATAACGGCCAACAGTTGTGTAATTTAGCTCCTACTGCTCGGACAAACTCGGTCAGACTACCGTGACTTCCGACTAGGATTTCCCCTGACTTGCTGATTTTCCCTGACTAGACCTACATCCAGAAGTGCATGGGGTCATGCGGCCCGTGATGCCCCAGTCAACGACTACGTCTACTGCTCCGCGGCGCTTCAGTGATGATGAGGAAAGTGAAATTTAGATAGTTGACCTACTTTAGTGCCTGACAATCACATGGATCTGCTCTATATGGTCCCCATACAGTATCATATTGGTCTCGGCCTGCGCGGTCTTATTAACGGTCTTCCTAGCAACTCATCGGGATTAGGATAAGTGCTGTTGGTAGGAGGTAATGATAGGGTTAAGCCGACGGGTTCGGGTAAGGGGGCACAATTACGTCGAAACATAATGTCGGACCAATATCAGATGCAACAAAACATTACTTGCTCGCATCTGGACGGTATGATAACGTCCAAATTGACATTATTTAAAAGTTTACAGCAGATCATAACTAAGAAAAGAAAGCTAAGTTCGTGAAGAAAGCAAGAAGCAAAAAAAAAAATGTCGGAATGGAAAGGGGACGACAAAATATGGAAGGAATAAAAAGAAAAAAAAAAGAAAAATAGCTGTAAAAAATCGACAGTTCTACATTTGGAAACACTGCACACAGAAATAACACCTTTGAAAAAAAAACTGTATTGTTTTATCAGGAACATTTTTACACTACTTACAAATTGTTAAATGCTCTAAGCAAATCCCAGAAGCCTGAACATTTCAGCAAAACACTCAGCAAGGTTCATTCCTTTTTTGGCGGGGAGGGGTGGTCTTTTGGAGTTTTGATTGAAGGCGTAAGTAAAGACATGTGTTTGTTGTTCCTTTAGTGGTTGTAGCTTCCTTAGGAAGCAGTTTCATAGTTTGGTTTCGCTGGACGACTCTTTGCTGGAGAGTCAAAAGGACTGTGGTTTTGGAAATCAGTTGGAATATATGTTTAACTTGTACCATAAGTCTACAGCTGCACGACATACAAGTGAAAGTTCCGGAGAAAGGGATTCAGAGCAACTGAATCGCACGCCCCTTTCATCAGCATCCTAAAGTATTGGTACCGTATTCCATGCTGTCCAAAACATGCCAGAATAATGTTGCAATGCTTGAATGTCCCCCATTTTTCGCCAAACATGAAATGTTGGTTGTTATATTAATAATATCGAATGGAGCGCAGAAGCGAAACAGGAAACCGTATCTTTGTTAGCTAGAACTGTTCGGTTTCTTCCTGAGACATAATCAGTATGTGCTGCAAAGTATGTAACCTCAACACCGGGGAAGAGCGAATATTTGCGCGATATGGTGTCAAGCTTCTCAAAGTGCGAATGCAGCCTGCAACAAGAGCGTCTGTATTTGTATTCTGTCCGTATTTGACTATTTGTTCTCTAGTTTGAAACCAATAAAAAGGCAAAACGTGCAGAAACCTGACTATCGTGATACGTAACAGAGAGGACGACGGTTTGTGGATTCCTCATGGTCTGCTAAATCTGCCATAATTCGACTAAATGTGAAGTTTACCCCCCCCCCCCCCCCCCCCGCCATTAAACGTCGCTTTGGAAAAAAATTCAACAACCCCGCAAGTTATTAAAATATTGTTACACCGAAAAATATTGTGTGAAAAAAAAAGCTTCACAATAATTTTGGAGTTATTTCTAACTGTGTAACTCATGAAACAGGATCATTTTTTCCAATGTACATCGTATATAATGAACTGAAATACAGACAGTGTAAAATTAAGAAAAATTTCACGAAATTCAGTCGTTTATCGATTGTATAACTGCGGTGTGTAATGATGTACCTTTGAGCATTGACCAGGATGGTAAAACACGAAGCCTACCGATCATTCCATGTTCTCTACTGAGCTAAAAATTTCAATGGTCATGAAATAAAAAAGCGGAGCCCACAGTTTGAGTTTTAAACAGAGGGTACGTTGAGGCCTGATGTAGTGGGTAAGTCCAAGAGAATAATAAATGTTGCGATAACTCTTGCTTTATAAATACTTCATTTATGACTTTATCACTGCCACAAATTTCAAAAATCTTTTAGAAGGACCAAATCTAAGAACGTCAATTAATGAGTGGCTGATGGCTGCTTTATGGTCTACCTAAAATTTAAAATTTGCTATAAGACTTCTTACGAAAGATTTTCCCGAATATTTAAGGTAGCGAACTTGCAATAAATTCTTCAATGACTTACACTCTAATCTGAACGAGTAAAATGACCTCTAAAACACTCCTCAAAATTTGACAAGGTCTACGTCACGCTGCGCAAAAAGCTGACAGGTTATCGTATGGTACCGATTCGATTTGACAACCATTCCCCAGAGAAGTTTTGCTAGTAGAGCTCATCTTATGCTTCCGTACCCTTATCCAGGCCTGTTCACTCACTCATCAAACACTAGGCTAATATTTGTTCACCAGTTTTCAATCCCACAATTTCCTCAAACTTTCTTTAGATGACCTACATTTTAGCATTAGAGACACTTCAGTTAGTCGACTTTGATATTAAATTGACGATAGACCCCATCCTATTAAGTAATATATTGCAAACGTTGTCCTCATGTTCCCTTTTGATAATACTTTGGTAGGATGACGGCGTATATAACATTCAGACGGCAATAAGTACACAAAGGAAGACTTGGTCAAGTTCAAAAGAATCACTGTTTTTGTTACAAATCAGCAGTCCATCCCACGAGGACAATGGGCACCTAGGTGCTTACCCTATGCCGTTGTTTGGGTCCTTTTGGACCCAGACGGAGAGCGCGGGTGTCACCCATCTTTACTTCTTTACTGTTTCACGCGGAGCTAGAAACTGCGAGTAGCTACCCGAAAATTCGTCCACAACAAATCGAGAGAGACAATAGTTTAATGTCACGGGGTCAATAGTATTTGGAAGCTGATGCGGGCGTGCTACGTCTGCTTTTCCGCCCACCCCCGAGGCGTGCAAATATGCCCCGGTTGGAGCGCAACGGTAAAGGGTTAATCTAAAGTATGACCCGAAAATTCGGCCACAACAAATAGAGAGAGAGAGAGAATAGTTTAAGGTCACGGGGTCAATAGCCTACGGAAGCCCCGACTACATTCGTAGCCGGGGCTTCTGATAATATTGAGGTGTTTCGAATCAAATGCTAATCACAGTAAAAATGGAATGGTATTTATCTTAAAATGGGAACTTATTTAAATCATTTATAATAGTCACAAAAACACTTTGTGTGTGTGTGGGGGGGGGACTTGACCGACCTTATCATGTTACTTGGCACACATCGGATCTCAATGCAAACTTCACATTTCATGATCTTGGAATAACTATAAGTACGCTTCAACCATTTCAAAACTTATTTTTTCAAACCCAACCAAACTATCCATTTCCGAGTCTTCAACAGATCGAGATCGATGCCCAATTCAACGGTCAGGGGCTTTGATATGTACTTGCCTGCAAGTACAGTCTGTCTAGTTGAGAATGGAGACACACATACGGCAAGCACAGGTGAGCTGTAAGGAGAAGGTATAACTCAAGCGCTCCTTTGAATTAGCATGTGTAGCGCCTCTGTGGCTGCAGCCCCCTGTAGGCTGCCGCCCCTCAGATTTCGTAGCGATAAGCTGGACGAAAAAATTCGTCCGCCCCGCGGGCTACCTTTGAATCTGACACGTAATGGTTTGCGTTATATGATTCCTGAAATTCTTCTCTATAAATAGGGTTAGCCGATTAGGCTTATAAAGCAATATTGATCTCGTCGCGTGCTACATCTGAGAGAGTTGATAGCACATTGGCGTAGACGGGTGGTTCTGGTGTTGAACCCCCTCCCCTCTTGAAAAAACAATGAAAAAATGCCCCGGAAAACATACACTAACACGATTTTCCCTGATCCATTTCAATCCTCCTGGTACTGCATACACCTGGCCTAAGTCGCGGAGTGAACGATATCCCTTTATTGCCTTCTTTACGGAGTTAGATGTCGCAATATTGTAGCAGGTAATATGAGCCAAAACTTACAACATCGCACCCTTTGTAGTATGTGGCAGGAGCAGACGGACGACACGTTCACTTGTGCAGTGTGTAGTACTGTGTTGGGACGTCGCCAGAGGAGGAGCCTTTTTAATGTCGATTTTTTCCTGCTTGGTTTTTTAATGTTCTTAATTCGGAGAGGAAAAAACCTGTCTATAATATGATATAAAAAATATTGATTAAACTGGCAAAGTATTGCACAAATTTGCAGCTAAGAGGTTAAATTGTTCAAAAATTTCTCAAAGGGGAGGAATCACCTCTCTCCTTTAGACCCTGCCCCTAATAATCGTTGAAAACTCCTGAGTACGTTTCGGCTAGGTTGTAGGTGTACTGTATAGTCGCCTATTCGCATTTCTTATTAACAGTAGGCAGGGTCCCGGGTACAGCCCAGCTTTACATTTTCTTTAGCTACTACGCGCCGCTGTCATCATGAGAGGCCTGATCCCTCTGCTTAAATATGTAGTAATAAATCTAATTCGACAGGACCACAGCGGTTGTCATCTTTTGTATACTCTCCCTCTTCCATTTAAAAAGTTCATTAAACTTAATTTGACAAACTTTAAATTAAGAAAGCGTAAATTTTCAATAGGATCTGAATTTATTGATAAAATTATTGCTAAATGCATCGCTTTGAAGAAAATCCTGTATCAAAAAAAACCCCCTGCAGTCAACCTTGAGAAGACCATAAAATGAATTGGCTGTGCATTAGCACCTCTGCCGGCCGTCAGTTCTGTGGAATCAACCTTGACATGATAGTATAAATTCCCTCAATATTTTACATTGCCTGCCGTCAAAGGAAGCAAACCTGATTTCAATGCGGCGCGGCCACATGTAAAATGCAGTGGCCCCTCCCAGGGGAAACTGGGAGGGGCACAGACTTTTTATAGGGGAGCACAACATATAACTCAGGGATAACTGTGGTAAGACTATCAGAACTTCATTTTGTTGAGTCTGTCTGACAGCCAGTGACGGCTGGTGGTCTAAATACATGGAGGGGCAAATTGGTATTGGTGGGAATAAATCAACGGCAACCAAGGCGCCGTGGGATAGGTCCAGGGGCCCGCCTTAGGGCTCCTGGTGGGGTCCAGGGGAAACTACCCGGTGGGTCCAGGGGGCGAAGCCCCCGAAAGCTCCGCGATATTTACAAAATTGGGGTTATAGAACGAAGCATTTCTCTGTCTTCACATGGCATTTGATGAGCATTAAACTGACTGCAAACTTCACCATTATTTCATTGTATTTAGTCTTACAACAGGCTCGAGGTTCCCGTGGCTATGACAATGCATTCGTCTTTCTTTGAGATGAGCAAACATTATAATTACATGTTGACTAAAAGTTCAATTTTTCTCTCATGAACTTCTTTTCAACAGTGGCGTAGCCAGGATGGGATTTTTGGGGGGCCTAGGTAACAAGTGGGGGGCTGGTACCTCCGAGGGTCAGGCACGGCAAGACTATCTAAGCGACTTCTCAGATAATGAGAATAAAAAATCACTTTTTAGGGACCCGAAAACTGTACACTTCTGATCTGTGGCCTGGAGGATGAGACTAAAGGGAACCGGTATCTCCCTTTCCCTTGGGAAAAATTGTAAACTTCAGAAGGACGTAGATCGCAAATGCGGCAATATTTGAATCCAAGCGGGGCGCCACCATCAATTGGCGCGGAGCGTACAAGAAAATTTGGGGCTTTAAAACCTCTCCAGATGGCCGGGAGCGGCACTTCCCATGTGTTTTAAACTGGATGTACCCAGCCACAAGTGCGGCAATATTTGAATGGTTTTCAGCTTACCTAGGGCAGTACCTTACCCTTTAACAGGAAAACCAAAAGTAGTTTTGTCCCCCTCTGAGAAACTTACTTTCCGTTAAATTTCCTTGATGCAAAATGGTGCTATGTTTGGCAAAATATTGAACTGATTATATGGGCCTAAGTTTTAGGATTTTCCCTTTTGGGGGAGCATGAAAAATATCAAAATATTTTTAGTTTTTGTAGAGATTTTACAAGAGACATACATACTGCCAAAGAAACAATGTGCAAAATGGTGCAGTATTTGTTCATCGGTACATTACGTAGTCAAAATTAAAATACTACGAATAAATCTCTCAAAATAATTGAACCGCAAAGCAGAAGTATGGATCACGTGGGAAACACATGAAATCCAGACGTTGTGGACATTTTACAAATCCCCGGACGTCAGTGCCAACATTTAAAGAGAGGACTTGTAGAAAAAAAAGTCGTCCTACAGTGGCACTTGTCATGGCCAGGAGTGAGACACGACATAAGCCTACTTGTTAAGGATAGAAGGGAAGAATTATCCGAAGGCAGTACCTTACCATTACCTGCTCACGGCGTATTTTGTGTATGATAAAGTATAGGAATGGTCGTGTAAGAGTGGTCTCCAGTGTACGATTGCCTTATTTTCAGTAAATCAATCAACCATCCGAAAGGCAGAAAGGGTCTTAACCTAACAATTAAAGTCACATTAAAGTTTTTCGTCGAGACTTTCGTCCCATCTTGCAATAAACAACAGTGCAGATCACAAACGGTAACTAATTTAGTGAAAGTAGGCATTTTGAAGTTATTAATTAATTTCATACGTGCTCACAAAATGTGTTTTAGACACATTCATCCATTTTTTTTTTAATTTTTACACATTTTATTTATTTACTGTTTTGAAGGAAACACTCCAAAGTTTGTTTCCGTTCAAACATTTTATTTTTTCAATTACGACATCAGGACGCAAAAAATCTGGGGCCTAGCCCTCCCCCCCCCCCCAGTCCCCCGTGGCTACGCCACTGCTTTTCAATTGATAGCACAGCTAAAGCGTTTAAGCTATCATCATTCGTACTTAGTGTACCAGCTGGGTGAAAACCTACGTGAAGACGATACAGACAGTATGTGCGGCCTATGTGGACCTAATAGTTTGATTTCCAATTTTTCTTCAAGACTCCTCTTTGAAAATGGACAAATTTGGAAACTTTTTACAGTATTCATGTTGCATTCATACTGTACCTCACATTGAGAGGATTTTGGGAACTAGATGAGACTTAACACACGAAGAGCCCCCGAACACGATTGAGTCCACTTCATCATGTATACCTCAGCTGCAATAAGCATTTTGACCTGACTCACTCAAATTGGCCACTCACCTTTCATCATTTCAGCAGATAAAATTAAGTGCGCATGCTCACAACATGTTGAGCGGGGAAGATTGCAATTGGATGGTGGCACCTGGGGGCACAAATCTGCTGTGGGGGCACGTCCCCCCCCTTCCCTTGGCTACGCCACTGGTAAAATTCCCGTTCATTACCCTTTAAGCAAAGATGCCATATTTGATATTCCAGTAACCAGTCGATTCGGATTGGTCCTTAATAGTATGAATGATATTTCCCCCACTATCTTACGAGAAATCACTTTCGGATCGTTGCTCTCTTTCGCTCGCGGCAACTGAATGCAAGAGCTCGTCGGAGCTCGTAGATTACAATGGATGGATAAGGATATTAAGATTACGTAGATTTCTACTAGCTGGTAGATTTTTTTTACTTATGAAAGGTACAATTGACCTCCTATTATGGCATCTTTAAATCTTGAGTGTCATGACAACTATTATTTTGGCAGAACATGCCACGCCCTCTATAATGCTTGTCATGTTTCATGTCTTGTCACAAAATCTATTTTGACACAATTTCACCTTTTAACTCTGACTGCTAGTTCTGAGGTCTGCGAAACACAACTTCTCACCAAGTTGAAGAGGAGCAGTCCAGTGATCTGTCAGAACGTTGTGAGACGTTTCGAGAGGCATTGTCTGTGACCAGAGGTACAATCCAACCAAGTTAAAACGAGGATCGGTTAAAATCACTAGGAGTCGGGACTTTGTGTCACAAATATTCGCTTGCAAATATTTTCATCGGCTTAATCACGTGACCTTTGATGTCTGTTGCCAGGGCAGTATTAGCATGCATAGCGCCTCTGTGCCTGCAGCCCCCTTTAGGCTGCCGCCCCTCAGATATTTTCGTAGCGATGAGCTGGACGAAAAATTCGTCCGCTCCGCGGGCTAGAGCAGTGTTTGGTAGCTCTGGACTTTCTCGTACCGTGGCACTGGAGGGGCATGCTTGTTCCCTCTCTCCAAACACGACCATGTGACGAATTGGGCCTAATTGCCGTGTTCACAGTTCCGATTACCAGTCTTACTTTGAACTTGACGACCCAACGAAATTCGCTTAATTGTTGTGTTCTAAGTTAAGACCACGAAATTGCCTTCAATATTCTGTTTAAAGTAATCGTTATTGTGAGAACACGAAGAAATTGGCTACGTTGTTGGGGTTTGAGTTTTGGTAGGCATTACTAGAACATGACGAATTTGGATTAATTGTAATAGGCTATGGTTGACTTTTTAGACAAAATGTTTAAAAATTAAAAGCCTATAGTTGAAGAAAATTTTAGGGAATCGACACTGTAGCGGCTCGGAAAAGTTTACCGTTGTTTGCTTTATGAGCGACCACTGCATTAAGCTGCGTTTACTTGACACGCGTATTGCGGAACGCAGAACGCGGAATGCGGAACGCGGGAAGGATCCGCGTGCCCGATAAACACCCCACGCAGATCGTTCCGCATTCCGTTATAGTATAACCACCTAAATAGTTCAATTCCAGTAAACGACGTCCTTTTGATAAGTTACATGCCTGCCAATTACACCCCAAGCTGCTTTGGGTCATTTAGCAGTTTTTTATGGATGACTATAGTCCAGTGGATAAAGATATGAAACTGATAGACATACTACTTATTTACTAGAAGTTAGTTGGTTCATAGCACTTAAGTTTCAGTAATTTTTCCATTGTTGTGAGAATTTATCACAATAAAACATCAAAAAACCTGCCAAAGTTCCCCCGTTTTATCCTACTGGAAGCTATACACGGTTTCCATGTGGTCACCGATACGCGCGCGGAACGCGGAAAGAATTCGACATGGAGAAGTCGATACGCAATTGGCAATCCGCGTGCGATGGTTCCGCAATCCGCGTGTCCAATAAACAGGCCGTTGAAAAAACAAAAATAAAAATCTTTCCGCGTTCCGCATTCCGCGTGTCAAGTAAACACAGCTTTAAGGATTGCAATTATTTAGGGAGCGCGAAAGGCGCGGATATTTTTGCATGTCTTTCTTTTAAAACTAATAGTTATAAATATGGAGCTTTTATTAAAGAAAAATACGGAATTTTATTAAGGAAAAGTTTGGAACACCGCACTGTATTTGACTGGTGTCACAAATGCAAATTTCCGAATTGTTCACTTCTTCAAGCCAGGGGGCAATCGCCCGCCTGCCTCTTGTAGCTACGTCACTGCTCTGCAACATTGAAAAAACAAACACTTAAATAACTAAGAATGCATGTACATAGGCTACTCAACTGCAGCGGTGGCGCCAGCGGGGGCCGGGGGCATCCCCCCTTCGGGTAGCACTGCCCCCCCCCCCCCCCCCCCGTTGGGGAAGGTCGTTGGTTTCGTCGGGAAGCCTAAACATATAAAAAATTATTAAAATACCTACAAAAACTGAAGTTGCTGGATGGGTGATCTTGAACATTTTTTCTATTTTGAAATGCTTTTTTGACACATATTAAAATTGATTTCCAATCACTTCTCCTTAGCTCCTTACCTACCCCTCATCCCATCTTCAATCCGCAATGTCGTGCCCTCGTCGGGGAGGGCTGCCCTCCTCTTGTTGTTGAGAAAATCCAGTTTCATCGGGGAGTCGTAAAATTCATTTGAAGTTCCCTTGTAACGTGACATTTTTTCAAATACGTTGGAAGTAAAATTTATAATCTGGGGTTCTGGCAGTCACCTTCGAAAATCTCATCTATTTAGCGGACCTTGCAATTGAATACAACGAAGATTCTTAATAGAGAGAAAAAACACTTGTATGTTTTCAATTCCGTTGCATAGTTTACCCCGAAAGAGACAAGAACATTACATCTAATTGTAGCAGTACCGTACCTTTTACTTGGTGACTTTTCTAATCACTTAGCAAGTTAGGTTTTCCTGTTGAAGTGAAACTTTCATTTTCAAAGGAGAGCTCAAAATAACGACTGCTTCTTTTGTAGTTACAAGTCTGGGAAATGCCATTTCCGGCTGTCTGAGGGGTTAGATTTTTTAACAATTTTCTGTACGCTCCGCGCCAACTAATGGTGGCGCGGAGCGTACAGAGCGCACGGAGTGTTTTTGTTGTACAGAACAGAACAATTCATGCTTGCAAATCATGCTTCGTTTTGGGGCAATATTATGAAGTGAAAATTTTATTGCGGAAGAATGCTTAAAATAATGACTGATTTGTTTTTAGTTACGAGTCAAGGAAATGCCATTTCCTGCTGTCTGGAGGTTTTCAATTTTTCAAAAATTTCCGCGCTCTGCACTTTGATAGTTTTTCGGGTAGCATTACATTTTTCTGACAAAAAATACAACTCCGCCCATTCCCAAACTGAAACGCTTCCGTATACGTCTGTGCCAATATACAAAATATAAAGTTTCAAATATATCGGAAGTCAAACTTTTTCGGTGGGAAAATTTTCTCAATATGGTCCGAGGGCCTAAATCTGCATGATAATATTAGGTAACCCCAACAAAATTTCAGATCATCTTCTATTTTCATTTTCATATGAGAAGATTAAACCCTTTCATAAAACCCCCAACTCTGTCCTAAAATTACAACTTTACTCCAATATAAGCTTCAAATTGTTAAAAGTGGCAAAATTTTCTAATTTCGATGAATACTGCGTGAAATAAATAACCAGAGCCAACTCTACTGAATCACCCCAATATTCAACCCAATTTTGCTCTTGGAAACCATATCATGATAAAACCCCAAAATTTTTCGTTATGACCGTAGCAAAAAACCAGATTTTCTTACATTAAATTCCAAAATTTCTCCAATATAATAAGCTCTTAATTTTCAATTCTTTGTTCAAAAAAGGAAAAAAACTTTTCGGGCAAACTTCTAGTGTCGTGTTGAATCCTTACTACTGTACTACGTAGGTCTAGTGCGATGAAATGCGTAACCCCAAAAGATTTTCAGTTGTCGTCTATAGCCTATAACGTTTTTGATTTTGCCCATATGAAGGACAGGTTCTTCAATAAACATCCTAACTTTTTAATGGTCCTCACAAAAGCCAAATTTCTTTAAAAAATTTTAAATTTTGTGTTCAAAATAAACTCAACTGACCGGGTTGAAAGGTATCTGATGAAAGGTGTATGAGAGCATTTGAGGCCGATGGTTTCCGAGTGGAATATGAAGTCTTGATTGAAAGCCTATCTTCAATTAGCGCGGAGGGTACAGGAAATTTTGAGAAATCGCGACCCCTCAGCCAGCCGAAAATAACATGTCACGGGCTTGTAGGTAGTAGATAGGTTTTCCGATTTTTCTTCCCAGTGTGAACACCACTGTATCAGGAACGTACACTCGCCGAAATATTTACCCGTTTTAAACAAATATATGTAGATATGAAGCTTGTATTTCAGAAAGTTTTGGATTCTGGGTTTTGAGTTTCCTGTAAGGGATTTAAAATCTGCACTTCCTTCATATATCGGTGGAAAATCGGAGAATGATTGCACGGCGACTGAATCGTTGTTCAGGCTTCATAATATTATCTAAGGCATAAAGCCTGACACTCTCCAATGACATTTCCAAAATTTCCTAAACTTTGTTTTCGTTTTTAGGCAAAATATAGAGAAACTGTCAGCTATATTGTTTTTTTTTTTCTTCTTCTTCTTTTTTTTTTTTTTGTAAACTGTCTTTTATAGAATTCCAAAATTTCTTCAATGAAAGCTTTTGATTTTGAAATATTTTGTCTAACAAGGACAACAACGTTTGGGAAATTCTGAAATGTAATCGGAGAGTGTCAGTTCGTAGGCCTTAGATAACATTATGTAAAAACGATTCCGTCGTATTGAAATCTAGCTCCTTCGGGAAGCAGTTTACAGTAATAGTTCGGTTAAGAACCGAATGGTTCTTTGCCAGAGAATAGGGAGGACGTTAGAAAAAACTATCATTCTCAGATTTGCTTCTAATAAATGAAGAAAGCGCAGATTCTTCAGTAATCCCCCAACGCTCTAATTTTCCTTGCAGGAAACCAAGAATCCAAAGCTTTCTGCAATGAAAGCTCCATATCTACATATATTTGTTTAAAAGGGGTAAAAATTTCGGCGCGCTTGGCCGCCGCAACTTCCGTCCCTGAAACAGTAGTGTTCACACTTGAAAGAAAAAAAAAAAAATCAGAAAAGTGCCACTTACAAGCCCTACGCATTCCATTTGTGGCTGTCTGAGGAGTCGCGATTTTTTTAAAATTTTCTGTATGCTCCGCGCCAATTGAAGATAGTCTATTGAGCAAGACTTATATTCCAAGCAGGGAACCATTGGCCTACAAGCAAGACTTCATATTCCGTTTCAAATCCTCTCATACACACCTATCATCAGATACCTTTCAGCCCTGACAGTTGAGTACTCTGTGCAAATGGATTCTTTTGTTATAAATTTCGAATTCTTCTTAATAATATCACCGTATTTGTAATTATTAGTTTTAAAAAGGCGAAATTTTCCGCGCATTTTGCGCGGCCTAAATTGCAGCCCTCCATGCAGTAAGGGGTGACTCACTCATAAAGCAGTCAGTGGTAAACTTTACCCAGCCCCTACTGTGTTTTTTCCCTAATATTTTCTTCAATATAGGTTTATAAGTTTTAATTTTTTTTTGTCTAAACCAGAATGCAAAAATGCATTGAGGTTTCGATGATATATAAATGTACTGTTTCGAATTTGCCATCATGCACCGTTATCTTCTCACTCAAAAGTTATACTAGCATGTTGAAAAAATAATTTTGTTATTCCAGATGCCCTTTTGACCTCCACAAAAGCAATACATAGATAGATAGACATATTGAGATATCCCTTTTACAAGACTTTCAGACTTTGACCCCCGGTGACCCAACATGACCTTTGACCTCTGCAAAAAACAATAGGTACCATCTCCTGACTATAACGCATCAACATACCAAAAATAAAATCTACTCAAGCTTCCTATCTTGAGATATCGTGTAAACAAGATTTTCAGACTTTGACCCCTGGTGACCCAAGATGATCTTTGACCTCCGCAAAAAACAATAGCAGGGATGTAAGTGGCAACAGAAAAAAAATCCCACAACTATAAGCCGGCCCACACACATGCGCGTGCGAAGCCGTGCGCCATTCCTGCCGGGGGTCCAGGGGCCCGCTTAAGGGCCCCTGGTGGGGTCCGGGGGCAAAGGTCCGGTGGGGGTCCAGGGGGCGAAGCCCCTGGAAGCTCCAGCAATTTAGGAGGTTAAGCAACCATTTTCTCAAGTTTTAGATAACATAAAACTTGACCACATTTGAATAGGCCTAGGCTACGCCACAGTATACACACAGCCTAACAAGGTAGGGCTGTATGTGTAGAGCCTAGCCTAGCCTAGGCCTAATGTTAATGAATAACGTTACGTCTAATGGAGATAAAGGTGAACTTAAGCCAATCTAGGCCTATGTACTTCAGTTTTCGCTAAATTCCCACTGAGGTTATGTCCAAAGTAAGTTAGTTTCGGTGATAGTAGCAATAAAAAAGTTAAATCTTACTTGAATACACAACATTAACGGAATATTTTTCAATACAGCAGCCCACCTGTAAGTTGTTGTAAACGCGTTACTATCGTGTGGAACAACATACATGAAAGTACTACATAGCACAGCGATCGATGATGTACGTGTACGTACGTACGCAGGACTTGGTCGCCCGGCCCGGTTCATGTATCGTATATCGATCGTTGCGTACGAGGACCGTGTACACCATAGAGCAGGATATAGGAACCTATTATCCTGCTCTATGGTGTACACAGACCTAGTTAGAAGTTAGCAGATAGCCTAGTTGCAAAATCCAACGCGGGAAAGAACACAGAGTTTTAACAAGAGGAGTGCGCTGTGTAGCGTGTTGCGACAAACCTACATAGGCGAATTATCTACGGGCGTAAATTACTAATAAGCAACGCAGTATGCTACATTTGGTGCAAAGTCCCGGACTTCTACTTACTTTTATTTCTATGGTGAGCTCCGTTCCCCAGCCGTTAAACATAAAGCAGGGCTTCGGCTTTGATACTATAAGTTCCCATCGTGAAAACTAACACTGCTTACAGTGTGGCATCATACGTAAAAATCCCGGGGAGAAATTTCGCCAAATAACGAGATTTTCAGACTTTAACCCCCGGTGACCCAACATGACCTTTGACCTCCACGAAAAACAATAGGGACCATCTCCTGACTATAACGCATCAACATACCAAATATATAATCTACCCAAGCTTCCTATCTTGAGGTATCCCTTTAACAAGATTTTCAGACTTTGACCCCGGTGACCCAACATGACCTTTGATCTCCGCGAAGAACAATAGGCAACATTTTTTACTGTAACACATCAACATACCAAATATTAAATCTACCCAAACTTCCTACCTTGAGATATCGTGTTTACAAGATTTTCAGACTTTGACCCCTGGTGACCCCAGATGATCTTTGACCTCTGCAAAAAACAATAGGGACCATCTCCTGACTATAACGCATTAACATGCCAAATATGAAATCTCTCCAGGCTTCCTATCTTGAGATATCGTGTTAACGAGATTTTCAAACTTTAACCCCTGGTGACCCAACATGACCTTTGACCTCCGCGAAAAACAATGGGGACCATCTCCTGACCTTTACACATCAACATACCAAATATGAAATCTCCTCAAGCTTCCTATCATGAGATATCATGTTAACGAGATTTTCAGACTTTAACCCCTGGTGACCACATATGACCTTTCACCTCTTGGAAAAACGATAGGGTTCTTTCTCTTAATATTGCGCATCTATGTACCAAGTTTGAAAACTGTCAAACATTCCTATCTTAAGATATCGTGTTAACGAGCAAAGTGTCACAAACACACCCACACACACACACACACACACATACGCACATACACACACGCCATCGTGAATGCATAGGTTTCTCTTTCATAGAAACCAAACATTTAACAAAGTTTCGGGAGCTTTTGAATGTGGCCGAGAAGTCTAACCCCGCACTAATTAGATAACACTATGTAGCAACAACACTCTTCAGTCGACATGCTATGTCAAATATGTGTTAATAGGAATTGCAGATTCTTCGATAGTCCCCAAAATATTTAAATTTCCTATTCAGGAAACCCTGAATCTAATCTATTCTGCATTCTATCTAATTCTGCAATACAATCTCCATGTTTACAAATGTGAAAAGGGACCCAGATTTTCGGCGCGCTCCGCGCGCCGCAAATCACCTTCCTCATACTGTGGTGTTCAAACTTTTTTGAAATGTTCCTGGTCATAGATACGCGAAAAAATTCCCATAAAAATGTACCTCATCGATTAGGCCTTCCGGTACATTGTCTTGTTCTCTTCCCAGAGCAATGGGACAGCTGTCCTACAATTGAAACTTCTGTACAGGGTCTATCGACGAAGCACAAATCGGTGCACTGCCAAATAATGCAGGTAGATGTTTCCAACGTGCAACTAGGTGTTTTTCTTTGTGTGATGGTTACCAGTAAGTTTGCACGCATATAGTGAAAAAGATTAAAGCAGTAAATCTGCTGCAAGAGTTTTAGGCTTTTAAACATGTACAGTAAAATATAGGAATATTGAAAAATACTGAAATCGAAATATTTAAGAAATTGCAGTTGCTATTTCATGCCTACCTACGTACACTCAAAGACAAAGTTAAATGAAACAAATCATCCATCCGCTCCACTTTTCAACTTCAGCTAATTTCAGGATATGGGCAATGCCCAAAATATGTTCAAGGAGCTATGGCTATAGACGAATCCGGACAGATAGTGATGGTCTGATTTTAGTCGGCCATTTCTGGGGTCCATCACCTTTAATCTTTAAATTTCCTTTCTTACCTGTTCCATGGATGGTTGTACACCGAGGTGTATCCTGATTGTCTCAACTTCACTGAATATGAGGATTTGAAATTCCCGTAGACATTAAATGAAGACTATTAAAGGCTGATGGACCTCACTAATGGCTGCCTACAGTCATTAAAAACAAGCGCTAATCGGATTCGTCTATTGCCCTCGTTGGTTACGAGTCTTCCTTCGGGTTTCAAAACGTAACTGAATGATTTTCATCGCAGGGTGCTGCCGCTCATAGTACAAGGTGGCATGGAAAACTGCAGTGACCCTGAAGCACAAATTAAGGAATCTTCATTAAACCTTTGGGTCTGCTTTTTATTACAACGTCATTTAAAATACAATTAGAGAATATTTTTTTGAAATTTAGACTCCAGATATTTCTGACCTGTTTAAAATTAATTTTAGTTGACAGGAAATCGAAAGGGAAAAGGATTACTGGGGTCTGATCAATTAGCCTATTGCGGTGTTCACAAATACCACCACAAGCCGGCTACAGCGATCAAATGAATGGCTTCGAAACATTATGATAATATTTTCTGACACAATATTACATGAAAATCATGTGTCACTTTGCTAACTATCAATGGAACGGTTTGTGGGCCAGTCTCCACCATTTTACATCATTGGCAGGTAGCAAACATTAGGTCGGTTTAATTTTGCACCCGGTATTAAAATGGGAACCATGTGGATACGCTATAGCAGCCATAAACAGCAAAAACAGTTCCTTTAAAATAAAGTTTGAAACAACTGTCAGATCTCATCACAGATTTCTACTTCCATGAATTTTCCATCACTTGGACATTGCATATTAATGGTAAACCGATGAACTGCTTTCCTTAATTTCATAATTTACTAAAACACTTATGCGACTGATCCCGCATGATTCGAGCCAGTAACGAAAAACTCCAGACTTCTACACCCATCCAAGTTGGAGTTCCTGTATTTCCTCTTTTATATTTTTTAACTAATTAATTGACCGCAGCCTTGGCTGCCATGTACCTAAATTGACCGCACTCGTAAAAACAATTTAATACATATTCGACACCTTTAATTAAAGCACTGCAGCTGGTTTCGTTGTAATTTTTAGGTAGTTTAGCTCATTTCGGTAATACAGGCCTTTCGTCATTCGTAGCGGTCCTGCTTCTTCCCACTCAGGAGTAGAACTAGAAGGAAAAGTTGCACTAAAGTCTTTTTATGCGGTGTCCTCCGAACAGCAATAGATGGAAAAAGACTGGAAAGATTCGAATTTTCACCAAATTATAACACCCTTATTCAAGGTTGTATACTAAGTCTAGATCCCTCTGTATGTGTACAGCTTTAAGCGCGGGTTATCTGATCACGTCCCTTGCTTTACAATATGCCGCCATTGGCCAATATGACCTCTTCATATGTTTTGATTGCTTAAGATTTCTCTTCATAACTGGCATCTTGTCTCTTTTGTTGTACAGTCTGGTGTTAAGGCTATCAGGGTCTTACTGGGCCATTAATACAGCCTTCTGGGAGCAAGTCAGTAGGCTATCGATCGGGTTATCTGAAGAACACGGCTCACAATTAAGCCCCCCCCCCCCCTCCCGGCCCCTCTCCCCATTTTTTAGCATTACCGCCAGTCTTCAGGACTTTGGGGGAAATTTAGAAAGGAAATGGCTTTGAAGTTCAAAACTATGACGCAAACACAAAAGTCATGAGTGGTTCCTATGAGTTGCTAATTGCAATCCCGCAATTGTCTTAAAACTTACAGCGTTCTGATTTAACCTAGAGGCTCTTACCGGACCCCTTTTTTCCCAACCGTAGGGGTACTGTATTGTGATCCATAGGCTAGCATCCACTGCTAAATGTAGAGCATCACGCACAAAGAAGGTGTCATTTTTAAAATGTATGACTGGGCATAGGAATCGAAGGGACCTTCCAAGTGAGAGTCGAACATGATTAACCAACTGTATGGACCTCGTTATGGGATGCATAAGTATGCATGAAGGTAGAATAGTTCGTAAATTCAACACAAACGTGGTAACTGGTTGGCCTAATGCCTAGTTTCGTTATTGTTTAGGGAATGCATTACTTCAACTTTCCCATGCTCAGTTCGAATCTTGAATTTTTTTTTCTAAAATCCTGATGGGATCTCCTCTTTCTAATTGGCACATATCGCTGACGTTTGTAACTAGTGAGGCCATTGTGTGTGTGAGTGTTTTTTTTTTTTTTTGTCCTTTATTCAATTAACGTCTGATTTTCCTGGCTTGTACAAATTCACAGCAAATTAAATATGTCAAGTTGTGCTTGAATTGACTAACCACGTTAAACGTCATATTGGACTAATTTTTTGATGACTAATTTCGTAGAAATGGAGTAAAAAATACTAGTCAACACTCACTCAAGATGGCTTAATATTTCTTAGAAACTAGTTCAACTGGGTTAAATATTACTCAACTATTAGTAAAATATTAGTCAATATTGTTGACTAACACGATTAGTCAGTTCGGGCACAATTTGACTAATTTGTGTTTACAGTGACCATTTACCAACTCTAACTATATGTTTACTTGGGGAAAGGCATACCTCTCAATTGGCATATTAATTGGTGTCCATTGCGGTTCATTAAAGCAACGTTGAAATTGGACAATCTTACCTATACACGGTGACGAGAGGAGCTTCCCATATCCCATTCTCATACCGTTTCAACGTTAAAGTCATCATGACAACTTTATAAGCATGAATCAGACTTATCTGCTTGCTCTTTCACGTTCCAACTATACTTTAGCTCCACCAATAGGTTTCACTTATTGGTTATAAACAGGGTTAAAGTTCGTCTAATGTTGCCTCCATAAATCACGAGATTCATGGGTCAAGTATAAAGAGACTATGTACAAATACCAGTTCAAAAGTATGTGATTCTAGAATGTTTTATATAAATTATCCACAGTGTGTCATCTATTTTATACTTAATATCCTTGGACACGATCAAAACGAAGACCCACTGAACTTCATAGGCTACAACATAAATAACCGATGACCGTAACCTATATTGCACTATATTCTGCCATATTGTCTTCATCACACGCTATATTGTAGAATCTGTGAATTTTTGCTTTTTTATTTATTTATTAGTGTTATGACAATGACAGAACCTGTATATTTGTAATATCTAAACCGGCAAAATGTTTAAAGGACAAATCTTTCAAACCCAGACATTTCTAATTCTCACATTCCATATCTTATTAGTTATAAAGTATTGTTGTCAAAGCCTTGTCCTGACCATAGTATCTCGCATCCTCTGGTGGATATACAAGACCGAGGCTCGGCTCAAGAAACACTTTTCTTTTATGAATTAATGCCAGAAAACAAACAACTTAGAAGCACCAATTGGTCCAATTTTAGCGGGTGTCAAAAGATTGGAGGGAGCCGAAGCCTTGTTATCCCAATAGAACAGCCGTGTACAAGCTCTAATGTCAGAGCACGTGAGCAAAGAATTGTTTCGCTATTCCTGTCAAAATGTAGTTTGAAATAACGAAAGTCTGCCTGTAAGTATTCCGTGCAAAACAAAGTTACTCACTGAAACTTTCCTTATGTTACCCCATGAGAAAAAGTCGTGTTTTTAGATGTTTTCACATTATGAACTTTGACCTCTTTGACCTTGAAAGGCAAAAGCAGTAGCACGCAGTGGCGTAGCCTGGAGCTAACAGGCAGAAAGGCCTCAGGTCGTGTCGCTTACAGGATCTGTCTATTATTCACCCACACGAACGCTACTGTATGGTGCATTTATTAATGCAGTATTATTACTTTAAAATGAGCTCAAATTGAAGTTTTCTTGAATCCCTAAAGTCATTTGTATATATACCACATTGTTCTATTGTTTTCTGCCTATAGTTGTTGTTTCGTTTGTTTGTTTGTTTGTTTTCAGTTTTTGTTTTTTAATCTCCATAAATGTTTTTTTTAGTAATCATCCTAAATTATTAAGGGCCGAACGATGTGTTTACCCTCCCCAATAGTTTTATTAGTGGGGCGATTCTCACCTTCCACCGGGACCCCCCCCCCCCCCATCGCTGACTCACATGGACTGACTTTTTTTCTCAAAATAACCCCCAAATCTTACAAATTTCCTTCTAGTGCTCTCTCAAGTAGCTTGTGATATTTCAGTGCGTAAGTACAGCATGAAGGGTTATTCAAGTCAAGCAGTACTGTGTTGTGGAAATTTCACAAGAAGCGATTTTGGTAATTTGTTTTCGTGGCTATTCACATGCGCGCATCCTCCAAACTGTCAGGATTTATAAACAAACCAGTCCCGCACCTGCAACAAGTATTTTAAAGTTTATGAATTTAGATCAAATTTTTGTAAAACCACTCTTTCTTCAACCACTCTTTCATCCATAACATTCTTTTCATCCATCCACAACACGAGGAGTTTGGTTTAGTGAAAAGACTTGATTGTTCGTGTCTAAACTGTCTCTTTTAGTGTAAAAATTCCATTTTAATCTACCGTAACATAGGCCTATTTTCGTTTAAGTTGGTAATCTACAATGTCATTTAGATGATCGTTGGATGCATATGCTGATCGAAAACAAGTCGACGCTGTATGTTTCGCGCACAGCTAGATTTGTAGATCCCAAGCTGTGCCCGGCAGTAATCCAGTGGCGTAGCCACGGGGTGGTTTGGGGGGTTAGAACCCCCCCCCCCCCCATGACCCAACCTTGCAATGCTAAATACACCTAAAATAGCGGTTTTTTTCTCTCTATCCTTAGCCTTTTCTCTCATGTCGTGCCCCCACCCCACCATCCCCCGACACCAAAACGCTCCCCATGACACAATACTGGCTACGCGCCTGCCACAATAACATTCTGCAACGAACCACCGAACACGCTTGTTGAGTGCATGTGCGAGGGAAAAATATTATCATGCACAGGATTATCAAGATAATTCTGTGCATGTCCTCTACTAAGCTTACCAGCTCTCTTAGCTTACCAAGACATTAAGGTTCTTCCTCCCAATAAAAAAATGACTAGATAATGATGACAACCACGAGAAAAATGGAATGGAAAAATGGAATTCAGAACAGGGTCAATGAACCATCAATATACACATAGTTTCATTTATCCTATCGTCAAAACACCCTTCATATTAGAAATTTCAGATTAAGATCAGTAGTTAATGTGTACCTAGTCCTATGCTGTTTAGTTGGGGCAATGGATTTCCAGCATCGAAGCCACATGAGTGGAGGCCTTTACTGAAAGAGTTATGGACTGGGCAAATTTTAGAAAATCAAGTTTAAAACGACGCGTGTCTTACGCCAGGGGAGGACTGGGGAAAAGGGGTGTTCCGTTCTGTTGGGGAAATTTTGGTGACACTTGTTTTCTAGCATAAATTCATTACTTTGAAGTACTTCTCCGCTTTATGATGTACTCGCATGAAGGCCAGAGAACGTTAATCCAAAACATCATATATTCAGCCTCTGAAGACTTCTCCTTAAGTGGCATGTTACAAAATTGCACTAAAAACTGATATAGGTTACTGGAAAAGTGGTCCCCACGACAAACGGGACTTTAAAACAAAAGATTATGAAAACTGAAAACTAATCTTTTGGGTTTGTATCAAATTAGAGTTGGGATGTACCATGAAGTTACCTGCTTACAGGATAATTTGCAATTTGATTTTAGAGCAATCTCCCACCCTCGCCCACCATGCAAAGGCATACAGTACGACTCTCTAACATAACGTATGTTTTAGATAGTCATGTTCACTTAATTTTAACATATTCTTGATCGGCACTCTGTTGGGCTCGTTGCTGAGGTATACAACGAGCTCTAATACCGATTTACAGTCGGCCATTTGGATATCATAATAGCTATTTATGGCATAACTTTCGTGGGATTCAATGAAAATACGAAACATAAATTCACCCTCATTCTTTACTGGTATACCTGTAACTTAGTCATTTCAACTGCATGTATACTACAATTTCAGCCAAAATCACTTGTAACCCGGTTTAAATACATGGTTAAATAACTTACCGCTGCAGTAACTATGTACCCTGAGTGCATTAAAGAGCCTGGTGCGTAGTTACTTGCCTTGGTAACAGACTACAGGCTACACCACACAATCCTGACTCTTTGCGTCGTGCTCAGTTTGGAAGTAGTAGTAGTGGTTTCTGAATACTTTTTTGAGTCCTCCCAACTCTCTGGAAAAGAGCTGTTCGACAAAACCGAACTAGTACCGTAGTTTTCTGAATCCAGGCTTCAACAATACATTATTTCCATGGCAGCAAATGAACACCGGGCTGAGAGTCACGCTTATTCCGAAAATGCATTACTATACACTGGTTTTCCAGCCACCATATACCGGTACGTAAGTGTAAAAATTTAAGCAGATTTGTGGGTGTAGAAACCTTTTCTGTTGTCGCACATAACCATGGACTTCATTTACCACTCTCTGATTGGCTGTATCAGTGAACTGTTAGCTGTGCGTAACTGTCTGTAATCAAGGAGGTGACAACTCCCTGCTGTCATCTTCAGTGCCTACATGCAGACAGAACTGGGCACAAAAAATCGAATCACCGAACCATGAACTTGAAAAGTTCCTTCAAAAACCTCCTTAACTAGCCGTTCGCGGTTTAACAGCAACGATAATCAAGTTTACAAGGTCAATACATTTGAAGAGCATACTGCGTCTGTAAAATTCATCGATATATGGCACACAAATGAAGTGACAAACTGTAATCAAAATTAGAACATCCGGTTTCAACAATAAACCCCAACTATAGCTTCATCTCCTCAAAATATGCAATTTATGCATTGGAAAAATTAAAGGCCCAACCTCTCACTCCAAACAGTACCAATTCTTCTAACCTTCTTACTCATGCTCTCCCAAAATTGTCTGAAATTCATCCTCATCCAGACACAATCTAAGTTGATTGCTTCAGGGTGAATATAAAAGGCTCAATGTGTATAATTAAAACTCTCCCAGTACAGTTCATATTGTGTAATGTAAGCTTTGGTACTCTGCATTGTTTGAATGAGCTGTCAATCAAAGCGTTGAGTCAATTGAGAATTTCGGTAAGTCCCTACAAGAATTGTAGTTTGGGATAAGAGAATTGGCCCTTGAAGGAAGTTGCATATAATTTATGAATTTGGGGATTTTGGATAAACAAATTATTCTTTACCAACAAATAGTTAGACTTATACGGTATGTGTGAAAATCTTATTTCTTTGGAAGAGTGTTCAAGGTTTGTTGCGTTATTTTGAATTATGATCCTGTGTCTATAAATTGTGAAATTTTTTAAAACATGACTTATATCAGTAGGCGGAAATGAAAGGAGTATTTTCCTTAATTAAAGTTTCATGTATGCACTCTTGAAATAGGCGAGCTGCAATGTCATCCAGAGTGCACAGACACGTTGTTTCCATTATTATTATTATTATAGATCATTGTTGATGTTTTGTTTGTTTGTTCAGTCAATTACGTCTTGACTAAGACTTCGGCTTCCTTCAATGCAAACACACTGCTGCAAGAGAGTACAGAGTGGGGAGCGCAGGAGATTAATTTTGAAAAGGACCTACCGATAAACGGCGCGAATGCTGCCGGATCATTGCGGTTCGAATTCCCCGGTCTCCCTTACCCCACATTTTTATTCAACTTTAGACAGTACCAAAATTTGCACTACAGTGAATCAATTCCTAATATCCTGACAATTTTTGAGTATATTTTAAAGAGTACCGCCAATTCTGGAATTTTTATTTTATATTTATATTTTGAAGAGGTTGCCAAATGGAACTTATTCATCCAACTGCTATTGTCAGAACTTGTTCCATTTCAAAATTTTAGTTCACTGCGCAATAGTGTTTTAATTTCTTGTTGTACAACTCGTATTTCCTTCTTTGTTTCCCTTTGAAATTAAATTTTTATGACCTCGAAGTTCCACACACTCTACATCCCCATCGCATAGATTCCTTACCTGCATGGCATGGAATCAAAAACGTGTCCAGCATTTAAACATTTGTTTTTCTCCCACTTTAAGTGTGCATCAAAGTGCCCTCAAATTTGGTTCCAAGTGTCTTCACATGTACGTCATTGGTGCGCCATATTCTACAAAAAAAAAACCTGCGTCAAAGTTTACGTGGTGTTGGTTCATGATCAACTGCGTGGTGGAGGGATGCGTCAGTGGACAAGGATGTTTTACATTCCTAACAAACATTGACCGACCTTGACCAGGGATAGGTGCGTGTTACAATAGGTAGATGTATACCTTAAGATCTAACCCAAACCTTCATTTTGAGAGAGATGTGGAAATTTTCAAACCAGGTTAACTCTTGTTCGTCCTGGGATAAAAGTCAAATTCAAGCGACCGGCTTAATTAATAATACTGATGCAATTCAAGAGAGATGAAAATCGTTCAAAGAACATGTGCATCGAAATTTCCTTATACTATACCTGCAGGCTGCACATCTAGAAGTGAAAGATCTATTTTCAAAAGGGTTCTATCGGCAGAACAAGAAGTTATTTCTCTTCCAAGAATCTTCGATGCGTCGGTACAAGAATTTGTACCCCAAACTGTGGGTTCGCGCAATTGGCGATCGCTAATTCGTGCCCAAAATGCTGCCTGAAAATATTGGCTATATGGTGAAAATTAATACCTTGACAAGTCCAATTTTTAAGGTCTGCCAACTGAAACCGAAGTTTACATAGTCATATACAATTAAAAACTTCAATCCGCAAATAGCAAGTTCACCAATTAACTGATTCATTATAGTATATTATATTCTTTATTCTTAAAATTATTAGTTGTCACACCAATGTAAGATTCTCTATTTCTGTTAGAAGATTACATGGCATATGGAAAAATAACACAAATTTTCTATGCAATATACAATTCTGCACTTTACAATTATGAAATTAAATAGAAGATTAATTAAAAAGAAAGTTGTATAATAAGGAAAGTGCGAAGGATGTGGTACTAGACCTTGCGCATCGACTACCCATTGACGTCATCCTTGGACGCAAAACAATGGAATACGTAGCCGCATGCATAAGAATTCGTCTACAAGTGTAGAGGGCTATGCCCGTATTAGACTGATTGACAAAGCTGTCTGCACTTGTCTGCATGTGTTTGGTTTGTTTTGCTCCGGAAGTAGGGCGTACTTTCCCCTCTGTGACATCATATGAACAAGGTCTATATGGGGCAAGCGGTTAGGGGAAGGGCTCTTTGACGGGCCTTTCTATAATCAAATCAATAAAAAGGAAAAATTAGGGATTTTTTTAAACACCCAGATCGATACTTCTCCTGTTGTTAAATCTAAAAAGCCACGGAGAACCCTCCAACCCTCCTTACTCAGACCTTCTCCACTTTCCACCCCAGTCTACTTTAATGAAACAGAGTACTAGTTTCAGTTTATCCCCTTTTCATCCTTAAGAGAGGTACAAGAGATTATAAACGTCAAAATATATTCACACATAATTTCATATAATAATGAACAACACAATGTCAAAAATCAAATAATTATTTAAAATCAAATTATTATTTTTATAGTTTGTTACGTTACTTATCTATTTTTGTTGTTTAGTGAGGGTAATTGTCTAATTTAATATCGGTGAATATTTTAGAACATCGGCACGAACTCTTTTAACACAAAGGTGTCTTCCGAGTTCATGTCATATGCAATGGCATAGAGATATATAGAGTTCGTAACATGATATACCACACTGAAACATTATGGTGACGTTTTAAGACAGGTTACAAGGCTTAGCACTAGAGCATAAAACATGTTATCCATTTGGTTACAAGGTTGCATAATTAAGACACTCGATATGTACTAAAGACTTCAGCAGGTGAATAAAAGAGATAAAAATGGACAAAATAGAGAACAGCGTTTTGAAAAATAGTCATATTTCCCGGGCCTACTGGGACCTAACCCACCGACTGGTTACAACAGTGTACGTTGTTACCAGTCACCGAGAAGATCTGATTTAGCCTACATGTTCTTTGAGAACATATATATATATATATATATATATATATATATATATATATATATATATATATATATATATATATATATATATATATATATATATATATATATATATATATATAAATATATATATATATATATATATTATTATATATATATATATATATAATGTATATATATATATATATATATATAACCGTAATAGCAAAAAATAATACTTAATAATGTCAACCAGGCAATAATAAAGTGCTCAACCCTATAAACATATATATATATATATAGGTCGAAAAGAGGTAGTAAAAAGTGCTTAAAAGTTTGCGGAAAACTCCACGACGTTTCGGGTATAAACCCTTCATCAGGTGGCAAAAACCAAACTGAACAACCAACAGTAACAATTGGACACGACAAACATCAAATCCGAAGCGATCGCTGTAAAAACAGAACCGGACGAAAGTGACTGTCAGAGAACATGAGTGCGAAGGATGAAACACAAATCAAAAAAAGAGAAAGAGCGTCCTGGATGAAAAAATGCACGTAAAAATCGAACATGTTCTTAAAAAAGGGAAAACAGGAGACAAAAACTAGCTCCGGAAAAAAAAAATTGTAAATAAGGCCTACACAGAAAAAAACGAGCACGAACGGGTAAGTGTAAAAGGAGTAAAAACTGGTACAAAAAAGGGGTGAATATTACAAAAGGTCAATTCTAACGTTAAGCCCGTGTGGAGCGAGAGTACCTAGCCTCATGATCAGTCGGTTTTCAGCACTAAGGCGGTCACGATCGGAGCCTCGGCACATTACAGCTGCCGTAACGGTTAAATGCTGTATTGAACAAGGTGAAGGGGGGTTGAAATGTGCAGCCACCGGGTATCCATGGAGATTCTGTTTGATGGACCTAAGGTGCTCGGTGACTCGATCCGCGAGGCGGCGCTTGGTCTCTCCCACATACAACGAGTTACATCTCCCACAAGCTAAAATATACACTACATTTGAGGAAATGCAGGAGAATCTTTGTTTGACAATAAAGCTATTGCCGTTGGGGCCAGAAATGTTGACGAGGTCGTGTTTGCCGACAACTGGACATGTATTACACCTCGGACGGTTACATGGAAAGGTACCAGCCGTGTCGTCGAAAGAAGTTTGTGGGTGGGAAGCCCGAACTAAATGGTTGGCTAAATTTTTCCTTTCTGCTGGTTCCTTTAATTCTGCGATAGATAGATTCTATCTATCCCTTATTCCCAGCTCTTGCGAGCCAGACGAATTTGTTCGGAGGATTCTGACTTCTCTACTGCCTCTGAAGAAATTTTGTCCTTTTTTGAAAAACGCCAGTACCCTGCCAAAATCCTCTCTAATGCCCTACGCAGAATTCAAGGAACCAGCAGAAAGGAAGCCTTGGAGAAAAAGAGCAAATCTGGTACCAGTCTACGTATTCCTTTAGTTATTTCTTATCACCCTTCGATCCGTCCTATTTTACACGCTATCCACAAAAATGTAAAGTTGCTCCGACAAGACCCCTCAACCCGTGATGTTTTCCCGGAACCCCCCATCACTGCCTTTAGAGTTGAGAAAAATTTAGCCAACCATTTAGTTCGGGCTTCCCACCCACAAACTTCTTTCGACGACACGGCTGGTACCTTTCCATGTAACCGTCCGAGGTGTAATACATGTCCAGTTGTCGGCAAACACGACCTCGTCAACATTTCTGGCCCCAACGGCAATAGCTTTATTGTCAAACAAAGATTCTCCTGCATTTCCTCAAATGTAGTGTATATTTTAGCTTGTGGGAGATGTAACTCGTTGTATGTGGGAGAGACCAAGCGCCGCCTCGCGGATCGAGTCACCGAGCACCTTAGGTCCATCAAACAGAATCTCCATGGATACCCGGTGGCTGCACATTTCAACCCCCCTTCACCTTGTTCAATACAGCATTTAACCGTTACGGCAGCTGTAATGTGCCGAGGCTCCGATCGTGACCGCCTTAGTGCTGAAAACCGACTGATCATGAGGCTAGGTACTCTCGCTCCACACGGGCTTAACGTTAGAATTGACCTTTTGTAATATTCACCCCCTTTTTTGTACCAGTTTTTACTCCTTTTACACTTACCCGTTCGTGCTCGTTTTTTTCTGTGTAGGCCTTATTTACAATTTTTTTTTTTTCCGGAGCTAGTTTTTGTCTCCTGTTTTCCCTTTTTTAAGAACATGTTCGATTTTTACGTGCATTTTTTCATCCAGGACGCTCTTTCTCTTTTTTTGATTTGTGTTTCATCCTTCGCACTCATGTTCTCTGACAGTCACTTTCGTCCGGTTCTGTTTTTACAGCGATCGCTTCGGATTTGATGTTTGTCGTGTCCAATTGTTACTGTTGGTTGTTCAGTTTGGTTTTTGCCACCTGATGAAGGGTTTATACCCGAAACGTCGTGGAGTTTTCCGCAAACTTTTAAGCACTTTTTACTACCTCTTTTCGACCTACACATTTCAACAGTGCTCCGCAGCATTTCGACCTTATATATATATATATATATATATATATATATATATATATATATATATATATATATATATATATATATATATATATATATATATATATATATATATATATATATATATATATATATATATATATATATATATATATATATATATATATATATATATATATATATATATATATATATATATATATGCATGTTATATACCCGGGTATAGTAACTGATATGGAAATGTTAATGTAGCTATTGAAGTGTTAAAGGTAAGGTTCACGTGGTACAAATATCCAGTGTAGCTTATATATTCAACTTGTCCCCTTAAACAGCTAAAAGTTGTACCTCTCCATTCTAATCATTCTACGTTCTGGAGATGTGACCGCGGCCTGAGTGATCTTGAGAGGCCGCTACGTAATCGGTGGTAGATTCTTTGGCGTCGTTATGTCTGGCGGTGCAGGTATATGTATTCTTTCCGCTCCTTCATATAATGTGTCTCGGGACGGTGTTGCCATGCTGTCAGCATTGTGTCCCTCTGGATTAAAGTAATTCATCGTTACATATCCATTTGACTGCATATTCATAGTTGGTTGCCTGGGGAATGACGATGGATCAGATTGTTGCCCAGCCATGGTATGTCCATAAGACGGAGGAGCAATTACGCTTTCGCTGTAAGTAGGTGGTTTGTCCATGGGAGGTAAGTGGTGAGCGGGTCTCATCTCATCTCTCATGGCAGTATCTACAACCAGTGCTAGTCGGGGGCTTTGGACATTACAATTTCTTGAAGTAAGTGGGCATGGTGTATTATCTGGATTGGTTTGTGCATTTTTTCTTTTCTTCATTTTCGCGTAATGAAAGCTCGATAATATAGAGATCCCTATGAGTACTCCACCGATTATTAAATACACTCTAAACCTCTGATAGAAGGACTTCTCCTCTTCTGAAAAAGAAAAACACAATGAATTCATTTTACGTAATTAGGACAAATGACAACGTAATATCATTTTAGAAAAAAAAAAATCTCCTTTTAAGTTGAACCAGGTAGTTGAACCCTGTTATGATCTTCCTTGTCCGCCAGATCGATTGAAGTGTTTATTATTCAATTATATTTTTTATTATTTATTTTCTTTTTTCCTCATCCAAGAGTTTTCAGCTCTAAATTCCATGAGGATTTTTCCCAATACAAACAATAGTATGTTGTTCGGTGTGTACCCAGCCAGGCCCTGGCCCAGCCATTTTTCGCAGAAAGGGGCGTCGAGCTATGCGATTATCTTACACATTACAAGGGTGAACAGTCGAAACATTAAGCAAAGTATAATTTCATTGTGGGGATATTATTTCGTAAAAACCAGCTTTTAAGTGACATGTTTAAAGGCATCAGTATATTCGAGGCAACAACCAGCTCATGGCTAGACAAGGTACAGAAGTAGGCGAAACCTTTTCGAGGGCAGATATTTTAAGAGGGTGAAATGTGTACAAAGGAATTAATTCATTGGCAAACTTCAGTGACAGGGGGGCGAAAAAATTTCAGGGTCCTCGACCCTGTCCCCACCCCCGACCGTTGGTTACGGACCTGGGCAACAGTTTTCACTCAACCATTCAAAACTCGTTAATCATTGAACCGATTTCATACATGGTTTGATTAGTTTGGAGTTGTACGTATTAATGTTTTGAAATAAGATTTAATCATTGACACCGCAGCATTTTAATATTTGTTATATGCTAATTTCAACAGGGCATCGGTTTACATGCAGGCAAATGCTTAACTATCGGTACCTGCCTGTGGAAGATAACACATATAAAAGAAAAGGGGTAGATACATATTGTTTAACAAGGTGTCTCTTGATTGGCTGTTGCCATTGTATTGTATCGATTGTGTCCTTTGTTAGGGTTAGGGACTAGCCAAGGATTACGGCTATCGTTAGCCAGTTATAAAATTTCTTGTTAAACAGTGTGCATCGCAGTGGCGTAGCTACTGGAAAAATTTTTGGGGAAATTTGTCGAAAATGGGGAAATTTGATGAATCTTCCTATTATTGCAAAAATTTCACAAAAATTTCTCAAAATTTTTGTTAGAATAAGAAATTGTGAGACATTTCTCATACATAATTAGTATTTTCATGCAACAAATTAACTCAGATTTCGCCAGTGTCGCATGAACCGGCCCAATTTGCGTTCCACAGAAATGTCCTCGTTGCGTAGGAGATTGAATGTTCTCTTGTGCTTGTATACGCCCCGGGGGTTATGATCAGTGCATTTCAGTGCACATGAAGCCGTTATTCAGGTGATACTTTGGGAATTCATCAGTAAAAGGATGTGAAAACTGACAAGTCACTACCGTAGACCCCCGAGGTTGTTATGTTCTTCTACAAGCTAGCAGTAGCTGTACGATTTTACTCTGTGTACATAACGATGGATCGGGCTGAAACAATCCATGGCCAACGATAAACTTAAAGTTAATCTAGAAATTAGAATTAACGGGATCCGTTGGCACACTTAGATTTTGTTACTTAGCCTAATCCTTGGAGACTTACAAGCTAGTTCGGGAAAATAGCTTTCTGCTCACTTTGAGTGTAACAATAAATGGACAATGTTTTGAGTACCTTGTAGCCTTCTACACATAACAGACTGCTTTTCTCACAGGATATCCTGTGTGATCGAACCACTATTAGGCCTCCTTAGTGGCATGCGAAAGGGAGACCATTTGGGCCATGCCCCCCTCACAGATGCCATTTTTTCTTTGTTCTTAAAAGTACGTAGTCTAACTCTATTAACACAGATTTTACTTCAAAAGATAGCATATGTGGCACCAGATTGCTTATAAGGACACCCAATTTTTCAAAATTTTTCAAAGGGGGGGGGGGGGGGGATTGTCCCTGCAAGGTCTCTCAGTGATGCCGTTTTTTTTTTTAATTCCTACAAATAGACCTAGGCAAATTCTGTCAAATTCCGATTTTTACTTAAAAAGGTAGACTCTGTTTCCCACTGGTGGCATCGATAAAAAAGACTACATATTTAGATTCTCTTTACCAGCATAAATACGCTATTTTGACCATCTGAGGGGTCTGATTTTTCGAAATTTTCTTTTCGCTCCGTGCCAACCAATGGTGGCGCTTCTCTCGGTCTTTTGGGCAAAATTACATATTTGGAGTAAAATAAGCTCTTAACTCTCTGATCACTTTGCAGTTTGAGAACATATTTTGAAGTGAGCATTTTATTGCAAACGACAAAAGAAGAAAGCGACTGGCTAGATTCTTCGTATTAGCCTGGAAAATGCTATTTCCGGCCATCTAAGGGGTCTGATTTTTCCAAATTTTCTCTACGCTCCGCGCCAACCAATGGTGGCGCTCCGCTTAGATAATCTTTATGACAAAATAACATTGTGTGGCCAAGAAAAACCACAAATACCGATCAATGCTCTTTTATTTGGACTTCTAAAAGTGTGCAAATCTAATGACAAGTTTTACTTCGTAAGGTAACATAAATGGCATATGAGTACATGTAAAGACACAAAAGTTTCAGTTTTATCCTCATGAACCACCACGATTCAACTTTTAACACTGTTCCCGTCAAAGTCGAAAATCTTGCACCATTTTGCATGTAGGCTCCTTGAAAACGTCAAAAAATTTCCGGACACCCCTCCCCTTAGACCATACTGCATGCCCCTCCCCCTTCAGAGAAATCCTGCGTAAGCCACTGCTTTAGTACATACAAATAAACCAGATGTTGTTTACCAAAATAATATACTTTGTTATTTCCGATTGCTCTATGTTATACTTTAAGATTAAAATGCAGGTAATATTACAAAATGACATGGTAATGTTGTTATACTTGTAAGTTTGCATATTTTATATGAAATACATGCACACTGACCGGGAAAAGTTTTGGGGAAATTTCATACCTTTGCCCCCCCCCCCCCCCTGGAAAAAATCCTAGCTACGCCACTGGTGCATCGCCCCAAGAAAAGTGGTTATTTCTTAATGATGGCTGATGGTTTGAGACAAAAATGAATATTTTCAGTACCTAGTAGGCCTAATGGGCACCTACAGCCATGAATCAGTGGCGGAGCCAGGGATTTCGGTCAGAGGGGCGAAAATGGTCTGCATGTACGTTTCGAATGAGTTAATACCCTGAGCCTCAGCACGATCGAAGCCACGGCTTTTCAGACTTTCCATTTGATTTTCCGCACCTGGTAGACAAATTCTTTGAAATTTCTCCTCAGCAAGTTTTTCTATTAAACATGTTTAAATTTTCTATCCATGAGCCTCCGCGGAAGAAAAATCTCGGCGGGGGGTCTTAATTCTTTTAGGAGGAAAAATTCGCCACAGTGAGTTGGTCCCTAATGCAAGAAAATTTTGACCCAAAATGCCTCTCAGATCGCTAGAAATGACATTTCTAAAGCCTATTTACCACAAATAAATAAGGAAAACACTGAGTGAACTGTTAAGAAATATGTTAATTTTTCTTATCGTCTTTTTCTTTATGTTTTCTTCGTTTTGCAGGTTTTTTATTTTCCAGGGGAGGGCAAGTTCCCCTCGCACCTACCTGCGGACGCGCATGTTTCTATCCCTCTCTTTCACATTCTTGTATGAAGGCAGTCAGTATATTTTGTGTGTTATTGTCAGGTCTCGATTTAAGATTTTAGTGTGATAATGGGCTACTTTGTGAAGATAAAGATTTAACCTGCTAGAGCTAAATAGCGAGCAATCTTACAGAGGGAAAAATTAATTATGGAAATTGATCACCGTTAGGTGTACGGTTTTGGCATCTGGAAACAAAATAAGTACACGAAGAAAAATTAATCGACGTAATTTACATTATGTGACCACTCTGAAATAGCCACTAGTTAAGTACATGCAATTAAAGAAATAGCCATGGCAAGAGGTCTGCTTGGCTCTATAGAGATCGAATTCATAAGAAATAAAAGTAGCCTAAACTTATGCCAATTTGATGGAATTTTTTGGCTTTTGAGACCACAGAAGTACAAAAATTAGCATTTTCATGGGATTTTCGTGCATTGTCAGAAATAGCCATGTATCATGAGAATGGTCACTTGAAGGAAAGCAAAACGAAAACTGCCCATTAAAACTTTTAAACCACTACCACCATATGATAACAGTTTTATTTAATTTAATCTTAACCTGAATGTTCTCTTCAAATGATTTTTAAAGATGTTGCGGAAGCTATTTTGCTATGTTTATAAGCTGTTTTTATGTCTATGTTGGCAATTAGGCCTACCACCGACAAGAAGAGGGCTATTTGCGCTACAATTATTGTTGCACCCTTTGCAACATCTGTTGCAATTAATGTCAATCTGTGTATTTTGTAAGCTTATAATCACGCTTAGTGTGGAAGCAATGAACTTAGCTCAGTTACAACATTCATTAGTGCGTATAAAACATGAAAATACGTTTCGTTTCTTTGTTATTAATGCAATTGATTCCGACAAGTGTAGCTTTTGTCCCAACGAAACAGAAACAATCCAGCACATCTTTTATTATTGCAATTTCACATCTGTTCTTTGGAATTATTTGCATAATATTTTCACTAAAGCAAATATCAGTATTAATCTCTTTGATATTAGCGTTGTTTTATTTGGGGTGATTTAGCCCGAGTCGGTAACCTTCTGATCCTTTTGGTGAAGTTTCATATTTTTAAGTGTAAGTTACAAAAATCCATCCCGTCGGTGTATAGTTTACAGAAATTTTTAAAGTATTCTTTTGACATTAACGAATATATTTTTAAGGAAAACATGAAAATAAACATTTGGGAAAGATATTGGTTGTGTGGTATACGTTGCTGGATTTAGAAGATTAAGAATATTTCGGTATTTTTGTTAATGTTATTTTAATGGAATATTTGCTGTTTCAATGTCATTTGTAACCTTTACGTGGAATTGATGGCCAAGAGAAAATAACGATTAAATGAGAAAAAAGATACGTTTCGGCAAAACCTATCCCTATATTACAGAAGATGGCCCTTTTCATCAGAATAAAGTGCAGATAGTACAGTTACTGGTGGCTGTTTGAGCATTTTGTTATCTGTGCCTTAAAACAACGCTATTAAATCATGTCTTTTGCCAAAAATGTTGCAAGAGTAAAGTATGTTAAAAACATAAAAAGGGAGCCCACGGACGATTTTGGTCCGTCGGGGGGGGGGGGGGAGGCGACCGCCCCCCTGACAATACGGCAGCCCCACTACTGTCATAAATGAAACAAGACCATGGGCAGTACTATGAGCCGTAGCCGGCAATCTACAAAGAGGGTTTTGGAATTAGGAATTAAGCATTTTCAAAGCAATTTTACCTCGGAGCCACTTTGTAACCACGTTACTGAACATGTTAAACACACGTGGTAAACAAGTTACATGCAAAACACACGCGTCTAATTGCCTTAACTCTTTGCATTTAAACACGTATAATTGCTAAACAACTAGTGCTCATTAGCTAAACATGTTTAGAATGTAAACGTGTGTACAAAGTGGGGAAAATGAGTGTTAAATTGCCAAACACGTTTTTCAAATTGTGGGCAAAATCTCTAGGGGGCAGGTTAAACACTGTCTACGTACGATTTGGAACAGTTGCCCCCGCAGGCAACCCCTGTCCCCGCCCCACATGTATACAATGCATCCGATGACCATCGCAAAGATTCCTAAGGTAAAACGACGTTTCCGTTTTAGTTCACAAAGCGGCTTCAACCTAGTGGCGAGGTAGGTACGTGCTGCGCGGTTCATGGAGTAAAATTTGAACACAAGCAAAGTTGAGCATGGAATTCCTACAAACAAAGCTGTGTTTCCACCCCATTTTCTAATTACTGTAACTATTAACCTCTTTAAAGGGGGTGTCTTGGTCCCTTTATAACCAACTTACCTTCGTGAAAACATATGATTGACACACCGTCACAGTCGTATCTTTCGATGCTGTGCAGATCACACTCAGCGACTGCGAAGAGCGAAGTTTCGTCATCCGGGCCATAGCAATCAAATCTTATGGCAGATGGCATTGTGTCGCCGTTTCCAAAGGCTGTGTCAAAGTGCTCTGATTCATCGGCGTGGTAACCTAGCTGACGACACACTACCCTCTTCGCGTAGGAGTTGAACTCATCTTGACACACTCTTTCCCATTGCTGCCCGGTCCACACCTCCAAACGTCCTTCTCTGGGCTCACTTCCATTAGTCAAACGCGGAGTGAGGTATTCTGTACGAGTTAAATGTTGAAACGTTGTTTGAAAATGATGCTGCATCCATATACATGAGTTTTTTATTAGACCTGGCTCTGTCCTAAATAAATTTTTCATACTCAAATTGTATCAGTTCAGGGCGCTTGCGAACTAGAACTGTAGGCCTACGTAGTCGATGTTTTCTCTAAAAGAAGGGTTTAAGGTCACAACAGGATTTTGTATGTTAGAGAGGGACTTATTCTAAGCATTTTGGTGAAAATTGCATTGAAATCCGATGTGTGGTTCTCAAGATATGAACAGTTAAAGTTTTCACATTCTCAACAAAAAGTGAACTTGAAGCAAGCACATAATGGCATCACATCCCCACGTTAATGGGCAGTCTCTTGTTTTCTTTAAACTTTATACTGGATTTTCTCCTCCGGTCAACAATCCCATATTATTAAAATGTGATTGAATAAGTGGCATGATAATTTTACAAACTTTGCATCCCCACAGGGAGGTCATATTCCTATTAACTCCAAGGTCAACACTACAGTCTGATAAAACAGAGGGAAACAAAGCATTCTTTTTCAATGTGAGGAAGTGATATGAGCTCTGCTGCCCTCAGACTCACTTTTGAACACAATTCTACTGATCTCATTTACTGATATCTCAAGAAATACCGTGTCCGATTTGAATGGAACTTCCCCAACACTCTGTAGATTTTGTTCCTCTTTCACATATGAAAATTAAACTTTTGTCTAAACTTCCCCTTTAAGAATCTGCAATCCTTGACCCCATAGAAATCACAAACCGTTCTGAAAACATTCCGCAATTTTATTTCCAGTGTAAGGTTTTCGGTCTTGGAAAGACTATATCAAAGGCCCCTCGGCAACTTTTAAAGGCATAATCCTCAGTCTCACCACAAACTACAGTTTTTTAACTAAGCTAATCTACAGATATTCTCAATTAAAACCACTCTACGATTGATAGCAAGTTCAAAACATGGAGAGCAGTATTACACAGGCGTATACTGTACTGAGAGTGTTTTGATTTCACTTTATGGTCTTGTAGTCTTGTAAGCATTCACCCTTTAAGGCCCAGTTCTCTCACCCCAAATAGCAATACCCCTAACCTTCTTACTGAAGCCCCTCCCACAATTGTCTGAAATTCATCCTCATCCAGACACAATCTCAGTTTATTGCTTCAGGGTGAGTATAAAAAAACTCAATTTATATAATCAAAACACTCTCAGTACCGTTCATGCTGTGTAATATTAGTTTTGGCACTCTGCCTTGTTTGAATTAGCGGTCAATCAAACAGCTGAGACAATTGAGAATTTTGGCACCCGTGTACCAAAAGGGTAGTTTTGGGTGAGAAGTCTGGTCCTTTAAGAAATAAACTGAGATTGCATTTGGATGAGAATGAATTTTAGCCAGTCGTGGGAGGGGCTTAGGAAAGTAGGTTAGGAGAATTGGACCGAACTGTTTGGGGTGAAAGGATGTACTATCCTTAAATAACGAATTCAATGTATGATTTAAAAATGAACGGACTAGAACAAGAAAGTGTAATATTAGACCAGGGGGCAGAAAGGCACACAGCATGCAGAATACTCTAACATCTTAATAATAGTTTTACGAATTTTGTCTCTTGCTTCCTTCTTTGTTCCCGTCTTTTGTTCGGCTGGATTGGTGGGTTAACTTCTTCATCCTCCAGCTAAGGGAGCCATGCCGGAATATGTATTCCCTCATTTTGAAAATACACCTATTGACTTGAGATTTTTAAACATAAATTTGGAGTAGGTAGCAACAAAAACAATCATTTTGGCACAATACCATACCTTCTCGTTACGGCGGGGGTGGGGGTGGGGGGTGGGGGTGGGGGGTAGGGTGGATGGTGGCTTAAATTTGTACACTGTGTAAAGTGCCTGTAAACTTACCGTAACAAAAGTAAAGAAATACACGTGAATCCACGAAGCATGTGCAGTTGGGATTGTTATTTTTTTGTATTTATTCATTCATTCATTCATTCATTCATTCATTCATTCATTTTTTAATATAATTTTAGTCGTTCTTTAACTGTGTAACGTTCTGTGGCCCCTCCCCCCACCCCACTGTTTTTCGACCCCTGTACAGTAGATTGCGCAACTGTTACTGTAACGAATAAAAGAAAACATTGAGCCCAACGTGTCTGGGTACAAGTCACCAATTCCCAATGTGATGACAATGGAACTCACCTGGTTCTATACACCTCACGCCTGCGTCATTATGATGACTGCACTGAGTTTCGAACCAAGCTCCATGAAAACAGTCGGTCAAACGGTCTTCATAACCGCTGCATTCAACGTAGTCAAACCAGATTTCACCGGTACCCTGGTCAAACGTGCCGCCGTTTTCTGCAGACAATGCTCCCGGATATCCAAGTTGCCTGCAAACCACGTCGGCATCCAATATGCTCCAGACACTGTCACATACAGTTCCCCATCTGGAGGAATGGTACAACTCAACCCTTCCTTCGGATGGGAGGTTTCCCCCGACGAGACGGATACTATCTTCGATTGGATTGGCTACAATATAAACGTAATAAATACAATGACATCATAATAAACACAAGTTGAGCAGCGCGTTGTCAACTCGCCAGTAGTGTATACTTGAACACAAACAAGAGTTACGAAAGCTGCGGTACCACTGCAACGAATTCAGATCGGATTTCAATCCGAGTTTTGTTTTTTATTTTTTATTTTTTATCTTTTTTTTTATTTTTACAATTCCCGATCAAAAACTCTTTCATCGCTGGTCGGAAAAACAAAAAGTGTAAACCATTTAGTGAACGCGACTAATTGGTTGCACTATAATTGTCCCTAAAATATTGTACATTCAAATGGTTGAGTCCTAGCTATATATTACCAACAGCCTGAGGCTGGCGAAAAGTCTTGGACCTGTCCGCTTTGTAAGGACTTTCGCAAAAGCTAAAACACTTAGCACATATTAATACGGTGAACATACACTGAGGCCTTTGGTACAATATTCTAATCAAGAAAGAAACTTTCGCAGTTATGGATTTAAAGGACAAGTCCCCATGCACGGCGCAGAACTGTAAACTAGGTTAAATGCATGTGTACATTTTAGAACAAAACAGTTTTCCGTAAGGGAAAGAAATACTGTACCTTTAGGGTAACACCGTAATCCAGCGTCAAGATGATGGTAAAGAGAGCTATTAAAAAGCCAAGACGCGTCAGTCATACACTCAGATATCTCAGTTTCGTGTCCAGAGCAGGACATACAGTTTAAGACTTCCCCAGTACCACTTCCAAAGTACGACGAACTGAATATTTCATCGACGCCTCCGAAGTTCAATTCTCGACACACAACATGGGCTTCCGCCCAATAGAAATTGTCAAGGAAGACCGTCCCCCATTCTCCTTGGAAGAAAACCTCAACACGACCTTCGTATTGAGAGTATCCATCGGCAAGCCGTAATGCTACCGTTTGGGCTGTGGAACCAATTAACAAAATAAGAAGAGATCAACGTAATGCAACGGAAAGGTTTAGTAACTTCATCATATTACGGTCTCCACGAGAAATCAGACTTCGTTTCGTTTCGTTTATTTTTTATTTTTCGCTTTAACATATATACATACAAATATAGGGTTTAAATGTTACAAGAAGAATCACTAGCAAAATAAGGAGGTTAAAAAAAACGGGTCAAAATGAGAGAGAGTTTCCGAGCTAGGAGACCCATCCCCTCAAGCCACCCACGCCACCCCACCCCACCCCACCCAGCAAAAAGCAACGGAGAAGACAATACTTAAGATAATTTAAAAAGTCAAAGCGCCATGATCAGATGTCTAGGGAATGAATTCAGTGCGTAAAAAGTAAGAGTATGCCTATAATTCTGAATAAAATGGCGTGAAATGCGTTATATGAAGGACTGGACACTTTGATTGGCTATGGCAGAAGTCGGGAGGGAACCCCAAAGCCGAATGGAAGAGAAGTTGTGCTCTAAACAACTTTGAATAGTCGGGATGCAGATTGTCGTGTGTTGTGGATATGAACTGAAAAGTTGTGAGAAAATAAATTTGAAAATTGACAGGGCAACGGGTTTCGAGCAAGTGATGTGGGACATCTAAGTTATCGAAAAGCTATCGAAAAGAGTACGACTAGTACTGGAACCAGTAGAGTGTTTAGAGGGAGCGGGATCACAGGCCACTTCTCTTCGAAGTCAGTCGGGGGAAAACCACTCAGTCGGGGGATTTAGTTACGGGTTCGAGGAAGAGAAAAACTTTGAAGAGACACACTGAGCATGCAAACCTGAACCAGATAAAATTTCAGAAAAATGTTTGTCAAAGCAAAAAAGAAAAAAAAGGTAAAGGGAATCCTGCACACGCCACTGACTGGACCAACCAATGGAACAAAAGTGAAGACAAGGTAAATGGAACCATAGTGAATATATACTTCCCTGGTTGGAAAACTTAACGTGTACCTATATGCACACACGTACAAGCCGGAGAAGGTATGTTGAGAACTTCAGAAAAGTGCTTCACGTGACATTGATAGTGCATACGATTGAATTGCGTTTGAACACTGCATTAACAACCAACAGGAAAGTAAAAAAGTGCGAATGAATAGATTGGTGTTTGAGTGAACTGAAGTACCAAAAAGTAAGTGGCCACCTTCGCATGCACCCAAAGAGGCCTTTCTTTTTTCTTTTTTTTGTTTTTTTGCCCAGCTGTGTTGGGCCTATTCCAAAATAAAGGCACTGCAACGAGCCTGTGAGGAGTCACTTTGCAACCGTGATATGCCATGTTATCATTTATGCGTTAGCCTGTGTGCGGCTTAACGATACGAATGGCCAGCGTACGCGTTCGTCGCAGAGTAATGCATGCCATAAGAAGGAGGAATGTGTTTCAAAAAAAGGTAAGGGCTTAAAAACCGTATTATGAGTTATACCCAGTTAAAGTGTATGTACCTTAACTAGGAACTACACTGTTAAAAATTTCTGTAAATTTACAGACTTTTTTTAACTTAAACTTTTTGTATTTTACTTTTAATAGAGATTTTCTGTATCTTTACAGACACTTTGTATTGCTACAATAAAAAAAGGTTGTTTAACATGTATTTTCTGTTTATTTGAAAAACCATTTCTGTCTGCTTTTTTAACCAAATTTTACTGCTTTGTAAAACTTTTTCTGTAAATTTACAGAAATTTTAACAGTATTTTGTATTTTTCTGATTTCACATAAATATACTGTCATTTAACAAACATTCATTTTGTTTTTAAGCTGAAAAAGAAACAAAAATAAGCCCAAACAAACAAACAAATAAGAAATAGCCAGAAAATTTTCTATATATAACATGCATCGTTCTGCGAAGTTTCAGTTAAAAAAAGAAAACATTTTTGGCAAATTTATGGCCCTATTTGAAAATTAACTTACATTTATTATAAAAGCATACTTAGTTATTACGTTCTTAGTTATAAATATCATACAACTGGTGTTTTGTCACACATTTTTAAGTAAAAAGAAATTGTAAGGCCCTAATTTCAGAGCACTGACAATTGGTATACTGATGTCAACTCATCGCCACAGGCGCTCATGCACTTGACCGAATTAAAAACGTTTCACAAATTTACTTGAAAGAGTCTGTAAATTTACCACTTTATGACGTATATCTCATTTTGCATAAATGGGTGGAGCTTATTTTGTAGGCATTTTCCTAACAAAAGGATTGCTGTTGCTTTGAATAATATCTTTTTTGGCGTTTTTTAATCAGGAAGTGATAAACTTATTGTTTAACTTGTCTGGAAATGTTTGCAACCAATGTATTTGCATTCTTTGTCATATTTATTTAAAAAACAATTATTATATTGCACAAAAAATGTGACTTTCCAATTACAAAGTTCCTAGAGATAGCTGTCTACATGACAACAATATGACAACAAAGCATCCTCATTGTGTTTTGATTGAAAACAACTTCGTAACGACACATTACGTTGATAAGCAAATACCTGATCTACTGTACGTAATGGTGAAGTGTATGTTACGTAATAACATATGAAAGGAAAAAAAGCGAAATTATAATAAATATTAAAACGCCGAGAATGAAAACAGTAGGCTGTAAATTCACATAAAATTAAGGTAAAAAAAAACAGAACAATTCTGTAATTCGATTTTACAGTAGACATTTGTAAACTAATTTACATGCAAAAACTGTAAAGAAAAAACAAACACTTAATGTTTTTTCATGATTACAGTCTGGCTGTAAAAAAAACATTATTTGGTTGGAAAAAAATTTGCCATAAAAATTATGTAAATTTACAGAGAAATTTTTAACAGTGTAGCTCAGTGCTGTTTAGAGACTGCTATGTGCCGGCTAGCATATTACGTTATGTAGTAATGACGAGACTACATTGTTTAACTGTATACCAGCAGTACCGTTTGTACGGCAACCTCGCGCATAACGACTTGCACTAGGCTTTGTGTGTCGTTTTTTAATGAGCTGGACTGCTTTTTTTCTTTTAATTGCGACATTAGTACCAACATCATGTGCAAATTTCACCCCCTCCCTCGGGTGGGTCACAAACGTGCTTTAAAAGCCTTTTCTACTGCCTTCTACACGATGAGAACTGTAGTGTGTAATACAGCACCGAACATTACTATGCTAACGGGATGTGCACTCTCACAGTCACGTGATCACTAAATATGCGGGTTCCTAACATACTGCCTTCACACGCTAAGTTTCCAACCAGGGTATAGTATACCAACTATGATGGAACGAAGAGCATACGTAGGTACAATAGAGCCTTCATAATATACCAACAACTTTAGCGACCTTGGACGAAATATTACACAAATTTTCATTCCATGAAAGATTAGAATCAGTCATCCGTAAGAATCCCCAGACATGAAACATTATCCGCACATTTTAAGCAATTAACAGAAATTTGAAAAGTTATGACCTTTTAAAGAAAGTCGTTATTAAAAACAATAAAGTTCGTTTTTCCTACATTTAAAGAAAGTTTATTAACAGTAAACCGGTCGAAGTAAAGTTTAAGTTCACGGCAGACTAGCTGCTCCACACGCTGGGGATCAGAGTCACTAAAAATATATTAGTGTCATCTGCAAACAATACACGTGAAGCATTCTTGGAAACATTAGAAACATCATTTACATAAATTATGAAGAAGATACGTCCAAGGAGAGACCCCTGTGGAACACCATATTTTACTTTCCATAGATCAGAATTGCACCATTGAGCGAAGTAAATTGTTCTTTGTCAGAAAGGTAACTTTTGATCCAGTTATAGGACACAGCTCTGCCAGAAACAATAATGCGATAATTCAGTGAGGAGGATTTCATGGGCAATTGTATCAAAGGCTTTGGACAAGTCGAGTAAAAAGTGGAAGTCTGATTTTAGGCGCAACTTTGTTTAAGTTACACAGGGCATCTACGAGAGGAAGTTCTGTTGAACGACCGGGGTCGTTCTGAAATTTCATTTGTGAGGCCTTCCACAAAAAAATCCAATAATAATGAGGGGTATAGTATGAAAAGGTACATATCAATCTACACCATGCCGTTTAATTACGCCTAGCAAAGAGAACAAATTTCCAGTTTTCCTTCAAGAACCCCCCCCCCCCCCAACTACGAATTTCTCCGCATTTCCTGAGACTGAAAATTTAGATGATATGCGCAACAGAACGTTTAACTGGTAACATGGAATTAAAATTACTTTATACAGTAACCACTGTATTTAATTTGACAAAGGGCAAACGTTATTACATAAACCTGAAATTGTGTTATTACGGTAAGTTTTCAGCCTACCTCCAAAAGTGTCATTTTGAGAGTGGCTTGTATGAAGGGTGACATAATTGTGCTGTTTAAGTTGGCCATTAAATCAAAAGTTGCTCAAAGATCGATTCAACTATAATTATTGAATAAAGAACAAATCAAATTAATGTAGCCTAAACTAAACTAATAACAAATAATATTAAACTAACAAACGGAATGTACATGGAGAGATTGGAGAACTCAATTAATGAGTTAAAGAACTCAGTTTCATCGGTGAATGTTTAGTGAATGTAAGCTATGTGAACGGAGCACCCGGCAAAGATAAGCTTAGTTAATCCAGAGTAAGCAGCAGTTAGACTTTTATCCGGGTGTGACTGAGCTAGCACAACTAATAGTTCATCTTTTCAAAATACTGTCGTACTTATGGTGTTTATATTGAGACATTACCCAGGAGAAAATTATCGCTGAGACCTGTTGAAATTCCAGCAGGTTTGAACAGGTAGTTAGCAGGTATCAACAGGCAATTTTCCAATTACCTGCATGTTGGAGTGACGAAAGTCAACAGGCGTCAACAGGTGACACCGAAAAAGCCCGACACGTTCCTGTTGGTACCTGTTAAAGTCCTGTTAAAAACCTGTTGATTTTGTTCCAATTACCTGTTGTACCATAAAACCTGTTCAGCAGGTTTCAACTGGAATTTTTTCTTGGGTAAGTAGGTTCCCATCAGTTTGTTTTACATCGGGTCATAACATAATTTTGAAAAAGAAATTACTTCATTATATTGTTTTTCATTCAGTGTGGTATATCACCTACAAGTTTGAAAATCGTTGAGTTCAGGATCGCTTGGAAATTTTTAGTTTTTTTTTTAGTATTTTTAGTATGATTATGCCTAAGAAACAAACAACACTGTTTTTAATATAAGATATTGCATTCCATAGCTTCAAATCTCACCTGTACACATGAAAAAAAGAGAAGAAAATAACAACAAAAATACTTCAAGTTTATATGTCCCAGGATCGTCCATCTTTAAAGCTATTCCATACAGTATCGCTAAGATCGTATACGTAATCACGCAAGTTGTTTTATCTTCATAGATAGGTTGGTAATCCACTTTGCAACATTTCAGATTATCTAGCACTTATAAGGAATTCAAACTAAGCTAAAACTGAGGAAAACGCGGACAGGTGGCACAACTGACTGAACTAAGGATACATAAACGTCCGAAATAAGTGTGAGTTGTGTTCAATCCTCCTAGTACTAGTCCCGTACATAAACGTTATAACTTTTAAGTTGAACTATTTGACCAGCATGTAGGCCACTGTTTGACCAGTTATAGAAATAACTCGATGACGTATATCCAATGTGAAGGGAGTACTTATAACGGGGTATTATCTGTAGAAATCGATAAACACTCAGACAAGTACAAAGCACATTTTTCGGTGCCACAGCAACGATCAATATTGTTTTTGTGCCTCTTTACGTAGTAGGAACCTCACTCCCATGCTGATGGAGCTCAGTATTGCTCTCATATTTAAAGGGTAAACAATTCGTCTGTACTAGCGCTGTGACGCTTTTCTTCCCGACTCTTGGTAAAATATTGACGTAAAGAGAGATCGAACGGCTGGAAAGAACAAATTAGCCCTCTCTCCACTACGAACACGATGGTACCTGGGTATAGCACTGATCGGTACGGAGAAACAAGTGACTCGGTCCACTTTTGGACAAGGGTTAGATGATACTACCCTTAATTCCCCCGGTTTTAAATCAATTTCAAAAAATCATTCTTGTGTACCGTATATTGGACCCGCGGTTGGCCAAGGGCTAGGTCTACTTTGTTTCCCTTTGAGATTAAAAAAGTTTTTACGACCTTGAAGTCTTCATGTTTGCTTGTAGCATATTGAGCAGATATACGCGGAAGATCGCTGTCACCTATTGTTACAAGGTTTTCGTAACTTTCAAATGAACAAAACAATGTAAAGACTAATTTGAATAGGGCAACAATGACATCATAGATTATTGCATAATGTACCATTTTAACGCACATTGGATGATATCTCGAGCTTTCCGCAGCTGTATCACACCAGCTTAATTGCTTCAAAGTCACTTTTTATGAGTCTTCGTCAAAACTTTATTACACCATTTTCCTCCCAAAATTTAAATAGAGGGCGGGCTTTGCCCCTGAATATTTTGCAGGGACATCTGCTTCAGTAATAACTGAAAATATCTGAAGGTAATAGAGGGTGAACTCAAAGGAGAGTTGCAAATGCTGTACCGTCTGGTATTTGGGTCTTGACAAGGACTATTTTTATAAATAAAAAATGGTGTCAACTTTAATTGTCAGTATCTTGTAAACCGTCCATGAGAAATGAATAAAACTTTCATCAGTCTGGAGTTGTTCCTTTTGAAAAATAAATTAGGCTCTGAACTATTCTTTTAATTAAGTGCGTTTCGAGTTTATCCTATAGGCTTAATATTTCCTGGAGTCACAAAGGGTGGGGTCAGCGGGGGACTAAAATAATAAAAAATAAATTAATAAAAAAAGTTAAAACTTAACCTTTCAAGGACTAAAGTTATCTCGAGCATATTGTTTCTTTTGTATCTTTTTTAATACACATCGGAATCGATTTTCAATCACTTTCTCGTTGGCCTATAAAAGTTTATCCTATAGGCTTAATATTTCCTGGAGTCACAAAGGGTGGGGTCAGCGGGGGACTAAAATAATTAAAAATAAATTAATAAAAAAAGTAAAAACTTAACCTTTCAAGGACTAAAGTTATCTCGAGCATATTGTTTCTTTTGTATCTTTTTTAATACACATCGGAATCGATTTTCAATCACTTTCTCGTTGGCCTATTAAACGTCATTCCATGTACTTCGTCCCATCTCCTCCCCGTCGGGGGACGGACGGCGATTTTTTCGGAAGGTGTGCAAGTAAAAAAAAAACCTAAGGACTGAATCTTCTGGATGGATCATACTGAACTATTTTTTTTCTTTTGTAGCGCTGCTTTGATAGGCTACATAAGGAAATCGCTTTAAATCACTCGTTCGTAACTCTGTTAGCCATCATATTCCATGTATCTTGTCCCGTCTTTAGACCGTGCTCCCGAGATCATCCATAACCAAGACTTGTGTTGCAGACCATCAACCTGGTAGTTTCATTTGCAGACGTAACCAACGGCGGCACGAGCGGCGGGAAAGGGCATGGACCATGCCCCGTCGGCGAAGGTTGCCCTCTCCCGTCGTTGGGAAGATCCAATTTCGTCCGTCGGGGAACCTTCATCTATTCTGAGGAATACGTATAGTATAAACGATGCAAGTCCGATGCAATTCAATCCCCCGGACGATCTCCTCTTGATTTTGTTTTCTGGAAGAGCATATTCTTCAAGGTAACTCTCACAAATCCTTACTTTCCTTACAAAGACTCTGACGGGGGGGGGTTCAAGTACATGTAGTGCCCAATGGCCCAAGTTTCTAGGTTCTAATCTTTGTTCAAACAAGGGAAAGTTTTAGGGCAAATTTAGTTTCGGCTGAGACTCGTTTGTAGGCCTAATGCGGTAAAATGCGTACTATCCCAAAACGGAACATGCTGTGACGTTGCTTCTTGAGAGTGCAACCGACACTCCAGTAGATCAAATGCGGTATGGGGTGTAACTGATGTCGGAGTACTGAGTTTGTTGCATGATCTGTGCCCTCCAATGACCTATGCTTTCGTTGTGTTTAACACCTGCTTGACTGGCCTGTTAGCTCACCCCACATGTTACGTAACTTTTTGTGTATTTTCAAATATTTATAACAGTCAATCAGTTAAGGAGATGTAAAATCTGACTACATCAAGTGTAGGCCAATATGTAGTGTTTTCAATTCCCTCCCCGTAGCAATAAAATGTATTCAGTCAGAGAAGAACGATGTAACAAAAAGTAAGAAGGACGATTTCATCATGTTTCACCTGTCGCCCTTCATAGCCCTAACGTATTTGAATTTGAATATGCGAAGAACACATTAGAAATTTGGACAAACTCCTTTGTTCAGAGACCAACATTAAAGCCTGTCCTTGGTGAATTCTTGCGGTTTACATGATCGAACGTATGTTACTGCGCTGGATAGAGTTGACCTAAAATTTCTTAATTTGTGCATTTTTCAGAATTTTTCAGAAATTTGTGTGAAATTTTGCACAAATTCAGTTGGAGTACTCACTTATTTCGAGTAGAAATACTCATCTTCGTGAGTATCCTAATTTTTAAACAAAATCGTTTAAATATTTTTTAGAGTGTGAGTTCATAGGTTTTCCCTTTCGGGAAACCAAAAAGGGGTAAAATATATCCGTTAAAAAATGAAACTCTTGTAGGTACGGCAATGAATTGCTGAATTCTTCTTAGGAATGCTAAACTAGTAAGTTACGGGTTTACACACAAAATCGATTTGATCTTGCCATGTTAAATTTGAATTTACCCTAGTCCCAAGTAATTTCTCCTGCTCAGTATTATTTGTTATCAAAATAAGCATTCAGGGTGTAATCTTCAGGAAGAGTGCGTTTTCTCTGTTTAGAACATGTCAACATGCTTTTTGTTTTATTATGAATGCATTTATGTTTATTTTTAAATCATCGCTGAATTTAACAGATAGTTCTTCAGTACACTTGCCAGAAACATGAAATGTGGTGTTATCAGCATACATATCAACTGAGTAATGCGAAAGAAATAAATCGAAATCATTGATGTAGATGAGAAACAGAAGTGGGCCAATTATCTACCCCTGATGAGGTACACCACATAAAACTGCCAAAGGATTAGAATACGTACCATTTAAGTATACGAATTGTTTCCTGTCGGATAAGTAAGACTGAAACCAAAAAATAACTTTCTCGGAACATTGATACAAGTATAATTTCTGAAGTAAAATATCATGGTTTACAAGGTCATATGCCTTTCTTAAATCCAGAAGGATAGATCCTATATTCACCATCATCAATTGTTTTTAACCATTCATCTATTATTTTCAGTGACGCCATTTCAGCGCATGAGTGCTTTGCTCTGAAACCAGATTGTGCGACTCTGAGGAGATGAAACTCTATAAAACTGTATCTTTCAATCCTAACATATCTGGTAAGGCAGAATTGGCCTTGCATAAATTGCAAGACTGCATTTTTGTCATTTTGTTGTGGATGAATTCAAATAAGCTTAAATTAAATAATGTCAAAACTGGGGTTTTATAGCTGGTACAAAACAAAGTCTGCAAAAACCACTCCTTCACTAAATTTAAAAGTTGGAGCCAGTTCTATCAAAACCTCCAGTGAAATTCGCAATCTAGGAATTATGTATCATTCAAACTTTAAAATGACGAAACAGGTAAGCAGCCTAGTCTCATCTTGTAATTATCATCTTAGGAGTTTAGGAGTTATGTATGTATGTATGTATGTATGTATGTATGTATGTATGTATGTATGTATGTATGTATGTATGTATGTATGTATGTATGTATGTATGTATGTATGTATGTATGTATGTATGTATGTATGTATGCTCTGGCCAGGGCTACATTGTGGGGCTGATTGCATGTACACTAACACACTGTGGGGCTATTTTGCATTGTGGGGTTAACCCCACAATGAGGTTCATCTGCTTTAAGTACATCTTGACATTCTGGGGTGATCCTGAAGTGATGGTAAAATCACCCCACAATGAATTGTATATTGTATGTAGTCAGTTTGTATGTAGCAGACTGCTTTTTCAGAATTTCTACTTAATTATATAGCGCCATCAAAAATATATACCCGTAGTGATTCACATACATTTTGCTCACTTTAGAATGCCATCTCTGTATGTTGAACATTGTGGGTCTATATGTAAAGCCTTCGGCAATGGATGACGTAATGTACCATGTATATCACTGTGGGCCTATTGTGCAGTAACTACTAGTTCACCTTACAGATGGCCTATATATCATGAAATACGATGTACGGAAGCCAAGAAGTTCCTGAAAGCACGCAAAATGTAATAAACGCCGGCATTGTGTACTAAACCTTTGGGCGACGCCATAATTATAGTGTCTCTATAGCTTTTGTTTCTACTAAAATTCACTGGCGAAGGAAGCTTTCTGAGATGGAGGTGGTTTAACTTTACCTCGGAGTGACATCCCTGTAGGAGTCAAAGGGGTGACTCCTCCGAAAAAAGTTTTAGGAGTCGTTAGATGCAATTTGGGGCAACAAATTGAGTAAATATAATGAATTATTACCGCAAAAGTTTTATTTTTTTTACAGGCAACAAACAGGGGGTTTGCCTACGCCTAAGCTAACACAGTACGATTCCCCTCATAAAATGGGGGTGACGATTAATAAATTTTTCCCTCAAATTTTTCAATTTGTCTCTTGTCAAAAATTGAGTTTTCAAGGTCACACTGGCTTAAAAAAACACTACCAGGACGGTTTCACAGATAACATTTTGGTTTGTCCCATCCAGCACAGGTATTTACACCCCTTTACCTCTAGTCACGCTTCGATCTTGTAGGTTATTAGCGTCACTGAATCATACAGCAAATTGTGGTGGGCTTATCAGACTCTTGTAAATGTGTATAAGTCGAAACAGTGAGTTATTCTGCATCCTTTAAATTTGATGTCAATCAGAGAGCTGAATCAATTGTAAAAATCCAATGAGTTGCATCAGTTGGAAAAGTCAACTCCTATCCAAAATTGTTGGACGCATGGACGGAAGCATCATTCTTCATCTGATAGGATGAAAAATTCATGTATAGAAAAGTAAATGCCTTGATTGTTTGTCATTCCCCCCACGCATACTTTGACACTGATTTGCCTTTTACCTTGAGTCATGCATAATTTCCTTCTTAAAATAATATGTGACTTCTGTTGCAGGACACTTAATGACATGACTCCCATGTTTCACAAATTGTAAGACGACTGACATGGTCACTTATGAATGCAAATACCCAGTCTCTATAGATCCCGAAATTAAACTTCAGTCGTTCAGTTTTTGGATTTTGAATGAAACGAATTTTGTCCAAGCTGTTTCTAGATATTCCCATGTCGCTACCTTTGGATTCAAGAAATATGTATGGCATAAAATTGCTGGTGGTTTCACAATTAGGCTAATATCAAATTTTGTGAATCGTTTTCCGGTACCTTGTGGTTACTGGATAGAGGTGATCCATTAGAATAGAAAGGGGTGGGGGCTTTAACCCACAGTTAAAATTGTGAGAGCGGAAGTATGCTCCCATCCAAGGGTAAAAACGCCTTAAAAATGTTTAAACATCAGTGATCATTAGTTAATATTCAGCCAATTTGTTACACCTAATCGCAACGTCAGACTCCGAATACTCATTTTTCAAAGAAGGAGGAATCCCCTTCCCTTATATAGTCCTCTCCCCAGGACGCAACTCCGAAACAAAATCCAGTCCCCTTTTCTCCTGCGCCGGTAGAAAATACTTTAACTTGTACCATTACAGGGATCTTAGTCAAAACAGTTGCATTCAGAAATATAAGCCAAATTTTCACTCAAGTGATTGGACGACATCCTCGGTATACGGGTACGGTGTACCCGAGTACAAAGTGAACAAACTGTGTATCCACCTGTGAGGAAAATTGCACAACACTGAACAGGTATGTGGATCTGCCACCAGGACAATCCCCCTCCGTTTACCCCCATTACATTAGTACATCAAAACAACACTTTTTCACACAGACAACTTCCTTTCATTCATTCGTAGAATTGGTGATACGAACGGGTACCAACTACCAAGATATTGGTATACCCGATACAAGTATATGTCAAACGCAAATTGAGACTCCTCTTCATTTTCAAAACAATGAAGTTCCGTATAAGAGTCGACTTTTGAGTGTAGTGGCTAAAACGAATAAAATTCAGTCCTTCAGGCTCTGAAATTCACCACGGAAACTCTTTAACTGAGGTCACCTATTTAGATCTAAAAACCCTCAAGCCAGTGGCGGAGCTGCCATATGGTCAGGGGGCGGTCGCCCCCCCCCCCCCCGTCTGTCGGCGCCCTTTTTAGTTTTTAACATACTTTCCTCTTGCACTATTATTGGCAAAAGACATAATTTAATAGCTTTGTTTTAAGACCCAGATTACAAAATGCTCAAACAGCCACCAGTTACTGTACTAGTCGACTTTATTCTTATGAAAAGGGTCATCTTCTGTAATAGAGTGATAGGTTTTGCCGAAACGTATCTTCATGCTTTATACGCACTAATGAATGTTGTCGCTGTGCTAAGTTAATTGTTTCCCCACCAAGCGTGATTATAAGCTTACGAAATACACAGACTGACATTAAATTCACCCTCCCGGCCAATAAAAGATGTTGCAAAGGGCGCAACAATAATTGTAGCACAGATAGCTTTCTTGTTGTCGGGGATAATTGTCAACGTAGACAATAAAAAATTTTATAAAGATACCAAAATAGCTTCCACAACATTTTTCAAAATCATTTGAAGAGAACATTCAGGTTAAAATAAAATAAAACTGTTATCATGGTGGTAATGGTTTAAGAATTTTAATGAGCAGTTTCCATTTTGCTTTTCTTCAAGTGACCATTCTCATGATAAATGGCTCTTTCTGACACTGCACGATAATCCCATGAAAATGCTTATTTCTGTACTTTCGTGGTCTCAAAACCCAGAAAATTGCATCTAATATTAAGCCTACGTTTAGGCTACTTTCATTTATTATGAATTTGGTATCTAGAGAGCAAAGCAGACCTTTTGTCAGTTGGCTATTTCTTGAAATGTACTTAATTAATGGCTATTTTAGATTGGTCACATGATGTAAATTACGTCAGTTAAAGTTTCTTCGTGTGCTTATCTTGATTTCCAGATGCCAAAAAAAATTTTCATAACCTTTCCCCCTGTAAGATTGCCTGCTATTTGGCTCAAGCAGGTTTAATCTTTATCTTCACAAAGTAGCCCATTATTTTATTAAAATCTGAAATCGAGACCTGGCAATAACACAAAATATAATGACCGCCTTCGAGTCATACCAGAGTTTGAAAGAGGGATAGAAACAAGGGCGTCCGCAGGTACGGGCAAGGAAGGAACTTGCTCTCCCCTGGAAAATAAAAAAAACCTGAAAAAATGAAGAAAACATAAAGAAAAATACGAAGAAAAATAATTAACATCAACATTTCTTAACAGTTCACGCAGTGCTTTCCTTATTTATATGGGGTAAATAGGCTTTAGAAATGCCATTTCCAGCTATCTGAGTGGCATTTTGGGCCAAAATTTTCTTGCACTCCGCCCCAAAGTCACGGTGGCGAGAAACTTTTTCCCCCTAAAAGAATTTTGTCCTCCCCCCCCCGAATTTTCTTCTGCGGAAGCCCATGGATAGAAAATTTAAACATGTTTTAATAGAAAAACTTGCTGCGGAGAAATGGAGAAGTAGTCTTCTACCAGGTGCGGAAAATCAAGGAAAGTCTGAAAAGCCGTGTCTTCGATCGTGGTAAGACTCAGGGCATTAACTCCTTCGAAGCGCCCCTGCAGACCATTTTCGCCCCACTGACCGAAATCCCTAGCTCCGCCACTGTCAAAAGCTGAAAGTAAAAGCACAGCGGCCGCCTCTACTTTGATGTTTATAGCCTATGCAGGGGCCGACTGGCCCAACGGAAAACCGGGCAATTTCTTGGGGCCCACCCCCTCATGGTCCCCTCCTATACACGACACAACAAGTCTGTTCACACCACAAGTATGTACAATTATTTTGGGGGCATAGTAAAGCACCTGAAAAAGTGAGATTATGGACCAACTACACGTCCAGATTTCAAAATCATTACTCCAAACATTAATCCAAACATTTTGCATTTCTGAAGAAAAAGAAATCAATGACGTGAACTCAAAATTAGGCATTTTCATTGGTTCAATCAAGCAGCTTCTTCATATCTGAAAATGAAGCACCTGGTATTCTTCCCATTGGGAAAGGCATGTGAGCCTTGATCAGTTGATCCGTGTGACTATTATGCAAAAAAAGTGCATCCCCAATGGACTTCAGCCACTCCCTCTTCCTTGGTCTTCTTCTTGATTTAACTTAACCCAAATATTGTTCTCCAGTAAACTTTGAAATCTTCTCCGGTATAAGCTCCAATTTTTCAAACATTTTTAAAAAAGGCCAAAAATTGGGCAAATTTTCTGATTCCTTGGGATAAAACTTGATCCAAACATTTAAATATTTTACCCAAGTGAACTTCAGTTGCCTAAAAATTTTACATTTCTACTAATTTTGTTTTTATTGATAGGCGGGTTCTTTAATACAAAAAACCCGAAAGTTTCCATTTAACGGTATACTGCGAAAAACTGAACCCAAATTTCCTTTAATAAATTTCCAAATTTTTCCACATTTTCTCAAATATGAGCACCTCCTTTTTTAAAATAATCTTTTATAAATTGCAAGAACTTTTCGGGGAATTTCAAGTTTCGTCACGGCCAGAAAGTCTTAATCCGTAGGAAAAAATGTGTAACACCACCGAACTTCAGTCCCCTCTATGATCTACTTGATTTTACTCATAGAAAAAGGCAATTTTCCCAAAAAATCCCCCACATTTTTTCAATTTTCTTTTGAAAAAATTTTCCGCGAAAGAATGAACAGTTTTTTAAATATTTGTTAAAAATGGAAAAAATTTGGGGCCTCTTCACACACCACAAATTTTTCTCCCTGTCTTGTCGGCGACTCATAGCTTTTGCAGGGGCCCGAGCTCCTGGCTACCACCCGTCTGGAGCCATCTCTAGATAAGTTTAAGAAGACAAGATTCTCAAAGAAGACAATTATGCCTGGAAAATTACATGAGGTGATCGGCCTTTCGGACTATAATGATCGCTGGAGGCCGGGGTGGAGCTTTTTATCTTCAGTTTTTTAAACATGTTCAACATAGAGAGTCATGCACAACGTGTATAATTAGGTGCTAAATACCTTACGATCTGTCAGGAACTCTAGATGGAAAAACACTTTACAGGGAAAGCACTTGTTGGGAAGTTGACAGGCAAAGTTGTGAACACCTCATGAGTATTTCACTTAATGCTGTCTGCTACGGTCGGCAAAGATGCAAAAAGGTGGTGAGGAGATGACAAGTGATACATGATAATAACACTTAAAGACACCTAAATAAAGCGATCCCGAAAGCCGATCATGAGGTTTGAGTACACTAAAATTTTAATACAAGCCAGTTGGATCGATCTGGATGGAAGTGTAGACACATGGATGATTAAAGAGCTTATTAAACAAACAACAGATAAAGGTTCCCTGTCAGCCGCAGCTGGCTGCAGCGGATTAAGCAAACGCCAAGTATCCTGTGGTGAGCTGTAGTGTTCTGTAAGTACAGGGATTTTACAGAAGAGTTTTGTAGAGGGGTTTTAAAGAGGCTGCTGGTACTGACCACGGGAACACTGACGAGAGACTTAGCCAAGTCCACATGGTTTGGGATTTGCCGTCAAAGTCCCGAGGGACAAATATTTTTTTGTCCTTCGCAGACGCTACTGCTAACTTAACCACACGTCAGCATCGTGTAGAAATTTCAACGACGGAGTTAGTCAATTGTCTAAAGAAACGATGAATAAGTGTGGATAGAAGATGACTAAATAACCAAATCAAATATATCTGAATTAATTCTAATTTTGTAGTCTTACGACTTCCAAAATTTTTCATATTTTACATCGAACTTGGACTGATTTTCAGTACCACAAACGACCTCGTCTCTGATTATGTGTAAATCCTCCCCAAGTTCCCCCCTTTTCGACTACATTGAAGACTGTTATGCTGTACGAAACAGGTGGCGTAAGGATTTGCCCGACAGGGGTTCAAGCTCCCCGACAGGGGGCCAGCATTTCAAGGCCCCGACAAAGACAATGAGTTAGTCCCGGTGGGACGTGACTTGGCAGAATTTGAGGCCCGCGTGCGCCGAAATTTTTTACTATCTTTTTAACAAATACTTAAAAATCTGGAGTTTATCTTGAAGAAAAATTTAAAACTTTTGCAACAATTTCGACTTTTTTAAGGACCATTAAAAAGTCGGGTGTTATTGAAGAATCTATCCTTCATATGGGCAAAATCAAAAACGTTTTGTTCGCGACAGCTGAAATTTTGTTGGGGTTATGCATGTAACCATTCTAGGTTTAAGTAAGGTCTCAAGACGAGACCAGAAGTTTGCCCGAAGAGTTTTCCCTATTTTGAACGAAGATTTGAAAATTAACAGCTTATTATATTGCAAAAATTTTGGGATATAACATACGAAAATTTGTTTTTTGGCAAGGTTAAAATAAAAAAATTGGGTTCTTTATTAAATGATAAGCCTTTTAAGAGCAAAATTAGGTTTGGGTTGATTTAAAGGGTTGGCTAAAGAGTTGGTTATTTGTTGTACTGTGTATCCATCGAAATTGGAAAATTTTGCCACTTTGAACAATCTCAGGCTTACTTTGGGGAAAATTGTAATTTTATTACAGATTTGGGGGTTTTAGGAAGAATCTGACCTTCTCATAAGAATAATCAAGTAGGGGGGTGATCTGTAGTTTTTGGGGGGTTACTAAATATCACCAGGCAGATTAAGGCCCTCGGACCATATTGGAAAATTTTCCAGCGGAAAAAGTTTGCCTTCCCATAAAATTGAAATTTTACATTTTATATATTGAAACAGGCGTACGGGAGCGTTTCAGTTTGGGAGGAGGAAGATTTTTTTCCCCAGAAATGTAATCCTGCCCAAAAGAGCAGTCGGACTTATGGGAAGATATTCTTACACTACTGTTTATGATGTTTCTCATTATGTGTTGGTCAAACTGAAACGGCCTGGCCGATTTTCATTACCGTTGCTAGAATTCGGCTGTTGGGGCAGGCCATATGGCAGACCATCGGGCACTGCATGCACATGAACAACTGCTCCCCCGTTTTTGTACGGAAAATTTGGAATTTTGTGAGTTTCCTAGAAGAATATGGTGTTCAAGTAAACAAAATCAAGAAGATCGTGACTGAAGTTATCAGGCCCTCATCTTTTATCGGCCTGTAGATAAAGGCTCCCCGACGAAATTTTATTATCTCAACAACAGTGGGAGGGTAGTCTTCCCCGACATGGGCACAACCTTGCGCGCACAGATTGAAGATGGGATGAGGGATAGCAGAGCTAGTAAGAAGTAATTAAAACCGATTCAGATATGCATTAACATAGCTTTACAAAAGAAAAAAGGATGATCAAAAAAAAAAAAAAAAAAAAGAACAGTTCATGATCATCCATCCAGTAACTTCAGTCCTTTACGTTTTCAAAGTTTTTAGGCATCCCCGAAAAAATGCCTTCCTTCTCCCACAGGGGATGAGATAGGACAAGGTACACGGATGAGATAGGACAAGGTGTATGGAATGAGGTATACTGCAGGGCAAAGAAGTGATTGAAAATCGATTCGAATATGCATTAAAATAGCATTTCAAAACAAAAAATAGGTTCAAAATCACCCACCCAGTTACTTCAGTCCTTGTATTTTTTTTTTTTTAGTTTTTTTTTATTATTTTCAGGCCTCCCCGACGAAACCGCCGACCTTCCCCAACGGGGGATGCCCTCCTCCGCCGGCGCCACCCCTGGTACGAAAGCGAACTGTGAAAGATTTAAAGAACTAAAAATCTAAATGCGTCAAAAGTTTGGATTACATTGAAAAGGATAAGCTACTTGAGGATGAACACAGTAAAATTAAGGAGACGTCGTCTATCATGGCTTAAGAAAATATTAACAGAATAGGCTGCCATATCCCAACACACGGCAGTGGGGTAGGCCCATTAAGAAATCTCAACTAACCTGTCAATGAAAATAAGCAAGAGAGAGGAAATTTACATCGTTTTTACCTACGTAGTATATTTTTACATGTTAGGTGCAATTCGGACGAAAATGCCGACAGTACCGTTATTGCTTTCTGAATAGTAAAAGATAATTTCTGATCAGAGTTTCTTGCATGATGTTCCAAATTTCCAGAAAGAGGGAGATATTAAAGTTGAAGGGGGGTGTTCAAATTTGCTTAAGTGGCACACAAGTTTGACAGAAAGGAGCCCTCCGCATCAACCCTGATCTACCCTCCAATTTCACTTCTAGTTCGAGACCTTAATTGGAATGTGGAATGCAGTTCTGTCTTTACTTAGATGTTATGTGCTTTTCATCAAGTGGAATGCATATTAACAAGGCCAGTTAGGCATTGTTGTAGAACTTTACGTTTGCTTTTTAGCAGTCAATCACCGACGCTGCTTAGAAAGCCTATTAAAAGTTGTTAATGTCATTTCTCTTCTCCTTGTGAACAGCTGGGAGCTGTAAACTCACCAGCTCTGTTTTTAATAGTAGCTAGCCGGCCCTTTGCATGCGCATACGAAGAAAACGCAGTGATTTCTTACAGATTTGGGCTTTTTGCCCTTGAAGGGGAGGGGGGTCGCTCATGATAAATGGTGGTTTCGGCTCAAAGGGTTGTTCGCCCGAACCCTTTGAACCCCCTGGCTACGAGCATGTTAATCAGCCATTCATGGAATAGAAGAGGGTAGGTCTACCATACCAGACAATTACAATTTAAGAGACTGCTCATTCCCTTTAATTTTGAAGTCAAGGAATACATGGAGCCATTTGCACCTTCGTAAACAACATGTAATTATGCTCAACGCTTTCCCCAGATCGTTTTCCCCCAGATCACTTTCCACTGAACATAGGATGTCATGCACGACAGAGGGGTCTTGAAGAGGACCCTGAACAAGCAAAACAACACACACTAAATAAGTAAAATGGAATGAAGAGCACGCTAAACAAGTAAACAAGAAGTCACTCCCTGTCCTGGGAGTCTACGTGCCGCCCGGGTGCCCCGATGAAAAATTTGAGAAATGCACATGTTACTATCAGTTCACAAAAGTTCTATAGAGAAGGAAAATTTCAAAAGTCACTCCATTTCACACATTAAATAGGTATTACTGTGCGCAGTACGGAGGCTAGCAATGAGTGCAGCTAGTTCAGTACACCAGGGGATCCGGGCGTGTGCCTAGTAACTTGAATGATTGGAAGTGACCGTACAAATCGGGACTTGGAAGGTACGATCTCGGTATCGGAAAAGAGCAGGGGAAAGAACCGGGGAAAGGAGACGTTGAGGGGACGTTGAGCTGATTTTCCCGGGGTCGGTCCCTCAATTCATGGGGGGGGGAATGGGAGCGAAATTCATACTCTTTTCAGTCACGTAATCTTAGAGGGCGAAAAGTGAGCTTTTTCCATAAGCTGGGGTTTTGACACCTACGTAGGCCCTACGTGCAGCACCTTATTTTAAGGGCCAGACTTGAAAAGATTAGCTCTACCTTTTCTGGTCCTCTGCCTTAGAACTTTGTTAAATGATCGAGTACTTTTTCAGTACCAATTATTTTCGTCACGGTTGTAAAACTATTTTTACTCATAATGCCTCATTGTGCTTGTTAACATGATTTCCATAATGCCATATGTCATATCCAATTTTATTGAGGAAGATAAATCATATCAGTCAATCAATAAAACAATCGATCAATTGATCCCCACAAACAACCGGGCCCTTGTTTCTTTGGTCGTGCACATAATGTACACATGTCAATGGGGGAAACACCGGTTAGTTAGTTAGTTAGTTAGGTGTAGTTTTACGGCCCAGTTTCCAACCTATGGGTTAAAGTCGAGCCCGTCACGGCCTTTTTCCAGTTGTGGCTCACTGGCTTGTTTTCCCTACTCCGGCCGATGCTTATGCGGAGCATCACGCACAACGGCAGTAGTGCAGCTGCTTCTGACAAATTCAAAGTTCGTAGAGTCTTGACAAGGAAATTGTCCCTAATATCCTGTAAATGTGATACCATTGGTCTAGGCATGGAGTTACGACCTGCATGGGCCCAGGCTACTCGCCCTTTTTGCTCATATGGGTTCTCAGTGGTTTTGTTATATGCCTGGCTGCCGTAGCTTGAAAAAAAAAGACAATTGGCACCACTAAATTAAACCAGAAGGATCACAATTAAAACTTCTAAAACGTTGAAAGAATACCGTAAAACTTGAAAACTAGCCCTTGAACAGGGCCCAGCAGTACGGTCCTATACTATACACTCAATTTCTGGTAATGTGGAGTGATTGAAAGGAGAGCAATATATGGTCACGTTCATCAGTGACAACTGAAAACCCCATTTATTCCTCCAGGTTGAAAATTGTAACTGCCTTTCTCGGCTTCCTTAACAAACAGTGTGTATGATAGTCCTGCTATATGGTACTGATCATAACGTACGCGTAACGCAAGAAGAGTACCTACGTAGCAACGAGTACGATATGGCTAGGCTCGAATGGCATTACTGAACTAATCAACAAGCTGTGTGAATAAGCGTCACAGACGTCGTGGGAGCTCAGACAAGCATAAGGTGGGTCGATTTTCCCCGTCACATTCTGAATCAACCAATTTCCAAAAACCGAGGTTGACAAAATTAACATAGGGAAAACCCTGAGCCTAACATTGCAGGCTGGGAAACACGAAGTTACGTTGAAACATGTAGCATAGCCTAACGTAGGCTAGCCTAGGTCATAGTGTGTAACGTCGGTAACGTATCGGCCGGCCTTGGCTTAACAATAACAGTTAGGCCTAGCACGGTTTCCGTCAGAGGGGGAAAAGGGGGGAAAAAGGGGATAAAATAACTAGAGTAAAGTGAGCCGCAAATTCAGCCGCACATTGAGCAACGTCTATATGCACACTGTTGGGATAGGCGTAGGCAATATTGCGTTGGTCCTGTTGTGCTGATAGACTCCTAAGCATGATCGTAGAAGGTAAAATCCCCCCCCCCCCCATAAAAAAAAATTTCCATAAAAATTAGAGAATTGTCAATATCTTGGTTTCTTACTTAAAATGAAGACTCTTTTGCAGCAATGTTTGAACTTAGCCTACACAAATAAATGGCCTTTAAAAGCTTCAAATTGCACCATACTACAGGGGCCTTGAAGCAAGCTTTTGTCCCCTTGAACCCACCCATAACTTTAGCCTAGGACAGCATCAATTTGGACTTGGGGTTTAGCAGTTATATATCCACACCCCCTTTTTGTGTTTCTGGCGGAATCCCTGGTTAGGTATTGTTACACGTTTCATTTCGTTTATTCAATAGGCCTACAGTATATATAGTGGTCGGTTCTAAGTTGGAACAGGTTCTTAATTCGAACACCTCATTTAAATGGAATGTTTATTCACAGATCGATGCAAAATAATTGTCAGTTTTCCCATACCATATGGGAGCCATAATTATTTCTTAATGGTGTTTTAAGTAATTGAAGAAAATACTGTCTTATGACTATGAAACATGAATGATTTTAATAAGGTGTTCGAATTTAGAACCTGCTCGAATTTTTGAACCAACCATTATATTTTATCACTTCATATTCCCTGTACAGGTACGACAGTATCAAACAATGTAAAACTCTTTTCCTTTTTAAAACAAGGTTTAACCTTAGGCCTAAGCAGTACATAACTTTGTCAAAGACCTCATTATGCCATCTAACTCCAATAGTGTATTGTGGGAAGGATCTTTCCATTACTCTTCTAGTTCACAATTATGAAAATGTCATCTCCATGGTAACGATTTACTTCTGTGGTCATAAACATGGAATTATCCTTCCCAGGTTGCAGTTTTGAAGCGCCCTCTTTTTATTTGTCATCACTCATAACGTCTATCAGATTAGGATTATGATGAATAGGCCGTTACGCCTAGCGTATATAGCTTCTGCTATTACTAGGCCTATAAATATTGAATTGACCACCAGGGGAATTTCATCTGCCATGAACATATCTTCAAAATGTGTATTTGTTGAAGAAAAAACAGTAGGCTTAGCCTAGGCCTAGGCCAAAATATCTTTGTCACCTTGGAAGTAATATCAACAATTGACAATTGAGTATTAAAACTCATGACAGAGGTTTTGATACTGCTTGATAGAGGTTTTGCTTTTACTTGGAAACCAAGTGGTCTTTTGACATTGCTTACATAAAAATGCAAAAGTTGACTCTTACATGGTGGTTGTTTTCTCATCTGTTTTAGGCCTAGGCCTAGATCATTTTAAACCATTAAAAAGTGCAACCAGGTGTTCTATGGTGGCTATAAGTTACACACACCTTAGTTTCTCTTTTTACAGAAAGCAAAATATTGTTTTGCTATATTAAACTTAAGAGCTTTCCTAAATGTTCATATTGTTTTCCAACCTGCAGTATTTGAAAATAAACAATTTGTTTGATACTGTAAGTATGCATCTACAAGGTTCCCTTTTCATTTTCTTCAAAGGGCTGTTACTGTAAACTGGTGATTGCAGTGATCATTGCCCATATTCCAATTACTTAAGGTTAATTGCCTTGAAATTTTAGTTGTTAACTGACTTTTAAAATCCTAGTATCCTGAATGAAGAAAAAGTTGCTCTTCTTGATTTAAACCAAAACAGCTATCATTTCAACACTTTTAGAGCAAGTTCAGAGGAGAACCACTTATACCTGAGGTGAGAAATTTACAGTACTTTATCATGCTAGGCTTAAACATCTTGGGCTAACCACATTGGAGTTGACAAGGATTAAAGAGGGACATGCTTCAGGTTTACAAGTTTCTTTCTGAAAGGGATCCCTTTTGTCTTCTAGTTATTTAAGGGTTCAAAGTAATTCTCAGGTTTGTGGACATTGTAAAAGCTGGAAAAGCCTTTTGCAAGGCTTGACATTAGGAAATTTACATGCTAGGAAAAGCCCCTTAGGTACTTCTCAAATTTGGTAACAGCCATAGCAGGTCTATGGTGGGAAAGATGGATTTTAAATCATATTCAATGGAGTATTGTGTGTGTGCAAGGAGTCTTGAAGCTGCTCAGGAACTGTCCAGTGACCAGCACAACAGAGGCATTGTGGTTGTATTCTTCTGTGACACTGAACACAAAAGCAGACAATTCCACTTATTGACAACCCAACTTTCATGATGTATCTTTTTTTCTGCTTGGATACTTCAAATTTTGAAAATGAGCTAAGAGGACTTCCCTCTCATGGTAGATTCTCCCATAGAATTGTCAACGAGTGGAATTGTCTGCCAGACTGTGTAGTTACAGTAACTCCCCTATAGTACACTGCTTTAAGGTAAGGTTAACATTGACAAGTTCTTCCATGACTATGGTAGAATTTGATTTTTGGGACCTATAAATTTGTAGAGGTTTGATGATTGACTTTTAATTAGAGTTTGGACTTCAGGGCATCTTATGGGGCCTTGGGCTTCCTTTGCCCTTCAGCCTGTTTTGTTGATTACCATCTACTACTTCTTCAGACTATCTAGCTACAATCCAGAACAGCAGGAATAGATGAAACCACTGAAGAGATTACTGGAGATATCAATGAAAAAAGGCTTGGAGCAGGATGTAATCAATGACCTAACAAATTTATCCCATTTTCACATTGAGATGAGCATTTGCATATATTATTTGTAGTATATTCAGTTAATAATTTGTATCTTTATAAGCTGGGTAGACATATGACTTGCCTCTTCGTGTCAATATTCATACTTGTTAACAGTGTGTGTGGTTTGGTGAATTGTATTGATTGATTATAAGCCCCATAATGAAAAAGAATTTGAATAACCCCATAATGTTAAAAACAGGACATACATGAGTGAGGACTAAAAGTCATTGGCATGATTAAGTATATGTCTCCTAATAGGCCCATTGTGACATACAAATCACCCCATTGTGTTAACTTTGCAGCTAGATGATGTGCACATGCAGAAGAGCACAAATCATAGCTTATGAAGATGTTTAATTATTGACTGAAGCCATGAAAATTGTAATCCTTAGTAGACTGTGTAGGGCTAATAGTGTATAGAACATAGAACAGGGATGTGTAGCTTCACATACCAAAAAATATTTGAAACAATTCAAGTCACCAAAGTATGCCAGCTTATACTGAAGAAATACCAAACAATTTTCACAAGTAGCTACAACACTGTTGTATACCAACACAGCAGCATTGCCCAATTATTCCAACTCTATGTACTATTGAACATTACAAATGAACATCCAATTTTTTCCTTGACAACAGTCCATGATCTCCTGAAGGGCTGTGGTAGCTGCAATTTCATCAGGAATTAGAAGGAATAGAAACCCAAGAGGAAATCCACAAGGAAACTCAAGAGAAATCTCAAGTGAAATCTCAGGAGAGTGAAGGTGAGCTTTCGTGGAGTATGAATTTGTTCCAAAGGGTGTCACAGTAAGCTTAAAATCTCACCAGATTTAAAGAACTACCCACTTTAATACAAAAGTTGCTGGCCAATTCAATGATTTTGTTCATTATATATTTTAAGTTCTGGGCCGTTACTTCTTGATTTTTTTTTTTTTTTTGCCTTCCTTGCCACTCCTATCAACAGAGCAAACTGTAGTCCTGGCTGTGGGCTGCAGCTTTTAACTAGACTCTTTCTACAGAGTGTGAAGTGTCATCAGTATTCTACACATAGCAAATGACATCCAGCTCATTGACTGAATAATAGCCCATTTAAAAATAGAACCTTGCTTTGTTGGCCTGAGGTTGTTTTAATTTTCAGCAATGAGCTCAATAATAGAATCAAAACTTTCATTGCTTCTATTATTTGTTGAAGATTGACTTTAGTCTGTTGAAAAAAGTGGTCCTTTCAACATCAATATTTCACTGTGTAGAGAATTTACCATTGACAATTGACCATTGTTTATCTTGAGTAGATTAATTTGAAAACAATTTTCATTTTTATGTTTTCTTCCCTTAAAATTCAACCAATAGAGTCATTCTTTTCAAGAATCCTGAGTGCTCACTTCCTCTTAGAACATTGCCCACCTTGAAGGCTTTTAGTGAAATGAAAAAGAAAACCTTATCTATCCACATTACTGGTGCCATCAGGAAAACCTGTTTTGTATTATGAATGGGTATTCTTATAATGTTGAATAACACCAAAATGTCAGCATTCTTTTTTACAGCATAGGATGAAAGAGTGATACTAAAAGGTTTGCCCATAACCTAAAAAATTTATCCCATTTTCACATTGAGATGAGCATTTGCATATATTATTTGTAGCATATTCAGTTAATAATTTGTATCTTTACAAGCTGCTTAGACATATGACTTGCCCCTTTGTGTCAATATTCATACTTGTTAACAGTGTGTGTGTGTGGTTTAGTGAATTGTATTGATTGATTATAAAACCCATAATGACAAAGAATTTGAATATCCCCATAATGTTAAAAACAGGACATACATGAGGACTAAAAGTCATTGGCATGATTAAGTATATGTCTCCTAATAGGCCCATTGTGACATACAAATCACCCCATTGTGTTAACTTTGCAGCTAGATGATGTGCACATGCAGGAGAGCCCAAATCATGGCTTATGAAGATATTTAATTATTGACTGAAGCCATGAAAATTATAATCCTTAGTAGACTGTGTAAGGCTAATAGTGTATAGAACACAGAACAGGGATGTGTAGCTTCACATACCAAAAAATATTTGAAACAATTCAAGTCGCCAAAGTATGCCAGCTTATACTGAAGAAATACCAAACAATTTTCACAAGTAGCTACGACACTGTTGTATACCAACACAGCAGCATTGCCCAATTATTCCCACTCTATGTACTATTGAACTTACAAATGAACATCCAATTTTTTCCTTATAGAAATGACGACAGTCCATGATCTCCTGAAGGACTGTGGTAGCTGCAACTTCATCAGGAATTAGAAGGAATAGAAACCCAAGAGGAAATCCACAAGAAAACTCAAGAGAAATCTCAAGAGAGTGAAGGTGAGCTTTCGTGGAGTATGAATTTGTTCCAAAGGGGGGCCCCGTAAACTTAAAATCACAGCAGATTTGAAGAAATTCCCACTTTAATAAAAAAGTTGCTGGCCAATTCAATGATTTTGTTCATTATATATTTTAAGTTCTGGGCCGTTACTTCTTGATTTTTTTTTTTTATGCCTTCCTTGCCACTCCTATCAACAGAGCAAACTGTAGTCCTGGCTGTGGGCTGCAGCTTTTAACTAGACTCTTTCTACAGAGTGTGAAGTCTCATCAGTATTCTACACATAGCAAATGACATCCAGCTCATTGACTGAATAATAGCCCATTTAAAAATAGAACCTTGCTTTGTTGGCCTGAGGTTGTTTTAATTCTCAGCAATGAGCTCAATAATAGAATCAAAACTTTCATTGCTTCTATTATTTGTTGAAGATTGACTTTAGTCTGTTGAAAAAAGTGGTCCTTTCAACATCAATATATCACTGTGTAGAGAATTGACCATTGACAATTGACCATTGCTTATCTTGAGTAGATTAATATGAATACAATTTTAATTTTAATGTTTTCTTCCCTTAAAATTCAACCAATAGAGTCATTCTTTTCAAAATCCTGAGTGCTCACTTCCTCCTTAGAACATTGCCCACCTTGAAGGCTTTTAGTGATATGAAAAGGAAACCTTATCTATCCACATTACTGGTGCCATCAGGAAAACTTGTTTTGTATTATGAATGGGTATTCTTATAACGTTGAATAACACCAAAATGTCAGCATTCTTTTTACAGCATAGGATGAAATGGTGATACTAAAAAGGTTTGCCCATTACCTAACAAATTTATCCCATTTTCACATTGAGATGAGCATTTGCATATATTATTTGTAGCATATTCAGTTAATAATTTGTATCTTTATAAGCTGGGTCAGGGCTGCCACTCAAAATTTTCTCTTTTCCCTACCACGCACGCGCAGTTTCCCCTACAATTCCCCTACACACAATGAATGGATTTTTTATACACAAGTCCGTAATATTTTATTTATTACATCACAATATTTTCTTAAAAGTGACATAGGCTGGTTTTCAAATGACTTAAACAAATTTCATGGAAAATTTGCTCTTTGAAAAAATACAAAAGGGGTAGCCAGGATGGAATTTTTAGGGGGGCCTAGGTAACAAGTGGGGGGCCTGGTACCTCCTCAGGGTCAGACGTGGCAAGATATCTACGTGGAGGGCCACCATTAGTTGGCGCTGAGCATACAAGAAAATTTTGGGTTTCACAAACCACTCCAGATGGCTGGAAACAGCACTCCCCACATGTTTAAAGCTGGATGTACCCAGCTTTGAAATACGAATTTCATGTCAGCCACTTCTCAAATAATGAAAATAAAAAATCAGTCTATGAAAAGTGGTAATACATACACATTTTAGGGACCCCAGAACTGGGCATTTCTGATCTGTGGCATGGGGATGAGACTAAATGGGAACCGGTATCTCCCTTTTTCTTGGGAAAAATTGTAAACTTCAGGAGGATGTAGATCGCAAATGCGGCAATATTTGAATAGATTTCAGCTTTAATAGGAAAACCAAAAGTAGTTGTGTTCCCCTCTGAGAAACTTTCTTTGGGTTAGATTTCCTAGATGCAAAATGATGCTATGTTTGGCAAAACTTTGAACTGGTTATACTGTAGGCCTACGTTTTAGGATTTTCCTTTTTGGGAGCATGAAAAATTTCAAAATACTAATTTTTAGTCTTTATAAAGATTTTACAAGTGACATACATACTGCCAAAGAAACAATGTTTTCCGGTTTGAATTCATTGGTGTCTACATGCAAAATAGTGCAGTATTTGTTCAGTCATTGGCAGATCGGTACGTTATACTGTATGTAGTCAAAATTAAAATACTACGAGTAAATCTCTCAAAATATTTAAACTGCAAAGCAGAAGTATGGATCATGTGGGAAAGACAAGAAATATGGACCTTGTGGACATGTTACAAATCTGCCCGGTGCCAGTGTGAACTAGTAAAAAGGGGACTTGTCGAAAAAATCGTTCCACAGTGGCAATTGTCATGGGCAGGAGTGGGCATGACATAGGCCTTCTTGTTAAGGATGGAAGGGAAAAATTATTCAAGGCAATACCTTATCCTTACGGCATATTTTGTGTATGAAAAAGTATAGGAATGGTCGTGTAGGAATGGTCTTTAGTGTATGATTGCCTTGTTTTCAGCAATTCAATGAGCCATCTGAAAGACAGAAAGGCTCTTAACCTAACAAAGTCACATTAGAGTTTGTTGTCGAGACATTTGTTTCATCTTCGAAGTGAAATGTAGTAAACGACACTGAGTGCAGATTATAATAGGTATCTAATTTACTGAAAGTAGGCATTTGGAAGTTATTTCTTGATTTCATACGTGCCCACAAAATGTTTTTGACGCACATTCATGCATTGTTTTCGTATTTGTTGCACATTTTATTTATTTACTGTTTTTTTTTGGGGGGGGGAGGAAATACTTCAAAGTTTATTACCATTAAAATATTTATTTTTTCTCAATCGCTTTACCAGGACACAAATTAACTCAGTGGCTCTGGTGGCTACACAACTGAGTTTGTGTCACTTCAGACCGCCAGTTACACACTTTCCGCAATTAACGAAGATCAAATCTGCGCCATACCAGTTGACAAGGACAAAACAATCCCATGTGCTCTCCACATTTGTAGTAGCACTGAAGTTTTATGTATGAGGTAGTCTAGTGTAGTACTGTACTGTAGTCTTCTTTCCCCTAGGTCATTAAAAATCTCTGTTTGGGGGAGTTGATTCATTGGCAAGGTACTGCTCCAGAGTGATAGCTCTAATATTATGTACATTTTACACCATTTTACACTGAAGGATAAGTGTTGGTCATTACTACTGCACTTTAGTAGGATTTTCTTCTAATGAACATGACACTGTGTTGCTCTTGCCCACTGAAGTGTACTGTCAGGTACAGTAGCTTATATCCTTTGACTGTGACTTGGCATTAATTTAAATTCCCCTACTCCCCCCTACAAACCCTCTGTTTTCCCCGTAGGTGCCACCTACTCCCTACAATTTTCTAAAATTCCGCTACGGTAGGGGGTTCCCCCTACGCGTGGCAGCCTTGAGCTGGGTAGACATATGACTTGCCTCTTTGTGTCAAATTCATACTTGTTAACAGTGTGTGTGTGTGGTTTGGTGAATTGTATTGATTGATATAAGCCCCATAATGAAAAAGAATTTGAATAACCCCATAATGTTAAAAACAGGACATACATGAGGACTAAAAGTCATTTGCATGATTAAGTATATGTCTCCTAATAGGCCCATTGCGACAAAAAAATCACCCCATTCTGTTAACTTTGCAGCTAGATGATGTGCACATGCAGGAGAGCACAAATCATAGCTTATGAAGATGTTTAATTATTGACTGGAGCCATGAAAATTATAACCCTTAGTAGACTGTGTAGGGCTAATAGTGTATAGAACATAGAACAGGGATGTGTAGCTTCACATAAAAAAATATTTGAAACAATTCAAGTCGCCAAAGTATGCCAGCTTATACTGAAGAAATACGAAACAATTTTCACAAGTAGCTACGACACTGTTGTATACCAACACAGCAGCATTGCCCAATTATTCCCACTCTATGTACTATTGAACGTTACAAATGAACATCCAATTTTTTCCTTATAGAAATGACAACAGTCCATGATCTCCTGAAGGACTGTGGTAGCTGCAACTTCATCAGGAATTAGAAGGAATAGAAACCCAAGAGGAAATCCACAAAGGAAACTCAAGAGAAATCTCAAGAGAGTGAAGGTGAGCTTTCGTGGAGTATGAATTTGTTCCAAAGGGTGTCACAGTAAGCTTAAAATCACACCAGATTTGAAGAAATTCCCACTTTAATTAAAAGTTGCTGGCCAATTGAATGATTTTGTTCATTATATATTTTAAGTTCTAGGCCATTACTTCTTGAAAAAACCTGTTTTTTGATTATTATGAATAGGTACCCTCATAACCTTGAATAATGCTAAAGTATCAGCATTTTTTTTAATGCATAGGATGAAATGGTGATACTTTAAAGATTTGTCTAAAACCTAACAAATTTATCCCATTTTCACATTGAGATGAGCATTTGCATATATTATTTGTAGCATATTCAGTTAATAATTTGTATCTTTACAAGCTGCGTAGACATATGACTTGGCCTCTTTGTGTCAATATTCATACTTGTTAACAGTGTGTGTGTGTGGTTTGGTGAATTGTATTGATTGATATAAGCCCCATAATGAAAAAGAATTTGAATAACCCCATAATGTTAAAAACAGGACATAAATGAGGACTAAAAGTCATGGCATGATTACGTATATGTCTCCTAATAGGCCCATTGTGACATACAAATCACCCCATTGTGTTAACTTTGCAGCTAGATGATGTGCACATGCAGGAGAGCACAAATCATAGCTTATGAAGATGTTTAATTATTGACTGAAGCCATGAAAATTATAATCCTTAGTAGACTGTGTAGGGCTAATAGTGTATAGAACATAGAACAGGGATGTGTAGCTTCACATACCAAAAAATATTTGAAACAATTCAAGTCGCCAAAGTATGCCAGCTTATACTGAAGAAATACGAAACAATTTTCACAAGTAGCTACGACACTGTTGTATACCAACACAGCAGCATTGCCCAATTATTCCCACTCTATGTACTATTGAACGTTACAAATGAACATCCAATATTTTCCTTATAGAAATGACAACAGTCCATGATCTCCTGAAGGACTGTGGTAGCTGCAACTTCATCAGGAATTAGAAGGAATAGAAACCCAAGAGGAAATCCACAAGGAAACTCAAGAGAAATCCCAATAGAGTGAAGGTGAGCTTTCGTGGAGTATGAATTTGTTCCAAAGGGTGTCACAGTAAGCTTAAAATCACACCAGATTTGAAGAAATTCCCACTTTAATAAAAAGTTGCTGGCCAATTCAATGATTTTGTTCATTATATATTTTAAGTTCTGGGCCGTTACTTCTTGATTTTTTTTTCATACCTTCCTTGCCACTCCTATCAACAGAGCAAACTGTAGTCCTGGCTGTGGGCTGCAGCTTTTAACTAGACTTTTTCTACAGAGTGTGAAGTCTCATCAGTATTCTACACATAGCAAATGACATCCAGCTCATTGACTGAATAATAGCCCATTTAAAAATAGAACCTTGCTTTGTTGGCCTGAGGTTGTTTTAATTTTCAGCAATGAGCTCAATAATAGAATCAAAACTTTCATTGCTTCTATTATTTGTTGAAGATTGACTTTAGTCTGTTGAAAAAAGTTGTCCTTTCAACATCAATATATCACTGTGTAGAGAATTGACCATTGACAATTGACCATTGCTTATCTTGAGTAGATTAATATGAACACAATTTTAATTTTAATGTTTTCTTCCCTTAAAATTCAACCAATAGCGTCATTCTTTTCAAAATCCTGAGTGCTCACTTCCTCCTTAGAACATTGCCCACCTTGAAGGCTTTTAGTGATATGAAAAGGAAACCTTATCTATCCACATTACTGGTGCCATCAGGAAAACTTGTTTGGTATTATGAATGGGTATTCTTATAACATTGAATAACACCAAAATGTCAGCATTCTTTTACAGCATAGGATGAAATGGTGATACTAAAAAGGTTTGCCCATTACCTAACAAATTTATCCCATTTTCACATTGAGATGAGCATTTGCATTTATTATTTGTAGCATATTCAGTTAATAATTTGTATCTTTATAAGCTGGGTCAGGGCTGCCACTCAAAATTTTCTCTTTTCCCTACCACGCACGCGCAGTTTCCTACAATTCCCCTACACACAATGAATGGATTTTTTATACACAAGTCCGTAATATTTTATTTATTACATCACAATATTTTCTTAAAAGTGACATAGGCTGGTTTCAAATGACTTAAACAAATTTCATGGAAAATTTGCTCTTTGAAAAAATACAAAAGGGGTAGCCAGGATGGAATTTTTAGGGGGCCTAGGTAACAAGTGGGGGGCCTGAGTACCTCCTCAGGGTCAGGCGTGGCAAGATATCTATGTGGAGCGCCACCATCAGTTGGCGCTGAGCATACAAGAAAATTTTGGGTTTCACAAAACCCCTCCAGATGGCTGGAAACAGCACTCCCCACATGTTTAAAGCTGGATGTACCCAGCTTTGAAATACAAATTTCATGTCAGCCACTTCTCAAATAATGAAAATAAAAATCAGTCTATGAAAAATGGTAATACATACACATTTTAGGGACCCCAAAACTGGGCATTTCTGATCTGTGGCATGGGGGATGAGACTAAATGGGAACCGGTATCTCCCTTTTTCTTGGAAAAAATTGTAAACTTCAGGAGGATGTAGATCGCAAATGCGGCAATATTTGAATAGATTTCAGATTTAATAGGAAAACCAAAAGTAGTTGTGTTCCCCTCTGAGAAACTTTCTTTGGGTTAGATTTCCTAGATGCAAAATGATGCTATGTTTGGCAAAACTTTGAACTGGTTATACTGTAGGCCTACGTTTTAGGATTTTCCTTTTTGGGAGCATGAAAAATTTCGAAATACTAATTTTAAGTCTTTATAAAGATTTTACAAGTGACATACATACTGCCAAAGAAACAATGTTTTCCAGTTTGAATTCATTGGTGTCTTCATGCAAAATAGTGCAGTATTTGTTCAGTCATTGGCAGATCGGTACATTATACTGTATGTAGTCAAAATTAAAATACTACGAGTAAATCTCTCAAAATATTTAAACTGCAAAGCAGAAGTATGGATCATGTGGGAAACACAAGAAATACGGACCTTGTGGACATGTTACAAATCTGCCCGGTGCCAGTGTGAACTAGTAAAAAGGGGACTTGTCGAAAAAATCGTTCCACAGTGGCAATTGTCATGGGCAGGAGTGGGCATGACATAGGCCTTCTTGTTAAGGATGGAAGGGAAAAATTATTCGAAGGCAGTACCTTATCCTTACGGCATATTTTGTGTATGAAAAAGTATAGGAATGGTCGTGTAGGAATGGTCTTTACTGTATGATTGCCTTGTTTTCAGCAATTCAATGAGCCATTCGAAAGACAGAAAGGCTCTTCACCTAACAAAGTCACATTAGAGTTTGTCGTCGAGACATTTGTTTCATCTTCGAAGTGAAATGTAGTAAACGACACTGAGTGCAGATTATAATAGGTATCTAATTTACTGAAAGTAGGCATTTGGAAGTTATTTCTTGATTTCATACGTGCCCACAAAATGTTTTTGACGCACATTCATGCATTGTTTTCTTATTTTGTTGCACATTTTATTTATTTACTGTTTTTTTGGGGGGGGGAGGAAATACTTCAAAGTTTATTACCATTAAAATATTTATTTTTTCTCAATCGCTTTACCAGGACACAAATTAACTCAGTGGCTACAGTGGCTACACAACTGGAGTTTGTGTCACTTCAGACCGCCAGTTACACACTTTCCGCAATTAACGAAGATCAAATCTGCACCATACCAGTTGACAAGGACAAAACAATCCCATGTGCTCTCCACATTTGTAGTAGCACTGAAGCTTTATGTACGAGGTAGTCTAGTGTAGTACTGTAGTCTTCTTTCCCCTAGGTCATTAAAAATCTCTGTTTGGGGGAGTTGATTCATTGGCAAGGTACTGCTTCGGAGTGATAGCTCTGATATTATATACATTTTACACTGAAGGATAAGTGTTGGTCATTACTACTGCACTTTAGTAGGATTTTCTTCTAATGAACATGACACTGTGTTGCTCTTGCCCACTGAAGTGTACTGTCAGGTACAGTAGCTTATATCCTTTGACTGTGACTTGGCATTTATTTAAATTCCCCTACTCCCCCCTACAAAACCTCTGTTTTCCCCGTAGGTGCCACCTACTCCCTACAATTTGCTAAAATTCCGCTACGGTAGGGGGTTCCCCCTACGCGTGGCAGCCTTGAGCTGGGTAGACATATGACTTGCCTCTTTGTGTCAAATTCATTCTTGTTAACAGTGTGTGTGTGTGGTTTGGTGAATTGTATTGATTGATATAATCCCCATAATGAAAAAGAATTTGAATAACCCCAATATTGTTAAAAACAGGACATACATGAGGACTAAAAGTCATTTGCATGGTTAAGTATATGTCTCCTAATAGGCCCATATTGCGACAAAAAAATCACCCCATTCTGTTAACTTTGCAGCTAGATTATGTGCACATGCAGGAGAGCACAAATCATAGCTTATGAAGATGTTTAATTATTGACTGAAGCCATGAAAATTATAATCCTTAGTAGCCTGTGTAGGGCTAATAGTGTATAGAACATAGAACAGGGATGTGTAGCTTCACATACCAAAAAAATATTTGAAACAATTCAAGTCGCCAAAGTATGCCCGCTTATACTGAAGAAATACGAAACAATTTTCACAAGTAGCTACGACACTGTTGTATACCAACACAGCAGCATTGCCCAGTTATTCCCACTCTATGTACTGTTGAACGTTACAAATGAACATCCAATTTTTTCCTTATAGAAATGACAACAGTCCATGATCTCCTGAAGGACTGTGGTAGCTGCAACTTCATCAGGAATTAGAAGGAATAGAAACCCAAGAGGAAATCCACAAGGAAACTCAAGAGAAATCTCAAGAGAGGAAGGTGAGCTTTCGTGGAGTATGAATTTGTTCCAAAGGGTGTCACAGTAAGCTTAAAATCACACCAGATTTGAAGAAATTCCCACTTTAATTAAAAGTTGCTGGCCAATTCAATGATTTTGTTTCCATTTATATATTTTTAAGTTCTGGGCACATTGCTTCTTGAAAAAACCTGTTTTTTTGATTATTATTGTGAATAGGTACCCTCATAACCTTGAATAATGCTGGGAAGTATCAGCATTCTCTTTTAATGCATAGGATGAAATGGTGATACTTTAAAAGATTTGTCTAAAACCTAACAAATTTATCCAATTTTCACATTGAGATGAGCATTTGCATATATTATTTTGTAGCATATTCAGTTAATAATTTGTATCTTTACAAGCTGCGTAGACATATGACTTGGCCTCTTTGTGTCAATATTCATACTTGTTAACAGTGTGTGTGTGTGGTTTGGTGAATTGTATTGATTGAGTATAAGCCCCCATAATGAAAAAGAATTTGAATAACCCCATAATGTTAAAAACAGGACATACATGAGGACTAAAAGTCATGGCATGATTATGTATATGTCTCCTAATAGGCCCATTGTGACATACAAATCACCCCATTGTGTTAACTTTGCAGCTAGATGATGTGCACATGCAGGAGAGCACAAATCATAGCTTATGAAGATGTTTAATTATTGACTGAAGCCATTAGAAAATTATAATCCTTAGTAGACTGTAGGGCTAATAGTGTATAGAACATAGAACAGGGATGTGTAGCTTCACATACCAAAAAATATTTGAAACAATTCAAG